>CM070556.1:41535381-42189387 GCA_036346405.1 Phyllostachys edulis
TAGAGGCCAAAGCAACCCAATGGTTGATGCCCAACAACTAGGAAACAGACACAACACAAAAGGGAATCGACGGCAGCAATCGCCTCAAACACCAACTCTTTATCTGACGGGCTTGCAAAGTCATAGTATTCCGTATAAACAAATCTTAGCACGATAACTCAATAACCACCCATACCAAGGATAACATCAAAAGGCGATAATCGAATCACCATAAGATTAGTCAGAAATTCTCATCATCAATGGTAATAGAATGTACTAGACATGTTGTAGAGCTAGAAATAAGACCCCGAGAACTGCTACAACAGATTGTAAATATGTGTAAACTCAAACCCGCTCTTTCTAGCAAACTCAAGTGACACAAATGAAAAGGTAGCCCTCCAATCGAAAAAGAACAAAAGCCTCATGGGAATCAACTAGTAAGGTACCTATCACCATGTAAGGACGGCTTGCATGGCCTCGTGTGTAGGTATGTCGAGACTCTGTGGTGCCGAGTAGAGGACGACGACACTCGGCAAAGGGTGAACAGGACCGCCGCAGAAGTGAACGGCAGGTGCAGACGCAGACAGATTCCAAGAGAACCTCGCAGGAGGTGCTAGAGAGAACGCTGCGGGAGGAACCCAACCTGAAGGGTACTGAGGCGCAGGAGCAACTGCCAGAGTCTGAACTGAACCTCATGGAGCAATGGACGAAGATGCCGCAGGGACTGACTCCCACTTGATGATGCTTGCAGATTCTTTCTTACATCGACATCTTATGGCCTAACAGTGCCACAATGGCGACAAACTCAAGTAAAAGAGCACTCTGAAGCACGATGACTATCACTGCACTTGAAACAAATCATACCTTGCCCTGGAACAGGTTGCAATGCCTGGAAGTCGAAGAACTGTGTGATGCTGATGGAGCAGTTTGCCTCTACTGACTAGACCACGCCAAAGACTAAGGACGATGGCCTCCCTGAAACTTCTTGGAAGCAGGTCGCTAAGAAGACCCATTCCCACCACTAAAACTCCTCTTCTGACCACTGCCAGAACCACCAGAAGGTGTAAAGCCATTAGAAGATCGCTCTCTAGTGAGCTCTTTCTCCAACTCCATACCCTTGGCCCGATCAACCACGAGTTGAAGTCAAGCAAATTGGTCGCCCCAAGATGTGGTGATACTCATGGTTAAGTCCCCACGGAACCTCTTTGCCTTTTCTCTGCCGTTACCATCCACAATGCACAAAGCGGACCAAGTTGTTGAATCCTGCCTTATAGTCCGCCACACAACAGCTTCCTTGAACAAAGGTCAACAGGAATGTTCCATCCTCTCGAGGAAGGAATCAGATAAAACTTAGCTTTGAATTGCTCCAAGAAATCCTCCTAGGTAACTAGTCCCCTCATTGGGGTCCTAGCCGATAGAACCCCTTCCCACCAAATATTTGCTTACTATTCATTGGAAGGCCACGAAATGAGCCTTCAAGGCTATGGTCATCTCCAATGCCCCAAACTATCTCTCCATATAATGTAGCCAATCACGCCCGAATCGGGTGCTCGCTCCATCAAAGGAGTCAAGTCGGAGAGACATCCACTCAAGGCCATCCTAGCCTCGTGGAGCCGATGCAAAGACTCGAATCGCAAT
The DNA here is from genome assembly GCA_036346405.1 of Phyllostachys edulis. NCBI lineage: Eukaryota > Viridiplantae > Streptophyta > Magnoliopsida > Poales > Poaceae > Phyllostachys > Phyllostachys edulis. The sequence goes on from CM070556.1 coordinate 41,536,999, forward strand.
AAAGGGCAATTGCAGCAGGAGGGGCTGCCTACACCTGCTGACGAAGCTGTTGAACCTCTCTCTGAAGGTCCTGAAGTAAGGCGGCCGACGCGGTTTGAGCATCAAGAATCGGGTGAGTGCCGAGGCAACCTCCTCGGCTTGTTTCACCAAGAAATTTCTTCACCAGGATGAAGGCACAATGACCACGCCACGACTCGCTTCACGCATTACCGACCTTTACTCTCTCGCCATTATCAACACCAAAGGATATAAAGCTAACCATTCAGCTCAAGAACAACAATAACAATAGTACGTAATCAATTCAATAGTAGTTCAACATAATGAAACATACTATCGAAACGAGATGCAATGGATTACCCAAATCCCACCTCATGCATAGTGTGTTAATTTAATATTTCAATTACCACGGACCTAAAGCCCGCTCCGATACCAATCTGTAACACCTCAAATTTCAACATAGAACCTAGGATGCTACTAAACTACTTTACCGAACCATTTTATTTCAACTTTTTAACAAACACTCAACAAAACATTCCACCATGAATGACATAGTTCTACTATTCAAGAACTAGCACAATCTACAATTAAACAAGATAAAGAATGTCATCTATCAATTGTAAATAATTCAAGCATGAATCCTTCTCTTTATCAACCAAATCCAAGCCAAACGTCTATGCTACACAATGGGAGCAAATATTTAATGGTTAAATCTAAAGCATAAAGAATCATCAGAATTATGAGGATGAAAGTCTAATCCAATCAATTTAATCTATCAAATATAATTAAATGAACCCAATAACTGAGGTTTAAGAGCATAAATAGAACATCCACGAATACAATTAACTCATCCACCACGAAGGATGGGCATAGAGCGAATCTAAAGGGAAATAGCATGAACTTGAGATTGTAGGTAAATAAGCTAATTTCATTTGTCATGGGTGAATGAGTGTGTAGTGCATCCAACTACCCCTTCCCATGTATGCCGCCGCCTCGTGAGGTACCTACAAGAACAACAAAAACAAGCGTGAGTTCACGACTCAAAGAAAGTACAACAAAGTGTTAAATAACAAAACCTCATGACCAGCTAGTGAATATATCACATCTCCTTATGAACAACAGCAATGAACCATAAATAGAACTCTTAGACTTGTATGCAATGCATATGTCAAGAAATGCTCTTTCTTCTTTCTTTGCATCGTAATGCCGAGTAGTGCATCCGTCGATGATACTCAAGCTCAGTGCCTCAGCACAGGGACCTTAAGCCCACACTCCACGAGTCTTTGGGACCCAAGCCCGTGACAATACATGACGAGGATCTCATGCCCATCCAATGCATGATGGGGACCTCAAAAAACAATCCTCCTAATCGCAACTCAAAACTTAACCGATACACTCCTAAATCTCAATCTGTCCAAACAGACATCTATCAAAGGAAAATCCATAACTTTTGAGTCAAAACTCCAAAAGTCATGAATCCAAATTTCCTGGAATCTACACAAGTATGGCTACAACTTCTCAGGTGACCGAAAGATCAAATTATCCCATCTAAGCCTTTGCTTTTAACCCTGAAAACCGTTCTGTCATCTTCGGTACTGCTGACTTGGGAATTTTGTAACTTTTATTTGGTACATCCAAACTCAAAGCTCTAAGCCATTCTGGAAACTACAGAGAACTAGCTTCCCCAATAAATTTATTACAATATTTCCCAAAGTGCAATAAAGGTTGCTAACAGATTAATCTTTCTCTACTGTCCACAACAGAAGGACAGACTACAACATTAAATTCAAAATTCATATCTTCGTTCTCACCGTCCAAAATTTATGAACTTTATCTTCCTGAATCACCATAAAGTTATCTACATAACTTATGGAGATAAACCGACCAAATTCGTCCATCTCTATACTCTAATACACAGAACTATGCTCGCTGCCCAAATCTAGAGACTGAATAAACACCCAGACTTGCGAAATTCATAACTAATTTATCAATCAACCAAAAATTATGAATTAATACTTTTTGGAAAGCCCACGCGAAACCCCACATAAGTCTAGGAGACACTAGATGCTGGATTCATATGAAACTAACTCTAATTCGTGCGTCAACAGAACAACAAAGACATCGATCTACAACAGTAGTTACAATCTAGCTAATGGAGACAATTCGCATATGAAAGTTCTACAAAATCTAATGGGGAATGCGAAATTACCCACAAAATCTTGCTGGACTTCGTTGAATCCCCTCACGAAGATCACATCCACCTTCTTATTCTTCCTCTCCTTTCTCCTCTCTTCTTCCCTCTCCTTGCTCTACCTTATGGCCGGCCAATCTGTGGGAAACACCGGAGATGGCAGCGAGGAGAGCTCGGTCCCGGGTGAAGGAGATGGAGGTGCCAGGAGAAGGAGCAGGGTGCGGCCAAAGGAGGGAGGGAGTAGCGCCAATTGGGGGGAGGGCGCTTGGGTTAGGAAAAGCCCCCCTAATCCACTAATGGGCCAGCCCACAAAGGGTTTGCTTGCCTTGGGCGAAATCCCATGATAAAAAACTCCCAAAAATTCTAAATTTTGAGTAATTTCTCCAATTTATGTTGTTCTTCTAATCTTTATTGCATTTACTAGAGAATGCTCGGGTATTACATAACCGTTAGCTAATCACAACACACACTAGCAAGTTCCTGTTGCCTAAATGGTTAATAGTTAGCTTGATATTAGTACTATTAGATAGTCGCCAAGATTAGCAAAGAGCTATGTCACGACTTCATGCTAGTTAACCAAAGCCAAAGCTGATAAGATAAGTCACCGAACGTGAATTAAGTAGATAAAACACATAAGTCCATAAAAGGTCGATATCTAGCTAATGCTTGGAAATTCCAAATTAAGGCTCATGGCATTTCCTTGATAAATATAAATCGGCAAGATAAACTATTAAATGAGCTAGGTCCCATGTGTCGGTGAGATGTATGTCTACCCTATGCTAACCCGCACCTATGCATAGGTCTCATCCGTGATCATGGAACTTCCTCAGTAAATAGGAAGTAATAACTAAAATAATTATGAGAGCATATAAGAGGATTAATTTTGATCTGTATGATCATCGTGGATGTATACATAGAATGCCTAGAGAGAGTGCTTGTGAGTACTAGGTGGCCTGTTAAGGAAAACAACATCACCTAAGCTCTAGGTATCATCCGTCATCATCTGCTCGAGAGCGTAACCCTTCGTGATTCAACATAGATCGAGAGTCATACCAAACCGTAATCTCTCCCATATCGGTAACTTTTGAGAAATGTTCACGCGGAGATTCTGCTTCTTGGTTATACTTCATCAGCTTCTTGGTTATACTTCATCTGAAGTATTTCCTTCATCCACTCCATTAGGTATGATTAATTTCATCTGGAAAACTTCGTCCTTCCAAGTTGTCGTTAGAAATGTTTGCTTTTATTCAAGTATTTTCTTTGGTTTGAATGTCATTGGATTTATTGGATTTCATTTGGTTATTTTTAGACGTTCTTGGATTTATCGATTCTCGCGTAGTTAGACTCGGTCAGAATGGGACAACAATCTCAACAAAATCGAGGCTGGAATCAAGATTGTTCGAAAGCGCTGAATGTGATGATTATCGAAGATATTGAGCATGATGATTATCGTAACCTTGAGCTAGAACAAGATCGGGGTTATCAGAATATTGAGCAAGGCGAGTCAATACTTTAATCATATTGCACCTAATTTTTGCAATTATATTGCTTTAAATTATGAAATTGCATTGCTATGTTTTATACAACTATATTGGTCTAGCTCATAGTTAATGCCTTAACAATAATTGTGTATAAACTTCCAATCCTTGAACTTGAACACTATCCTTTGTCACCCTAGAATTAATGGTTAACATACTAGTTAATAAGTCTGTATCTAAGTGTCATGCTTAGCCTTGCTTAGATACATTGTCATTCGGGCAATAAATTGCTTGACATCATTCAAACATTTGAAAATGAATTTGGGCAATGAGGTGGAGCCTGGCCGGTATTTTGAAAAGGAAAAGGAATTTCAAATGGGAGAACTTGGAAATTGTTGTAGACTTGGGTATGTGAAAGGAATGATGAATGTGTATGGGATTATGCCAACATGGGATGAAAAGCCAGGTTGGAACCCGAGGATTTGAGTTGTCTTGGTCAAGGACCAATGGAAAGTATTGGGTGCATACAGCATAGGATTTGCAAGGTGGATGTGGCTCAGATTAGCGGATGTGTACAACTTGGGAATTGGGGGAATGCGCCCTAGGGCTCAAGGGTGGTGCAATCTCGGGATTCGAGGGTGGTCTCAGCCATGGGGGCATTGTGACCTAAGTTTTGCTGTGGAGTAGCCGAGGGTCGCTAGAGGCATTGCCCGAATTTCGTGTAAGTCGCCCGAATTACTGTGGTTGTAGCCTCTTGATCGCGGATGGATGTAGCCCGAAAGTGATATAGATTGGGCCGAGCCCCATGATTGGAAATATTGGTTTGGAACCAAGTGATTGAAAATATTGGATTGGAACCTAGAAAGTTGAGATGGTCTGGATGGAGAACTAGTGGTAAATATGGGCTTGGATCCTAGTGGTTGGAAATATGTGATTGGAGCCGAGTGATTGGAAATATTAGGATGGTACAGGGGATGAAATCTCCACTAGTACTTTACAATGAAAACTCAGTTTATAAAACCTGTGTTAGTTAAAATGCTAAGTCTCAGGTTTTGCTACTACTTAATCTATTTCAATAAATGTCTTTGTGCAAAATAAAAGAACCATGAGCCTCCCTTTGATTAGCCTTGCATGTATAATAATTACATTGTGTATTGGCTCGTGAGTACGATTGTGTACTCATGCTCGCTATTTGTATTCTTTTAGTCAATAAGCACAAAAGAAGACTACAGAGACAAATATGAGCATTGGACAAGACTGAAGATCAAGAAGGCCAAGAACTAGGTCGCGAGCCCATAGTCGATTGCCAATGGGCATATCGTGAGGGTTCCACATGTTGTACTTTGATTCTACTTCCATCGCTAATTCTCTAAAAGTATTTGGCCTGTTTCAGCCATTCTACAAGTCAAAAGTCATAAGGTATATTTACGCTTTGTTTAATATTATGTAATAGCTTTACATTTTTGTGATATGTGTTTGAACCAACAATGTAACTGTGTGTGCCAGCTATTGATCCAGGGAATGACACAAATATACATAGTAGGTCCCAAGTTCCAAATTTGGGGCCTTACACTCCACTAGAGTTTCTTACTTTGTACTTTCCCTACGAATGCTCCTGTGTGCCATCGCTTCCTCACTTCCCCCATTCCCCACTCTTCTCTCTCTTTCTCTTTGCTCCTGGCTCATGACCGAATGGCGAGCTCATGGTGCCACCTCCACTGCCCAAGACGCCTCCCGCCGGCGGTCCCCACGCTTCCTCCGCTGCCGGTGTGGCTTACCCACGCCACCACCCGCCGAGAGAAGACATCCGATGCAGGCCGCCCACGCCTGCCGGCCTGGCGCTTCCTCGGTGCCTCCGATCCAATAGTGTGCCCGTGTGTTCCAAATTTCACCGCTTTGCGCCCACTAGCCCGCTGCTGCACCGCCGGCCCAGCTCTCCCTTTTCTTAATTTAAGCGATTTTGGTTTTGAGGTTTTGGTTGAACTAGCTCTCGGTGCTTGCTGAATTTAATTTAATTTATTTATGCATGTATTGTGATGGTGTTGGGGATGGCTATTGGTGGTGGTGCTGCTGTCAAGCCGCTGCATTGAGGTATACCGCTATCCTCCTTCCTCTCTACTCCTCGATCCCTCCCATTGCTCTGGATGTGAGCCGAGAGCTATGCTACTATTGTGGGATGCTCTCTGTGCATGTGTAGCTCATCTTAGGGTATGAATGGCAAATGGCTGGGGTCATGAATATGGTTTACCCGATGGATTGGGTTTGGTCGGTTTTGGGGTAGTGGCGAGGTGGTGGCTTGCCAGTGTGACGATGGTGCCGATGCTTCCCGATGCTTCCTTTGGTCCCTCTTTGTCCCGTCGGTTGGTGTGGTCCGGGGTTCGTGATGGTTTGACACCGCTGTTGATTCCGCTCCACGCTTGTCGCCTCCCGCTTGCTGGTCTTCTCCTTCACCTTGTGCTCCTCTCCTCCTTTTACTTTTCTTTGTGGGTTGTTTTGGATGTGTTGAGGCATGGATGCTTGGGCTTGTTTGCTCTGTTTCGATGCTTGCCTTGTGAGGCAAAGGTTCCTTGGTTGGCTTGGCTTTGTGGTGGCTATGAGAGGCTTGCTCTCTGTTGGTTTTTGCTCTTGGCTTTGTGCTTGTCTTTGCCTCGAGGAAAGGAAAGAGGGGCTTTGTGATGAGGAGGCTTGTTCTTGGTTGATGAATGGTAGTGGCTTGTGCTTTGCTTGGCTTGTGAATGTAGCATTGTGAATGAGGGTCGTGTGTCGCTTGAGGGGTGAAGGCTTATAAGGATGCATTTTGGCTATGGCTTGCCTTTGGCCTGTTAATGACCACTATGCCCTTGCCTTATCCCTTATGCTCTCTCTTCTCTCATGATACTATTGGGTTAAGGACCTTTGGTCCATTTGCTAAACAATCACTATGCGAGTGATTTTCTCAGAGTTAAGGGAGTCGATATCAATGGGTGTCGGATTTGAATAAATGTCAGGTGATGCAACCTACGGAAGTGAGAGGTGCCGACTAACAACTAGTTGATCCGGGTATCTTGATGATCAATGGGCCGATCGATTTATGCTGATATGGGAATCCTCATCAACTTCTCGAACCGACAACCACTTCCTATATTCTAATACTCACATATATATATCGCTCCTTGCACTAATCGTCAGTGCGGTTTTGGCCGCCTATGGAGGGATCGAGGAAGGTTGGAAAATAATTGGATAAAATGGCAAGGAGAGCTTCAAAGGATATGAATGCAAGATTTATTTTATCTTTTGTAATCAAATCAAAGCTATACGATTTATATTTCTTATCTAATGTGAATTAATTCTTGCAATTCATTTGAAAATGACATATTGTTGTATTATTACATTCAAATTCATTGTAATTTTGGAGATGGGTTCTTGTAATACATTCTCGAGTTTGAATTAATGTTTTAATTTCGCTTGCAACAAATTTTTGTAAATGACTCTAGGTTGTGATGTTTTATCATGGCTTGTAAAGAATTCACATTCTTGTATATAACTCTAAGATTGTTTTAATATTGTCTGTCCTTTATGGCGAATTATTGTGATTGACTTCGAAGTTGTACTCGATGATTTATTCTTGCATCTAATAATTCGTTGTATATTCTATTGTTGGATTCTAATTGTATTATTTTATATGAGATTGCAATGGCGATGTGCTTAATATTAATTTGAGATTATGATTTGCTCTTGCTTAGAAATTTTGATTTACTGCTAATAAACGATTTATGCTTGTTTAAATTAGTTTAAATTTTTCATGTTCTCACATGTAGCTTCCTCAAAGAGACGTTGTCAGCATCGTCACACAGGACATTCTATTGTATGTTAAAGCATTTAAGATCTACATGGGAGATTACCTGCAGATTCTGAAATAACAGCTACTCCCATCTTGCTCGATGTCTAGCGAAAAAATAATTAAACATGTAACGCTGCTAAAAAATTCTGCTTAGTCAGGCATGACTTAGTTGAAACAATGAATTGACATTACCTGTTAGTTTTCCAAGATAATTGCAAACCGGCAAGCAGCAACAACATCCTTTAATTATATGGTGCCTTTGTCAAATAGGTTGTGATACAACATGGAGTTTTTAGGCATTTCAGTAGGAGATTATCAACAAATAACGGTGAGTGACGAGGATTGGACACACATTTAGAGAAAAAAAATTGTGCACAGGTCTTAGCAGTGCTAATCATGACTACCACAGAGAAGTGAATAACAGAGCATGTACACTTGCTGGCCTAATCGGTTAACCTCTTCACATTTTCATCACAGGACATATGTAAAACCATCAGATTTTACTTCCTATATATGTGTCTATGCCTACGCAAAATATGTGTACTGCATTTTTTTCAAGCCACTTATCAGATAATCTAACTCCTATTCAGAAGCAGGAAATCAAGGCAAAACGGACAAGATTGTTAATTTACCAAGCAAGCATGGAGCAAAAAAAAACCATTACTAGTAAAGAAGTGTGACATTCCGACAGAATTGTATTGCAAAAAGGATACCTTGTTTCCGAGTTCATTGGGGTAGACCTGTTGCAACTTGCAACTGCAGTGTAAGTAATACTCAAAAAGTCAAATTAAAGAAGCACAGAGGAAAGGCCCAGAGGAAGAAGAAACTAGGCAAGGCACCACGTTCTAACTTTTTCACTCACAGATGACATAGCACACTAAAATTATATTCAAGCAAGGTAATAAAACCTTCATGGATCCAAATCTGGAATTTTTACGCGGATACGGCCATTTTTCAATTTGTATTTGCACATCTAACCATAGAAATAGCCACGCTTAGCAAGACGGCCACTATGCGCGCCAGCCATGCGTGACCGCAGGTCCGGGCTGTGAGCGAACCATACGCCAAAGGCGGAATGCATGGTGGCTATGCGCCAGCCCTTTGCAGCGACGGCCACACCGTGTCACCGGTTTAGGGTAATTAGGTTTAATTAGGTGTTAGTTAGTTAGGGCTAAGTTAGTTAGGTTTTTTTATTTTTAGGCTGAAACTTAGAGGAATTTTAAATTATAGAAAATGAGTTCAAAAAATATGAATTTTTTTGTGGAGCCTCTTAACATTGTGTACTTGCTTGTGTAAATTTTTCATAATTTTATTCATTCGAATTGTTATCGCTATTTCAGTATAAATCAATAAACGAGAAAATGAGCTCAAAAATTATGAATTTTATTTTGAAGGGTCCTCACATGAAAGGACTTGATTGTGTAATATTTCGCAATTTTATATGTGTTCTGGTATTGTCTCTAAAATTTATGATTTAAGTTGCTAAAATTTCGATTTTAGGTTTCATGATTTCATGTGAAGAATGTATAAAAGAAAGTTACATTGCAACTCCATTGGAGGTACAATATGGCTACTGGAGGACACATGTAACAACCAAAATATGCGTGCATAAATATAGCAAAACAAAATATGAATACAAATATACTCGATCAAATAGGATATTCTATGTTAATTTAGTTTAGTGTCCGCTGGCGCATGGCCAAAGATGCGCAACCAAAAACAATGAGGGTTAATTAGTTAGTTAGGTTAGGTTAGCCAAAACACCTCCCCGACTTCGCGCCTTATGGCCCTCCCTCCCGCCTCGCCACACTCGCCATGCACCGGGACCGTTTCATGGAGAATTAAAACACCTCGGTGACCATCTTTTCCATCGTCCTCCTTCCTCCTCACATATCTGCCGCCACGCCCGTAAATTTCGACGCCAATGCTTACGGAATTCCCGACACCAACGCCATGACTCCTTCTCCGCCACTATAAATACCGACTCGCACTCGCTTCGCTGCCTCAATTATGCTTTCGATTCTCGTTTGCACTCGCCGAGAACTCGAGAACGTAACATTATTCCTCCAAAGGGCGTGTAATTTGTGTTATGCTTTTGCCGTTATTACCGTAGTCGTAATTAGTCATTTTAGTCACTAGTCATAATTAGATAGTTTAGGGTAATTAATTAGTTGTAATTAGTAATGTAATATTTTTCCGCCTTTGTTTGTTATGTACAAATGCAAAATTCCTACGATACCCGCTATGGACTCTTCGACAAACTTCTACGCCAAGATGTTGCGTAAGCGCCAACTTCTACACTCACCGCCATCGTGGGCAGCCTCGAGACAAGGGGCACTCGCTATGGTATCGCGGAGACTAGTAGCACACATCGTTAAATAGGACACTTTTGTCAAATTATCGCTTGTCGTGGATGATCATGATGACATGGTCAAAGGTTGTGCATGAACCAACGGAAATATAACGATGTATGTACCGTAGCCTTCAAACGCATACGAAGTCGGAGGTTATGGTACATCGTTATATGATCTCAGATACCACGATTTCTCTCGCTTGGTTCATGCACAACCTTATCTAGCCTCGCTGTACTATACAAGATTAAAGAACATCATCCACACTAAACCGATAAATAAACCCAAAGGCACACTTATGGAATACCAAGATAACTTTTTCTCTCTCTGAAAAAGAGAAATACTTCTATGCTCTCAAAGGACTATGTCATACAAGAGCTTCAAGGATTTATATGCTTCTATTCATTTTCTCAATCTTGGAGCTCGCTCTTGTATTTATCAGAATTCACCAACAATTCGTTCACCAAAGAACTCCCAGTAATCCATTTGAGTTAGACCTCCTCACATTCTTGTACGACAATATAAACATTTAGTTGTAACTTCCCATTTTCTCGAGTTTGGCATGCTGTTGGCTTCATGACTACGTAACCAATTGCATTTTGCAACAATCTTCATGTTAGTTTCCTGACACAAGAAGAAGTGTGACAAGGTGAAAGCACATAACTGACGATCGTAAAAGCAAAGAATATATATCTCTACACACACGTGGTCTATTCTCAAGGCCATGGCGTGGCAAAGAATATATTCGCATTTAATTAATAAATGTAGAAAATAAGCTCCAAAAATTATGAATTTTATTTTGAAGGCTCTCTCATGTAGTTGACTTAATTGTGTAATGTTTCGGCAATTTTATATGTGTTTTGGTATTATCTCAAAAATTTAGGATTTAGGTTACGAAAATTTCAATTTTAGGTTTTGGAAATTAGGGTTTCATGATTTCATGTGACTTGGAATGTATAAAAAAACTGCATTGCAACTCTATTGGAGATGTCAATATACAATATGGTGCTGAAATACACACGTAATAACCAAAATATGCGTACAAATATAGTAAAACAAAATCACATAACACGCGATACTATATGGCTCACTCGTCTGAGTCACTACTCTCTGCCTGCTGCGGCTACATCCGCATGCGCGGCCTTGTTTTGCGTTGAGTATGACCCGTGGAATACGTCCACTAGTCCGGAGAACGTGTGTTGGTTCGGAGGGGGTACGGAGACCATTTAGGTGGAGGTGGACCAGTAGACTAACTCTGAAGCAGAGTCTGGTAGGCGCACATGTCGTCGTGATGAGCCATGCCGACCTCAGGGACACCTCCGAGGAATTCATCCACGACGGAGGCTAGAAAACCACTCTAGGGGTATGATGCTTGCAACTCCGTTGCAGCGGATGAGCCTCGCCTTGGTCGTGACGGGTTCTCGCAGATTCAAGAGCTCGGCTCGAATGAACCATGGGTACCGAACTCGAGGACATCTCGCCTTGAACGCAGCAGCTGGGTAGCAAACCCGAGGACCTCGCTTGCGTATGCTAGAAACCTGGGGCCATTGTCCGTGCCTCAAGGTAATGCTCCTCGGCAGAGCTGGAGGCCCAGATCCTCATCATCACGACTTGAATCGGTCATCACCCCCACAGCAAATCAAGGTCAAAAGACGGAACAATGTTAGTACAAATAAACACTCTAGACATAAACTAAAACCTCATACCTCCCGGATGCGGTCAAGCAGATAACCGAGAGGGAGCGCCATTGTATACCGGGTTCGACGACATAAGTGATTGATCCTAACGACCTACTAAGCGAGAGAACGACATGATGTTAGCGAAACGTAAGGCATAACCAAAAATCGAACGTAATTTGTACATAGTGACTTACCTCGCATGGCGACCGCCCGGATGACCGACGGGAACGCTACGACGCTTCCGAACTCGCTAGATCGTGGTGACCTAGCGGGTGAGCACGGCCCCCACTTCGTGCTCCAATGCATAGGATGTCGCCCCTTGAACGCACCGCAGCTCAAGTTCTTTATTATCTTCTTCATCTCCACCGTGATGTGCTTCAAAACTTTTTATATATCGCTCGGGTTCTATCTGGGTTGAAGAGGGCGCCGTCCGACGCGCCTGGATGTGTAGCGCCTGCTCAACTCATAGACATACGTGAACAGTTCATTAACAAAAAGTACGAATGTCGTCACTGAAACTGCGAACCAGAGGTTGTAAGTGTCATATGGTGTCGTCATGTCACAAAGCGCTATGACGGCCGACGTGTGGCATAGGCTCGTGGTGTGTTCCGCTTTCGCTCACCTCCTCCCGCAATTCGCAGGAGGAATGGTGAGTCTATGCGACGCTCGTGGCACGCACCACTCCATGTACACACCATACGACTCAAGGTCGAGTAGACGCAGCTCATGCCGGACATCCACGCACACTCGCTCATCCATGTCGCCACCCCGAATATGCCCACCCGCCTCGATTACTCGAGATTCCGGAAAGATTATTGTTAGAAAAGAAGACAAAAGGACCGCAACATTACTCGGATGAAGTTTGACTCATAAGTGTATGGCTCGCCCAGAGCCTACCGTCCGGAGGGGGGGCAACTGCACCACCAAACTGTCGATTATGTGCCGCAGCTGTGTGAGGCTCCACCATATGTGAGAACACCACGTGCGGTGTGGTTGTCCACGATGTGCGCCCATTACGCATTGCATGGACAGCCCATGCGCGCTACCGCAAGCAGAAATCGGGATACCATGGACACCAGATGATGTTGCTCTCGCAATCGACTCGAACTCGCTAGGTACAACGAGTAGCACCTCGCCGGTCTTCTGCTGCCCGCAATGAGCGGGCAAGAATCACCGTGAAGCCCATGGTGAGCGCATCTATGTTGTCATGTGGGAGAGGGTACGGTGCGACCGCTATCTTGATGGTCGGTCGCCCAACAAGGAAGTGCTTCCTAACTCCACAGTGCCGCAGAGCACATAGTAGACGCACTGTGTTGGTACCAAAGATTGCCTTGCACCGCAAGCATCACACAACCCCCAGATGTGGCACAAAGGATGTCGATCCCCTACTGTATTCCTCCATCGGCTCCACGCCAACCAAAGACTCGGTGATGTGGATGAAGTTGGGGTTCAAAAATCGCCTTTGTGGTTGGAAACAGACCCAACCAAAGAGCTAGAGAAGGTAAGCACTGAGGTGCGTCCTAACGACCTCGTGAGGTGCACCCTACGGGCATTCGCTGAACTGCCTCAGCCAAGCCCGGGGGACGTCACGTGCACCCTCCGGGAGAGGTTGTCCAAACCGCCGCTTCCACTGCCTTCTAGTCCGCACTTGAGGGCCTGTAACAAGCAAAGACACCCGGATCAGAGACCGGTCAAGAACGAGACGCCCCTGTAGGGTGATCACATCTCACCCCACCGAAAGTGGAAGGTGTGCATCTCAGCCTCCCTCGCCGACAAGTGTGGACAACAAGCTACCATCTAGGGTGAATCGCATCCGACGGAGACCATCCACGTAAGTGGGCAATAAGCCTGTCGCGTGATCGTGACGAGCGATCGCTCAGCCAGCCAGCCAGCCCTCCCGCGCAAGCGCCAGGGCAGAGGGCCATCCGCTGTCGCTGTAAGCCCAGCCTTGCATCGGTGGTCTTCATCGTAGAATTGTTCTAGTAGCTCTGGTAGAGACATGGCTTACAACACATGGAATAGAGGGAACATTAGTGAGAAGGTGGCTAATGAACATAAAAGATTGTAAATTAATTGTAGATTAGTTTTCCTGGGGTGATAAGCTAGCTTAATTAGATTATGTGCTGGCATGGAAATATTGCATGCACGCACAAGAATGCCATCCGTGAGTTTGCATGCAAGGCAGGAAGTGAGTTCGTGAACCTATAGTACCAATTAAGACTAGCTTGTTGTTGTGCTCGAGAGACTGCTCCTAGAACCACTTTTTGAGATGCCAAGTTTTTTTTTCACGCTCCGCAATGTTCACGCTGCAGCAATCGCTCATGTTCGCTTCATCGTTCATGTTTTGGTAGCAAGTGTCTGGCCGTGAGCCCAAAAAAATGCCAAAGGTTTGGCCATGAGTGAATAAGAAAAATCAACAAGTGCTTGGCCGTGAGTGGAAAAAAAAGAGAGCGCAAAAAAAGCAAAAGTTTCGGTCATAGTATTAAATTCTTTTGTTGGAGTATTTATATATATTTGTATCCGCTACTGTTTGCGTACCATAATTTTGAGCAATCTTGTGCCCTCATATACCACTTTTGAGCACTAGCTAGCATCTTTCCTTGAACTACTACAATACGAACGTTCACCTCCATACAAAATTGTTCTTTTTATCGTTCACCCCTTTGATTGCAATAGTCCCTTTACCATTGTGCGTGTGTTACTGTTCAGTCCTCACTTAAATCATACGATCAGCAATTAGGTATTGTAAGTCTTGTTTGGATTGCTACCTAGCTCGATAATCTTTAAAGTCTAAATTTTTTAGATTGTTGTCCTCACCTAGCTCCACCAAAAACATCCGTGTCATGTATTGACTATTGTTCTTGATATTTGTTCTCACAATCTTGGTTGGTCGTTCGTTGCTACGAGTGTAAGTTTTTGCTACTCTTAATTTACTTTGGAAGCAGACAACTTGCTTTGTTTCAAAACAGAGTTGAGAGCTTACCACTTTGTTTCCACATATATTTTCACTTGGTATTTTTGCGCCATCAGAACCATGTCGAAGTTTAGCAGACAAGGATCTTGACGGCAACCTTCTCGATCCGGTCACCAAGATGCACTCAAGCTTGTTGGATTCTCTGTTGTTGTACTTTAATGTAGATTAGATTTTAAGTATGTTGTTGTCTCCTAAAATCTTGTTTTACAAATGATTTATGCATTTACTTTCATGACTTTCAAAAATCCTAGAAAATTCATTTTAAGTCCAAATGAAGTGAATCAAATTTTGTTGTCCTTAGAATGTCATGCACTATCTACCATTAAATTTCATGTTCACCAATTCTCTGAAATTTTTGCATGGATAGTAACCAAAAGTTGAATTCCTTTTTCCTTTCTCAGAGATTTGCTTAGGCTATAACTTTTGCATGAATCACCCAAATCAAATGATTTTTATTTCTAAATTCATTTAAAATCATGCTCTACCCTTTGTGTGAATTTCATGATTTTAGATGATTTTGAATTTTGGTTATTTCGGTGTTATTCATTCTTATTGGTTCTTCTCGATTCTTTCGATAGGTTTCGATGATTCTATTGAATACGAGAATGATCCTTAGCAGCAAGTGGATTATCTCCAAAGAAGGCAAGCGCTTTATCCTTCGATGCACATTGATCCTATTATATTTGCATGTTAATATTTTACTTTCAGCTTGTATGTATGCATGCTATGGTGACAAGTTATTTCTGTTTGCAATAGTTCCCCTGAATAGTTACATGAACTGTAGGTATACATCCATCTTTTACCACTGATCCTAGGTTATTATCCGTTGTGATTTAGAGCTCGATGGATGGGCTCTAGTCACTTTATATGAAGTATACGAGCTGTTGTCGCTTAGCCATGCTTAGAACGGTAGTCGGGGGGTCATCACCTCGGCGATGATCATTACAACATCACTCTAAATACTTGAGTCGGGGTACTCATGAATATATCATATTTGGAAAAACTAAAACTAAAAACCAGAAAGGATTTAGATTTGGGTACTTGGTTGATGGTGTGATTATTAGGTGTGTGGTTGTGTGCCCAAATCAATAAGGACCGAACATTTTGTTACACTAAACCAAGCATTACTGTGTGCATCCACATGAGGGTCATATGGGTCCTCTCTTTACTTAGTACTTTGAAGTGTGTTAGCTCCGAGTCACAGGTTGGGGGTTATGTGTTGTGTTAAAAAGGAGATGTGTTGTGTTGGGTATGCGGGAGTGAAATCCTGTCTAGGTTCTCCACACTGAGGGGCATTGTAGTTGTCCGAGGCTTTACCCCTATAGGGTAGTTGACTTTTGGCTTTACAATGACCCCGACACAACGTATGGGTTCTATCCATACGGACAACTCGTAGTTAATACATAATATTGGAAACGCCTTTGTAGGACTTAGCTCTGTCGGCATACCTTTAGAAGTGTGCTTTATCCGTGGCAAAAAGAGCGGTCGACATGTGGGTAAAGTTGTACACCCCTGCAGAGTTTAAACTATTCGAATAGCCATGTCCTTGGTTATGGATACACTTGGGGAGGTCTTTCAAGAGTTAGACTATAATATTTTGATAAAACTTGAGATTGGGTGGTACGAATGGGTAATTCGTGCTATTGTTGTGGTGGCTGTGGGAAGTCACCTCTAGGATGATAATTATGTTTATAATTGTTGTCTCACTACTATTTGATCAATTAAAAACTGATTTGATAAACTGCCTTCAATCTATTATACTATTGCAAATAAAATGTTGCTTTATGCTAAAAATGAACCTTATAGCCATCTCCATTGAATCAAGCTTGCATGTAGCTATGTATGGGTTTGTTAATTGTAAGTCTTGCGAGTACGTTTTTGTACTCAACTACATTGTCTGCTTGCTGCAGAGGAGGTTGATCCCCTAGGGGTTGACGAGTGTGAGGCCGACTACACTCTCGACGACTAGCTTGGGCATTTCCGGTCGGTTGCCTTGTGGGTAAGGGCAGCCGGTTGGCTTTTGTTTACACCATCTTATGGCAATCAAGCTTCCACCATGCATTTTATCTTTTGTATGTTGGATATGTTGTAAGTTATGAAGCTTCGGTACTGTAATAACTTGTGTCTGGAGTTGATACTTAATTTTTGTAAGGTGTGTGTGTACTGCAGTTCTGGGAAGCACATATACACCGAGAGCGAGGAAATTTGATTTGTGATGCTAGGACCAACAGAAATGTTAAGCATTACAAATTAGATCGCCCAGCGGCTCTCACACTAATGCCGATTCTATTTCTAACTCACGTATCTTACAAAGATTATTTCCTAATACAGTTATGGAAATATTGCAATTGATTCTATCTAAAATATATATACTATAACTTATCTACAACCGAATCGTCTCAGCCCCAAGAATTCATTTAGTTCAGATCAACTAGTCGTGGATCTAGTCGTAGACTTGGTCGTAGGACTGGTCGATCATTTGATCATAGACCTGGTTGAAGACCTGGTCATAGATCTGGTCGTAGTCGATGACCTGGTTGTAAATATGATCTTAGAACCGGTTGAAGACCGTGCTCCACCCGGTTGAAGATCGTTCCCACCGAGTAATCGCTCCTCTGAGTATTGTTCCCATCGAGTACTCTTTACTCGTTGAGTATTATTCTCGACGAGTGATCCTCCCGCCAGTATCGTTTCGATGAGTATCGTTTAACAAGTACTTTTTTCACCGAAATCGGTTGTAGGCCCGATCGGGAACCGGTCGAGGTCCGTGTAACTAGTCGTGGACCTTGTGAAAGTGGTCGTGGACCCGGGAAAGTGGTCAGGACCTCATTTTTCTCGCTCGGTTTGCACCGGCTTGATCACTTTGTCTCCATGTACGTGAGCAACATAACTTGACCTTGTAATTTCAGATTGTATTGGTGTAGCACAAGGCATAGTGGTAATGGTACTCTTGGCCACATCATCTTCTCTCCCTTCGCTTAAACCGTCTCGGTTTCGGGATATTCTTCAAGATCCTTGCTTTTATAACAATATCGTAGATGATCTCCTCATCTCTTTTGGGCAAAGAAGAATGAAACACACCTCTATGCATCGCAGAAGCGATTAGCTCTCCTTGGTGTGTAACATTGCTATCAAACTATCATGGACGCCAGCAATATGTGACACACATGCATAGTCACAACGTTGCACTCCACCTTGTCTTCATAACCATCGCTTGAAGACGGTACTAAAACTTTATGGGTAACCTTTAGCTTACCAACATTGTGAAGCCATTGCATATAGTATGGCTTAGGATGACGCCATGTGGTCAATGAGAGTGCATCAACCATGTCCCGGCCGATCACATTGTTGTAACTTCCTCCATCAATCATCGCCTTGCACCGCTTGCCCTTGATCATGCATTGTGTTTGAAATACACCACGTCGCAGCCTTCTCGACAATCAACGATTGTCACCATTCACCTTATGAGTCATCAAAGTTGGACCTACTTCGATCACAATACACCACTTCGCGGTGAATCATTTGATTGTTCTCGCTTCATGATCAGCGTCATCGCTATTACTCTCTGCATATCCTTCTTGTACGAGTAGCACTTATCTTGAATTTGGACAATCTTTCTTCATGTGCCCCTTGCCCTTGCACTTGTAGCATTCAATGTCTCGTGTTCGAGCAAAGGAGAAAGTACTAGAATCGATCTAGATGCCTCCTTGTTTGTCAGACTTCTATCGCCTTTGATGCTTTTTTAAGTTGTAATCCCACCGATTAGTGGATGCAACCAAATTTTAGAACTGAACCACCTTCACTATCTTGCTGAATTGACGCCTCCAACTCGATGGATTGGTGCGCCAACCTTGATGGTTCTCCTCACGATTGTTCAAGATGCTCCGCTTAGTGAAGTAGCTCTTGTACGGTGTTATATCGCATCAAATCAACACGATTCCAAGACGTCGTCATTCAAACCCTTTAAAGAAACATGTCATGGTAGCTTTAGCGGACTCACTTAACACTAGTACGAAACATGAGCACTTGCATCTCTTGATAGTACTCATCCATGGACTTGGAGCCTTGAGATAAATGATGTTGCTTTGTATGCAACGCTCGGTATAGTACGCTGGGATAAATCTAGTCCTCATGACTTGCTTCATCCCTCCCAAGTGTGTGGACGATCTCCTGCATGGTTCAATTGATCTCACCAAATAATAGCATATTCATGGAACTTAATTGAAGCAACTCAACCTTCTTTTCTTTAGAGTAGTTATGGTTGTTGAAGATTTGATTGACACGCATCTCCCACTCCAAATAAGCTTCTGTGTTCAGCTTCTACCCTTGAATGCCGATATGGTTATTTTGATTCGCCAATACCATCGCCCTCGCTCCACACCACCTTCGCGTGTTCGCCTTTGGGCAGCAGGTTGGCGATCAAAAAATCACGCCGTGGTGGTCGTGGACAACCTCCATGGCCATCGGACATGTCATCATCTTCACTCCATAGTAATGAGCATCGCACATGTGAATGCGCACATTGCAACAAGTTTGTTACTTGATGCCGTGTGCCGCCCTCCTAGCGGCAAAGAACCTCTCCTCCAGTGGACGAAGAGAAATGACCAGATTCTTGAAGCCTCCATGAGACGATGAAAGCATCTAGGCCCCTAAAAATAGTTTTGGTAATTAATGATAATATGTGAATATGGGACTAACATGTTTATTGAGTATTTACAAGGTTAAGTCCCATTGGTGAGTTTGATATCTTGAAGATGCATGCTAAAGGACAACATGAAGATCTTTTGGATAAAAGACAAGGTACAAATAGTCTAGGATCCTTTTTATATTTTACCAGTCTTAGGAGAAATGGTTGGAAGACCGAATTATAGGTTAAATGCCGAACTATTAAAAGGGATCATGACTAGTAGCTTGATAGCATGTTCTTGTGTCATTTGGATCAATTTAGGATTATGCATGCATTTGAATTTGAATTTAAAAGCTCTGTCGGTAATTGGTCGCACAAACGGTAGTACCAGAGGCTAACTGGCGGAACTACCACTTAGAGCGGATGACCGCGCATCCCTTGGCGGTACTACCATGGGCTGTTTGGACCGTCCAAATAACACATGATCGTGGGCTTTTAAGCATGGTCCTAATGCCCATTTAATCTGATCATCCACGGTGCGCTTCAAATGTGCTCTCAACTTATTTATCAAGCAGACGACCGCCTTTGTGAGCTGTGTACGACTGCATCACGGCAATTCTATTTTCTAGTTGACGGTATGTAAAATCCAGAGAGGCTCCATTTTGGTTGAATTTGCAAAATCCTTGGAACGGTAGTACCGCCGTTGTTTAAACGGTACTACCGCCTACCAGATTCAAAATTGAAGCGAACGATTTTCCAGAGAGACTCTTTTAGGTGCTCTTGTGCTCCTTGGCAAATGGTAGTACTGGTGCTTGCTTGGCGGAACTATCACAGAGCGATATAACCGCACTTCTTTGGTCAGATTGTCGTGGGCCGTCGGACCGTCCGAAAAGTTCAAAATCGTGGTTTAAACGCATGGTCCGAATAGCCCATTTCATCCGAGCCGCCCACGGGCTGCGTGGTTTGGGTGAGCTTGTTCAAATCAATGGTGCGGTAGTACCGAGCCTTAATGGTGGAACTACCGCCCACATCGTTCAATTTTATGTGGCGGTATGTAAAAACCAGAGAAGCACCCTTTTCAACCGAGTTTGAAAACCCTCGTGAATGGTAGTACCGCCTCCTTTGTGCGGTACTTGACAGATGTTTTGCGGTATGATCGCATGATAGTTGGCGGTAGTACCGCTACGATTTAAAACGGCTATGTTAGAAGTAGTTAATGCCCTGCTTGTAGCAAGTTATAAAGCGGTTGGTGAGAAGCGGTAGTACCAAGACCTTGGTTGGCGGTAGTACCACATTTCATTAAAAGTCGGGTTTCTCTCATAATAGTTGATTTTGTTGTGGGGTTATAAATACCCTCCACCTACTCTAGAGACGTAATGCAACTCTTCATTTAACATCCTTAGAGCCTTGAGCATTCATACAACACCTCAAATACACTTGTGCATTCATTGTGAGGTAGTTGAGTCAATTCAAGTGCATTCACTCATTCTAGTTGATCCATTTGCACTTGAGTGCCATCGCTTAAGGTCATCGATTTGTTACTCTTGGAGTTTTATGAACTCCTAGATGACTTGGTGGTGAGAGCACGGTGATCTCTTCAAGAAGCTTGTGAAGAGGGCGGTGCCAAGATTGTGAGTGGTTCAAGAGTTCACTGCCTCCTGAGCGGAGGAAGAACCAATAGTGATCGATGGAAGGCTTAATTCATGGAGCCAACTTAATTCGCTCAAGCTTCCTCAACGTGGACTAGTGAAGACCAAGCAAGTCTTCGATACTATAGGAAAAACTTCATTGTATCATTTGTGGTTATTTCTTGTCCTTACTATTTCTCGATTTACAATTCTAGCTTTTATTTTGTATCAAATTGTTTAGCTAGAATTATATCTAGTTTAGACATAATGCATAATTGGCTTAAATTGTTAATTTGCTAAAAGTTTAAAAACCTCAGATTCACCCCTCTAGTCGGTTATCCTTGATCCTCTGACGAGCATTCAACTAATCTTGCACCACTGTGATCCTTGCATTCACCCCATTGATGCTACCATCAAAATCAAGACGGATGATGTCCTCAAAGACTTGATGTGGTGGGGATTGCCTTGAATCGTGCTTTCATAATCGGTGGCAAGTCATCATCGATCGGTGCTCCCAAGTCGTTGCTATGGTAGCCACTCGACCCTTTTGCTCGCTCCTAACATCTTGAAAACTGCAAGAAAAAATTTTCGCATCGCGATCAACCACGCCCGATACCACGATGATATGGATCAACTAGTAAACTAGCTTATGCATAGGAGGTCCGATCTTTCACGGTACAAACAACAAAGTTTTCCTTCTTCTGCTAAGGTTCACCCCTCCTTGACCCTTGTAGTGATGAAGACAGCAGCAGCCTCCGTCCATGCAACAATGTAGACAGATATCAAGATATCCACGCACTAATCAATCATAAGGAATATTAGAAGCATGAACTCGAAGCTTCTCTAAACTGTGAGCAAGAAAGATCATGAATTAGACAAGTTGAACTGTAGATTCGTAGGCAATCTCAAGAACGAGGTGTTCTTACCTTGCACCAACCTCAACCAACCCTAGATGAGAAAATCTCAATCAACACGCACGATATTGCGCCACAAAGTTGCCGTGACATTTCTGTATTTCTTCTTCCAAAAATCTTCCCCTTACAATGGGCTACACCTCTAGCCTTATATTGACACCTAAGGGTGCGCCAACACACACACGCACCTAATGCCGATTCTATCTCTAACTCACGATCATACAAAGATTCTTTCCTAATACGCTTATGAAAATATTGCAACCGACTCCATATAAAAGATATATACTATAACTTATCTACAATCAATCGCCTCAAATTTCAAGAAATCATTTAGTTCGGATCAACTCGTCAGAGGATCGGTCGATCATCCGATCAGAGACTCGGTCGTACATCTAGTCGTAGTCGATGATCTGGTTGTAAATTTGATCTTAGAACTGATTGAAGACTGTTCCCACCAACTACTGTTCTCGCCGAGTATTCCTCCCGTTGAGTATTGTTCCCGTCGAGTATCGCTCTCTAAGTACTCTTCCGCCGAAAGTGTCTTTCTCGACGAGTACTATTTACAACGAGTGCTCCTCCCGCCAGGGGTACTATTCCTAACGAATACTGTTCCCGACGAGTACTCCTTTCACTAAGTACTGGTTGTAGGCCTGATCAGAAACCGGTCAGATGTTCCGTGTAATCGGTCGAGACCTTGTGGAAGTGGTCATGGACCCTAGGAAAGTGGTCATGGACCTTGGGGAAGTGGTCGACCCTCGAAACCGTCGTGGACCTTGGAAAATTGGTCGTGGACCTCATTTTCTTCTAGCTCGGCTTGCACTGGCTTGATCACTTTGTTCCATGTACCGAGCAAAGATCACTTGACCTTGTAACTTCATATTGTATTGGTGTAGCACAAGGCACATGGTAATCAGACTTTGGCCACATCACCCCGAAATCATCTCATTGGTGGTGAGTGTGTTAGTGCAAGTGGCGGATGCGCTTTCTTGAATGGGACACCAAGGAGGGTGAAGTTGCCACCACGACTAGTTGTGGGCGACATCCCGCACAACTTATGTGCGCGTCCATATGGGTGAGATGACTAAGGGCGAGATGATTTGAAAAGTTGTCATGATGGTCTCGATCACATGACTAAGGAATCATGGGGCTACGAGTTGATTATATTTTGTGGGTACAAAGGTACAATCTCGCAGAGTATAAACCGTTAAACAAATTGCGTTTACGGTCAGCGGACATGAGAACTTACTAGAGTTAGTTCTATTTCAAAACCTTTGTGGATGAGATAAAATTGGTGGGATGGATGTAACCCGGCCTTTGGATTTTTCCCCGGTGGTCGTGACTGTGTCATATGACGGATGTAACCACAATCAAAATAAGCATAGGTGAAGGTAGCCTCTCATCGTTATTTAATATTGCACAATTACTTCTTTATAAAATGCAATTTGGTTAAAATGCTAAGTGATTGGACTTTACTAATATTGATAATTGAAAACATTGTTTTATCAAATAAAAGAACTCGAGCTGCCCTTGTCAAGCCGTACATGTATATTATTGCATCTTGTGTGTTGGCTCGCGAGCATAAAAGTTATGCTCATCCTCGCTCTTTCCCCAAACCTTCAGACTGCGGATCATGGAGTTTACGCCTACTATGAGGATCCAGACGTCGATGGTCAAGGAAATGATGAAGAGTAGTTAGTTCTTTAGTCTAAGTTTTATGTTAGTCTAGTCGGTCTGCTTGCTTGCGTGCATCCAATATCATTCAAGTCTTTTGTTGATATCGACACACATGTGTTTCCCTAGTCGCTGTTCGTGGAGGATGTGCTATACTTCTTTTGCTTCTACACTTATCCTCTACTGTACTCTAAACTTTATGATGTTGTGGCCTTCGTGCCTCTGCTTATAGAACAAGAGTCCCATGTTGCAAATTTGGGGCTCACACGGCCAGCTCACGATTCAGTCTAAGACCGGATCTACGATCAGGTCTTGGTTGAAGGTTGTCTGTGTGTGCTATCTACAGTTGGTCTGTTATGTGATGTAATCTTTTGGCCTGCTCGGTCCTTATTGTAAAACCTTACCCGATGTGGTCTATGTAAACCCTGATGTGTTGTATTATATTGAATGATCTAGTTTACGACTTGTATGAATTGATGCAGCAATGTGCCTGTAAGTACTATCTACTAATCCATAAAATAGCACAGTATTTTTACAGAGAATTTGGGATTTTGAAAATCCGGTCCGACAATATTGTCCGAGTCTATGGTCTCATCTTTGTCCTAAATCCCCCCTTCAACCGTGGCATAGTGACATTGCTCCCTCACCTTCAACCGTGGCACAGTATTTTCCCTTATAAACTAAGGTTAATCACATAGACCACCCATGCTAAAACTAGATTTCAATGAAGCAAGCCAAGCGGACAGACCAAGCACAAATTAGCCCTTGTTGAGTTTCGCGAAGGAAGGAAATAAATACTTAGACGCCAGTTTGCAGTTGTCGTCGTTCTTCTGCCGCGATCTTAAAGGATCCCAATTCCGATCTCAGATCAGGACACCGTGTCTGGGTCGGTAGCCGTACATCCACGTTATAGAATGGGGACCCACCTTCAACTGCTCTGCTCACAGTCACCGCGTCTCTAGAGTCTCCTGCAATTGTTTTCCTTCGCCCAAGTCCCAATACCCCATCCATCCATCCATCCCAGTTCCCCTGCTTCTGCTCCAGATCTCTGCTTCGAGGCGTCGGAAATGGAGGTGCTCTGTATCGGGACGGCTGACACCAAGCTGGAGGAGCTGCTCTTCCTCGCCGCCCGCCTCCGCTCCAGCCTCGCTGCCTCCTCCGACTCCAAGGTATACCACACTACTGTTTTTGTATCTTCTTGTCCCCCCAATGCAAGTAGACGAGGGGTTAAGCCCCCTTTTGATTTGGTTGTTTCCACAAGGTTTTGGATCTTGTGGATCTTGATTGCAAGTTTGCCACACCTAAGGCCTATGTTTTTGTTTTCCTGGGGAATTACTGTTGGTAGTTATTGAAGCTTAGATAGGGGAACCGAATGAGGGAGGGAGCGAGGATTCGTGTGGTGAACTGTTTTGATGGAAGTCGATTGTATGGTGTTTTGGGGCAAAAACAAACTACGCTGTAGAGTTTGAGGGTGCTCCTACTCTGCCTCTAGGAATTGCTTCATCAAATTGGGCTTTAGCAGGGCACTACGGGATGGAATTGGTCAAATTTGTGCTTGCAGGTACACAAGGATGAACATATTTTATGATATACGGTATTTTTCGGCCTGTTTTTTCAATTGGCAAATTGTAGATTGTCGAATGAGAAAAAAGCAACGCTGCAATATTTAAGACAAGTTTACAATAATATACTATTAAAGACGTGATATATGTGCTTTGAGTTTTGCACATGTATTGCACTCTTAGCGCCGACATTCCTTATGGATTAAACTCCATGTTTTTAATGTTTTACCATTGAAGGAATTCGTGTACAAGTTCACCAAAATGAATTCTTGCTTAAAGCTCAGTGTACATGAGTTCTTGATTCATTTGTGCTAGCCACATACAAGAACCATAAATGATTGGTTGTATTTTCTCAGTAACACACAATCATCTACAAAGTATCAATAAGTGGAATTTTTTTTCAATAATCCATTTTTATTATTAATTACAACATTATACTTGCAATAATATTTTTACGAATATACTGCCGCCAATCGCTACGCGATCGTCCTGGCCGCCAACGGTTGAGCGATCGGGACACTTGTCGCCTAACGGGCACAATGCATGCCCGACTAGATATGTGAGCCGCACACTAGAACCAACCGTTGAGTTTATTAGTGTCCCAATCGCTCAACGGTTGAGCTTATGGTGAGTATATTTCAGAAAAATATTATCGCAGTATAATGTTGTAATTAATAATAAAAATGAATTATTTGCAAAAAAATTCTCAACAAGTGCTACTAAACATGTTTTTGGGAAATGTTCTACATAAGGGCATGAAAAACATCTGAATGTCTGAAACATGTGTAGCTTCTTTATTCGCACTTATGCAAGCCCTTGAGTTGTGTTGTAGGTTTGTTCTTTTAAATTCTTAACTCAAATCATAACATGTGATGTATTGAAATGGTAGGTTCAAGTAAGCATAGTGGATGTCTCCACAACCAAAACGATACCAACACAGGATTCTAAAGACATTGCATTTATTGCAAGAGATACAGTTCTTTCATGTTATCCGGGTGTCAACCAACAAGATCTTCCAGATGACAGAGGTGAAGCAATTGCACTTATGTCAAAGGCTCTTCTGAGCTTTTTGAAAAAAAGATATGAGAGCAATACTTTGGTGGGTGCTGTTGGCTTAGGAGGCAGTGGAGGAACCTCACTAATTGCTCCTGCTTTAAAATCTCTGCCACTTGGAGTGCCTAAGTTTATTGTATCTACTGTTGCTAGTGGCCATACTGCACCCTATGTTGGAACATCTGACTTGGTATTGTTTCCTTCAGTTGTTGATATATGTGGAATAAACAGTGTCAGCCGTGTTATATTGTCTAATGCTGCTGCAGCTGTTGCTGGAATGGTACATGGAATATTAATGGCTTCCAGTGAATCTGATGAAACAGCCACAAAGCCGACTGTTGGCATTACAATGTTTGGTGTTACAACACCATGTGTAAATGCTGTCAAAGATAGATTGAACAAAGAAGGGTATGAGACGCTTGTATTCCATGCCACTGGTGTAGGAGGCAAAGCAATGGAAGAACTAGTTAGGGGTGGTTTCATACAGGTAACACTTTCATGATCACTCACATTTTTTCATGTCAGTCTATCTTGCCTATTTTGCTGTAAGATCTCATCCAGCTGGGATAGGAAGATTGTGGTCTGCTATAGTTCTTCTGCAAGTTATGTTTTTCAGTTTTAAATTCTGATGATGTACTCAGTCTCAGATACCAATGCTATTCATGCAACTGTTGCTTTTTGTAGAGTTTCTCATGTTACTTCCATTTGGTTGCATATAGGGTGTATTAGACATAACAACAACAGAAGTTGCGGATCACATTGTAGGCGTGTGTCATGGCTTGTGACGAGACTAGGTTCGATGCAATTATAGAGAACAAGATCCCTCTAGTTCTCAGTGTTGGAGCCCTGGATATGGTTAACTTTGGAGCTCGAGATACAATACCTCCTGCTTTTGCGGACAGAAAGATCCATGTACATAACGAGCAGGTTAAGTATAATACTACTTTCCAATCCTTATCTTTCATTTGGTTACTAAAATTTGTTTGCATGGCTTTTGCCAAATTTTCTTTATCATTTATATTTTTGCTATGAAGATAAAATCATAAAAAGCTGGTTAGGTGAACACAGCGCTTTGTCACCTGACCAAATATTGCTAGGGATTTTGTTATAGAGAATGCTATTAAGGTACCAAGATGATATTACACGGAGTATAGATAAGGATGTTCTTGTCACCTCCATGTGATGTGTGATGAATCTTAGTTCATTGGTAGAAGCATAAGACTTGGGGATAGATCTGTAGCCAGATAGGATAGGGAGAGGACTTTAGGAGTCGGAGAGCAGACTTTACTTCATTTTCAGTCTCTTAATCTGAGTCACACATCTCCTGTCCTTGCATACAGGAGAGTCCTATCTATCTGTGGAATGCTCACTGTACTGTTCATGTGAACTGCGCCGCTGCACGTGACATGATGGCTTTTATTTCCTGCATCCCGTAGCTGGCTGATTTTTTCCAATGCACCATTGTGACTTTTACACAAGAATTGTTGTGGAATGACTGTAGAAAACTCCATAGTTTACATGCAAACTGTAATTAACGGCTTATGAGTATGTATTTTATATTCCTTTATTTATGAGAACTTTGGGCTTTTCCTGCTTTGCTTGCCATCAGTAAAAACTATGTAATTCTTTACCAGCTTACGAGTACTTATTTACCAGCTTACGAGTAAAAACTATGTTACATTATTTACGAGGACTTTGCACATTTCCTGTTTTGCTTGCCATCAGTAAAAACTCTGTAATTTTTTCAGGTTTCGTTGATACGCACTACCGTGGAAGAGAACAGGAAATTTGCTCAGTTTATTGCTGGCAAGATGAACAAATCTTCGTCCAGAGTTACTGCCTGCCTGCCACAGAAGGGCATCTCTGCAATAGATGCACCTGGAATGCCATTTTATGATCCAGATGCTACATCTGCACTATTGGATGAATTAAATATTCGTATTGAGAAAACTGACATCCGAGAGGTTTCTTAATGTTTCACAATTTTCTATGCAGTTGCATCTCTCTAGTGTCTTGAGATAAACTAAGCTGGTTGCTTTATTGACAGGTGAAGATGTTTCCTTATCACATAAATGATCCTGAATTTGCCATCGCCTTGGTGGATGCATTCTTGAGTATGGATATAAAGTCCTCTGATACCATAATTCATAAAAACAACATGGTTCTACCTAAGCAAGATGCAAATACAAAAGAATCTTGTCCAGGACAGAGGACTTCAGATAGTTCTATCATATGGAGGCCTCCTATGGATTTTCCTGATGCAAGACCAGGTTAGCCCTGATTCTATGCCCAAAAATTTTTTATGGCCACACAAAAATATTATTGATTGAAACAACTTGTATGAGTTTCTCATAAAAAAGTTATGTGTGGTTATCTGGTACGTACTTTGTTATCTGCTATACGGACTTACTGAAACATCCTGCAGGGTGAAGTTCTTTGTTCATTTCCATTTTTCATGATTCATGCCTAGGAACTAGGATGTTGTCATGATCTTTGTATTTCCACTGGAGATTAGATTTTTTTTCCCTTCACCCTGCTGTACTTGCATCCCAAAAGTATAATATCAAAACTTAAATGAATGGACAAATATATAATATCAAATATATAATACTGGTGTGCACCAATGAAATTAACAGCAAAGCTCATAAAATGGGTGCTAAATTTTAGTGCATAATGAGCATTCTGCACATTTGCAGTCTCATGTGATACAAATCAAGGCAGAAAACATAATCAATAGCTCCACGAGTGACACAAATCTAATCATTTTGATTTCAGTTTATTACCAGGACGTTTCGTACATGTTGAAGGGTGCACTTCTTTCATTTGATGGTCTTGAGACTTATTGACGACAATTGTATACAGCATACCCTAATAGTTTGCTCTTCTATGCTGACAGAAACTTTGCAAAAGACAAACTCAATACTATATCAGCTAAAGCAACAAATTGGTAAGGGTATTCCTGTTATTGGAGCTGGTGCTGGCACAGGTATATCTGCAAAGTTCGAAGAAGCTGGTGGGGTTGATCTGATAGTGCTGTACAACTCCGGGCGGTTTCGAATGGCTGGAAGGGGCTCATTAGCAGGACTATTGCCATTTGCTGACGCAAATGCCATTGTACTTGAGATGGCCAATGAAGTGTTACCTGTAAGTTGTTTAGAAACAAACATCACTCTGATGGCTTTCAACCAACTGAGTACAACTAAAAGTTCATGACACGCTAATTTAGGTCGTTAAAGGAGTTCCTGTTCTTGCTGGGGTTTGCGCTACTGATCCATTCCGTAGAATGGATTACTTTCTTAAGCAGCTAGAAGCCATTGGATTTTGTGGTGTCCAAAACTTCCCTACAGTTGGTCTATTTGATGGGAATTTCCGACAGAACTTGGAAGAAACTGGAATGGGCTATAGGTATAATTTATCACATCCTTAATTTTCCATGGTATGAATATAATCGGCACATTGTAATGACGTACTGAATTTTGGATATAGTGGCTGTCTCCATGGCTTGATTATGATTAGCATTGAATTTTTCCCTCTCAAGGAGGAAGAATTTACATCTTGCAGATTGTGTTAACTTTGATCTTGTCTTTTGTCAGCTTGGAAGTGGAGATGATCTCAAGAGCTCACAACTTGGGTTTCCTCACGACTCCTTATGCTTTCAATCCAGAAGAAGGTGCTGCCATGGCCAAGGCTGGAGCTCGCATCATAGTAGCACATATGGGTTTAACAACAGCAGGGTCTATTGGGGCAAAGACAGCTGCCACTTTAGATAACAGTGTTGTACGTGTTCAAGCCATCGCCGATGCAGCACTTGGGGTTAATCCTGACATTATTGTTCTCTGTCATGGAGGTACACATTCTATTTTCTGCAGTCCTCTAGTAATAGATGGCCTCTTAATGCTCTGTGCGAACTTTTTCATCCTGCAAATCATCTCATTCTCATGCACAATTTCATCAGGTCCCATATCAGGGCCCCGAGAAGCGGAGTTTATCCTGAAGAGTACTAACAGGGTTCATGGATTCTACGGTGCATCAAGCATGGAAAGATTGCCAGTTGAGCAAGCTATCACAAACACTATGAGGGAATACAAAAGCATTTCCCTAAAATAAGGACGGCAGTTTAGAGTTGTGGTTTGCTCTCCACGTTACTGCTCTTCTTATCGTATGCACTTGGTATCTGTTTCCGGCAAGGCAATCTGGATTGGTTCATTGGCAGATCAAGTGGGGTGTTTATGACTTTGTAACATGTACGTTGTTCCCAAATGTACCTTCTGTGTTTGAATAATAATGAAGAATGATAAATGAATATTTTTGCAACGCAGGATAGTCTCAGTATTGTTATAAAATAGATAGTTTACCACTCATGAGTGGAATGGAACGCAAGGCGGGGCTGCCAATTAGCGCATACAATGCGTGATGCTTATGTACAAGTTCTTAAAGAAAGAGAATATAGCCACATCATCAAGAATTTATGTAAAAATCACGCTCTTTCAATAAAAATATCTCTTTTGTAAGTACTTAGATGATTATATTATCTATTAATTATATATAGTTATATATATAAATACCTCTTAAGTATCGGTGCCTAATCAAGCATCGATATTATATAATAAGCATCTTATCTATCCTACATGTTAAGAAAGATCAGTGATCAGTTTTTCTTTGTTAAACACCTCTCTAAACGTCTGCATTATATATGCTCTTAGAAAGCATTGCAACAAACAGTTTTTCGGGCTATGTGATTTCTATCCGACCATGTGATTTCTTGTGGCACGCATATACTTCAATTATCTTATGGGCTATAACACTAACAAAATCCAAAGCAGTAATTTTGGAAACCAAAGCACTATGTTTCTTCTCCTTTCCCATTTTTACAACTTTCATAATTCAACTCTTCTGTCCTACCAAGTGACTTTTTGTTTTGGCCTTCAACTCGATAATTTAAATTTTCAACCAGAAAATTTTGAACTTTGAACTCGAAATTTCAGACTTTCAAATCGAGAATTTAACTTTTCAATTTTCCTTTCCAATAGAAGTTGCGCGCATGCCGGCTTCACGTGCACACGAACAAAGAAAACTAGGAGATGCGGTTCGGCGTTCGCATCACGCTGGACGAGAACCAGGTGTGGGGCCATGGGAAGCACGTGTTGCCCATGGGTGTCTACTCACTGTAATAATTCTCGATTTCTCCGGCATATAACCTAAATTAACTCTTGGTGAAAAGCGCCGCTCGACTCCGCCCACGCTGCCGCCAGATCATCGCCTCGTCCGATCACAAGAAGCCTCCCAGCCAAGCAGTAGCCGCTGCCGCCCGATCCCAGATGGTTCCTCCTGCCAAGACGCCTCAGAGGGTCAAGTGTTACGTTCCTCTCAAGATTTCTCCAAGAATATCAATCACACAAGAAGTTTGTGGAAGGGAAGAGTTCAAGAAGAACTAGACAGGGATGAGGAGATATAGGTTGGGGAAGAAGGAACTATGTCCTCTAGTGTTTTCATTCTCAATGCCCTTTCGAGTAACAACTTTGGCTATTTAACCCCTTGCCAACACTCACCGACAGTGGGTTTCTTTCTTGTGATCCGACCCAATGACCATTCAACGTGCCTGCACCTCCGCCACTACACCATGGCATAGTATTAAGGACAATGCAACCGCCGAAAAATCGCTTTTCTTGGCAATTTATCTCGCCAGAATGTGTATTCTCGGACTTATTGCTCGCCGGTAAAGTGTCTGCGGAAAAACATTTTTCGGTAGATATGTGCATTCTCGCAGCTTAATCGCCCTAGAAAAGTCGTTTTCCTCGGCAGCTAGAGTTTCCCGCAAGCTAGAGTTTTCCGCAGCTATATGTATTGCCTAGAGTTAACTTGCCCTTGATTGCATGTTTTCCGCAGCTTAAATGCCCTAGATAAGTTTTTTTCCGACAATTAAGTGCCCTAGATAAGTTTTTTTTTCCGGCAGCTATGCCCTAGATAAGTTTTTTTCCTGACAATTAAGTGCCATAAATAAGCTTTTTTCCTGGCAGTTAGTTCTATTGTCGGCAATTAATTGCCCTCAATTGCTACATATAGCCAATACTTGAAAGTTCAACCTAATTGCTACATATAGCCAATACCTGAAAGTTGCAGCTTATATATTTAGCAACATCCAAAAAATAAAACATAACAGTAGAGGATAGGGTAAAAGATACACTTCACAATTCACAATATGGTGATAATTAAACTTAAATTTGAAACCAGGTACCAAACAAAACAAGAAGTGAAATGTTTGCCAGCCAGTTCCTGATCGTTCTCTCTTTCATGGGCAAAACATAAGTGATTCACATGATCTCAGACCAAATGGAAAGGGAATGTACTCACCTCTACATGACCAAGAGCAAGGCATAATTTCGACTATGATGAAGCCGATCGACTACTCGACTTCTAGTTTTACTCGAAGTCGATATCATTTACTAAGTTGGGAATCTTGTGGTGGGGAATCTTGGCTAGCATCTCAAATTGCTTTTCAAGAAATGCCGAGATAGTTCTTTATTATGAAAAGGATTGACGACCAACGCATGTATTGCATGTATTCTCGAAGATGTAGGGCAAGACATTACATATACCGCCTTCCTTCCCGATAAGTCGAAATAAGAGAATCCATAGATCGGTCTCAAATTAAAACCAACATATATCTCGAGAAGAGTACAACGATTTATACAAGTGTTTACATTTTCCTCCAGGTGTTTACATTTTCAGCAAAATTAATAAATAAATGTTGATGTTTCAACCAAAGGTCCAAGGTATTTGGTGGGGGAAAAAACAATACCTTGGACCTAGGATGTCAGACAAATGATGTGTCATTAAAAAAATAAAGTTGCTAATTACTTGCATAAAAGCAAACATAAGGATAAAAAATAATGGAGAGCAAGTATCATACTTTATCTGATCATGCGTCCCACGAGATGTGGCATTAGAGATTGCCCAAGCAGCCACCTTCCCGACATCGATATCAAACTCAAGAAATTTTGCAGCAGATGCAATAGAGGACCAATTATGTTCGCATTGAACACAGCCTACAAGCAAATGAAAATAATTTATTGTGGGTATACGCTTTTAATTAGTACTTAGGCAAAAATACAAACAACAAATGTAATCAGATTAACTTAGTATCTTTTAGTGATGGCCCGAATCAATTAACTTAGTATCCTTTCTAAGTAATCTTGCCTCTATACTTTAGTTAAGCATAGATTATCGCCACCGATAACTCCACCATTCCTAGTCATCTGCATTTGGATTACCTTGGTTAGCTTAACTACAATACCATTTCCATCTAACCTTCTTACCAACTACTTATCCTATAGTTTAACATCGGTTTGATCTCTTAATGATGTGGGCCCTCTCGACACTACTTCTAATGGTCACCTAAAATCAAACTTTAATTAACTCAACAAAAATACAAGGGCGAATTTTGATCTAAATACAAACTAACTTAATGTGGAACTATATAGTCTATCAAATCACAGCTTCGAGAGAAACTTCACCAAAATTGTTGGATAAAGATTTGACCAATATTTCAAGAACAAAAATAAGCAAGTTAACCATGCCCGTGAAATAAGTTAGGTAAGGACTAACCAATGCCTATAAATTTCTAGGTTGTGACAATTATTTATACACCTAGGTATGTTTTCAGTGTTTCAACTCCTACCGCAATGAACCGCCAAATTAAAACATGCAAATAACACTAATCGAAAGGGTGCAAGAATAAAATTCCATAATAATCGAACTCAAGTACACTCTGAGCACATTTATCGAAAATGCAAGATGTATAATATAATCTTACCCCATAACTAATTATGAAGATCTCAAAAAATAGGGACTTGAACTCAAGATAGAAGACTGAGAAAACAATTGCAAATGTATCTAAACTACAAATGTTTTTTTTACATTTCTTCTCAAAACTGAAATTTGACTTTCACAATCATGCCAAAGTTACAAATCAACCTATTCAAGAGTATAATTTCCTTTTAGAATTTTCAATGCTACCCATTTTTAAACTAATTATTGTTTTGACTCAGAGCCTAAGAATCATGCTAAATGTGGCAAATCATCTTCATTTCATAAACTATCGCTACTTTCACTTTGAAATGAGACAAATCACCGTAATAAAAAATTACCTAGAGAAGACCAACCCGAAATCAGTAAACGATTGTAGCTATAATAGGTGCAAGAATATATAGTGGAGCATATGTCAAGTAGCATAAATACGTTAGGAATGTGTACTTATCAACACCGAGCCCTCTCTCCTACCAAGAACAATGCAAAAATTTATCACCAAATAGGCAGATATTTAAGAACAAGTATAGTTCACTATGTAAGGGAATAGCTTATAAGGTTAACCTTGCGTCAAATTTAACACTAACCATTCATTTATGCTTAGTAATTATCAATATCTCTAAACAAAATTACTAGTTTTGCTCTTTCCGTCTCGGTATGTAGGCAAGAATGAGCCATAACCCCCATATTGTGATCCTATGTAGTATGAACAATTTTTCACATGCATCAAGACAACTTAATTTTTTATTTAAATAATCTATTTTTATTCTAAATTACAAATATATTCCACCGACTTTTTTTTACGGAAATATTCTCATCGTCGCAATCAAGGGCATGCATCGATCTCGTCATTGGCGCATCGGTTTCGCCGCCGAACCATCGGGCGATTGTGATGTTGCCGCTAGGCGATCGATCCTCGCCCCGCACGATCAATCTCGCCGGCCGGCGATTGCATCTGTGCCGGGCGATGCGAGTTTCTCGCAGCCAACCATTGAGCGATCGGGTCCTGCTGGCTGAAGCGATCGTTCCGGGGCCGCCCAATGGTTCGCCGATGAGCCTCGCAGCTATTTTGTTGTTTTTAAATATTGTTTAATTGAGTTGTAATGAATATTACATTTTCTAGGTGAACTAAATTTAGCAAATCTGATTGTGTCATGATATTTATTTTGAAAATAATAGTGTTATGACGCCGTTAGTTGGTCTGCTTTGTTATTTTCAGAGAATATGATAGGTATGAAATTTGTCGAGTCGCAATAACATTTTTTGATCGTTGTATATTGTTGTAGTGCGCTAATTTTTCGTTGAATTTTGTGAGGACGATTGAGACAAGAATGAGTTGTAAGTAGAAAGGTAAGTGATATTACCGTGAGGAAGGAGTCTTCCTCGATGCGGGAAGGTCGATTTTATGGACCTAATACGTATTATGAGTGAAGGGCCGAGAACGCCACTGTGATTATGAAGATGCTTTAAAACATGGAGGATTCAATGTCTGCGTGCGAATGGTTCTTTCCGGGATTGCACTAGAAGAGGCATACTTGCAATATAGTCTTGCTTTGATGGCTTAGTGGAGACACGTAACCGTAACTACATTAGAGTCCTCACAGACAGAAGCACGTGACACGAGTCACATGGCATGATGGTTCGCTAATTGCTTTAGTCAAACTCGCTACTACTACGGTACATTGTGATGTATATCCGGACGATGTATTTTCGTCGATGCGCTTTGTCGATCAAGCGCCATTAAGGAGGCTAAAACTCCAATGGATCCGTGATCCATACCGCAAAACAACTTTAAGTTAGCAACACGCGAAATAAAACATCGAGTGTAACGAATGAGTAAATTTAACTTGCAAACAAACAAAATCAAAAGAGTACAACAAAGACAACACTTAAATAAACATTACGCGGCAACATACGATACATGTCTTACTAAGATTACGTTACATCAAATGAAAATTGGGTAGTACCGTAATCACCTACATAAACAATACAAAGTACAAATGACAATGTGCACGATTTGCTATTTCGTCCCACTTTCACACCTAAGAAGTGCCGACATCCTTCCATAGCAAAGGTTTACTCCCCACCGGTGCCTTGCATCGTCTGGTCAGGGCCCTCCCCGTCAGCAGCGGTTCGCAGCTGCGTACCCAACGCCTCGCTTGTGCTTCATCCATATCATTCAGAATACGACGACTCGCCGACGCACCCTTGTTGCCCTTCAAAGATGTCAATATCCGAATCCAGATCCTATTTGCAATATCCAAGGTGGCGGTTACCCACAACCCCGAAGCCCCTAAGCTCGCCACCACGCCGCACCACCCTCTCCTTCAAGAAATACTTGACACAAAGTTCAAAGGGTCCATACGATACCCCGCAAGATGCGGCGAAAGCACATGAGAGCATGGCTTGTGTAAGAGCTTCAGCTTGTTGCACGCATACCAGGCTCGCTGACATGATCTCCAAGGCATACCTCGTGGGTGACAAGAGAACGAGCCGCCCCAACCGGCTCTATCCCGCAAGAGCACGCCAAACGATGTCCATATTGCCCATCACGCACACCGTGCGATCGCCCTTCGTGTCTTCGCCGCATGTATGCCGTAATCTTTTCGAGCAATACGGTGTTTGAGGGTTCGTGGCATGAAGTGCGCATTTGCATGCCTCTCCTCGAATACCCGACAGTGCGTGCAGTAACACCTTCCACGATGGCGACGAGGGCCGAGAACGAAGGCCCCTAAGAACCCAGCTTGTACACCTCCGCAAGGTTAGTGGTCATTATGTCGCACCTTGCCCCCTGTCCGTGTCATGCGCCAGACCACTTGTCCAATGGTCGTGCCTCGATCCAGGGGAGAAGCACTCGATGTTCCTCGAGGTCCTCGCCTCCGACCACCCGTTCAGACTCGCCTCCTTGGTTCCTCGTGTCCACGTGTTTCTTGTCAGAAATTGGCTCAAAGCCATACCTATATATGCCAAATTTATACCGCCGGTTCTCGTGATAGCCGCCT
Organism: Phyllostachys edulis; assembly: GCA_036346405.1. Taxonomy (NCBI): domain Eukaryota; kingdom Viridiplantae; phylum Streptophyta; class Magnoliopsida; order Poales; family Poaceae; genus Phyllostachys; species Phyllostachys edulis. The sequence continues at coordinate 41,573,752 of CM070556.1, forward strand.
CTTGAATAGCTTCACCAAGGGTTGCTTCGAACTTCTTGAAGAAGTTGGCCCTAAATGGCGTAATACACCATCTCGCTCGTCATATCCGCCAAGGAACGGCCTCCGGTCTTCCTGAAGTTTTTTATGGCCTTTCAAGATCCCGGCGGTGGCCGATCATGAATCACGACACACCAGATTTAGCTCCAACAACTCCCACCTCGATGTTGAAGGAACCACAACCACCGTGAAAATTCTCACCTTCGACAAATGCGATGGCTAATGGCGAATTTGATTGTTGCCGCTAACGCCTATGGCGGTAAGGATCCGCCTTGTATTTCCCGTCAAAAAGTCCTGGCTAATCGAGATCACGGCAGCATATGCCTAAAAGCCTCGATGTAGGATCAAGGCTACGGAAGGCCTATGCATTACTAAAAACCTCGCGAATTTTAGATGGCATGTCCTTCACAAAGAATGTACGTGTTCGGTTTCTTCTCGCAAAGACTCAAGCATACGAGGAAGGTTGTCGACGCCTCAAAAGATCCAAACCGCCTTTCCATAGCCTTCGCTTCAGCACGCCACGCCTTCCCATAGCTGATCTTGTACTTGAATTTCTTCTCAATAGCCACCATAATGTGCCCGGCCTCCATATCCTTCTTCTCCACTATCTCTCCATACATCAAATTAGCTATGAATGTCGACGTTATGTTACGATGTTCCGCACAAAACACCGCTGAGCATGCACGAAAAGCGGCTCCACCTTCGAGACAATCCAAAGGAGTCTCATACTTTGGTCTATGCGCTGCACTCTGCTAAGGACAACCGGATCGCTCAGATTTGACGGTAATCGCTTCTTGGCTAGATTTGATGACCAAACGTCCGCCACGATAGACATAGCCCACAATTTTAATGGCATCCTCGCAAGGATGTCTTATCAAGAAACATTGAGTGCAACCAACCTCCGTGGCATGGTACTCCCACGGCGATTCGTGCTTGTCAGGCGTATGCATAGACCTCGCCACAACTGCTCCATTCCTGTGGATGGGAGCTCCGGCCTCATCGAATCGCCTCGCTGCCTTCTTGTAAAGCGCCTCTTCACCAAGGCCATCCGTCATCGCTTTCCATTTGATGCAATATGTAATCCCTATGCTCTCCTTCATCACCGTCCTGAGGCTCATCATGTGGTGCCCGATCTTCCTCTCATATATGTAGCGCGCGGGCTCATCATAAGCAACATTCTCTCAACTCTTCAGAATACAGCCCTCCCGTCCTCTTCTTCACCAACATGCCGCAACCGAAGCTGCGCCGAACACCCGGATTATATCCGCAGGGGGCCTCGCATGCACTTCTTTTGGGCATGGTTGCACAAGTATCACACACTCATATCCACTACCACGACATCCTTCTATAAAGGCCTTCCACATCGCCGCGGCGATCGCTCTTCTCAACTCCCACCGATGTTCGGGAAGACCGCTCCAAAGCCCTTGTATGTCGACAAGACACCTCAGGGTTCAAAGAGAAGTCATGCGGTCACCAAGGTTTCACATCTTCGATTAGTGCATTCTCGCCGTCCGTGTACCAGAGTGGCTTGTCAAAATCTGCCAAGTCAACACCGCGACGGATTTTCACGAACGGTGCCAACACCGAATGCACTTTCAATGTAGTGGTATGTAGCATGCCTTATTGTATGGTCGCAAATATTTCCAACATTGCAATTAGTCACCAAGAACGCACGATATGCAAGCATCGCTACATTGTAATTTACATTTGTAAGGCCCTTTCGCCTATCGTCGATAACTACACGACAAAGATGATCAAGACATCATTCATTCCATAAGGCGAGGCCGTAATGAACGTGTGGTACCATATTCAGATTCAACCTAAAAACCGAAGCTATTCCATAGTGCATTATCCAAATTCTAATGCCTCGACAAAGAAGCAGATATCTTGCTACATTTTTGTAATCGAGCATATCTATAGAAATATTTGGTACATACATAAGGACGCTTCATATCTATGCACCTTGAACAATTCAAAAATCAAAACTACATTATATGAAATTAAAAATATTATTTTTCAAATAAGATATGAAACTGAAATTTTTTTGTAAGAGAATTTACAAACTGAAATTCTACATATACTATTTATTTTGATTATGACTTGAATGCTTACATTTTTGGAATTTGATACATTAAGGAAAGTATTGCACTAGTACCGTATTGGAAAAGTTGAGACTCTTTAACTTGTGCATTGTTAAGGATATAAAATTGTATTAGTCTAGCATTAGTACCAGATTGTGTTCCATGTACATTTGATTTAATATATAAATGCATCAATTGCTTCCGCTAATTCATAGCATGCATAAGCCATTTAAGCTTTTTAATAGAGAAATAGTTTCAATCATCCAATGCAAAACAGCCTTAGATTTATCTATAAGTATCCTCTACCTCAAACAGACTCTTAAATTATTAATAATTAAAATCTAAAATACCAAATGCTAGTCACAAGACAAGATAACACATATTATATCACATTTTAGGAGTCAATAGATGATTTCCTAAACATACATAAATCCAATGGATTGCATGAATCTCATGATCGTAACTTCATCGGTGCTAAAAACTCTATCGTCATTATGCTCCAAAGGTTACCTTTTGTTTCCTATTTGTACTTGCTTTTGGTGAAGGCCATCAGTAGTTGAATGTCCGCAAGATCTATTTATTTTATCTTATTACTATGCGCTTGGTGTTTGAGGATTTTCTAAAGTTTTTTATCGCTTCTACTTACATACAAACAAACAAATCTACTTTTTTTTTCCTAACTATAGTTTTCACTTAACGCTACTTATACCTAGTATTTTAATTAACTAAATACCTACTTAAAAAATACAAGACAAAATAAATCAAACTTACCTCCTCGCAATCCAAATTTGTCTTCTTCTTCCTCTCCTTCTTTTTTTCCCTCTCCCTTTCTTTCTTCTCCGTCGCGAACTGCTTAACCTCTCATGAAACGAATCGCCTGCAGGACCGCTGGAGGCTATATAGGTTATCCAATGCCGCACTGCAAGGCGATCGAACATGTAATGCTTCACGGTTGGGCGATCAGATCCTATCGCCCAACCGTGCGGCGATCGTAATAATTACGCCAACCGCCGCCTCGCGTGCGCTTTTAAAGCTTGACGGTTGGGCGACAAGCCACGCCCAACTGCTATGATAGGTCCTTGTCGCCAAATCACATGAGAGGTCCTTGTCGCCCAACCATTGGGCGATGACGATATTTTTGTAAAAAAATATCACCGAATATTTTTGATATTTCAATAAAAATAGATTATTTAAAAAAATTCTCAAGACAACAAGAACTCTATAGAGTAAATAGGGTGGCAGCTTGCATTCCATCAATCACCCAAAGAAATTACCAAAGAATTTTGGTATAAAAGTCATAGCCCAACCTAAGTATTGGAATGAGAAATACATTAGGTAAAGGGCATTGTTTTTATATTTGCACGTAGTAGTCATGAAGAATAATAACCATGCACATCAAGAATCATGCTTTGAGATGTATCTAATACCGCAAGATGCACTAAACCATAGATTTTCCTCGACCGCCAGTTCCCATGGATGATATCATCTTGTGGCACAAAACCAATGATCTTCTTGTATGATCGATCAATCCGTATTTTCCATTTATAAGGACTAGCCCATCCTTCTTATATCCCGATGTTTTACCTAACACAAAGATTGAGAAAAGTAGTCTTTCTTGCTCCAGAAGGACCCATGATATATCATATAAATGTGAAAACCAATGATTAGGATTTTAAGCAATTGTTAAACTCTAGAGTAAACATTGCAGTTTACAAAGAATTTTGATAGAATCAAGTGCTCTAGAGTAAACATTACAGGAATATAATTACCTCTGATTGCTTTTTGCAAGTGCATATCAGATAATGAGTTTCTTTTTGTTGGATCTCAAAATGGCTATTGATACTAATCTTATATCTAAAGAAGAAGAGGATTGCATCCATGATATATATGATAGCATGCTCCATGAATTAAACAATTATATAAAAGAAAAGAATGTATTGAAAAACATTTCCTAAGAGTACAAAAAACATATCCAATGGTCAAAGAGTATTAAAAAAAGGTGTCACTACAGTCTCCAATCTGGAGTGTCTACACCAAAAACATTTCAATATTATAATATTCTATACTAACTTAAAGGATTACTCATCGAACATTCATCATTCATCACTCATCACAGAGCAAGGGGTGGGATCAGGAGTAGAGAGGAAGGGGAGGATACCTCAAGCAGCAAAGATCGCAGAGCACCACCACCAAAGAGCAAGCCCACCTCCAACACCATGAGCATGCATCGCCTAACAAGTAGCGTAATAGTGAGTCAAGCTCAAGCATAAAAATCCAAATCAGAGAAGGAGGGGTATTACCTCAGAAGAAATGGGTTGAACTAACAATGAATCAAAATCAGCCTTCCTAACAGTAACAAATAGTAGCAATCCACCTCCATTTCTTCCGCTTTGCTCAAATTGCACATCAACCCTTCTTTATCAAAGTTCCAATCCATTGAAAGCATAAAATTGATCACATTAGATTAGATTACTACCACATTGCTTACTCACCCACCGCATTTGAGTATCAAACAAAAATACCACCCACCAAGAATAACCGACATCGAGTTTAGTTTCCTCCGCTCTTCCCTGTATGCGGAATGATTGATTGTCGCTCGCATTGCACACACGCATAAGGATAAGATTCATAATTTCAGATACCATAGCATACACCCAACACTAGCTGCGCCATTATTTTTGTCCACAACTACATACTAATACTATGTAATAGAATCCTATCACAGGCACTATCCTATCCTATCCTGATTCCTGCAAGATGGAGTACCTACTACTACTGCTTGTTACGACTCGTTTCAATGACAACAAACGTTCTCACGCTACACAAACCAGATTAGGATTAGCCAACATTATTTAACAAACTAAAAAAGATTCCAATCCCAACACCATATGGATCGATGCCAAATGTAATACTCCGTTTTTGTTTAGAAAGAATTCAGTTTGAATTTGAATTTTAAAAGAGAAAATTTCCATGCTTGCATTCTGTTTCTTCCAGATTTGGGCCTCGGGCCTTTGGCCAACAGTTCGAGAGGGGCCCTATGGGCCAAGGGGGGCATCATTGCAGCCCAAAGGAGGGCACTGTGGGGCCCATGGCCCATTAGTGGTCGGCCAAATAAAAGGGGGGAAACCCTAGCACCCCTACTTTTTCCCTCTCCTCCCTCCTAGCCGCCACCTCCTCCCACCTCCTCCCTCCTCTTGCGCCACCATCCAGCCAGGAGCCGCCTCCTCCACCTCCCTTGCTGCAGCCCAAGATCCCGTGTTCGCCCCCATCTCCCGGAGCTGCCTGCGGTGCCAATCCTTCCATTGCCGCCCCGCCAAGATTTGATTGAGCCTCGCAAGGTTGCCGATCAAGACGGTGGGGACGCCACCGCTGGGACGCGGGTAGGCTACGATAGCTACAAACAAAATTTCTACCACGCAAACCAGAAGCCAAGCAAGTAAATGATCACAGATCGTTACCACTAGACGCCAGAGAGCAATGGAAGAAGCGCCGAGCGTACTGGTTCGACAAAGAGTGCGCCGATGTATCGGGTCGAGTCGATCATCCAGCGTCTCGTGAGTTGATCGCTCCTCCAAAGACTCTCGCAGCCTTGCGAAGATCGTGAATCGCCCTAAGCGCGACAACGAGAAGCGCCTATGGTATCCACACGCCCAGTGGAAGGAACAACCGCGCGCAAGTGCTAGCACCAAATCGCACGGGAGGCTCTCAAGAAGATGGCGGCTAGGGTTTCAGAGGGCAACTCACGCCAACTCCTATCTCCCAACAAATTTCATGCATCTCCTTATATAGTGCCCGTGCGGATCCTATCCAAACACGCTTTACTTAATCATATTCGTATTGGTTTGTTCCAACCTGCTATGTGTGACCCGTTAGGTTCATGTGTAGTTCTTGCCAGACTCTAAACCCTTTCTCGCCACGAGTCGAAGCGGTTCCTAGTAGGACATAACGATTCCCGAATACACACAAATTATATCTGACGAACCTTAATGCAATATGATCTACGACCGTGTCCTCATCACTTACGACTGTGTCCTATCTCTATACGCACCAGTTCAGATTTGATCACGCACCAACTCGTAACTCCTCACGACTTGGTTTCACCACTGCGGATTACGCTCGACCGCCTACGACTTGCTTGTATCTCCATACGACCAAATCAGAGTCGATCGAACTAAGCGACCCACTCATGTATTCTCCTTTGCCTCACGATATCCGGTTGAACTCTGTGAGATGTTGTGTCATCCATGGACTATTCAATGCTTTCTCGATCGAGTATCGGTAACCTTATGTGGTCGAACTCTTCGACTACCAAAGGGCATGGCCATGCACTTTCTTTATCCGACCACTTCGAGGGCCCAGTAGATATCTCTCCGTTATGTTAGGAGGGCAAATCCCATATCCCACTCAAATACATCCTCTCTGCATGTTTCATAGCATACCCAAAGCTACCTTTATAACCACCTAGCTATTTAGTAGCGCTTGGCAACCTCTAAGAGTGCTATTATACATGTAGAAAACCATGCCGATCTCAAGTCTAAGGATTATACATCATCATTGCTTGAGACCAACTAACTACACATAGAATCATAACAATCTCAATAGTGTCTCAAGGTGGGTCTTATCCAACACTATGTTCTCTAACCCGTGTCCACATTATTGATTCGATATCCCTATATCCATGACCGTGAAACATGGTCATCAATCAATACATGTGTCGGTCGAGAGTCACTAGTGTTCCGACCAAAGGACTTTCGACCAGGATACTTTTAGAATGACATCATCATAAGTTAAAAGAGCTTCACCAACAAGTCACATACTCGTAATCTTTATGACTGATGATTCATTCAAGGAACAAGATAACATATTATCAAATATTATGAACATAATGAAATATAATCATCTCTATGATTGCCTCTAGAGCATATTTTCAACAGTCACCGCGGTTCATCCTTCATCTTCCTGGGTGCTCCAAGGGTAACGAGCATTGTTTGTCGTCTTATGATTAATCGTAGAGTTGAAACCGATTAGAATCGATTGGATCAAAGTCGTTCTGCAGTAAGATCGAATCTGTCCAGTATGTTGCGCGGGCTGTTTCGATGTCTTAGAGGCCGAATCAGAGGAGTTGATCTGCTAGAGATATCTGGGTCTTGTTCTGAAGTTTCTGTGGCCGCTGAGTTCACTTGATTCCGATGTTCGAGTCAAAAGATATGATAGATTTAGTATATGCTGTCCAGATTTCTGACGAGATTAAACTGTTTTGTTATTTCGTAAAATATGAAAATGTAATCGAAGAATGTGGGTTTTCACCCAACTAGGTTATTGTAGGTAATTTGATAAAATTTCCATATTGTTAAAGAACGATCAATTCGGAGTTATAGATTAAAAGTTATGATCATTTTAGTACTGCTGTTTGTTCTGTTATACAGTTTCTGTGCTGAAAGTTCACCTGTCTGTTATCATAATAATTTGGCCGAATTGGATCAGCTTGTCAACTAGAGTATTGTAGATTTGTCAGTTAAGAATCCATAAAAATTGGACTCACCTCATTCGGAGTTCCAGATCAAAAGATATGCTGTTTACCGTGCTGCTGTCCAGTGGCGTTATTTGACTGAATGCGTTGGTTTTCAGTTTAGGGTCTCTAGTTAAAATCTTGAATCACCGGGGAAGCGTTGTAGAACGTTAATCAGTAGAGTCGTGTTCATCATATCCTTATTTCAGTTATTTGATTGTTTAGGCGGTGAAGCTTCGGGTTTGGGAGTACCACCTTTGCCGGCTAACGTGTCGCATCGCGGAAGGCAAGTATTCGGGTTATAGTATATTTATGCTTGTTTGCTAAGATTGTTTGTGACTTGCTCGTGATAGCCATACATGGATGTAATATGATGAGTTTCAATTTATCTTGGTGAATGCAAATTATGGTTAAAGTTTCCTTTGTATATTGTTAATGTTTACATGTTATTATGTAGACGCTTAATCCTTATGTATGAAAGATGATGTCTTAGTACATATGCATGTTTTAAGATGATTGAGACTTGGTCACATGGTGACCAAGTATAAATAGTTGAGGTCCCCGTCATGTAAATGACGGGCTTGAGGTCCCACATTCGTGGAATGTAGGCAATGAGTAAAGAGGTCCCCATCATGAAGATGATGGGCAAAGGTCCCCAGACTTGTGGAGTATAGGCTTTGGTCCCTATGCTGTGTGCATAGGCAAGGGTATACATTGACAGATGTATACCTCGTGACATCGTAAAATGCTAAAAGAGATAAAGTTTAAAAGGTGCATTGCATTGGTCGCATTATATAAGCATAAAGGCTATGTTTAGTGTAATGTTTATTTTGGTATATTGATGCTATGACTGTGAACTTAGCTTTAGCCTTGTTGATACTTTTTTGAGTCTTTGGGCTCACTCTTGCTTTGATGTGTTTTAGGTACAATTGGCAAGAACGGCATGCATGGGAGGGAGTAGTTGTTTGGATGCACTCACTACCACTCACCCTAAAGGCGCCTACCATTTAGTCTTTATTCTAATAATTAGCAAACTGCTTGAGATTCGTATGATTGGTTAAATGTTTCAGTTTAATTGTAATAAGGAGAATAGCAAGTTTTGTTTATGCTCATTAGACTATCTTGCATGCTTAAATGATCTTGGATATTGAGATTAATGTTAATTGATATAGTTAATTGTTGGAATCTCGGATAGTTAACTATACAAAGGAGGTTTTGTTGAAAAATTTGGTAAAGAGTCTTAGTAGAAATTGTTTAATTTAGTTTTAGTAACATTCTAGGCTCAACACCGAAATGGGTGTTACAGCTTGGTATCGAGCGGTCAGAGGTCCGTGGTATTTAAAGTATTAATTTTGACACACTATGCACGATGAGATGGGTTGGGTTTTTGCATTGCATATACGCTCTGCTGAGTAAATAGTTACTTTTGTGCTACAGCTTGCTAGTTGATCCTTGTGCTTATTGTATGATGTAATCTTATATACTTATAATTGATTATATTAGTTATATATTATGATAGTTGATGTCGAGAGGTTGAGGTCGTGGTTGTGGCCCTGGGCTTTACCAGGTTACACCACTGTTCATAGCAAGAGAATAGTGAAGTGGTTACCTCGGATATCTTAGTACAAGCGCGATAGTGAGTACCTTTAGAAGAGTTGTTCTTTTCTTTGAATTTGGTCAACTCTTGTCCAGTTGTGACTGATGAGTTTCTCTTGGATTATTAGTTCATTGCGGTTGATGGGTTGCTTTGAGAAAGTAGTGTGTTTCAATTGGGCTGAATTTGTCCTGTAAAGCAATCATTGTTTTCCCAACCGATGAGTTATTCTTGCAGCTGGTGAACTTGGTTAATGGTCAAGTTTGACCTTTATATTGAAGTTTTTGTCTTTCTCATGGGAAAACTTGACCGCCATGGCAGCAGATAATGGATCACGGGGGGCGGCCATGGTCGCCGCCATGGCCGCCCCACCGCGGCCGGAGGGCCGGAGGTGAGCCAAGACGACAAGGCGGGCTATGGCGGCGGCTGAACCTCGAGGCGCAGGCGGCGGCGAGGCAAAGCAGAAGCCGAGGAGAGGTCGGAGGCCAGAGAAGGAGACGCCATGGAGAGCTACGGCCAAGAGCAAGAAGCATCAGGAAGATTAGAGGAGATGAAGCAAAGGATGAAAGGAGGAGGCGCTGGGAGAGGGGGGCGGCTCAAAGGGAATTTGGGGATTAGGGTTCACACGAGGGGGGGGCGCCGGAGGGGGGGCGGGGGAGGGGGCACCGGGAGGGGGCGGCGAGGAGGAGGGGTGGCGCCGGAGGAGGGCGGCGAGGGAGGAGGGGTGGCGCCAGGAGGGGGGCGGGGGAGGAGCGGGAGGATGGAGCAGCAGGAGGGCGTTTTTGAGGGGATAAGGTGGAGAGAGGCCTCTTGCGCGCGTATCTCCCAAATATTTTCATCTTCCCGTCTAATGGTTTGCCAAATGTTATTCCCGGCAGATATAATGACCTAGTTAACTTTTTTAGGGAAGATGTATTGTAGCTAATACAATAATTATTGCTAGCAGATAAATTGTTCTAAACAATAATTATTGCCGGCAGATAATGTGACCCTTATTCTCTTAAATATTTTCGGCACATGTTTTGCCACTCATCCCATTTTTTCCCAGCAGATTATTGCCCTTAATACTATGTCATGGTGTAGTGTTCGGATACCTTCTATTTGGCTTCATTTCCCTTTTGTCGTACTGTTCACCGTCATCTCCAAGCTGACCACACCGCCATGTCTTCCCGGTTGTAACATTCCCCCCTTCTTCAGCTCCAGCTTGTCCCCAAGCCGTCATGTTCGGGAAGCGGGAGGTAAGCTCAGTGAAGTCTTCCCACATCGCAACCTCTGGTGCTTCGCCTGACCACTTCACTTGCAACTGAGTATTGGAGGAGGATCCAGATCGGTGTAATCGCCGTCCCAGAATTTGTTCCGGCACTCTGGTGCCCTTCGGATCAGGTAGTTTGGGCTGCACCACCGCAATGGGCACAAGATATTTCTTCAGCAGAGACATAGGTACTACTAGGTGAATATTGCCAGATGTCGGTAGAAGTAATTTGTATGCCACAGCACCCACCACTTTCTCCACCTGAAAAGGACCAAAATAATGAAAATCAAGTTTGTGATTTGCCCTGTTTGCCACTAACGATTGCACATACGGTTGTAATTTTAGATAACCCCAATCTCCCACCTCGTACTTTCGTTCAGATCTCTTAGTATCAGTTTGCAATTTCATACGTTGCTGCGCCCGATGTAAGTGTTGACACAAAAGGCTGGTCATCAACTCCCTGTCTTCAAGCCAAGTTGATAATTCAGATGAAGCACATGAAGAAGGATCCAATAAACAGAAGTGTCTTGGGCTATGACCATATAAAACTTCAAAAGGGGATTTGCCCAACATAGAGTGATAGGACATGTTATACCAGAATTCTGCTAGGGAAATCCAATTCGACCATCTGCTCAGGCAAGAGTGGACAAAACAGCAAAGGTATGTTTCCAAACACTGGTTCACGCGCTCCGTCTGGCTGTCCGCTTGCGGGTGATAAGATGAACTCATGTGCAATTGGGTGTCAGCTAAATGAAACAACTCCCACCATAAAGTGCTAGTGAAAATCTGATCCCGATCCGAGACCAATGACTAAGGCAGGCCATGAAGCTTAAAGATGTTGTGGAGATACGCTTGTGCTACTTGAAATGCAGTGAATGGGTGTGACAGAGGCACAAAATGAGCATATCGGGAAAACTTATCAACCACCACCATGATGCTAGTGTAAGATGAGGAGCGTGGCAGACCCTTGATGAAATCCAACGTGACCATCTGCCAGGCATGTTCTGGAATTGGCAAAGGCCGTAAGAGACCTGGGTACTTAACATGTTCCACTTTAGCTTGTTTACACACCGAACATGAGGACACAAACTTGTGAATATCTTGTTTCATCCCAGACCAGATAAATAATTTACAAATGCGATGATATGTGACCTGAAAACTAGAGTGTCCTCCCATAGCACTAGCATGAATAGAACTGATAATTTTTTGTTGCATGGAAGTATTGGCCCCAACCCAGATGCGACCATTCCTTCTGATGCAAGCGATTGAAGTGCCACACCAATTGTTGGAATTCTTTCTTCCAAAATGGACCCACACCGCCTCAATAATAGAATTCCAAGTATCAAAACGCATGTGGGCTCCAGACCATCCCGAGTTCCCGGCGGTGTGGACTCCGCTTGATCTCTAGAGTAGGCGTATGGGCGGCAAATCCATCGGCGAACGGTAAGAACATGATTGCATGAAATCTTTCGTACCTGTGCCTTCAGTTCTCTGACTTCAGATCGTAATCCCTCCACTACTTGTTCCATCCCTGGTTTCCACTTCTACAGTTCTAGCACCACAGGTTTGATCTCCTGCATTGCGGCCTGGATCACTTTGTTCTGTTCCTGAAGCTTCTGGAGAGTTTCGCTCTGAGCACGGATCGCCTTTGTTAACTCAACCATCTGCTGATCCATCTTCTCCGATCGAAGCTGCGCTCGAGTTTGATAGCGTGGGATCTCCAGGGTCTCAAAGCGGGCTCTAATACCAAATGTTACGTTCCTCTCAGTACTTCTCTAGTAATATCAATCACACAAGAAGTTTGTGGAAGGGGAAGAGTTTAGAAGAAAAACTAGACAGTGAATAAGGAGATACAGGTTGGGGAAGAAGGAACTATGTCCTTTGGTGTTTTCATTCTCGATGCCCTTTCCAAGAATAACTCGCTATTTAACCCCCTTTCCAACACTCAGCTTGACAGGTGGGTTTCCTCTTCTTGTGATCCGACCCAATGACCATTCAACGTGCCCAGACCTCCTTCGGATACCTTCTGTTTGGCTTCCTTTCCCTTTTGTCGTACTGTTCACCATCATCTCTAGGCTGGCCACTCCGCCCTGTCTTCCCGGTTGTAACATCGAGTCGTGGGTCAGGCTGTGTGTAACACCCCAGCTTAGCAAAAGCCAAGATGTAACATCAATCTACTAACTTCAACCTTCACTACAAAAGTTTTATCAAATCATCCACCATTAACCACTAGACCACAAGACCATACGTTTACAATCACTAGGTCACTTTAAATTTTAGCAAGGAAATAGTATTAAAATCTCAACCATCTCAATCCTAACAATTTATGTAGCATCATGAATAATACTCAAGTAGTAAAGACTAACCACCAGCATTGATAAAATCGATAGGGAACCAATAGAGACACAAAGTAACCAATTATTACAAGGGTAGTTTCTATCATGGCAAAAGTGGTATTTAGGTAATGTGAAGTGCATAGGTGTGAAAACCTCCCATGAGCTACTTCCACCCAATGCATGCCGGTCTCAACGATCACCTAAAACAACAAAGGCAAGAGTGAGTCCAAGACTCATAAGTACATTCAAGGTTAATAAAAAAAATAGCACTATATCATTAACAACAAAAGGCAAGAGTGAGTCCAAGACTCCGTGAATGCAATGCAATTCATGCATATGCCAAAAACTCTTCTCTTCTGCCTATACCGGTATAGCCGAGTGTAACACCCATCAGTGTTCACTCATGCCCGCAATATCAAATGCGGGGACCCAAGCCCGTCCTTTCCATATGGGGACCCATTGCCCATATCTTAAATATAGGGATCTCAAGCCCACTCCCGCGGGTTACGTCATGCCATCATGCATGCATAATATGAAATGACATGAACATTCCACAATCTCTTATTGTGGATATCATGGGGATATGCTCACGATCTTAGGATGATGATACAATTGGCAATGACGTTTAAGGTTGTCGAAACACGCGTTTTCAGCGAAGTTCAAAATACTGTCAGGTCTCAGGCGGTCAGACCGGCCAATGTGTGGCGGTCAGACTGGTCTGTGTAGTAGTCAGACTAGCCACCATTGGCGGTCTGACCGGCCAGGCCTCAAGTCAGGCTCAGGCAAAGTGGCTGGCGGTCAGACCGGCCATTGTGTGGCGGGCTGGCCGGCCATAATAGATTTTTGAGTTTGGAGCTAAGCCAAAAATAGAGGGTGTAGGCAAGAGAGGGGATTCTCCTACACTTGGTCTCATAATTTTTGGAGTTTCGAGTCAAAAGTTCTATTCGTTTGAAAATTCTAGTAGGTTTCAGATTTCTATGGAGAAAATTTGGCTATGTCCCAGCTGGGCGGTCAGACCGGCCAATAGGTGGTGGTCAGACCGGCCAAAGTGGCAGTCTGACCGGTTTTGACTTGTTCGTCGGCCGGCTTGGCGGCGATGTTTATTGGTTAGGTCAAGTTCATGGGTTTCATTGCATAGATGTTGCATGATACATGTTTTGGCTAATATGGGTCAAGTTGTGAAGAACTTGTGCCCGAAAATGGTTGCTTGGTCTATTGTTGTGCAAGTGACTTGGAGTCAACTATGGTCAACGACGAGGAGGACCGGGACTAGGTTAGGAGAACCGAGGTCCAGAGCGGTCGTGGATGTCGGGTGAGATGGTTGGACTCAAGCAAGATGCAAGATGGACTAGAACCATAGAAGGCGAAGTTTGCGCAAAGGCCTTTGTGAAAGTATGTGCTCATGCCTCATCAATTATGTGAATTGATGATTGTGTGTATCGTGCGGTGCTACGTAACGGTTTGCTTGTTTGTGATGATTGTAGGACACCGGAGCTAGGTCATGGTGAGGCGGACTAGATCAGAACTAGGTTAGGAGAACCGAGGTCCAGAACGATCGAGGTGGTGCTGGAAGATGACTGAGGCTAGCAGAGTGCTTACATACTAAGAAGACAATGAATCGGAGCGGAAGCTACCGATGATGAACATGACGGGCAGCGGCAAGGTTGACCGGGACTAGACTCAGAGATGAGTTAAGGTCCGGACTAGGCTTGGAGGAGCCGAGGTCCCGAACGGTCAAGAAAGCCGTGCGATTATGGTGAGACAGTAGTCGCCAAGTGACTTGGTCCCAGCTTACAAGCGATGAAGGTTTGATGGGATCCGAACGCGTGAGAGGCTTGGCGGGAAGTCATTGGGGCCACATGGATGATGACTAAGCATGGGAGATGCTTCGAGGCGAAGGAATCGCCAAAGGTCGGTAGAGGGGTACTTTGAAAAATTGCCCTATACCGAAAAAGTGGTGAGTGTTGGTGTGCGAAACACCTTCTTGGCCTTAGAGAAACCACGGCGCAAGACGGCACAAGGAGAAGCGATTGAGGTCAAGAGAAGATGAAGACGGCGCTTTAAAATGCATGCGTAAGTGAAACCCGTTTGTGTGTGGGCTTAACGGGTGCCCGTTTGGGATGTCTCTCTAGGGCTAGCCTCCACTATAAATAGGGAGGGTGCTGGTTGCACTTCCCAACCCTTTGATTCTACAAACCCTAATTTGGGATTTAGGGCTAGGAGAGGAAAGTGGAGAGGCTAGGGATCATGAGAGATGGATTGATTTGAGTGCTCAAGTGTTGAGCTTTGTCCTCCATAGTGGAGTAGCTGTAAACATATAATCTATCTAATCAATCCATGCAAGATTTGCCCCAAGTTGAGTTCTATATTATTCTTGTTCTCTCTTTGATGCCTTTGAGATTTTTGGTGTTTCTTGGGTTTTATTTGGGATCTTGTTTGTGATCTTACTTGCTGGGATATGTGGGGTATGATCTAAGGTCATCTTGATCATCATCCACCCATGAGCAAGCTTTTGGATCTAAGTTTTGATTTTGCCCGGTTTTGGTGAAAAATGGGTGATTTTAGGTGGTTTTGCTCTTGAGGGCTTTTGGCTTGATTCTTCCTATGATTGAGGGTGCTAGGACATATGGGAGACCAATCCTTAGCCATCTTGGACTGATTCCTCCCACGAAATCATCTCAATCACCGTTTTCGTATTTGGCTCGGTTTTGAAGCAACCTTCACTAAAACGGAAAAAAGGTCGAAACTTTGGCAACGATATTCATGATTGTTGATTAGAATAGGTTCCTGACATCCTAAAGAAGGTATGTTTCAAGTTTCGTGAAGTTGGAGTTGCAGATCAAAAGTTAGACCAATTTGTGATTTTGAGTTCGGGCTGATTTTACTGTTCATTGACCTAGAGGTTAGACCGCCATGTATGTAGTGGTCAGACCGCCCTTGGTGACCTGTCAGACCGCCCCTGGTGAGAGGTCAGACCGCCCAACTCTGAATATTTGGTAATTTAGGTCTATTTGCTTCGGAGTTTTGATTAGATTCAATACAAGTCTTCCACTGTGCTTGTATATTGATCTTCATAGCTTTTATAGCTATTGGAGTGAAAATCGTATTGAATTCGATCAAGGTGAAAAACAGATCGTGCTTCTATTCACCCCCCCCCCTTAGTCGCCTTTTTGGTCTAACAAGTGGTATTAGAGTGAGGTTTGCTCTTTTGTGATCTTTACCGATCTTTGAGCATGGCGACTAGTATATGGACTTGTGAGCGCTTCTTGGCATCTTGTTGTGGTTCTTTTGCCGATGATGTCCATCGTGACAAAAGGCTTGAACGTACGATGTTTATGTTGTCGATTGAGAAGAAATTCTCCTACGTTATTTGTGGCGATCTCTTTTGCTTTGATTGTCCTAGTTTCAGGGATGAGACACACTTGGAGCTCAAGGAGGTGAAGGAGTCTATTGGCATGTGTGGAGTGGCAATCGAGGATGATCATGATGTAGAGCTCTTTGAGGATGATCATGATGAGTTATCCGAGAACCATCCCTACTCAAGCTAAGCAAAGTGAGCAAAGAAAAACTCATTGATGGCTTGTTGTCATATGATCTTAAATTGCATGCTCTTAAGAAGGAAATGACATTACTAGAAAGGGGAAAGGGTGATTTGTCTCATGAGCTCGCCAAATTGAAACCTCCATGTATGCTTTTGATTCTTTGCTTGTGGACACGGATAACTTGAATAACTCTCTTGCATGCCTAAAATCTGAAAATGAATTATTGAAATCAAATGCTTCTATGCCATGTGATTCTTGTGTTGCCTTACATCATGAGCTTGATAATGCTAAGTTAGAAATAGGCAATTTTAGATCTATGGCTAGAAATGATTGTGATTTTTGTGTAGGCATGCTTGCTGAATTTGAGAAGTTAAAATTGACTAATTCCATTCACCTTGAGCAATTAGAGAATGCTAGGGCTGAAATTGTTGAAATTGAAGCTAACTCTTGTAGCATGTGCTTAGAGTATGAAAAATTGCTTAAGGATGGTTTAGTCTCTTGCAAGAATTGTGCTAGTTTATAAAATAAAATTGATGCTTTGAATTGCATGCTTAATACGAAAACATCATTAATTTCTTGCACATCTTGCATTGCCTTGAAAAGTGAGGTTGAGTCTTTGAAGAACTTGCGCGATGATATGGGCGCCAAGTCATGTGACTCTTGTATTTGCCTCCACTCCGAGATTGATTTTTTTCAAGATTTCTCTTACTTCTTTGCATTCGGAGTTGGAGTCTTCTCGTACTAAATGTGAATCATTTGATGTTGGCATTTGTGCCATTGCCTTGAGTAACTTTTCCTTGGCAAGTGTGACTTTTTGTGACTCTTCTTGTGTTGACCAAGGGATTTCTAATGTTTCTTCCTCAAATGGTACTACATCTTCAAAAGAGGAGTATCATTGCAACTTTTGTAAGAAAGATGGACTCATTATTGAGTTTTGCTTCCGCCGTGTCAAACACCGGCGTCAAATGTGTCGTCGAGCTTTTAGGGACACGCATTTCTCATCTCATGGCATGTGTGAGCTTAGTGCCGACACGAGGGCGAGTTATGATGTTGGTTCTTCTAGCTTGTCCCAAGGGACTTCTCTTTTGAGCGATAATGGTACTTCATCCTCTCAGACCGTGTCTCCTAGTAGACCTTTATACCATTGCTCATTCTGTGAGAAGGATGGACATCTTGTGGATTTCTGTTTTCGGCGTGCAAAACACATGCGTCGAGCTCATGCTTCTAAGTCTCCTAGTGGGCATTGTCTTTCTCATGACATGCACGCTAAAGAGCCTAGCATAAGGACTTGCTCTGTTGATGACGTCTTTGACACCTTTTCTAGTGGTGTTGGACAGCATCGTGGACTCGGTTTCCGTGGCTTTGATTTTGGTCCACGAGCTACCCTGAGGCAAGATTTTCGTCGTTTCCCAAGAGGTGGACCTCATTTTATACATCGAGGTACACACCCACGACGAGGATGTGTGAGTTCCTTTGGTGCTTTTGTTGTTTCTCATCATAGTGCTTTCAAGCAAGGCCATCATTGTTTTTCTAGAGATGGACCTCGTTTTTCTCATCGAGTTGTCCACTCGCGGCGTGCCTCTAAGGATGGTGTTGGATCCTCTTGCATGAACCATCATTTGCATCATGCTAACTCACATAATGGTTCAATTGCTTGTAGTGGCCTTGTGTCCAAGGTTTGGGTTCCCAAGTATTTGCTCTCTAACCCTTCTGATGGGAACGGGGTCCCGATCTTCCAACAGGTTCTGGATATGTTCGATTTAGTGGAGACGCGACACAAATCGATTCGGCTTCCGAACAACACGTTCCGAACCCCGCAATCGCAGCACCACGTCTCCTCAGGTTATCAACCGTGCGCAGCCCGGTTGACCTCGCCAAGAAGGCAAATCCTCGCCTGCGAATCGAAGAACACAAGCAAGAACAAGGAAGAACACAACGGAATTGCAGATGTATTGTTTTAGCACTCGAAAGTTGGGGTCTCACAAACCGATAAACGGCGAAACTGTTCAAGACAGAATTAATCTAAGCAAAACCCAACCCTAATGGTGGGGGTGGCGGCTAGATATAAAGGACTGAGGGGCGTGCAAAACCCCTGGACGCGCCTCTAATGGGCTCCAACACGATACAAAGCCGAACGGCCCAAAAGACGGTGGCGCAGCACCCGACAGATTCTGAAAGCCCACTTGTTTCAATGATTCCTGTTGACTCAGAAGGAATTTTGACATGGGACCAGAGCCATTGGAAAGGTCGTCTTCTCAGCTTTCCATACATATGTGGAGCATCCAAAACGGAGCCCGGATACGATCTGGGCGTCCGCTTTAGTGCGGACCTGGTCCTGACTCCGAATTGGATTCGAAGTCGGCTTGAGTTGGGCCTCCAACATGATTCGACCGCCCTTGCTGGACTTGTGCGCCTCGTAGCCCTTCTCCAAGTACTTTCAGGTCCTCTCCATGGTTCCTAATCATAATTAAATCATTAGGTAGCAATCGATTCTCAAATGAACAAAAGGAAGTACTTAGGAACGAGCTCACCAGAATTCAATTGTCGGTAGCGAGCTCTAGTGATTGGTCCTTGAATGTCAAGTGGAGGATTGTTGTGTGTATCCGAAGGAGTGATGTCCTCATCATCCTCCCCTCTTGAAGCGGAGTTGTCCTCAACTCAGCCTCATCTTCTTCTCCCAAGTATGGCTTCAAATCTGAAATGTTAAAGGTGGGACTAACCCCAAACTCGGAAGGCAACTCAAGTTTATATGCATTATCATTTATCTTCTCAACTATCTTAAAAGGACCAGCAGCTCTAGGCATCAATTTTGACTTTCTTAACTCAGGAAATCTATCCTTTCTCAAGTGCAACCAAACAAAATCACCCGGTTCAAGTTTAACTTTCTTTCTACCTTTACTACCAAGAATCCTATATTTTTCATTCATTTTTCAATGTTTGCCTTAGTAGTCTCATGCATTTTGACAATAAAATCAGCACGCTCCTTAGCATCATTATGAACTCTCTCACTAGTAGGCAAAGGTAAAATATCAAGAGGGCACGGGATTGAATCCATATACTACCCGAAAAGGACTTACCTTGGTGGTGGAGTGTTCCGCCGATTATATGCGAACTCAACATGCGGCAAACACTCTTCCCACAGCTTCAAATTATTCTTCAAAACAGCTCTCAAAGATGGTAGACAATGTGCGGTTCACCACTTCGGTTTGCCCATCGGTTTGGGTGACATGTTGTAGAGAACAACAACTTTGTACCCAACTTGTTCCATAGAGTACGCCAAAAGTGACTCAAGAACTTGGCATCACGATCTGAAACAATAGTAGAAGGCATACCATGCAAACGAACTATCTCTTTGAAAAAGATGTCAGCAATATGAATGGCATCATCGGTTTTATGACATGGTATAAAATGAGCCATCTTAGAAAAACGATCCACAACAACAAAAATGCTGTCCCTCCCCCTCTTAGTCCTGGGCAATCCTAAAACAAAGTCCATAGAAATATCCACCCACGGAATAGAAGGAACAGGAAGAGGCATATACAAACCATGTGGATTCAAGCGAGACTTAGCTTTTTGACATGTAGTGCAATGAGCCACAAACCGCTCAACATCTCGCCTCATTTTTGGCCAAAAGAAGTGTGTGGCGAAACGCCCTCCGCCTTCTTAGCACCAAAATGTCCCATCAAACCGCCTCCATCGCCTCCTGCAACAACAAAAGACGAACGGATCCAACTAGAATGCATAGGCGGTTAGCTCTAAACAAGAACCCATCATTGATCACGAATTTATTCCATGCTTGTCCCTCTTTACAATGCAACAACACATCCTTAAAATCAGCATCTAAAGCATATTGTCCTTTAATGGTTTGAAGACCAAAAATGTGACAATCAAGTTGAGACAACATGGTATAGCGTCGAGACAAAGCATCAGCAATCACATTATCCTTCCCTTTCTTGTGTTTAATGACATAAGGAAAAGATTCAATAAATTCAACCCACTTAGCATGTCTACGATTCAAATTGGTTTGACTACTTAATATGCTTAAGTGATTCATGATCGTAATGAATGACAAATTCTTTAGGCCATAAATAGTGTTGCCACGCCTCAAAGAACGAACAAGAGCATACAATTCTTTATCATACGTGGAATAATTAAGAGCAGGACCATTCAATTTTTCACTAAAGTAGGCAACAGGTTTGCCTTCTTGCATCAAAACACCACCAATACCAATTCCGCTAGCATCACATTCCAACTCAAAAGTCTTACCAAAATCCGGAAGTTGGAGCAATGGTGAGTGTGTAAGCTTGTCCTTCAAAAGATTAAAGGATTCCTCTTGTGATGGCCCCCAATGAAATACGACTCCCTTCTTTGTCAACTCAATCAATGGTGTCGCAATGGTGCTGAATTCCTTGACAAAGCGGCGATAAAACCCTGCAAGGCCAAGAAAACTCCGCGACTTGGGAGACCGTGGTAGGCGTGGGCCAACTCCATATCGCCTCCACCTTGGCTCTATCAACCTCAATTCCCTGTGGAGTCACAACATAGCCAAGAAAAGAGACTCAATCCGTGCAAAAGGTGCACTTCTCAAGGTTACCAAACAAACGTGCATCTCTCAAAGTATTAAAAACAGCACGTAAGTGATTCAAATGTTCATCCATGGACTTGCTATAAATCAAGATATCATCAAAGTAAACGACAACAAATTTGCCAATGAAAGGACGTAAAACCTCGTTCATTAATCTCATGAAAGTGCTAGGTGCATTAGTTAAACCAAAAGGCATGACTAACCACTCATACAAGCCGAACTTAGTTTTAAAAGCAGTTTTCCATTCATCGCCAAGTTTCATTCTTATTTGGTGGTATCCACTACGCAAGTCAATCTTTGTGAAAATTATAGCACCACACAACTCATCAAGCATGTCGTCTAGCCTGGGAATAGGATGACGATACCTTATAGTAATGTTGTTAATAGCTCTACAATCTACACACATACGCCAAGAACCATCTTTTTTGGGTACCAAAAGAACAGAACAAAGACAAGGACTAAGGCTCTCACGACGCACCCACGGTCCAAAAGTTCTTGGACTTGTCATCTGAATCTCCTTAGTCTCTTCGGATTGGTCTGTAGACCGCTTCGGTTTAGCAAACTCGCTCCAGGGATCAAGTCAATCTGGTGCTCAATCCCTCGAATGGGTGGAAGTCCTGGAGGTATCTCATCAGGGAAAACATCTCTAAAATCCTGCAAAAGGTTAGTGACAGGAGCAGGCAAAGTGCAAGGCATATTATCAAGAGAAAATAAGGCATCTTTGCACACAAAAGCATAGCATGTATCATTAATATCATCAATTTTAGCAAGGTCTGATTTTGTGGCAAGCATAACAGAATGTTTTTCAGATTTATCATGTTAGTTGGATCATTAGCGGAAGACTTCGCTCCCTATCGGCCTCTATAATCTCAGCTGGGGTCAAAGGCAGTAAAGTAACTTTCTTTCCCTTATGCATAAAAGTGTATGTGTTACTACTACCATGGTGTAAAGCATCATTATCAAATTCCCAAGGTCGACCCAATAAAAGAGAGCATGCTTGCATGGGAACCACATCACAATCAACATGATCAGCATAACCACCAATGGAAAAATGGACTCGGCATGTTTGTGTTACCTTAGCTTTTCGAGTCATTTAACCACTGAATATGGTATGGGTGTGGATGCGATCGCGTGGTCAAGCCAAGCTTCTTGACCAAATCGAGAACTCACCAAGTTGTTGCGGCTTCCTCCATCAATGATGACACGTCTTGCGGGTTCTTGATTGCAAAGAAAGTCTGAAACAAATTATGGCGTTGAAGCTTATCGGGTTGTTGTACCTGTCTTTGAGGACTCGCTGCACAATGATGCTCAGAAGCGTTCTTGTGGACGCCCACCAAGGAACAATCGTCATGACCACCGCCATTGTCGTCCGAGGCAAGAAGAACGTCATCATCCTCCTCGACATCCGGCAGTCTTGATGTAGCCTCCATCTTCCGTGGCGATGTATGCCCATTGGCTAGGGCAATTCCTCGCACATGACCAAGTCCATGGCAGCGGTGGCAATCAATGTCGGAGGAGCGCCCGTGGAAGCCACGGAAGAAGAACTCTTGGCCGGAGCTCGCAAAGAATTTTTGTAGAATCTGCAGGCGTGTCGTGGAAGGTGGCCGGTGGCGCCGCAGCAATCTTGTTCATCGGTGGAGGAGGAGAACGAAAACTCAAGAAGACTTGGGCGATCCGTCGTTGTAGTCGTTCATGGCGTGTAGGAGGGTCGTCCGGTGCTTGCCGTCGCTGATTCCTTGCGTCCCTGCAATTCTTTTTCTGCAAGCATAGCAAGCTGGAACAACTGGTTGACAGTATTAAAATCTTTGTAATCAACAATGTCCTGAATTTCATGCCGTAACCCCGCGTAGAAACAACAAATCTTATCCTCTGTGTCCTCAACAACCCCACAACGCACCATACCCTTTTGAAGCTCAAAGATAATAGTCCCGAATGTAACTATCACCTTGTTCTAAGCGCTGTAATTTTTTCTCAATTCACGTTTATATGAGGGAGGAACAAAACGACACGCATAGCTTCTTTTAACCGCTCCCATGTGTCGGGTTGTAGCGCATGGTACCCATTCATTCCACGAGATAATAGCAAAGTCCTTAAACTCACTAGTAGCTTGTCTAACTCTATGTTGTTCAGAACCAAGTGAGAATTAAACTTCGCTCTACCGTCATCTCCCAATCAAGATATATTGCAAAGATCATAAAGGCGAGAAAAAGATGGGATGGTAAACTTGACTTTAGCAAAAGGGTCATCGTTACCATGACAGCTTCCGTTATTACCTCCCATACCATGTACATTTTTCTTTGAAGACGCCGACGTAGTCGTGCATCTTGTGTCTCCCGCTGATCAATGTTGCCAACCGCATCATGCACTGTGTCATCATCATGATGATGGCCGTCATTGACAGGTGGCAGGCGTGCCTCCAATGCGTCCATCTGACCAGTGAGGTCAGCCATCCGCCGCTCCACCCGCTCAATGCCTTCTGTGGTGTTCAACTGGGCAATGGCGGCGACGATGGTGTCCATTCGCGCGCCGAGATCAGTGAATGAAGCATTTTGTTTGTCGAGCGCAGCTTGTAGCTGGCCGCGACTAACACACTCGTTGAAATCGACCGGTGTCCCGTCCCCTTCGGTCCCTGCCATGGTTAGTGGAAACACAGGGAAAACAAAATGGTTATCCCTATCAACTACAAAGGAGGACAGTGGGAACCCGCAAAGGAAGTGGCTTACCAAGCTCTTACAAGTGTTCTTACCATCGCAAACAGTAGGTGGTACAACCGGTGGCTGGTTCGTGATACCTGGAACGTGGTGCTGCGATTGCAAGGGTCAAAAGCTGTGCTATCCGGAAGTAGGTATATGGAGCTTGGAAGGCCAAATATGTTAGTGGAACACAAATCAATAACAGATAGTAATGCTGAGTAAATGTCCAAAACACTGGTCCTAGTTGCTGGTCTAAATGTGTCCTATAGCAGGTATGATATGATGAACAAGGAGTCAAGACCACACTAGAATAGTAAAGCAAAGACAAAGAACAAGGATGGCGAGCAAAGACAACAACAAGGATGGCGGTAAAGACAAAGACAAATCAATATCTCGTCACCTAAAAGCTGTGCTCTCTGTTTTTTTTTAGGCACGGAGTGCTCTCAGTGCCCTTTTTTTTTCTAGGCAAAACCAGTGCGAATTTTTTTTTTTTTTTTTTTTTGATATTTTTTCACAAAGCGAGCACGAAATAGGAACCACACAAAGTTTCACCTCAATCGATGTAAGGTGTGGCCTCTGAAAAATGATGAATGTCTTGCAAATTCGGTGATGAAAGTTCAGAGCTCGAGTCTCAAGCACTTTCGGGCCGAATTTGGGCAAAATAAATTTGCCAAACCCAACAAAGTGGGGAGTTTTGGATGCAAAATTTAATTTCACCCAATTTCAAAAAAAAAATTTCTGATTTCGAGTTCAGATGCGAAAGTTACTGCCGTTTGAAGGAGGGCCCTCAGAGTTATGGTTCTTGTGGAGGCCAAACGAAATCGGTGGAAGAAATTGGTGGAAATTGGGGCGAAGCTCGAATAGGTGGGGATGGTCTGGGTGATCACAAGACTCAATGGATGACTCAAAAAGCAGAGGGTGGGAGGGTGGGAGAAACAAAAGTTGACGGCTAGGGTTTGTATGAGGCGAAGGCGGAAGCAAGACAACCCAAATAAAACACGATCTAAACCAAAGAACACAACTCGACTAAGGACACAAACTCAACACTACGGACTCTGAAATCAAATTGTGCAAAAGGTTAAATGAGATCTTGGACAGGGAACAACCTATGACTACAATTTTTTTGTAGGGCTTTTTCTTGGACTCTAGGATGAAACCGAAAACAACAAGGGTAGGGTAAACTCGAACCTGAAGGAACACCTGAAGCTCTGATACCACTTGATGGGAACGGGGTCCCGATCTTCCAACAGGTTCTGGATATGTTCGATTTAGTGGAGACGCGACACAAATCGATTCGGCTTCCGAACAACACGTTCCGAACCCCGCAATCGCAGCACCACGTCTCCTCAGGTTATCAACCGTGCGTAGCCCGGTTGACCTCGCCAAGAAGGCTAATCCTCGCCTGCGAATCGAAGAACACAAGCAAGAACAAGGAAGAACACAACGGAATTGCAGATGTATTGTTTTAGCACTCGAAAGTTGGGGTCTCACAAACCGATGAACGGCGAAACTGTTCAAGACAGAATTAATCTAAGCAAAACCCAACCCTAATGGTGGGGGTGGCGGCTGGATATAAAGGACTGAGGGGCGTGCAAAACCCCTGGACGCGCCCTAATGGGCTCCAACACGATACAAAGCCGAACGGCCCAAAAGACGGTGGCGCAGCACCCTGACAGATTCTGAAAGCCCACTTGTTTCAATGATTCCCGTTGACTCAGAAGGAATTTTGACATGGGACCAGAGCCATTGGAAAGGTCGTCTTCTCAGCTTTCCATACATATGTGGAGCATCCAAAACGGAGCCCGGATGCGATCTGGGCGTCCGTTTTAGTGCGGCCTGGTCCTGGACTCCGAATTGGATTCGAAGTCGGCTTGAGTTGGGCCTCCAACATGATTCGACCGCCCTTGCTGGACTTGTGCGCCTCGTAGCCCTTCTCCAAGTACTTCCAGGTCCTCTCCATGGTTCCTAATCATAATTAAATCATTAGGTAGCAATCGATTCTCAAATGAACAAAAGGAAGTACTTAGGAACGAGCTCACCAGAAATTCAATTTTGGTATGAGCTCTAGTGATTGGTCCTTGAATGTCAAGTGGAGGATTGTTGTGTGTATCCGAAGGAGTGATGTCCTCATCACCTTCGGAATCCAAAACTTGGACATCTTGCTTTTCTTATGTGTAGGTACCGGGGAAGCGGGTTGGAGAACATGGACTTAAAAGGTTGTGGTCTTTTGCTTCATCACATGACCGGGACACTTGATGGTTCTCCATCCCCATGATGGTCTTCAATAGGCATGTGCTTTCATGATCAGCGTCTTCACCTGTTTTGTGAGCTATCTTACACCTTCATGCCTTTACCTTCATGATTATTCATTCTTGGCATGTTGTGCTTTTCTTTGTGCTCACTTATATCATATCGACATGTGTTACTCTTATAATATCTTTCATCATGCCTTTGCTAGTACCTTGCTTATGTATCCATGGGCTGGATTGTTATTCATTATTTCTATATGTGTATAAGCTTGGTTTTGTCATCATGAGCTTGTGTTGTTTTGTATATTTATTATCTTGCTCTTGTTGACTTTTGCTTTATGTATCCACATGCTTACTTGATATCCATGTTAGCATACATTATCCATGATTTGTTCTATAATATATTTTATACTTACATGGTATTGTGCCTTATTGTTAATTGTGGATACATGGGTTTTGCCATAGCTTTACTAGCATGCTTTACCCTTGACTAGGTGTATATTGTGTGATATGCTATGCGCTTGTTTGCTCCTATGCCTTATTATGAATTAAGGATATTTTGAGCTTTATCATATTTTGGATAGCATGTGTTGCAATTGATATGTCTATCTTTATGCTCATACCCTGAATTGTTGATTATATGCTTTTATGAGCTTTGGATCATCTACTGCTATTCTTGCTAGTCGTGTGTGTCAGTACTGTTTTTCTAGATAATGTCTCATTAACCCAGTACCAAGGCATAGACTTCTTCTGTCTCTTTGGTGTAGTCTTTTCAGTTGAGGAGAACATGTGGTTCATGACTTCAGCTGTTGGTTCTCCTTCCTCATATGCGCATTTGATGCTGGCTATCACTTCTTGGAGATGTAGTATGGTCCAGCTTCTACTCATTCGACTATATCTCATTGCCAAGTGGCACGACTCAGGTTCGAGCCCATATGCCTTATATTTGTGTATGGTACCCCTATTCTACTTTGCATAGCATCTGGTTCTAGTTAGGGGTTGGGCTTGTTGAGTTCAAAGTAGATAGAAGGTTCTGTTCTAGCATGTGTCCTTTCTAGACACTCTTCTTATCCCATGGTTTGCTAAGATGCACTCTTCTCACAGCCTAGGTCGAGCTTGTCTCCTAGTCACTAGTCCTTAGCAGGTTTTGAGCAGCCTATAAGCTTTTTAGTGTTGGTGTTTCGCTCCCTAGCTAGTCGAGTCTTCTTTCCTTGAGATCATGTGGAGTAGGAAGTCTTTGTGCTATAGTGTGTGGAGTCGAAGGCACAATTGGCAGACGTCCTCACCAAGCCTTTAGACCCAACTAGGTTTGCCACCTTAATAAGTGGGTTAGGGGTAATTTATCCCTATGGGTTGGTTTGAGGGGGAGTTAGTTCTTTTCTAAACTTACCTTGTTCATGTAATCTTTCCTTGATCTTTTCTGAACTTTTTGATCTTTTTAGGCTTTTTGAGCTTTTCTTGCATCTCATTATATCATATTGTATTCATATGAAATCACCAAAAAGATGCATTGTAATATAAGCTTTACTGCTTGTCTTTAATTGATGAAGCTTTGCTTATTACCCTCTTGAGCTTTAGTATTTCAATTCTTGCTCAATGTCATGTCTAGTTCTTTGACTTGCTATAATTATCATGCTTTCACATGTGTAGCTAAGTCTTTGCTAAATGAGCTATAACTTTAAAACAACTTGAACTAAAAATTACAATTTGTGGATCTTTTAGCTAGTTGCGTGATTAGTGCTCCTTTTGTGACATTGGTCCTGTCAAAATTGCTTTGTTAGCTCTTGAATCTAGAATTGATCATTACCTGAGCTTCTTGTTCCTCTGAGAATCTAAAATTGCTCTTGTGCAAAATAAAAAATCAATTTTCAAGATTGTCTTGTGATTAAATTGTGCCAAACTACTCTCACGAGACTGCATGTCAAAGACATGAACTTGGAGATAGTTTGATGATCCAGACGATCTCATGGGGACTGCTTGTCAAAATTGACATGAACCTCAAGATTTGTCGCCCTGGTTGAAGCTTACGAAGAGTTTGTGGATGGCTCCTAGTCCAAGATCTTCTTCATTGAGATAGACCTTTAATCAACTTCTGGCTGAAGCTTAGGAAGAGTTTGTAGATGGCTCCTAGTCCAAGATCTTCTTCACTAAGATAGGCCTTTTATCAACTTCAATATTAATTGCAAATGAAAAATGTTGTAAAAATTGGGCGTTTGAGATAATTTGAGCAAAGTGATTCAATTCAAGACTTTTTGTCTCTTAAGTGGTCATTGTTAGCTTTTTGATCTCACATTGACATTCTGACATGGCCATTATCACTTTAGAATCCCTGTTGATGAACTTGCTAGATTTGAAGCTTTGCTTAAATTGTTAAAAATTCATTGCTTTATATTAAGCCTTCTAGCTTAGCTTTGATATATATATATATATATATGTCTTAATATGATCTTGCTAGCGCTTTCAGGCTTGATATGTATTGAGTAATATTAGAAATGCTAGCTTGTTCTTTTGGGTAATCTCCAAAGCTTCTTGTACTCAAAAATTAAAAAATACAAAATATGAAGCCACTCCATTGCATTTCATGCATGCTCTTTCTTATGTTTTTTTTCTCATTCTTGCATTTATCATCTCTGGATGAGAGGAAGGCGTGATTCCTTGATGACTCTATTGTCAAAGGGGGAGAAGATGTAACAAAAATATCAAAAAGGGGGAGCTATTTGGAGAAAAAGGGAAAATAAAATTTTCTTGAAAAAATGATGATCATAGTGAGGGGGAGCATTTAGTTTGTATTCTTATGATCTTATTGCCATTTCTGAACTTGATTTGCAATTCTTGACACCTCACAATGATTAAAGGTCAATTTGAACAATTGTTCTTTTATATGGACCTTAAGTGAGAATTTTGACTCCTTTATGGAAATTGAATCTTTCTTGCATTCTTTTGCTTTATCTCACTTTCCTTTGCTAATTTGAAGCCAACTTGGTTGTTTCCATTGCTTTTTCTTGCCTTTGGACGAAGTTGTGCCTTTGCACGAAAACGTGAGTATTTTTATTTTCAAACCTCAAAACTTACATTTTTAGGAAATTGCCAATGTATTCATCAAGGGGGAAATTGTGGATATCATGGGGATATGCTCACGATCTTAGGATGATGATACAATTGGCAATGACGTTTAAGGTTTGTCGAAACACGCGTTTTCGGTGAAGTTCAAAATGCTGTCAGGTCTCAGGCGGTCAGACCGGCCAATGTGTGGCGGTCAGACCGGCCTATGTGACTGTCAGACCGGCCACCATTGGTGGTCAGACCGGCCAGGCCTCAAGTCAGGCTCAGGCAAAGTGGCTGGCGGTCAGACCAGCCATTGTGTGGCGGTCTGACTGGCCATAATATATTTTTGAGTTTGGAGCTGGACCAAAAATAGAGGGTGTAGGCAAGAGAGGAGATTTTCCTACACTTGGTCTCATAATTTTTGGAGCTTCGAGTCAAAAGATCTATTCGTTTGAAAATTCCAGTAGGTTTCGGATTTCTAGAGAGGAAATTTGGCTAAGTCCCAACTGGGCGGTCAGACCGGTTTTGACTTGTTCATTGGCCAGCTTGGCAGCGATGTTTATTGGTTAGGTTAAGTTCATGGGTTTCATTGCATAGATGTTGCATGATGCATGTTTTGGCTAACATGGGTCAAGTTGTGAAGAACTTGTGCCCTGAAAATGGTTGCTTGGTCTATTGTTGTGCAGGTGACTTGGAGTCAACTATGGTTAACAACAAGGAGGACCGGGACTAGGTTAGGAGAACCGAGGTCCAAAACGGTCATGGATGTCGGGTGAGATGGTTGGACTCAAGCAAGGCGCAAGATGAACTAGAACTATAGAAGGCGAAGTTTGAGCAAAGGCCTTTATGAAGGTATGTGCTCATACCTCATCAATTATGTGAATTGATGATTATACGTATCATGCGGTGCTACATAAAGGTTTGCTTGTTTGTGATGGTTGTAGGATATCGGAGCTAGGTCATGGTGAGGCGGACTAGATCAGGACTAGGTTAGGAGAACCGAGGTCCAGAACGATCGAGGTGGTGCTAGAAGATGACTGAGGCTAGCGGAGTGCTTACAAGCCTAGAAGATAAGGAACCGGAGTGGAAGCTACTGGTGTTGAACATGACGGGCAGTGGCAAGGTTGACTGGGAGTAGACTCAGAGATGAGTTGAGATCCAGACTAGGCTTAGAGAGGAGCTGAGGTCCTGAACGGTCAAGGAAGCCGGGTGTAGTTATGATAAGACAGGTAGTGCGCCAAGTGACTTAGTCCCAGTTGCAAGAAAGGATGGATCGATGGGATCTGGACACGTGAGAGGCTTGGTGGGAAGTCATTGGGGTCACATGGATGATGACAGAGCATGGGGGATGCTTCGAGGCGAAGGAATCACCAAAGGTCGGTAGAGGAGCATTTTAGAAAATTACCCTATACCGGAAAAGTGGTGAGTCGTGGTGTGCAAAACCACCTTCTTGGCCTTGGAGAAATCGCGGCGCAAGACGGCGCTAGGAGAGGCAATCTAGGTCAAGAGAAGATGAAGACGACACTTTAAAATGCATGCGTAAGTGAAACCCATTTGTGTGTGGGCTTAACAGGTGCCCGTTTGAGATGTCTCTCTAGGGCTAGCCACCACTATAAATAAGGAGGGTGCTGGTTTGTAACATCCCGTTTTCTTTTAAGTCCTTGCCAAGTTTTCAAAATAAAAGTAACCATTTGGCTTTATTGAGAATCCAAAGCTTAACCTGAGATTTTGAAATCTGGAGAGTTCAATTGGAATTAATCAAACCTTAACTAAGTCGTTGTTGGTGTTCCTTGCTGGTTGTGGCTCTCTGTGGTGTCTTTCTTGGCCTCGGGTTGTGGTTCTCAGAAGCCTCTCTGTGTGCCCCTGGTTCGCCTCTTCTCTCTCTCTCAACTTCCTTTGTTGGTTTGAATCTCTTTGAGATCCAGACCTCTCTCTCATCTCCCCTCTGTTCGAACCTCTCCCTTGCTTGGGGTTTTCCTGTCAAGGACCCAGCTCGGGTTTGTGTTTCAAAAACCTCTTGGCTTCCCCCATGCCACGCTTGGCTTTGCTTCTTTGGACCTCGGTGGACCTCTCCACGCTCTCTGGGAACCCCTGAGTTCTCTTGGGCACTCTAGAGTTTCTCTGGACCTCCCAGTGCTCTTTTGGGACCTTCCTAGACCACCTCGTGGCTATTTGGACCTCTCTGGTGTTCAAATAGACCTCCCTCTGTCCCTGCGGACTTTTCTGTGTCCTTCGGACCTCCTCAGCGTCCTTACAGACCTCCCCTTGTTGAGATCTGGCCGCTCAGACCTCCCCTTGTTGAGATCTGGCCGCTCAGACCTCCCCTTGTTGAGATCTGGCCGCTCAGACCTCCCCTTGTTGAGATCTGACCGCTCAGACCTCCCCTTGTTGAGATCTGGCCGCTCAGACCTCCCCTTGTTGAGATCTCGCCGCTCAGACCTCCCCTTGTTGAGATCTGGCCGCTCAGACCTCCCCTTGTTGAGATCTGGCCGCTCAGACCTCCCCTTGTTGAGATCTGGCCGCTCAGACCTCCCTTTGTTGATATCTGGCCGCTCAGACCTCCTCTTGTTGAGATCTAGCCGCTCAGACCTCCCCTTGTTGAGATCCTCCCCTTGTTGAGATCTAGCCGCTCAGACCTCCCCTTGTTGGGATCTGGCCGAATGGACCTCCCTCTTGGGGATCTAGCCGTCCAGGTCCTCCTTTAGTGGGATCCAAGGGTCTAGACCTCCTTAGGCCCAAGACCTCCTTAGCGCTTGGACCCATCTTTGACTCTCGTGGCTGTATCGCTTGAGGCTTTACCTTCGTTACCTTAGGACCGTCCGATGTGGTTTGGATGGCCCGATCCTAGGGGCACGTAGCTTGGTCCGAACGTTCCTTTCCTTTTTGGGCCGCCCGATTCCAATCGAACGGCTTTGCTTTGCTGCGCATTTGCTTTTGTTTCCCAGGACCTCCTCCTGGTTGTTTTGTAAGGACCACCTCCCCGGTCCTTGCTGGTCTTTTATAAAAACCACCCTCCTAACCTTGAATTTTTTCATTGGTCGACCTCCTGCACCTTTGATCTGGACCGTTGAGGTCCTCCCTTTGAGATCTTGGACCGTTAGATCTCCCTTTGGAGATCTACTCGTCAGACCTCCTGCACCCTTTGATCTCGGACCATTGAGGTCCTCCCTTTGAGATCTTGACCATTAGATCTCCCTTTTGGAGATCTACTCGTCAAGACCTCCTCGCACCCTTTGATCTGGACCGTTGAGGTCCTCCCTTGAGATCTTGACCGTTAGATCTCCCTTTTGGAGATCTACTCGTCAGGACCTCCCTGCACCCTTTGATCTAGACCATTGAGGTCCTCCCCTTTGAGATCTTGACCGTTAGATCTCCCTTTTGGAGATCTACTTGTCAGGACCTCCTCTTGAGTCCTTGGACCTCCTGTCCAGGACCCTCCCCCTCTGAGTGTCTTGGACCTCTTGCACAGGACCTCACAGTGGTCTTTGGCGGGAATGACCCTTGCGGTGGGGCCACCTCTTTGACTTGTGGTGCACCCTTTTGATCGCCCCACTTGCCAGCCCTCTTCACCTTGTAATTATTGCCCTTGCCTCGAACTCATGCGCATTTAATAGTTGTCGGGTCACATTA
Organism: Phyllostachys edulis; assembly: GCA_036346405.1. NCBI lineage: Eukaryota > Viridiplantae > Streptophyta > Magnoliopsida > Poales > Poaceae > Phyllostachys > Phyllostachys edulis. The sequence continues at coordinate 41,606,304 of CM070556.1, forward strand.
AATGCAGTCACATCTGAGGTACTTTATTTCAATTCTTTTAGGGCAAGCCTTGCCCTAGTTGTCCCGATTGCCTGCACCTCACTGAGTAATCTTTTGCTCATTTCTTCCTTCCCTGCCTCATCTGCTCGGTTCTTCCTTGCGCAAAGACCTCCCCCAGGAGCTCTTTGAGGCTGTGTTAAGCCTCTTGGTTTCCTTTTGGCTGAGTTGGTATGAGTTCCTTTTTGGTTCTTTTGTTGTTCTCTGGCTTAGTGTGGTTTTGCTTATTTGGTTCTCTTGCGAACGTGTAGATCACAAGTTCGAGGAGATCTTGGACCCAGCTCTTGCTGCAGAAGGCTCTCCACTGCTTGACCAAGGCAAGCCACAGACCTCCTTTTGATCATCTTGAACCAAGTTTTGCAAATGTATTTCGGTTTTACTTTATCATGCATGGCTATGTTTATAAGAAAATGGTTTGGGCTATAGTTACTTGCCTACTTGCTGTTATGCCTCCTTTATACCTTGTCTCCATCATGTTGTCATGTTTACCTTGTGAGCCTTAGGATGGATAATTTAGTTGGTGTTCTTTGTTAATTGCCAACATGGGGGCCGTAGGTCTTATACAGCCTTGCTTAGAAAACGTGGTTCGAACGTATCATGCTTCATCTCTAATAATCTTGACTATAAATATGAAATGTGTGGCTGGTGCCATTGTTGAGCAGCTATGGCAGGACGCCTAAGCTGTGTTGACTGTGGTGTGAGATCACTTGGTTAAAAACTGTTGTGCCAAGACTAGGTGGTCTTTTGGCATGGGCTTATGCAAATTGTTTTGCTGAGGCAAGAAGGCAGGGATTGAGTAGTGGGTGCTTTGCACACTTGGTTGTGGAAGTCTTGCCTTGGCACAATTAAGGACTTCACTTTGTGTCTGTTGAACTGGGCCAAATAGTGCAACCACAAGATCATTTTATGGGAATGGTCTGGGCTGAATAATTAGCAATGAGATGGCTTGGGGCTGTTGTGGTTGAGCGTGTGATTCGTTGGCGCAAGAGGGCACCCCATAACCCCGTGGTTTCTAGACCCTTTGGGGGATTATAAACCTTAGTGGGCAGCCCTAGTCGGTTCAAAGCTTTGTAAAGGCCTTGCCGCGCTCTCTAGACTGCTCACCTTAGGAAGTGAGCAAGGGTGACCGAAACCCATCCCGCTAGAGAGATCGTGGATTGTGGGTAAAGTTGTACACCTCTGTAGAGTAAAAGATCTATTCGAATAGCCAAGTCCTTGGTCATGGACATGCTCAAGGAAATGGTTCAAGGGTAGATGTTTCAAAAGCTTGTGCCATTGGACACTTCCGCGAGATGCCTTGGCTTTGCCTCGAAGAGACCTTGGCCGGCTCGGAGGGGTTAAGGTTGGCTCGGGTAGTGGTCCAGGGGTTGGTTTGGACCTCTGGAATGGGTGTTCTGGAGTGGGTTTTGGGTGAGGACTTGGCCACTGGTGTGACCAGACCTCCCCCATTTTTGGTTGTGGCCGTGAGTTGGTGCTCACTCCACCTTTTAAACATCAAAAGTATTATGTATTATGGTTTTACCTTGTCGCCTTACAATCTATTATTGCTATTATTGTCAAACTTGGCTTTGCAAACTAACCATACAGCTCTCCATTGGTAAGTCCTTGCATGAATATTATTGCATCTTTGCTCCTCAGAACTTGTTGAGTACATTCCAAGTACTCATGGCTTAAGCCCCGTGTCAAAGCAGATTATGAAGATGACCAAGTGCGAGGCGGTCACAGACCTCTTCGAGGAGGAGTTCTTGACGACTAAGTCGCTTAGGGCGTCCTCCACCCGACGACTGTGGTGCTTGTTGGATGGCTTTTGCGTGTTTTGGTGTTTGAGCCCTAGAGCTCCTTGTTGCCGCTTGTAAGTCCTCGTTGGTTTTGTAAGCCCTCGGTGGCGCACCTCTTGTTAACAAGCTTGACCATAAGGTCCTATTATATAAAGTTCAATTTATGCCTTCATCTTTGTTTGACCTCGTGGTTGTGGTATTGGCTTGTGTTCTTGTGCGAGCTAGCTCTGTTGTCTGGGACTAGCTCGGATGCACAAGGCGGGACCACCAGGAGGTCCCACGGACTTAGCTTTGGGAGGTCTGCGCCGACCTCTCTTAGTGATGTGCTGGAGGTGCTCTGAGGCGGTGGCGGACCAAGACCTCCAGAGGTCCGAAGACCTCTGGGAGGTCTGGCGCACCTCCTCGGTAAGCTCCATGCGGTGCAACCACATCTTTCCGTGGTGACTTCGCAGCGCAAAAAAAATGGTCCTCCCAGACCTCTTGCGGTACATCACGGGGTGGGTCGTCACATGGTTGCACTTCCCAACCCTTTGATTCTACAAACCCTAATGTGGGATTTAGGGCTAGGAGCGGAAAGTGGAGAGGCTAGGGTTCATGAGAGATGGATTGATTTGAGTGCTCAAGTGTTGAGCTTTGTCCTTCATGGTGGAGTGGCTGTAAACATACAATCTATCTAATCAATCCATGCAAGATTTGCCCCATGTTGAGTTCTATCTTATTCTTGCTCTCTCTTTGATGCCTTTGGGATTTTTGGTGTTTCTTAGGTTTTTATTTGAGATCTTGCTGTGATCTTGCTTTCTAGGATATGTGAGGTATGATCTAAGGTCATCTTGATCATCATCCAGCCACGAGCAAGATTTTAATCTAAGTTTTGATTTTGCCTGGTTTTGGTGAAAGAAAGGGTGATTTTAGGGGGTTTTGCTCTTGAGAACTTTTGACTTCATTCTTCCTGTGATTGTGGATGCTAGGACGTATGAGAGACCATCTGTTGCCATCTTGGATTGATTCCTCCCACAAAATCATCTCAATCATTGTTTTCGTATTTGGCTTAGTTTTGAAGCAACCTTCACTAAAACGGAAAAAGGTCGGAACTTTGGCAACGATCTTCATGATCGTTGATTGGAATAGGTTCCTGACATCCTAAAGAAGGTATGTTTCATGTTTCGTGAAGTTTGGAGTTGCAGATCAAAAGTTGGACCAATTTGTGATTTTGAGTTCTAGTAGATTTTACTGTTCATTGACCTGGAGGTCAGACCGCCCATGGTGACCAGTCAGACTGCCCTTGGTGAGAGGTCAGACCACCCAACTCTGAATCTTTGGTAATTTAGGTCTATTTGCTTCGGGGTTTTGATTGGATTCAATACAAGTCTTCCACTGTGCTTGTATGTTGATCTTCATAGCTTTTATAGCTATTGGAGTAAAAAATCGTATTGAATTCAATCAAGGTGAAAAAGAGATCGTACTCCTATTCACCCCCCCCCTCTAGTCGTCTTTTCGGTCCAACACTTGTCATAAGCATTCTCAACTAATGAAGAATGTATAAGCAATATGACATAAACATTCTCATCGTGATTGATCATATTAAGCTTGCACCACATCAAAGGTGCCACACACAACATCACATTGGAATTGTTCTTGCCTCAACCGTGATATGGATAACGATGAGTAGAGTGCTCTAACCCCATATTCACACCGCCACCTAACAATCATGCAATATTCTAAGAATACCTTCCAAAAGCACAGAACATTGCAATAAAACTAAATAGACGTAACCGCTCCTAATCGTAACCCACAACTATACCATTCCTTCCCGAACACCATTCTGTCCAAAACAGAACAATCGCCTTAGAAAAATCATAACTTTTGTTCTTTAGCTCCAAAATTCATGAACTCGGTCTTTCTGGAATCTGCACAACTATATCCACAATTTCTCAGCTGATCTAAGGTTCAGATTATTTCTTCTAAACCTGTAGGACCGGAAAGGCGACTAGAGGGGGGTGAATAGATGCTTTCTGTATTTTTCACCTCGATCGAACTTAACACTACTTTCACTCCAATAGCTATAAAAGCTATGAAGATCTGTAAACAGGCACAGTGGATGACCTGTGTTGAATCCGATCAAACCCCAAAGCAAAGGACCAAAAACCTCTCACAACCGCACAAGAAGATGCGTAAGGACTAACTAGCTTGCTATAAATATGAGATGAACAGACACAGCACAAGATGCAATTAAGAGATAAATCTAGGCACTGCAGTAAATCAATTGAAGTCCCTAGCTTCCGGTCAACAACTAGTAGGCAGCAACCAAAAGATTAATTTAACCTTCCTAGAAGATTAATTTAACCTTCCTAGAAGGCTGAGATAAACAGCAAAACTAACTACCACACCTAAACACATCTGCACAAGCTAAAAGATGCAGCAGCTATTGATAAACAGAGCAAACGATTCATCAGTCTATCATATAGCCGACAGCATACAAATAAATCAAGCATATGGAAATAGCGAGAGCAAACCGCATCAAAACAGGAACTACAGGATGCCGCCAAACCTCTCCTGATTTTTCAAGTTTGTTTGGCCCTCCCGAAATCGCTCACGAGCAAGCATGTGTCAGATCGACTCTAGCAGTGCCGATCAAGCACAAGATTTTTGCATCAAAATCACACAAAGACAAAGATCAATCAAGGATGGCGAGAGACCAAGCAATAGATTGCACAAAGACAAAGATCAAGTAATAAAGAACTAAACAGCAAAGCACACATGAGGCAAAAGCCAGCTATCGCCGCACGCACACACAGAGAGCAGCAGCTCAAAACAGCAAGAGCTGGGACTCAAAACCGAAAGCTTAACTCGCATCAATGGAGGCAGCTCACGGCAATGAATGAAACTAAACTCAATAAAACTAAACCGGTTTCACACACTGATGGGACAAGCAATCAGCTACATCCGCCGACCAGGGACTCCGATTTTTTCAGGAGAAGCAGGCCTCAAGACAACACTCCGGTTTTTCCGGGCTAGACTACAGCAACCGCCATCATCTACAGGCACCGCATTTTTGCAGGGGCACTTAGATATTCTGGAAGAAGCAGCCGCAGCCAAGGAACCCAATTTTCCGGGCGGAACACACGCGCGCTACAGGCCGCCGCCAGAACCTCTTTTCTGCGGGGCTTTGCAGGCAACACAAGCGATCAACACAGCTGCATCAAACTTCAACAGACCAAGCTGAAACGCAGCCAAGGACTGGATCAGGGGCGCTACAGATGCGCAGATTTTTTGGGGGGCGCCGCCACAAAGCTCTGTTTTTTTTTCTCGTGGGCAAGAACAGGCCGCCGCCCCCAGGCTTCCTTTTCTGCATCCGGCAGCAGCAAGCCCTAAAATCCCATCTCCTGTTTCTTTTATAGGGCAGCTGCCAACCCTAAAAAAACCTTCTAGAAGATTTAATCTAATGGGCTTCCGTTAAGGCCCAACATCAACGGAACACGCACGCACGCAAATTAAAGCGCCGTCTTCAATTCCCTTGACTTAAACCACTTCCTTTGCGCCGTCCCGCGCCGTGGTTTAGCCAAAAGGTCACCAAGATGGTATTTGGTAAAATTACCAAAATACCCCTTCTCGATCCTTCTCCAAAAGACCGAGTCCATCTGCGCGAAGCACTCGCCGCTTCCCACGCGTGTGGTTGATCAACGGCTCCATGTCGTCAAGTCTCTCCGTCCGGATCCCACCGCACCATCGAGCACTTGCAACGACTCTCGCGCGCTTGATCCAACCAACGCCCAACCGCCTGCTCGATCATCCATGTCCATTCTGCGTCACGCTTGAGTCACTTGACCTCACCCGGCATCCATGATCGTTCGGGACCTCAGCTCTCCAAGCTTAGTCTCGATCCTCCTTGCCGTTGACCGTCATTGACCTGCAAGCCACCTGCACAGCAATAGACAAGCAAACACGACTCTGGGAACAAGCTCTTCACAACTTGACCCACGTTAGTGAAAACATGCAACATGCAACACATATGCATTAACAAATATGGATATGACCTATCCCAAAATCAATTCACCACTTATATCAACATTCAGCACAAAAGCCGGTCAGACCGCCGCTGACCTGACAGATCTGAAACTTTGTTGAAAACGCGTGAAACTTCAAACCAAAAGCCACATTGCCAATTGTTTCATCATCCTAAGATCATGGGCATATCCCCATGATATCCACAAAACCCTTGTTTTTAACTCCGAGGACCAATCTGTCATCTTCGGTAATCTCAATTTAGAAATTCCATATCTTTTAATTGGTTCATCCAAAAACAGTGATCTAAGACATTCTGGAATCCACATGGAATTATCTTTCACAATAAATTTTATGCAAAATTTTCTATTCTGCATTAACCTTGCAAATTTAGGATTTTCCACGACTGTTCCAACAGACAGTCAAAACTGAAATGCATACTTCAAAATTTCATAAATGCAAATCCAATTTTAGTTGTCCAAAAATTGTGTTATTGGACTCTATGAAAACATTAAAAAGTTATCTATCTATTTCATTCATATCAAAATCCCAAATTAACCCATTTACTAAATTTAATCTATATATCTATGCGTGCTGCCAGAAACCGAGGAACTGAACAGGTAGTCGGATTGTAAAAATCATAACTAATTATCTACCCATCCCTTTCCCTTTCTTTCCTTCTTATTCTTATTCTTCTTCTTCTTCTTCTTCTTCTTCCCTTTCCCTTTCTTTCCTTCTGACCCTCCCCTTTCTAGTGCATCCTTGTTTTCCCCTTGCTCTTCATTGGTGGGCAGCAGTAGTATTATCACGTGGATGAATGTAGATGCACTTGTGTCAGGGGTATCAACAGCAAGCAACCACAACACGACTAGCAACAGCGCTTGGTTGCATTGCATGCAAACATGTGCAGGAACAACATTGCGCCAGGAGCAGCAGGAGGCAACAGCATTACCTTTTTCTTTGCAGGGCAAGTCGAAGAACACAAAAGGAAACAGGGCTAAAGAAAGGAGCTGCACAGGGGCATGTAGAAAGAGCTAGCGGCGGCTGGGAGGAAAAATGGCAGGCAGCAGGGAAAGGGGCAAGGGGGTGGAGCGGTTGGCTTAGGGTTTCGGCAGCCCTCCCCCTTCTCCTCTTGGACCATGGGCCAAAAGCCCACCTCTAAATTCCCCATTTTCCTTTCTAATTTTTGAATTTTAATTAATAAATGACAATTTACTAATTCATATTTCATGATATTTAAGTGGAATATTATATTCTACCCCCCTTAAAAGAATTCGACCCCAAATTCTACTCGAAATGACAACAAAACTGAAATCAACACTAATCAACTCATACCCATCGTGAACAACTCTGGGTACTTCTCGCGCATGCGAGACTCCAACTCCCAACTCGCCTCTCTCTAGGACTGATGTGACAACAGCATATTGACATAACTGATGTATTACGCCTCATCACTCGTCCTGACCTTTCCAGAGCCACTCAATGGACGACACTCGAAGGTATGATCTTACTCATTGGTCAACGGCTCTAACGAAACTTCACACATTAGATCTCTCAAGTATTCCCTCAACACCGGGTCATACAAGACGTTTTGTACCCCGTGCATGGACTTGAGACTGTCCTAACAATAAGCTTTCTTCCAAAATCCCTGTAACTTTCGGAAACAAACCAATTTACCTTGGGCCAAATTTCCCTTTGGTACCAAACCACACAACCTGCACATAACACACGGAACTCTGGTTCTATCTCTCAATCGATCACTTTACCACAATAAGGATCACCTCCTTTAACCAGGAACACACAACAGAACTTGAATGAAAATAAAGGATTCTCATCGCATCCACGTATTACTAACTTTTCCAAAATAAAGGAGTCAAATCCAAAATCGAAGTTTCATCATGAAAACTTTTCCACTTTCCCATTAGACAGTTTGAAAATAAACACCACGTCAGCCAAAGGAGAAATCACTCGAATGCCCAAATCAAACACTTCCTTTATTTTTCTGAACTAGAAAGAACCACACAAGCCAACATAATGCCAACTCAAATTGCAAACGACCTATGTCCTAAACACACAACTCAAACAAGAATCAAGAGAGCATTTCACTACCTGAGAAAACATCTTTTTCTCAATTTTCCTTTTAGGAATAAACTTCCTCTCAAATCTTGAGATTCCAAATCATCGCACTAACTCCTTCCTCTTAACCGACAACTCAAAATGATGCTTAACCCGAAAGCAACAACCACACTCATCTAGAGAAACTCTACTAGAACACAAAAGGATATTCTAGTCCCCTCCTCTACCAAAGGAATTATTCTGACAAATAATTCCCAACACCTCGATAATACCAATTGTAACACCCACAATCACATCACCTCAATCCTTTAAAGATAATCAACTTGAAATTCTCAGCACACATGCTCATTTACTATGCCCAAAGGATTCTATCAATGATCATCACATTATTTGAAATCCACTTTTGTTCTACTCCTTCCACACATATTCACTGGGCAACCAAGATTCTAGCTTAACACAAGTCCCATATCAACCTCCAAGACTCCTACAATGAACTCCTGGTATAAATGACAGGAAATCCTTAAATTTGATTGTCCAAAATTCCCACAATCCAAACATACTCAATCTTTAACATCAACAAATAAACATAACATCGAACAAATTATCTTTATAAAGATTCTAACTCCCAAAGGGTTACTCACTGACGCCAAGTCATACCTGACAATAACCCAACAATCCCTACTATCCCCATACCTGTCATATCGATTAGATTTCTTCGAAATTCTACTCTCATTAACTACACCGTCATAATTCTCCTACACAACCTGGCAAAGTATCAAAATCACGACAATCTAATAAATTGATCAAGATTCTCATACCTTCGATAATTCTAATGTTCCATCAAAATGAACAAAAGATCTTGGACCACAAATTACACTATGTTCTACTATTTGCAACAATGTAATTGGTTAGCTCCGAAGACGACCATTCTATTTAAATCAAATCCTTTTCAAGGATTTTTTTTTTGAAGAAATCAATTTATCACTCAATGCATTTCAAACAACTTGACATCCAACGTCTCATAGAATCACTCACTTGACCACCGCCAACTAGTTGTCACTATACACTATAAAAGACCCTTGTAAAACGAATTGGTTAATCCTCTCTCACAAGGAAGAGGCAGACAAAAACAAATTTTAGCACCCAGAAAAATGTTACTCCTCGCAGTGAGCACGAGACCAAAAGGAATAGTCAAATAACAACAATCACGGGAAAAACAAAAGATGAGATCAAAGTTGAGGGCACATGTCCCTCATTTGGAGAATACTTCAAACCTCAACCAATAAGAATAAAGCATTGCTTTTGAATCTTGAGGAACTCTTATACAGCCAATCAAGAAGGTTAGGCATGCTTCAATAAGCTGCAAGCTATAAAACTTGACTCCAACTCCAAATACCCCTACCACACTCTTTTCTTTAACAACGAAAACAAATTTTTTTATTTGATTACCACATCACTTGCCACCTCTAACAAGTTCTTTTAAAACGAGATGATACTAATCACTTAAGAACCAAATATAACCTTCCATCACGTCACTTTGCTCAACAATTTCAACTACCACATAAATCATGAACTCCAAAAGATAACGAATGTGAAACGTGAAACATTTCATCTGAGTGATACCACGAAAGATGTTCAAATTACTTTCTTTCTATAAGAATCAACAAAACACTCACAATCAATTGCTGACAACCTTACTAACATTCATAATGATATACCCTTAACAAAAATCGTCATCGTCTACTCTTCTATTATAAATCTCTCCAAAACTCACCAAATTGTTCCATACTACTTTATTATTCCATCCTCAAATTGAGAGTCCTCCAAAACTTTCCAACTTCACTGTAACAACCACTTTATCTTAGAGGTGAGCTATTACACAAATTAAAAGGTTTTACCAAAACCCTTTCATCAAGGACATACTATCATCCAACTATTCCACAATCATGTAGGCATAAGCCACCTATTAAATCACGTCAGCCAACTCTTAGTAATGCTCAACACCAAACCTTAACACACAACAATTGCACTCCAACCATCGTTGTTATCAACTGGCTTCATTATAAAGTCTCATGTTTAGTTTTCGACGAAATCACACTAAAACTTCAAAAATCGAAATCTTCCATCAATCAAAAGTCTCAACAACACTACAATCAAATTCATCGCGTCATTCTATATAGATGAACTATCCAGAACTCGTCCCATAAATTCTAGATCCACCGATATTCAATCCCTTCAACCTTTTGTACCCAATTCCAATAAGTAATCATATTAAGGAATATGTAAATCTAGCAACCATATATGATCATCAAGTAGCCAATTTAGGATAATTTCGAATTAATATCCTCTAAGGCAACGTTCAAACACATCCTTAACATAACCATCACTAATAGTTAGATTAATCCATTGAGACCCATTACTCCAAATTATCTAAGAAATTTACCAAATTCCACAATCTTAATGATCAGACCAATTCATCAATATCTCACACTTCTTAATAAATCTCGGATTCCTAGTAGGTATAAACATACCTTTAACCACAGTTCATCAAGAACTACTAGAAGACAACATCAACTTAATCGATTTCACTTCTAAAGATACTAGTTAAGATTAATCACGTACCATGCAATTGACCCAACTTGGTACCCATACCACATCTGTGTTCTTCAACACTGTTGGGATGGTTGGTGATGCTTTGGTCGATGTAGTGTCCTTCCTTGTCACAGCGTCGACATGTCTTGACTTCCACGATTGCCTTGTTTGACTTCCTTAAATCGCAATTCCTAGCAAAGTGCCTCATTTCACCATATCGAGATAAAATGCCTAGATTTGATTGCCTCTTGGGACAATGAGACACAAAGTGGTCTACCTTACCATACCCGAAACATGTCACGGGTCAATGTGTCCCAAGGGGCTGTGGTGTCAAATCTATTGTGGAGATTCGGTCCTCCTCTGAATGAGAGTTGATGGGTGGCTCTGTCTTATGATCTTTGAACTTCACCCTGCCATAAGATTTCTTCGATTTGTCCTGGCGAGTCTTTGCTGGGCTGATTGATTTTACCCTATCCGAAGTACAATGTCGCCTAAGGGTCTTGTTTGGATGGTTTGAGTTAGGGTTGGCAACTTCATAGGGAGCTTCATCTTGACCTTGCATCCGTGTTATGTTGGTCTTGACGTCTAGGGGTGCTTTTAGCAAGGGATGGAAGGAAATAGCACAAGATAGGGAGAAGATCGTGGATATGAAATAACTAAACCCATTTTTCTTTTAAAATTTAAGTTTTTAACATACGAAAAATCGAGAAGGCTTAAACAATCACACAAATAGAAACAAAAAAACAAGCTTTTCCTGTGACTGTGAAATATGACGCCCATGGGCAAAATAGGCAGTGCACAAGTTCCAAATGAAATCTTACGACAGTACATCGTCTACTCGCGGTATCACACATGGGGGCGCACAATTCTGTGCACAGGAGTTACTCGAAATGAGATTGCCCTATCCTTAATAAGCCATCACATTCCTAAACTTATGTTTTGAAGCTAGGGTAAGGCAAGAGGTAACTAATCATATTTTGAAGCGATTATCACAAGGCTGTTACAATGTTCTACCCTAAAGTATTTATGCCCGCTAAGGTTTCACTTCCATTGGGTTAACCACCCTTCGGAAGCACCATCTTGTGCCAAGTGGGACTACTGTCTAACCGACACCCACACAACAACATGGCACAAATAACAATAAGGTATCACAAATTATTAAGCCTAGTCCTGCCCATTCAAAACATGTGGTAGTACTGTGGAGCTTAGCAAGATGCGACTCGAAGACCGGTCCTTAACTGACTTGGGCAACATTCTACAACCTTGGACTCGATCATGGAAATGAATCGATCCTGTGCATTGACTTGCACCATACCAACATCCATTATGACCAAGTCTAAACCATTTTAATTTATTTCACAAGTAAAAGCATTTTCTGAAATTTCTATGGTAAAACAATACCATAGGTTCAATTTGAATCAGTTTTGGATAATTTGGCTAAACTCCCCAAATTCAAGGTTTTGGTCTAAGCATATAATTTTCAAATTTTATTTTAACTATGGTGACAAGGAAATGACTATTCAAACATCAATATTGGCCATACAAAGGAAATAGAGTAACTAGGAATTTAAAATAACTGAATAGAATTATGCATGCAATAATAATTTAAAATAATAGGATTGACGAGGATCTAATAATCTGCATTTAATTATTTATCTGTAATTCTTATTATGGATAATAATACCATCATATATGTAATTCTTATGTGTAACTAGGAATTTAAAATAACTGAATAGAATTATGCATGCAATAATAATTTAAAATAATAGGATTGATGTGGATCTAATAATCCGTATTTAATTATTTATCTATAATTCTTATTATGGATAATAATACCATCATATGGTTCTTGAATATACCCCTTAATGTTCATAAGGGAGAAGCTAGAGTCATAAGACCTTCTACGACTACCACATGGTCGTAAGTTCTTCTACGAACAACCCATAGTCGTGAGTCCTTCTATGACTACCTCATGGTCGTAAGTTCTTCTACGACCACCACGTGGTCGTAAGTTCTTCTACGACCACCATATGGTTGTAAGTCCTTCTATGACCAGGTCAGCTATGACCACCCTATAATTGATTGAGCTTGCAGATAAGTAGGCACAATTGATTAGGGCATCTAAACAATTAGTATACTCTGTTATTATCTGAAATAATTGCACGATTAAACTCTCTGTCCTGATGATAACCGCCTAGTTATGTGGAGACATTACTACTCCAGTAATAATCTCTAGTAACTGCTTCATCATCTGAAGCGTTGAGGCACCCTTTGGATTGGAGAAACCGCTGCCCACTTCGAGCACTATATAAAGGGCAGAATCAGCAGATGGCAGAGAGGGGGGAAAAGGGCGTAATCAGGAGCACAAGACATTAGACCTTGGTCTTTCACTTGATCCATAACCAGCATACTCAATATGGCCACACAGTAGTAGGGTTGTTATTCTCTCCAGAGAAGGTCTGAACCTGTATAAAAATCTCTGTGTCATTCTCTCTGCATGATTTGAGTCTTGGAAACCCCCCGAATCAAACAATTATTATGTAAGATTGGTTCTAAAACACTGACAAGGATCAAATATGGTGAAAGGTATAACTTGCCTTGCTCAAATTCTTCTTCTTCAACTAACTCACCTTCTTTGAAATCATAACGTGAAATTAAGCCAAATTTAAATAAACACAAATAAATTCAAATTCAAATTCAAATTAACTCCAAATTGAATAATTTTGGTTTAGTTGGCTATTTCTTGAATTTATATGAATTTAAAATTTTGAATCATCGAAATCGGAGTTCGTACGAAGAAGAATGAACTCCTGGAAGTTTAAATCTAAAGAAAATACCCTAAAAGGGAAATTATGAAATTTCCAATTTATTTTTCTAAAGGAAATTCGATTAATGACGAAAGCTGACGTTAGCATCCAAACATAAATTTTCGGCCGAATTATTTTCCTACATGAAAATCCTATTCTATCACTGACATATGGGCCCCATGGTCAATGGACCAAGTCGGCGTGACATACTGAATCTGGTGCTTACCAAAAATGTGAGAGGGTGTGGTGGAAAGGTTGTCGGCGACGAGGTTTGGCGGCGGTGGTTTTAGGTCTCCGACGAAGACGGTGCTGCAGGGGTCCTCGGGCCGTGGTGGCGCACGCACAAGGTAGGCGGGATCGAGGTGATGTCGTAGAGGGGGTTGGGGCGGCCAGAGCGTGCTCGTCAGTGGCGGAATCGCTGATTGAAGAAGCTTCGGGCGGCGAGGAGGAACTTCAAAATTTGGGCGCTAGAGAGAGGGAGGAGCGTGGGGAGTTGTGGCGCTGGGATGAGCGGAGGGAGGTAGAGCCGGGCACGCTTAAATAGGGCGAGGGCGAGGGCGCTGGTAGGGTAGGAACGGCGTAGGGTGCAAGTTGGCCGCGCGACATCGTCGGTGGTTCTATGGAAATTAGGGCGAGAGAAAGGAAAGAGAAGCCCGTGATGGGCACGGGATTAATAGGCAAGTTAAATGCCGCGACAATCTCGAAGAATCACAGCGATTTGAGTTAGGTTTGGAAGGTTTACGCGATGGCATTAATGGCGGAAGGATACCGAGTCGGAGGAGTAAGAAGGAAAGAGGAAGAAAGTGACGTGAGTGGGTGACGTTAGCGGTGGTACCCACCTAGAAGTGAGGCGAAGAGACGGTGAGAGAGAGGCTAACACGCGATAGAAGGAGAGAGGGGTACGGGTGGAGCGGGCTGAGTGGGCCGCACACGCAAAAAAGGAAATGGGTCGGGGGAGGTTTCGGCCCAAAAGATATTTTCCGATTTTAAATGATTTAATGATTTAAATGATTCAGTTAATACATTTTGGCTTTAGAAAATAGCAAATATAATCCAAAAATTATGGAAAAATTCACAGAAAACCCTTGAGTCATTTTGGACATAAATAAAATATTTCTAATTCATAATTGGTATTTAATTTTGCACATAATTTATTTTGGCTTTTAAATATACAGGAAAAATCTTTTAAAATTCTAGAAAAATAATTAAATTTTATTTTTAACTAGAAATTGAAAATTGGGCTGTTACAGAAATGACGAATGTGTATTGAATTCACATATCTTAATAAAGCTTATCCGAAGAATGACTTTCCCCTTCCACTTATTGATCAACTTGTAGACTGTACTTTCGGGTGTGAGTTGTTAAGTTTTTTGGATGCATAGTTAGGGTACCACCAGATCAATATGAGTAAAGAAGATGGAGAGAAAACTTCCTTCATCACTCCATATGGAACTTACTACTATGTTAAGATGCCATTTGGACTCAAGAATACTGGTGTAACTTTTCAAAGGTTAATGCAAAAAAACCTTTAATTCTCAGATAGGTCGAAATCTGGAAGCCTACGTTGATGAATTGGTTGTGAAAAGCATCAACGCTGGTGATCACATTTTTTTTATCTAAACAAGACTTTCAATAACTTAAGAAGGCATAACCTTAAGTTAAATCTAGAAAAGTGTTTGTTCGGAGTTTCTTCTGGAAAGCTTCTTGGGTTCCTTATTTCGGCTAGAGGTATTGAAGCAAACCCAGCAAAGATATTGGCCATCGACCAGATGCGCCCTCTGACCACAAAGAAAGAAGTCCAAAAATTAACTAGCTGTATGGCAGCGCTAAGTTGTTTCATAGCATAGTTAGGAGAAAAATAACTACCTTTCTTCAAGCTTCTTCGAAAACATGGAAGTTTTGAGTGGATTAAAGAGGTAAACAATGCCTTTGAAGGTTTTAGAAGTACCTTACGAGTACCCCGATCTTAGTATCTCCGAGATTGGGAGAAACATTGCTGGTATACGTGGCTACAACGCCACAAGCGGTCAGTGCTGCACTAGTCGTTGAGCGTGACAACATCCAACGACCAGTATACTACGTAAGCGAAGTCTTACATGGACCTAAGGAAAGATACCCACAGGTACAAAAGTTGCTCTATGGTCTCCTTATGGCTTCAAGGAAACTAAGGTATTATTTTCAGGCCCACAGAGCGGTCGTACCAACCGGATATCCCCTTGGTCAAGTTCTCAAAAACAGAGAATCATCAGGACGAATAGCAAAATGGGCGGTCGAGCTAGCAGCATTCGACCTCCATTTCATCTCATGAACAACAATTAAGTCCCAGACTTTAGCAAAATTCATTACCGGATGGACAAACCCTGAACCCACCCGAGGGCCTGAGTACGAATACCACGACTAGTGGACAATGTACTTTGACGGTTCCTTAATGCTCAAGGGCTCGGGGGCTGGAGTTGTCTTGATATCTTCTACTAGAGAACACATCAAATATGCCATTCAATTAAACTTTCCTCCTACAAATTATATGGCAAAATATGAAGGTTTGCTGGCAGGACTTCGAGCAGCTAGAGCGCTGGGGATTCACAGCTTACTAGTGAAAGGCGATTCTCAACTAGTAATGAATCAAGTCGGGAATGAGTTTCAATGCTCATGTACCAAGATGTCATCTTATTTGGCAGAAGTACGGAAACTCGAAAAGGTCTTCTTCAGTTTCCAGATCCAACATATTCCTAGAAATAAAAACTTTCTGGCATACCAATTGGCGCAGACGGCTTCCACAAGATCACCTGTCCCGCTTGGATCGTATAGCTCGAAAAGTCAAATCATACACTCTGATCGAAAGTACCCTTTATAAACGGGGATCTCACGGAGTGGTGATGAGATGCATATCTCAAATGGATGACATTAAGTTGCTATCCGACATTTATTGAGGAGTCTATGGAGCTCATCATTCCTACAAAACACTAGTTAGTAAAGCCTTCAAGCAAGGATACTACTGGCCAACTGCCCTTCATAATGCAAAAGAGCTCGTGATGAAGTACGTACAATATCAATTTCATAGTCAACAAGTACATCAACCGGCACAAGCTTTACAAACAATCCATCTTTCTTGGCCTTTTGCAACCTAGGGACTAGACATTCTGGGACCTTTCCCAAGAGCACCTAGGGCTTCAAATTCCTTTTTGTCATAATTGACATGTTCACAAAATGGATAGAAGTCGAGCTAGTTATCAAAACAACAACTGAAGCCGCCAAGAGGTTCCTATGATCACGCGATGCGGTATACCCAATGGTATAATCACAGATAATGGTACCCAGTTCTCTAGCAGAAATTTTTAGGAATTCTACGAAGATCTAGGTATCAAGATACATTTCACTTCTGTCACTCATCCATAGAGCAATGGAGCAGTCAAGCGAGCCAATGGTATCATAATGTAAGGAGTGAAACATCGAGTGTTCGACGAGTTAACAAAATGGTCAGGAGCTTGGGTTCAAAAACTTCCTTCTGTATTATAGGCTGTTCGAACCACGACCAGTTGTGCGACCGGCAAAACACCATTTTTTCTAGTTTACGATGCTGAAGCCATGCTTCTTTCGGAATTGAAAATTGGCTCTACTCGAACCGATTGTTTTAACGAAAATGATCAAGAAGAACGAAGACTCGACGACACCAATTTCCTTTAAGAACGATGGAATCAAGCCCTTATATGATCAGCAGTCTACCAACAAGCCATACAAAGGTACCATAGTCGTAAGGTGCAATCTCGTAGCCTAGCTATAGGTGATCTGGTTCTCAGAAAAAATTAGAGCTAAGCTAATCGCAATAAACTTTCTCCCAAATGAGAAGGTCCATACACTGTGATCAAAGTCACTAGACTAGGTTCGGTATGACTAGCCATGTCAAACGGGTGAGTTTTGTCTAATTCATGGAACATTGATCAATTGCATAGGTTCTTTGTATAACTTTTATATTCTTGCATTTTCAATAAAGACGCATTTCCTTTACTTTCTGATGAGTGCTCTTGTTTATATGTCAATTATCCTTTATTTGGTCAGATACTATTGTTGTTTAACTGGTCAGAGAAGAGATATATTCTCTCCGATATCCTTCTAAAGGGTCTCTTTTACTCTCTGGCTCAGACATATTAGTCAAATGCCATAAAGATCCTAGTCATGACCATTGTGTCAATGGTTCTCATGCACGACCACACTCTTTTCTCAAAGAAGCATTCGAGTAAAAGAAGCATAACACAGACAACTCGATACGGTTTCATACATGCTAAAGAGTTCAAAGGGAAACTTTCTTCATTTCAGAATTCTGTTCTACTCTTCGTTGGCTACTGGTTAGGACACGGAAAGTCTCCTAGTCAAAATATCTCCTCTTTACATGTAGTCCTGCCCACTGGAAGGAGTTTCTTAACGACGGTCCTTTTCTTACGATCTTTGCTACCAGTCGGACTTGAGCATGAGCACGTTTTACGAAGTGTTTCTTATGTCTTTAGTTCTTAGCAACCTTAATGACCAATTTTTTATAATATATATAAATAAGACCACTTATCACTTTTTACATACATTTTTGCATGATTTCTTATCATCAAGCTAAGTCTAGTAATATCTTCTGACCACATAGTGTACTATACAGTATTTCGATTATAAAAAAGATCAAAAACTAGTCAAAGTCATACACTGGTTATGACCAAATTGATTTCCTAGTACTACTTAGATCATTTTCATAACATAATCAACACATACTTTGTACCATGGTCGTAGCTTTTGCTCTTCTTCCTGGTCTACTGCTTTCTTAGTAAGTTCTTCTACTAATACAAGCAGTCAGGGGCTAGGAAATATATGAGTATTTAGCAAAGTGAAAAGATAAACAAAGACTTTATTGATGATAAAAAGGAAAGTTTTACATTCATAATTCTTATATTACAACCATCTACTTCTTGGGACCATTAGACTGGTCGCTACGTGACGGAGATCCGACCTCCATTTTCTCTGCAACCTTGTTTCCAAGAGGCATTACTTCCTCGAATGACTTGGTCGCTTCTTCACCTGAATAGTTGAAGTCTTCTTCAACTGCTTGGAGATGAATGGAGGGGTCGGAGGCTTTCAGCCAAGACTGACTCCGTTAGCCACAGCTTCCTTCATGGTCTGTGCATGGTTCTCCTAAGTAGTTTTAAGCAGACTCCGGAGATCTTCGAGTTGTTGGTCAAGGAAGTTTATCTTCTCCACAGGATCTTTTAAGAGAGGTAGTTGCGCTCTCGATCCCCATCTCGAAGAGCATCTTGTTCAGTGCCTTAACTTTTTCTTCAAGGCTCCACTCAAGTTCTGCCCCCCTAGCCGCACTCGAACTTAAGAGCTTTTTCTACTCTATTTAATTTTTGTGTTTGCTCTGCATGAGTATACCAAGAATGAATACATATAATTAGAAAAGATAGTACACTAGTCGGGTTTACGATCGGTTACCTTGATTCTTCTTCTCGCAAGTCTCAATGATTTCTTTGTTCATGGTCGTCAAGTATTTGATTGACCGGTCCTTGGCTTGGTATTCTCCTTCAAGCTTGGTTATTAGGGCTTCTTTTGCCATAACTCTTCTTCAATCTTCTTCGAATCTATCAAATATGATAAAGAGAGAAGTCAATTAACATAAGAAAAGCGAAATGCCAAAGAAAGAGAGGCGAAATCCAAAAGAAAGTACTTACTTTCTAATTCGGAGTTTCTCTTCTCCAAGTGTTTTATCCGCTGGGTCAGTCCTCCCACCACAGCGAAATTCTCCACCAAATGCTACAAAAATAGCAGAATCCTTTAAGTTTTTGATAAACTTTAAGGGAAAGGCTGTAAAAGTGATTGTGAATTCTTACCTGGATCGCCATGTTACTGTATTCGGTGAAAAGAGAATCAGGACTTGTCTCTGCTTGACGGTTCAATATTCTTCCCCAAGCCTCATCGAGTTCTTCATCATTGAAGATCTAAGGGTGACAAGGGAAGTTGCTAGGATGAGGAGACTTCGTAGCAGTAGTTAGAGCCTGCTGGGACCCCTCACGAATCTCCACCTCCGTTAGCGGTGTTGGAGCCGCCATAGGTACCTTAGTAGGCACTGGTGTTGCAACCTGCTCGGGGGTTGGCTCGACCTCCTTTTTCTCAGAAATTTTCTTCTGAGGGGTGCTCTGGTCGGAGGCGACTGGAACACCAGAGGATCTACAAAAATAGAAGAAAGGTAAAATCAAGACTCTAGAACACCAAAAGCATTAAAGGTATGTGTTTTTATAAGTATCTTTCATGTATACATACTTGGTCATCTTCTTGGTTTTGATCTTGAAACGCCCTAGAGCATAGTCCAGAGCACATGCCTTCCATTTCTTCTCCACCAATTTTACTGGTTCTGAACAAGTAGGGTTGGTTATACCCTCTACGTCCTTCGACCGGAGGTCGGAAGAAATATCCTCGATCATCTGGTTGAGGATGGGATCCTTAACCAACTGGTCGGAGATATTGTCTTCATTGGCTTTCGAGATAGCTGCTTTGGTAGCCACTGTCAGTCATGAACAACCATTCTAGGGCCTACGACCTTCGCAGTTCCAGTCTGCAGATCCTTCTTCTTTCCCTCCTAATTAAAAAACCAATTTTAATTAGGAGATGAATCTTTCCATCTACAATATATACTCCTTGTCAAACGCTCTTTTACCTTTGAGAGATCATCATCTTCACTGATCACCGAGAAGGAGTTGGTCGAAACAACTGATGGTGAAGAGCTCTGATCAAACTCTTCTAGCCTCAGCCCGACCGCCTATATATTAAAGCATAATTAAATTCTAATCAAAGGATATATAAATGATGAAGAACAAGTTGTTATTTACCTTGAGTCTCTTTATCTTCTCTCTAAAGAGACAACAACCAAAATGTTGGGGAATGCAGCCTTGATATCAGGCTCCCCAGCGCAGATCAGTTTCATCTGCTCCCTGATCTCATCAGGGAAAGGGCTTAAAAAAAGAGAAAAGAGATTTCAAGGTTACAAAATAATCAGTTAAGAAAACCATACTGGTCGGGAGTCTTCAGGACTTACCTTCCCTGGGATCCTTGGTCGTGTCGTCACGACTAATGTACCAAAGCATGATACGGTCTCAAAGCTTCAAGGGACTTATCCAACACATGGAAAATTCCCTCACTACGTGCCAAGAGGTCAAGCCGTTGGTACTCAGGTCTTTGATGGTTTCAATCCATCTTCTGACCCTTCCTTCCTTCTTCACTGTGGACCACCAGTTGAGATTTTCGCTCGCTGTTTTGCCGGCGAAGTAAAGGTCGTCCTCCTTCGTCACCGTCATGTAGAACCAGCTTTTCTTCCATGACGACCACAAGTATTTTGAGTACATTCATATGTACTCGTCGACCTTCCCGTCGTGCAGACGCAGCGAGCACTCCCCAACTCAGGCCGCAGACTTCCTCGACCTCGCCATCTTGTAAAAATACTTGAAGATCCTCAGATTTGGTCGGATCCCCAAGAACGCCTCGCAGAGGTAGACGAAGATGCTGAGGTTGGCGATTGAGTTGGGGGCTAGGTTCACCAGCTCGACATCGTAGTACTCAAGAACTTAGGAGAGGAGCTTGTGTACCAAAAATCTAAGCACGCACTCGATGTAGGCCAGAAAAACAGGGATTTCCTCTTCTTCGCTTAGGAAATGCTCTCCGGCTGCTGTCCTCCACTTGATCAGATTCTTCTCCAGAAGCATCCCAATCTCCTCCAAAGCCTTGAGCTTCTTCCCACTCAGATCAGAAATGAACCATTTGGTGATCGAGTCCGATATAGATGGATTTTGGCGAGAGAATGAAGGTCGGAAAATTTTTTGGGCAAGCGGATGAAAGGAGGTCAGAGGAGATTTCTCTCAGAAGAGGGAAAACAGAAGGCGTAAATGCCCTAAAGCTGTGCACATAGGGGATTTTATAGCTGCAACTCTTTAACCACAATCGGGAGTTACTCGAAGTCCAACGGACACAAATCTTTTTCAATGTCCAATGGACAGAAAAACTCCTCAGTTCCCAAGGCAGTTTCTCAACTTTAAAGTAAATACAGACCACCTTGTTTGTTACGTCATTAAATGAGGGCCAGCTAGATACGACTTCGTCGGAGAAGGATTCACATTCATTTAAAGTTCGAGGGCTAGCTGATGAGGATTAAAATCTCTATGTATTACTTTAATACATAATTAAAAGACCATATGTCTTCGTGGTCATAACCCCTACGGCTAACGACCCCTGTGGTCGTAAGGATTCTAGATGTTACATAATGGGTACCCTCGTCGAACGAGGTCATGTACCCAATCCCCGACCAGAAGACTGCTTGTAGGAGCTTTAAACCGCTGCTTGGATCCGATTCTAAGCATATTCCACCCGTGTGATAAATGGAACACATGTCATATTTGTTCCATACCACACGACGTTTCATGGTCCTAAGACACTGACAATAACCACTATACGGTTTAGTGTCTCACGGACACTAACCAACGATCAGTTACTGCTTTACTAACTGTAACTGACCCTCCGACCAGACGCAACCCTTCCAACAGGTGTCTTCTCCAAGAGTAACCGCCACCCCTTCGAAGGTTATTTAAAGATGGAGCATGGAGTAACAAAGGCATCAGATTGAAGCGCTGTAATCGGCATTAGATTCATGTCTCAAGTCTAACTCAATAGCATAGCAAGCATTACGCTCAGTGTAATTAGGATTAGTCCACTGCCTTGTCAAGGACACCCCCTCTAAAGGATCCAGTTTATAGCAATAAAGAGCAATCCCATCCTCTCATAAGAACTCTTTGCCATTTTCCTCTATTTATTTCGTAAGATCGGCGACTCGATCGTCATCAGTCATGCTTCCATCCCATTGCCCGAAGACCACCGAATCACCGCCGGCCATGTCGAGCCATGACACCAAAATACATACGTCGTGTTCCCTGCTTCCTCGGAGAGTTTTTCCAAAATTCGATCATGTCATCTGGTGTCCCTCATCAAGACCTATTTTCCCCATATTTTAGTTTTGAGTTCATCCACCGTGCACCGAGAATCGAGCGTTCTCTCTCCTCTAGGCCGACTTCCCTTCTCTGGCCAAATCCTCTGCAACCGTTGAGCCCCTGCCTTCATCTCCACCACCATTGAGTTTGCGTCGCCGCGTTCTATGCCCCACCGTGAAGCCGCCGCCGGCCGCCTTTCCTTGCCTTTGTTCGCTGTCGATGCCTTGCGCCATGAACCGGTTGCAAGCCATGTTCTCTGTTCTTCTGGACCAACCCAGCTTTTGTTGGTTTCTCTGTCCCTAACTCTCTGAGTTGTGGGCCAGCCAAGCTTCTCTGTTGCTTCCTGTTCTCTATGTCTGTTCTCTTATGCTTCTCTGATTTCTCTCTCTCTCTCTGTTGAGTAGCCCCACTTGTCATCCAATCACTCCAAACTATATATCCAGTTCCTTCTCTCTCTTACATGTGGACCTCACGCATCATCCACCCAACTCAAAACCCTAATTATTTCTCTCACTTACATGTGGTCCCCGCATGTTAGTTAACCCTTGGTCAAACCCTAGTTCGTGTGGTTGGTCCATCGTGGACTAGCATCTCTCTGTGGACCTAGTCCATAGACCACTGGCCCACATGTCACCCCTAATTCTATTTTCTAGAATTATTTTAATTCTAGAAATTCATAAATATCAGTAGGTCCCACATGTCGTACACTGAGCCATTTTCCCATATTTTCGAAATAGAATATTCCGTAGACCCCACGTGTCAGTTTCTCTCTCCTTTTTCCTTTTTTAGCATTTTCCTTTTCGATCGAACTTCCGAGAGCTCGTTCTTTCTCATATAAACTTCGATTGAACCCATTCAAGTTTCTAAATTCATCTAAATTCAACATTTACCATAAAGTACCACTCAATTTCAATTTGGAGTTTATTTTATTTGTCTTTTTGAATTTTGTTTGTTTTGCACTTTCTCTCTCGTTAGGACGTTGAAGTCCCGGAATCGTCCGAAGGAGCTGAAGTTCAAGGAAGTAGAAGATCAAAGATAAATAAGACCATCATTGCTATAGCAAGGCAAGTTGTACCTTTGACCATATTGAACCCAGTTTTCCAAAATTACTTTGATTCAATTATTGCATTTATGTTAAGTATTTATTTAAATGCTTTGGGAATAGCTATTCATCCAATTAGTCTATATCCACTTTGCCTATTGTATTATCATCACTACAACATGAACACCCCTTTACCAACGCATACGTCGCAACGCTCTATGCATATGTTACGAAGTAATATTATGGCTACGCATAATATGTGTTGCAAAACCTATTCGTCATAAATCATGTGGATGGCTACAGATAAGATGCGTTGCAACCTTATTCGTTGCAAACATTTGAAATGTCTAGTTTTTTATTTTTCTTTTTGCTGAAAATTTTATAGAATAGAATCATTTGCCACTAAACTTCGCTAAAATTACCCACAAAATACCATTAAATACAAATGCAAATCCCCTTGGCCCTTTTTTTCTGTTACATCGTCCCCTTCCCCGTTATATTCCAATTGCCCTTTGGTTTTCCCCACCCACGCCACCGCCTCCCCTCCCACCCACGCCACCGCCTCCCCTCCCCTCCCTCCACGCTGTCACTCCCCTACCCTAACGTCGCCGCTCCCCTCCCACAACGCCCGCCTCCCACCCACACACACCGCCTCCCCCCCCCTCCCTCACCTCACCTCACCTCACCTCACCTCCCCCCCCACGCGCCCACCTGCCTCCTCCTTCCCCGGTGCCCTCCTTCCCCAACGCTCTCCTCCCCGGCTCCCTCCTCCCACGCCGCCACCTACACCTCCCTCCTCGCCTGCGTGAGCACGGCCTAGATCCGGATCTGGATCTTGCCCGCCGACCGCCTCCACCTCCCTCCTCCTCCGTCCACGGCCGCCCTCCTCCATCTCCTTTCTCCTCCTTCAACGGCCGCCCACCTCCTTCTTCCCCACGCTGGCCCCGCCACTGGCCTCCTCCGTCGACCCCGCCGCCCAAGTCCCTCTCCTCCCTATCTCTCCCCGAGCGGCGCTGCCCCGCTCCCCTTCTGCTCCTCCTCCTTCCACCACCCAAGCCACCGCCGAGCTCTCTCCTCCTCCCTCCTATCCGGCGTCGCCTCCCCATCCAGGAAACTTCCAACGTAGATACAACATCAGTCCCCCCCTCCGGCTGCTTCCCTTTTTTGTTTGGCAAATTGTACAAATCTAATGCTTTTCTTTGACTAGGAAGTGCTTATTTTGGGAATCTTTTGATTGGGCTCATACAAGGGAGCTTGAGGTCGAAGTGAAGCTACTCAAGAACAGAACCTCACCCCATCATTGTTGTGAGTAGATGATACATTGTAAATTACTTTGATGAGTTTATCACTGAAGAGTGGTTTTGATTCAATGCATTTGTTTATCAGATCATTAGGAAGTACACTAAGAATCTTTAGCATGCCCCAAAGTATTTACAACATAATGGAATCATACACAGCGATATAAAGGCATGAAAACCGGTCTATTATTATAATTTTGTCTCCTTGAATGCTTTTGTTGCTCTGGTTATAATGTGGAATTATTGTGATTTTATCATATTTCAGGGAGCAAATATACTAGATTACTAGTTGATAACACATGATGCGTTAAGTTAGCACATCTAAGCAAGTGGAGAAGTTGGTAAATAGACATATTACATGGTAGAGTCAAGTTGGTACAATCAAAACTTGATCTAAAATGTTCTTAGATTGGTTTGTCAACAATTATTTATGTATGAATTGATTGAAATCATTGAATTCTGGTCCGTTGTATTTGTTAGGTGATCTAATTCATATGTTATGTTAAAAAATTACTAGGTTACCGTTTAGAGTTGTAGTGAAATGTGTACATGTCTAGTAGGAATATATGGTATGCTATCTGATATTCACCATGAATCCACCTATCTTTTATTTGGTCTCTTAAACTATCTATTATGCATGTTTCAGGCAGTGTTCCCCTAGGCAGGCGCCTAGGCCGCCTAGGCGCTGGGCGAAGCCCCGCCGCCGCAAATTGGTGCCAATCGACGTCCTAGGCAGGCCGAGCGCCTAGTCAGGCATGACACAGCGATATACTACTAGCATGTCCATGTTATCCCCACCCTGGCTGCATCCCTCCCCTCTTTGTAATCTTGCTTGCCTAGTACCTAGACTCTTGTGGTGGCGCTCATGTGAGTGAGAGAGAATGAGACCTTGAAGAATGGAAGGAAAAGGCCATTGACAGGGGCAGAAGAGGTTATGCCAATATGTATGTATATCCACTATTGTTGCTTTGTGAGGAAGTACATATGGAGTAATGTACTCCTACTACTACATTACAAAGCTACTTAATGAAAGCCATTATACTACCAGCAAGAGCAGTGCTTGCGAAGGCGTGTGGTATTAGCATCCAGCCATCCACAACGTTTTTGTTGCTAGCACTTTGTCAATTTCATTGAACAGTGAGCTGTAGTAGGCTACAATGCCGACAATCCAGCTATACTGTGTGAGGTGTGAGTTGTAGTCCCACATGGCTGTCCCTACACACCGTAAATAGACCCAGTGATGTGTCATTTATAGTATGACATACACAACATAATGCAAATCAGCTGATGCCTTTTCAATGCTCTATATATTTCCATTCCGATGTAGAAGTGATATTTTTCAGTTATTCACAATTTTCTTGGACTAAATTGGTGCCCATGAACTGGTTTCTGCTTACTAAGTATTGAAGAAAAGTGAAATTGTGAATCTTCTTTAGGATCGTGCAGCTCGTAGTGGCTAGTACTACTCATTTTTCTCTTGATTTGATGGCAAAACATCTTTACATGCCACAACATTATAGTTAGTATGTATTTCTTCTCTTTCACTGCAGAGCAAGCAAAATGATTTACGGGATGACGATTTGCGGCCACCAAGCAAACGCTCCTCTTTAGACAGGGTTTGTTCATTTATATAATGTTCGGAACTCAATGTGGTTGAGTAGAAATACATTACGTTGGTACTGTTTGCAAATATCGATGTTTACTATTGGTTGTGCCAATCTGCTGAAATGTCTTTTATTATAAAACAAAAAAAAACTTGATGGCATATTATTACAACTACCGTCCCAAACCCCTAGTTAGGGTTGAGTACAATTTGTGCCCAATCAGACATTTACTTCTGTGGTTGTAATTAGTAAAGTTAATTGTGTTATGCATTGAAGTGCTATGTGCACTTACAGTTTTACTTTGTTCTTGTGTAATATTTAGTGGTCACTAGCCCAGCAGAAAACATATCACAAGAACACAACTGATAATAACTATTGATGATATTAAATATGTTTTTTACTCATTTCTTGCCTTCATGGTGATCTAACAGTTAAAACTCGCACAATGTTTGATTGTAATGAATTGTTGTCTTTCACTATAGGACAAGGAAATTTATAACTAAGATAACAATACAATACAAGCATATAAACTTTCTGTTGCACACAAGGTTGTTTTTTTCCATTCATCATGTATACAAATAACACTTTTGTCTTATTATAGTTTGCATGACTTCACTAGTTATTATGATTGTATGACAGACCAAAGAAAGTCATGTCCACGATGACACCAGGCTGGCCCTAAACAACCACACTAATGCTATCAAGGTAACTGACATTTATTTCTACTACAAATGCTTTTGCGGTTTCTTTCGGAATGTGAGGTTACTAAAACAAGATATTTGTAACACCTGCCCAAAATCCGCTCAATGCCCAAATTTCACTGTATGGACTCACAGACACATAGCACCCCACTTACACTTTCGCCCTCGCTTCGTGTAAAAGGGTTAACCCGAGGTGCTATGTTTGGACCCAACAGCATTATATACTAGTACAACTCACTTTAGACAAGCAATGTGGGACTAATCCCACCACACAACTCCTCATGGGCCACATGGGCCGCATACGAGTAGGACGAAGTATTACACATACACTACTGGTTGCTGATCATGAAGCACCTTCATATTGCTCAAAACATCAAATAGCTCGTGACAAGGTAAGAATTATTCTTAGCAATTATGTTTCTGCTGATTACATATTTAGCAAATAATTAAATATGAACACACATTCTTTTCTATCCATTACTTCAATGTTTATTTCTAATTATTTGACCTCTTGTTATTAGCATGACATCCAGAACAAAAGAACCGCAAAAGGAGCTAGTGCAACCATGCTTATTCATGTATAAGTTACACTTCAAAATTTGTCTCCTCTATTTCTATTTTGCTAATAATTTATTTAAATTGCATACTAATGTTCCACATAATATCTTTTGTAGAAACACAGCACGGTACATTTAATTGGTTGGCTACCAATTCAATAGCAATACGGCAATATTTATGTTTATTTGATATGTGATTTTCTAAAAATATTTAACTGCATCCTTTGTAAAATATTTGATCATGTACTTATATGTGTGGACTAGGTTGACACTAAAGTATTCTTGAAGAGCTGAAAAAATGCAAATAAGGATGTGGCTCTTGCTACAATCATAAGTTGTGATCCAAAAGATAAACTTGATGGCGTTCGGTTAGGAAATGAATTTTGGATGGTGCATGTCGATCTTGCAATTGCGAAATATGAAGAATTGATACGGTCATACAAAGGCTACAAATTGATTGGTCATGCAGTAGGAGTTGATATTGCGTGGCCATCAACTTATGTACGGTGCTCTTTTTAGTTTTGTTGCTTTAATATTGTGATTTTGTTTCTTCCTAATGGTGCATTAATGGACTCTAATTTTTCATTGTAGGTTGATAAGATAAATGGATGATGCTATGGATGGCATGTTCAATGCAAGGTGGGGAATGGTGACATAGCGAGGCAGATGATCTTCATTACATTTAGATTTTATTCTGTTAGGAAATGATGTTCAAGTAAAATATTTATATCATGTCTTATGTGGATGGTTCTCTCGTGTATAATACAACAATTGGTATTTAATATATGAGTTCTTTTTAAGCATGCTATGATTGATAATGATTTTTTTCGCTTTGACTTCTACACACTTATAATCGTTGCAGCAACCTAATTATATCCGTTGCCAAAATAGCAAAACTCATCTGTATGGTAAGTACCAATGCTTCTATGTGTTGTGATAATATAATTATACCCATTGTTAAAATAGTAAAAGTCATCCATGCATGGTAAGTACCAACGCATACAAGTGTAGTTACAACCTGATTATATCCGTTGCTACTTCGCAACACCTTTTCATATCTATTGCCAACGCTTGTTTATCTGTTGTAATAGACTCTCGCAACGGCCTCAATGGCAACGCATAGTAAATGCGTTGGTATAGACTGTGCCAACACTTATTTGGATTTTTACCAACGCATATATATGTGTTGGTAAAGGGGTGTTCATGTTGTAGTGCATGATCTTTTGTCACCCTAGATTGGTTAATTATTAGTTGGTATTATCATGGCACCAACGTGGGTTGGTTAGATACGAGTAGTTTGCTTAGCCATGCAGCGAGTCGCTCATCTCAATTGAGTTGCAAATATAAAGTTGACTAAGTGATTATGGAACTTTGTGTAAAACAATGTGATATGTGTCATTACTCATTGATGGCATTTGTTGCACTTAACCAACAGGGTGGGAAAAGATTTAGACTGAGGCGAGTGATCAAAACTGTGTGATACAGTGGAGCTTCGTGGTTGGGAAATATAAAATCTTCGTGGCATAGTTAGAAATTAACAGCCTCACCTTGGTCAATTAAGGACTTAACTTTTTGCACCATTGAACTGAGCCTTATCGTACAACCACATGCCTGATAGGATAGGCCTAACTTAGTAAGTTACAGAAATCTCGACATTGACTACTCAGGTAGTAGGTTAGTAATGGGTTGAGGTGTAGACTACTCTGAAAGTCACATCAATGGTCGGTTCGCCATTTACAGGTCCAACGGTGTCGACAATCGAGTCATCATTCTTACAAAATAAATAGAGGAAAATGACAAAGAGTTCTTGGGAAAGAATGTGATTGCTCTTTATTGCTATGAACTAGATCCTTTACAGGGGATGCCTTCGACAAGGCAATGGACTAGCCCTAATTACACTTGGTGTACTGATTGTTATACTAATGCTCTAGATGAAGACCCAATCGTCTGTTGAACTTCCGAATTAGATTGCCTTCTGCCGCTTGTGTTCTCCTTTAAATAGTTGACGAAGTGGCGACAGTTACTCCTAGAAGATGTGCCTGTTGGAAGTGTCGCGTCTAGTCGGAGAGAGGCAACAGTTGGTAAAATATCAACCGCTTGGTAGTTGATATCAACAGGAGACAATAATCATATGGTGGTTACTGTTAGTGTCTTAGGACCATAAAACGTCGCGTGGTATGGATCAAATACGACATGTGTTCCATTCATCATACGGTAAGGAATATACTTGGAGTTAGATCCAAATGCCAATTCATCGCTTCTACGAGCAGTCGTTGTAACATCCCAATTTTTCGAGCATTAAAAATCTTTTGAATAGTTAGTAGTTGGAAAATTCACCACTAAGATTTTATTTGAAATTTAATTCAAAGCTTAATATGGACTCTTAACACCAAAACCATTTAATATGATTAATGTCAACATCAATTATTGTCAAAACTATTTTATTTGGGTTCTATGTGCTCGGATATATTTTTTAGAATTTTTTCGGGTTCATTTGCTATTTTCTATTTGCTATTGGGATTTATAGTATTTTCTAAAATCGAAAATGTATTTAAAATCTCAGAAATAGCTTTGGGCCGAATCTTCTTGAATCCGGCCCATTTCCTTCGTCTCGGCCCAGTTTCGTGCACAGCCCAGCGGCGCCTCTTCTCTCTCTCTCCGCGTCGCTGACCAGTGGGGCCCGCCTCTCAGGCCCTTCTTCCACCTCTGCGTTCATCCTCCTCGTGACGCATTTGCTTCGTCCGCCATGGATGTTTCTCAGAGCTCCATCTGACAAAATTGTTTCCAACAGAAAGAATCCCTCGGAGATACGGCATTGGACTTCCCTTATCTCCCTGCATCCAAATCCGGCCGAATCACACCCCGTATCTCTTTCTATCCCCGAGTTCTTCACGTTTTTGTTTCGGACTCGTTTAGGTCTCCACCGCCAATATGCCACCCCGTACATGCCCGAGCCCTATAAATAGGACCCTGAGGATCGCCCTTGCCCCCGCACCTCAAACCCCTGACCAATTTCGCACCTCAAACCCTAGCGACGCCGCATTGGGAGTTTTAGGGTTTTGGCTACCGAAGTTGTTTCTTCAAATTGCGCCGCAGCCGTGGTCGCCTCGACAACGTTGACTGCACCGCTGAGTCCGCCGTCACCAGAGCTCCCTCTAGCGCCCTTCCCCGTCGCAAGTACCTCGCCGGAGATCAAGTCCGACAACGCACGAACCTTCTTCTCTGCTTAAAGCTCACCGCTGGCTGTCATCGTCATCCTCAACCACCTAGGAGTGCACCCATAGGATTGCAATAACCTCCTCTACAAGCCGGTACCACTCACCGCCGGTGAATCGCCGCCGTTCGCCGGAGCCTTTGGTTCCTGAGCCATATCGCCGATGAAGCTGACGTGTCCGTCCGCGTGGCTCGCCACATCAGCGCATGTGTGTCGTGTGTCATCTGCGTGGCGCTTCAACAAAGCGATGTGCATCGCACGCAAGTGCACCCAAACTCCCTAAATCCAAAGCTCGATGGATCCAGTCCACCATGAGCCATCTCAATGACGTATGGGTCCCACATGTTAGGAGATTTTTTATTTTCTTTTTATTTTTCTTTTCGTCTGAAAAACCAGGGCTGACGTCATGCTTGCATCATAATCTGATTTTTCAGTAGAAAAATAATTCGGAATAATTCCAGAAATTCCTTTTTGAGTATTTTCTTTAGATTAGATCTTCCAAAAGTCATATCTTCTTCATCCGAACTCCGATTGAGCCCACGCAAATTTCTAAATTCATCTAAATTTGAGCTATATTTTATTGTGATTTTTATTTAGTTTTTCATGTTTGTTTCCTCTCAGTTATTTATTTATTTTGTTTATTTGCTTCGTTTGCGAGTAGACGTTGATTCTTTGGGGAATTTTGAAGAAGAAGAAGTTCACCAAGATCAAGACCAATACCAGGATCTGTTCCAAGGCCAGTTGTACCTTTGATCTTATTGAACCCAATTTTCTAAAATTACTTTGATTCAATTAGTGCATTTACTTTAAGTATTTATTTAAAAGCTTTTGGGATTAGTTATTATCCTATTTGTTTATATCCACCTTGTGTATTGTTATGTCATGATCTTTTGTCACCCTAGATTGGTTGATTATTTTGTTGGTGTTTGTAACATCCCAATTTTTTAGGCCTTTTTGAAAATTTTCAAAATAAAAATAACTATTTGATTTATCCTAAGTTGATAAGGCTTAATTTGAATTTTCATAAATTTAAAAAAATTTAATGTGAGTAAATCAAACTTTAATTAAATTCTAAAACGAGTTTAGTGGATTTTTTGGGTTTTCTTGGTTTTTATTCAAGTCGATGCTGTTTCTTGCAACCCGGTATGTTATATTTCTTTTTTTTATCTTCTGTCGTCTTTTTCGGCACCATCGTTGATCTCCCGGCGACATCGTCCACTCCGTTGAGTTCACCTTGCGATGTTCTACATCATGCTCCCTTCCTTTTCTCCGGAGCACCGCCTTCTCCCAACCTCCCTCTTCAAATCGACATCAACCCCACTCTCTAACCCCTCCCCGTTTGCCCGGATTTCGTCGGCGACCGTGTGCCGCCGAAGTTTCTTCTCTGCAGGACTGTGTTGGTTTCGACCGTCTCTTGGTCGCAACCATCCTCTCAGTCGCAACCATCCTCTCGATTGTGACCACCCTCTCCGTTGCGACCATCCTCTCAATTGCGACCACCCTCTCGTTTTCGACCACCCTTGCCTCGGTGTGTCTTTCCATCTCTCTCTCTTTTTCCGTAGTGCCGTGCACATTAAATGTCGTTGTCACTACTGCGCCGTGCACATTAAATGCCATCTGCGCATTAAATGTCGTTGTCTCCGCCGCACCACCGCGAATCCGCCGCTCCATCTTGACGCCTGGTCCCCCTCCTTCCTCTATAAATGGAGTCCCAAGGAGCCCTTTGCCACCTCTTATTTTCTCCTCAACTCTCCCTCTCTCTCTCATCCTCATTTTGTCATGCTTTGAGTTTCGCCGCCACCAGCTGGAGCTCGCGCCATCGCCTCTAGCGTCGTCGCCTCTACCGCTGCCGTTAAAGCTTCTCCGCTGACGTGGCCTTCACCGTTGGCTTCACAAGATCGTGGTCTACCTAGTGAGCACCTCCTCGTCGCCTCCTCCATGCCTTGTTAGTGCCACCACGCCCGCCCGCCTGCGTTAGTGCCAGCATGGTAGCCAGTGCAGCCCCCTCCTCTTCAACCCGTGTCAATTCGAGCCCAGAGCTCTGTGAAGCAATCCCCTCACTCAATTTCAGTTTTATTTCACAGGAGCAGCTGCATTTTCTCTTCTCCTTCAGTCTTGGTCGACCCCTTCATCGCCGTCCTTCTTTGCCTTCGACCGCGAGCTTCCCCACTACCGTTCGCTGTTCGCTGACCTCTCTCTCCGTCTTGCAAGCTCCTCGTGCCCTGTTCTCTCTCTTGTTCTTTCGACCATGTCGAGTAGTCGAATCCTCCTTTCAACCGCGTCGAGCAATCGAGTCCTTCTTTCGACTGCGTCGAGTGGTCGAGTCGTTCTTTCAACCATGTCGAGCAGTCGAGTCCTTCTTTCGACCCCATCGAGTAGTCGAATCATTCCTTCGACCACGATGAGTAGTCAAATCTTTCCTTCGACCACGTTGAGTAGTCAAATCCCTCCTTCGACCAATCAAACCTCCTTCCGACCACCTGTAGTCGATCCTCCTTCCAACCACCTGTAGTCGAACCTCCTTCCGACCAAGTAGTCGAACCTCCTGTAATACCTCGAATTTCTCCTAACAAAGAAAGTATCCAACAGAGATTAGTGGAAGTAAAAAGAGGTTTTTTGCAAATAATTGCCAACCTGGGCTTGGGCCTTGGCCCAAGGGGCCCATGTGGGAGCCGGCCAGAGGAGGGGAGGCGCCACCCTCCACCAAAACCCTAGCCGCCCACCTTCTCCCCCCTTGGCCGAAACCCCCTACACCCTTTCACCCCTTGGCCACCGCCCCTGCCCCCTTCTCTCCCTTGGGCCTCCATCTCCATTTCTCAAGACCGAGCCCTCCATTGCTGCCATCTCCTCGAGGTTTCCCCGCAGTTGGCCAGCCACAAGGAAGAGGAAGGAGAGGGAAGAAGAAGAGAGGTTGTCCTCGTGGGGTTTGTTCAGAGAGTTCTTGTGGGTCTTCAAGGGTAATTTAGAGTCCTTGTGGTTTAATTCAATCATTCCCTGTGGATCAATGTTGTAATTAGAGTCGTTATTCCTGCTGTATTAGAATCGGAATTCTGTATCTTGTTGCTCATCAGTTTTCGTGTATATATATTCCGAATTGGAAGATTGCATCTCCTAGAGATTTCTAGGGCTTGTTTTCAGCTTTCCATAGGTTTAAAGATCACCCAATTCGGAGTTGTGGTCTAGAAGTTATGTTGATTTCATTATTGCTGTCCAGAAATTCTGACGAATATTAGCAGTATATTTGTTTATTAAATAAGATAGTGTTAAGGGCTGATTCAGGGATTTCACCCAACACGATTTTTGTAGGAAATTTCTTAATCTTCCCATATTGTTAAAAATATTGAATTTTGGTTCATCCATTCGAAAGTTATGAATTTTATTATACTGCTGTATATTATGTCTGTTAGTTTGTAGTTCTAGATGTTCATCTGATGATTAGACTCAGAAGTTGGCCGAATTAGAGATTCTCTCCAACTAGGTTATTGTAAATGATTTCTTTACCTTTCCAGATAGTCTGAGATCACACCTTTTCGAGTTTCAGAACGAAAGTTATGAAGTTTTTAGTGCTGCTGTCCAAATATCTTCCTGCTAGAATGTTGTTTAACTTGAGTAGGATATATATGTAAACTTTGGGTTTTGGGAAGATGAGGTAGAAGTGTTGCGAGTTGCGTCTTGATATCACGTTGTTCTTATTCGAGTAATTTTATGGTGTAGGAGGAGAGGCTTCGAGATTAGCGGCATCATCCTTGCCTCCTAACGCGTTACAACGCGAAAGGCGAGTACATTTTGGATTGAATTGATGGTTAATTGTTCATAGTGCTTGATGTTCTTGCTATAATTAACTTCTATGGTCTATGAGTAATTTCCAATGATTTCTGTTTCTTTCTACGTATGTTAAACCATGCTTCTTGATATTATGTCTTTCATATTTATATATTCATTTATTCATTCATGTTTCACCCACGGGAGTGGGAAGTAAAGACCCATCGTTCCAGTATGGGCACGTAAGACCCACCATTCCAATGTGGGTAAATTGGATCCCCGTTATGAAACATTCTTCATACGGGTTTTGGATCCCCGCATTTTGGATAATGCAGAGGCCTGAGTGAACACCGACGGGTGTTCACTGGCTATACCGGTATAAGCAGAAGTGCAGAGCATGCATTCCATTCTTGCATAAGATTTCTACCATTCTGTTTCATATTCAAACATTGTGAATGTTATGTTCCTGATTTAGTATTTTTTTTTATATTATTATGTTGTACTTGCTGAGTCGTGGACTTATTCTTGCCTTTGTTTGTGTGTTTTAGGTAAACACTGATGATGACATGCTTGGGAGGGATTAGTCATAGATCACTTCATTCACTTCACAATTCACTATTAATTAATGGATTCGTTATTGTCTTTCATTTGATAATATTGGATTGTAATAATGGAGTTCTGATGGTTGAGGTTAATATTCATTATGACTTGGTTGAACTAGTGAATGCTTAATATTCTTCGTATAGACTCTTGATAGTTTATCTTGAATAGCTCAATATGATTGGATATTTACAAGTTTGATATGTTGCTGAAATCTAAATCAATTCTTATGATTAATCTATTGTTTGTTGATCTTTACCTGTTATTAGCTGATAGATTGTTGAAATTATTTTATATTGTTGATGTATGTTAGACTTTTAAGTAATATCTTGGCTTCCGCATAGCCAAGATGTTGCGCCTCCTTCCGACCACCTGTAGCCAAATCTCCTTCCGAGAGCTCGTTCTCCTTCGTTCGAGCTCTGATTTGATTGATTCAAATTTCTAACTTCATCTAAATTCAGTACCTTTCTTTTGGTTCTAGTTTGGTAATTTTTTTATTTTATTTGAAATTGTTTTATTTATTTGGCTCTTTTCGCACGTATAGTTTCTGGCGTTTCGGAAGAATTCTTGGACCCGTCAACTGAAGCATCTCAACACTTCAACGAAGATTCTGGCTTCTCTGAAGAATTCTTGGAACCGTCTGCTGAAGTAACTCAAGCCTTCAACGGAGGCAAGTCATAGACCTTTGATCATGTCGTACCCAGTTTACAAAATTATATTATTTTATATCAACTTGCATGGCTAGTTGTATAAAAATGGTTTTGGGAATAGTTAAATATCTCCTTGGCAGTATGACTCCTTGATTAATTGTGAATGACATGTTGACGTGTACCCTTGGACACCATAGGTTTGGTAATCTTAGTTGGATATTATTGTCATACCAACATGGGTGCGTGTTATGCTTAGTTATGCTTTAGTTATGCAATGGTCTCTCGATCACATGATTCAATGATGATAAATTTGACTAAATGAAATATGGAATTGTGGTATGTGTTTCCATGGCATTTGTTGCCACTAATATTAAAATTTGTTGTACTATGGCATGGGTTGCCAATTGGTCAGGTTGAACCGAAAATGATTTATGCTCGGGCGAGTGGTCGGTGGTGAAGGTGGGTGTAGGAAGCACATTGGGATACGAAAAATCTCGCCTGAGCAACCACTAAGGACTTAACTTTGTGGGCCATTGATCTGGGCCATACCATGCAACCACATGTCCAGGATGGGCGAACCTGGCTAACTAATTAGCAATGTTTTGATTTGGTTTTGTTTGGGTTGATCTGCGGCGCAAGAGGGGGCCTATGTGGCGAATCCTCAATGAGCAGAACCAAGTCAAAACAAAGCTTTGTAAAGGCCTTGTGATAATCTCTTAGTCGCACACCTCGGAAGTGTGTGAGCGGACAATATAAGATGATTATCTCTTGTGGGTCAAGCTGTACAACCTCTGCAGAGTGTAAAACTATTCGAATAGTTGTGCCCCCAGTTATGGACAATGCCTGGTGATTTCACACGAGGGGTAGATTTTCTCAAAATGTTGTTGTGGATGGTTACGAGTAGATGGTTTGGTCGTGGAAGTGATCTGGTCGTGGTCGTTAGTTGGGAAGTGAAAAGGGTGTTCACGAGTTGTTCCAAACAACTTGATTACCTATGTATTAATCTTTCAAATAGTTCTTTACGACCTATTTACTGTATTTACTATCGATACTACTTTCCATAAATTAAACATAAAGCTATCCTTGGTAAGCCTTGCATGAATACTATGCGTATACTGTTCTCTATGACTTGCTGAGTACTTTATATACTCACGGCTATACGCTCTTTGTTGATCAGTCGTCGAAGAGGAACCAGGGAGCACCGAGTTCTACGAGGAGGATTACTTTAAAGACCATACGAACTAGGCCATGTCCTCCACTCGATTGCCTGTGGGCAGGTCGGATAGCCTCCACGAGTTGTTTTTGTTCTCCACTACAAGTTGTACTCTGTTGTCTTTAGCCCTACGTGGCAAACTCTGGAAAAACCTTGACCATAAGGTCCTTTTGGCTTTTCGAGCTATACGATCAGCCTCTACATCATCTTTAGGAATAATGCCATGCTGAAGATAATTGTAGATCGATGTCATCCAATCTCTACCGGGATCATGTGTTATAACCTCCTGTGGAGCATCCATGTCCTCGGGATCGATTTGTACGACCTCTAGTGGAACATCTATGTCCTCGGAATGCTCGACTACCGAGGATAAATCGAGTTACTTGTGGAGGCCATCCATGCCAATTGGTCTGCAAGAAAGTTCTCCTTTCTAGGAATATGATGGATCTAGAAACCAAAGAAGTGCTTTTCGAGTTTTCATACTTCCGCCAAATAAGATGGCATCTTGGTACTCGAGCATTGATACTCTTTCTCGACTAGATTCACTACTAGTTGAGAATCGTCTTTCACTAGTAATTCATAATCCCGAGCGCCTAGCCGCCGAGTCCTACCAAGAACCTTCAGATTCTCGCCACATTATTTGTAGCTGAAAAATTGTCAATGAATGATTTTATATGTTCTCTAGTAGGGATATCAAGACAACTCCACCCCGAGGCTTTGAGCATCAAGGAACCGCCAAAGTACATTGTCCATTAAATGCCGTGGTGTTCAGACTCGCCCTTGGGTGGGTTCAGGGTTCGTCCATTCGGCAATGAATTCTGCTGTTGCCTAGGACATGATTGTTGTTCCTGAGATGAAATGAAGGTCGAACGCCCCAAGCTCGACCTCCCATTTTGCTATTCGTCCTGATGATTCCCTGTTTGCGAGAACTTGACATAAGGGATATTCGGTTGGTATGGCCACTCTATGGGCCTAAAAGTAATGCTGTAGTTTTCTTGAAGCCATAAGGAGACCATAGAGCAACTTTTGTACCTGTGGGTATCTTTTCTTAGGTCCATGTAAGACATCACACGAATATACGGTCGCTGAACGCTTTCACGCTCTATGACCAAAGACAATCACCGACTACTTGTGGCATTGCAGCCACGTAAATCAGCAATGTTTGCCCTAATTTTGGAGAAACTAAGATCGGGGCACTCATACGGTACTTCTTAAGTTCTTCAAAGGCATCATTTGCCACTTTAGTCCACTCAAAACTCCGATGTTTCCGCAGAAGCTTGAAGAAGGGGAGTCCTTTTTCACCTAACCGTGCTATGAAACGACTTAGTGCTGCCATACAGCAGTTAGTTTTTGGACTTCCTTCTTTGTGGTCGGAGGGCGCATCTGGTCGATGGCCGATATTTTCGCTGGGTTTGCTTCAATTCCTCTAGCCGAAACTAAGAATCCAAGAAGCTTTCCCGAAGAAACTCCGGACACACACTTCTCTGAATTTAACCTAAGGTTGTGCCTTCTTAAGTTATTGAAAGTCTCTTGCTGGTCGAAAATATGGTCGCCAGCATTGATGCTTTTTACAACCAAGTCATCAACGCTGGCTTCTAGGTTTTGACCTATTTGAGGATTAAAGCTTTTTGCATTAACATCTGAAAAGTTGCACCAGCATTTTTGAGTCCAAATGGCACCATAACATAGCAGTAAGTGTCATATGGTGCGATGAAGGAAGTTTTCTCTTTATCATCTTTACTCATATTAATCTGGTGGTACCCTGAGTACGCATCCAAAAAACTCAACAACTCACACCCGAAAGTAGAGTCTACAAGTTGATCAATGCGTGAAAGGGGAAAGTCATCATTTAGACAAGCTTTATTAAGATCTGTGAAGTCAATACACATTCGCCATTTCCCATTGCTTTTTCTAACTATTACAGGTTTGGCGAGCCACTCTGGGTGGTCGACTTCACGAATGAATCCAACCTTAAGAAGCTTGTCGATCTTCGACTCGATTGCCTCCAGTACTACAGAAAAGGCTTTCACAGACGGTTCAAAAACGCCATCACGCAGGCGGTTTCGTGAGCCATCCGAGTTTATGGGTCGATGATGACATGAGGTCATCACGCACGGTTTTGAACCGCTCATGATGTATACTTTCACGCATTTGTGGTTCAAACCGCTCGCGATATAGTAATATCACAGACGGTTTCATCCACAAACCGCTCGTGATAGCACATATCATGCACGGTTTCAACCACAAACCGATGCATGATAAGTACATATCACATTTGAGCGGTTTGTGGTCAGATGACATGCTGTGATGACTATATATATATAATATATATTGTAATTTTAAACCAATAAGAATACCAAGCAACCATTCTCATATTTCAAAAGAATTCTCAACTTGTTGCTTGGTGTTCTTGTTGGCTTTAAAGACAATTACATGCTCAAGAATTGTTGATTGCTAATACATGATGCCACTTCCCACCGAAGTAGTTAAGATCAACGCTACTTTCGAACATAGCGACGCCCAATCTGTAATTGGATGTCCTAACGCCTCTTTGCATCCATACTTTTTAAACTTACAGGCTCAATGAGGTTGCCCGTGGATACCGCCTCATTCTTCTCATGTCATGGTGACTAATTTCCTAAAGTGGCCGAGGATCATTTAATAATATATATATATATATAATATATATATGATGCCGGTTTTAATGGCACAAGCACCACCGCTTGGAGACTTTATAGAGAAGAGATTATGAATGGAATGGTAGGACGACTGCACGCAAGAGGTAGGAGAACTTGACCGCATGAACAAGGGACTATTAATATGAACTAATTATCAATTCAATTTCAGCATAAGACTATTGACACCATTACATCACAGAGCAAGGGACTATTAATATGAACTAATTATCAATTCAATTTCAGCATAAGACTATTGACATCATTACATCACACAAAGAAGAGGACTATTAATATGAACTAATTATCAATTCAATTTCAGCATAAGACTATTTACATCATTACATCACAGAGCAAGGGGACTATTAATATGAACTAATTATCAATTCAATTTCAGCATAAGACTATTGACATCATTACATCACAGAGCAAGAGGACTATTAATATGAACTAATTATCAATTCAATTTCAGCATAAGACTATTTACATCATTACATCACAGAGCAAGGGACTATTAATATGAACTAATTATCAATTCAATTTCAGCATAAGACTATTAACATCATTGAGCGCTTCATCGCAAGAAGAGAACAAGACCAAGGGTGTCCAAACCCACCACACCAAGAGTAGCCCCTCAAGATCCATCGCAGAGCACTAGCTAGCCATTTTCATCACAGAGCAAGGAGGGTAGAGACAGAGAGGACCTTAGTATAGCGCAACCACGGTGGCACCCCACCACTAGCACAACCCTCATCCATTTCTTTACCTTGCATAAATCACACAAACATCAGACACAACTTAAGGCTCATGCATAAAAATCAAACTCAACAAAAGACATTAAGCTAACAGATCTAGAGGAGAATAGAGGAGGATGGGGAAAGCAAAGCCTGGCCAGACTTAGCGGGCGCAAAGGGGTCAGGGCGGCGACGGCGACGAGGTCGAGCGGCGGCCGAGGGGGGGAACGGAGTTAGGCGGGCGCAAACCCTAGCGAGCCGGGAGTGACGAGAGTTTGCGTCATCAGAGTTAGAGACACGGTGACACCGCAAAGATACTCTTATCGTATGAGTGTCTTTTGCAAGGTCACCAGATGCCACAAACCGCTTGCGATGGGAAGAATGGCGGTGTCAAGAAGCGACGGGAGGAACGGACGAGAGTAAGGCCTCGGGGAGTGATTTGTTAGAGCGCAAAACCCTAGCGGCAAGTCGGGCTAGCTCCTACTTATAAAGAGATTTATCGAGACGGTTCTATTATGGAACCGTGCTGATAATTATCACGCACGGTCCCATAATGGAACCGCTCGTGAAATGGTTTTTTCAAGTATATACACTTACATGACATGAAGAAATTACATGTTTATATTAAAAAGCATAAACCTATAATTAAACAAGGTTTTTCTAGTGGCGAAGGTAGGTCGCTATCTCCATCTCGCAATACTTCATAGGCGACGGTGTCGCATCGGACGGTTCTCGATCATCGTGAACGAAGCTCAAATGCGCCCACCCGCTGACGCGCTGCTCGAAAGTGTCTCCAAAGACCTCGGATCGTTGAACTAAGAAGAATTGAGCCCATAGGCTCTCTTCCCTTGCTTGAGGGTCTCG
Source organism: Phyllostachys edulis (assembly GCA_036346405.1). Lineage (NCBI taxonomy): Eukaryota > Viridiplantae > Streptophyta > Magnoliopsida > Poales > Poaceae > Phyllostachys > Phyllostachys edulis. The sequence goes on from CM070556.1 coordinate 41,647,514, forward strand.
GCCGGTCGACTCGGCCGCCGCCGACGATTACAGTCCAAGTGACAAGAAGCTCCCGAGACGCAACGCCGCTTTGGAGGACTACGCCGATGACGCGTAAACTCGCCGAAAGTGGGAGATCACCCTAAGACACGGCGGAGGCGGATGTCAAGACGGCGGAAGGTGGCCGCCACCGCTTCCGCAAATTCTCACAGGCAGAGGAGTGAAGACACTGCTGATCAAACAAGATTCTTCCACAAAGACGGTTCAACTTACACCGAGAGAGGTGCTCAGACAAAGGCGGCCAGAAGGCCATCGCGTGCGGCGACAAGGAAGAGGCAACCATTTCTATTTTTTTATAAGTATGTGGGGATGATCATCTTGGATGGCGGATGATCCTTTTTATAAAACAAGGAATAAATTCGGAGCGTGAGATGAAGAGATGCATCGGGAGCCGAAACGGATCGATGTGATGAAGAGACGATCGGGAGCCGGGCGATGGCGATTTAACGAGACGACGCGGCGATGAAGAAACTCACGCCGGAGCGATATTATCACAGACGGTTATTGTTAAGAACCGCTCAGGATATTAACTAATATCACAGAGCGGTTCTTGTTGTAACCGCTCGTGATACTTCACGACGGTTGTGTTTTAAAACCGCTCAGGATATCGATAATATCACGCATTTGTTCTTGTTCGTAATCGCCTATGATACTTCACGACGGTTTTCAACATGAACCGCTCGTGATATTGCCTCTTCACGCACGGTTTTTAGCGCGAGATAAGAGTACGCGGTCTCTAAACCAAAACCGCCTGTGATTGAATGTAATACCGACGGTTTTGGTCAACCGTCTGTGATGAGGCGTCCAGTATTAGCCTTTTTGTAGTAGTGCTCCTTTCGATCAGGTGCGAAGTGCATTTGCTTCTACTTGACTGATTTTTTTTTGCAGGTCGGAGAGCTAGCGTGTGCTCAATCACCTCCTTGGGGACTCTGGGCATGTCGAACGCTTGTCAAGCGAATATGTCCAGGTTTGCTCAAAGGAAGGAGACAAGCGACTCTTCCTATTTGGGGTTGAGGCCTACCCCAACCAGTACCTTTTGGGTAGATGTGTTAGCATTTCTTGGCCCAAACAGCATTTTGGCACTTTTCAAAGAAACGCCTTTGTCGAGTGGAACCTCCTTGGTTTGGTCGGAAGGCTTTGGCGCTATCTTTGGCATCGAGTGCTTGACCTCCATGGTAGGTGGATTAGTTTCCCTAATCAGAAGCCCATCGACCAGTTCTAAGGATTTTTTATCACATGCATAAGCCATTTTTTGATCTCCTTGAACCGTGATGACTCCTTTCGGTCCTGACATTTTTAAACTCTGATAACCGTAATACATGGCTATCAAGAATTTAGCCAATGCCGGATGACCAGGGATTCCATTGTATGCGGTTTCAAAATCCACCACATCAAAGGGAATCTTCTCTGTTCAGAAGTTATTGGGTCTTCCAAACGTAACCGGTAGGGGCAGTTACCCTATCGGCTTAGCGGTAGAACCAGGAATTATGCCATGGAAGGCATATTTCATAAGTTTTACCTTTGACCTGGGAATTTGCATTTCTTCCAATGCTCCTGTAAATAAAATATTTAAGGAGCTACCTCCATCTATTAAGACTCGATTAGCTTTACAATTGTTAATAGTAGGTTCAACTACGAGAGGGAACCTACCTGATTGAGTCGACGGCATGGGACAGTCCTCTTTGCTGAAGGAGATAATTGTTTCCGACCACCTGGATGGCTTGATGTTGATCGAAGACTCGGCGAGGTTCACTTCCCGCTCCACAGCTTTCAGATGACGCCTTGAGTAGTACGAAGAACATCCTCCGAAGATCATATCCTCAATGTGTTGCGGCTCTTGGTACTCCATCTCCTCGTCACCATATTTATCATTCTTGGAGCTTAGTTCTGTTCTCCAAGCTCCATTACGGACGGGAAGGGGCCCTTACCCGAGTAGTAATCCTCTAGTTTCTTTTGCCAGGCTCGGTAGGTGCGCAGATCATGCCCTGCTGCCTGGTGAAGTAGATACCACTTTTTGTTCTTCTTGTAGTCGTTGGCTGGAGCTTTCGTCTTGTTTCGACTGGAAAAATCTTTCTTGCCCTTGGTAAATTTTTCTGGAATCGCAAGGACTTCTTTGTTGTTAGGCTTGCGATTCTTCTTACTCTTGATAGACTTCTTGCTTTTCTTCTCTTGTTTCTCTTAGCCAGGTTGAGGGATCTTGTCTTTTTGATCAATAGCTTCACACCATTCAACCGCTTCGCTTGTGGCTACGTATTTGTCAGCCATGTCGAAAAGTTCAACGGTCGTTCGTGGAGGATTCATTGTGATATCCTTCGTAAACTACTGATTCCTCAACCCTGCTTTAAAAGCCTGGATAACAGAAGACTCTGTGATCTCTAAGATAGAGTTTCGAACCTGACTGAACCTCTTGATATATTGTCAAAGAGTTTCATTGGTTTTCTGCTTCGTTCGATGAAGATCATCCTCCTTCCTGGGGCGGTTGTACGTCCCTTGAAAGTTAGCGATCGGAATATCACATAGCTGCTCCCTAGTGTAGATCGATCCGACCGGTAGGTTGAGCAACCATGACCGGGTAGATCCTTCAAGGACCGTGGGAAAGTAATTTTCCATCATGTTGTCATTACCAACAGCTTTGATGGCGGTAGTATAGATTTGAAGACATTATAATAGGTTCTGTGTCCCATTGAACTTCTCTATGTTGGCTGGTCGGAACCTATCCGCCCAGCGAATAGCTTGGAGGCCTACCGAGAATGCTTGACAGCCCATAATGAAGTCATGGCACCTTCTCTAAAAAGGAGCCGGATTATAGTCGATTGGGGACCGGTTGATAGATTTGCATACCTAGCATTAGGTGTCCCAATCCGGTCATAGACATTGGTGTTACGTCTTTGACCACCTGTCTGGTTCAAACGATGGTGATGGTCATCGAAATCAAGCGGTCGTTCCTCTTGACAGGGAGAAGGAGAGGCTGCTGAGAAGAGCCGTCTTCCCTCATGATTCCCTGGTCAGAACCTACAAGGGGGACTTGGTGTCGATCGGTCCTCCGTTTGACCATGTTGCCCTCTGTTGAGGGAGGAGCGCTGGGATGAACTCATGGTGTGACTTGGTGTGTTCCTTTGCTCCCGGTATATTTCTGTACGCTGCATAGTTTATTGGAGGATCTCTGATACTTGACCTACAAGTTGAGCATAACCCGGAGTTCCTGCTAGAGCAAGATCTAGATTATTTGGAATATCTCGGACTCATTGCAGGTTTTGAATAATTACCAAAGGTCATGGAGGATTCTCGCTTGTAGTGGGTGTTCAATGAGTCGAATTTTCCCCCGACCTTCCAGTTTGCCCTGTCTGATCCCTTACTATCGGTGGGGTAGGAACAGGCAAATTAATTGATGGACATCCATCAGTTTGATCACCTTCACCATTTGGTGCTTGAGCGCTCGCACCATTTCCATCAGTATGTGATGGCGAGATAAGCCATAGAGGATCGTGCAAGGAACCTTGTGTAACACCCCAGCCAAACAATGGCCTGGAATGCTACTAAATAATCAAGATAACTAATTAAAACGTAAGACTTAATTCCAAATTTCAGCAGAACCTCCTTTATATAATTAAGTATACTGGAGGTTCTAACATTTGCACATATCATAATCAATATCTCAATATCCAAAATTCATTCAGTCATTCAAAATAGTCTATTCAGCTAAAGCATTAACAAGCATAATCAAAACTTGCTACTCTCATTATTACAAATAATCCGAAACGACCAAACATAGCCATATTTAAATCTCAAGCAGTTTGTTCATTATTAGAGTATGAGCTAAATGACATTCCTATTTTAAAGTGAGTGGTAGTGAGTGCATCCAAGTAAGCCTACTCCCTCCCATACATGCCGCTTGCGTGTGGTACCTAAAAACACAAAGAAAGCAAGAATGAGCCCAAAGACTCAGCAAGTATCAATACAGCAACACTAAGCTCACAGTTATAGCATCAACATACTATAAGAAACATTACACTAAAACAACTCACATGTTTATGTAATGCAAATGAGCAATGCATCTTTTTCTCTTTTACTCTTTTCGCATTTTACCCTTGCCTGTGCTCTCTAGCACAGGGACCAAGAGCCTATACTTCACAAGTATAGGGACCATAGCCCATCATCTTCATGTTGGGGACCTCTTCTCAATGCCCACATTCCAAGAATGTGGGGACCACAAGCCCGTCATCTACATAACGGGGACCTCAAAAATGCATACTTGATCACCACGTGACCAAGTCCAAGGTATGCTCTCAATATGCACATGTACTAGAACTCTATCTTTAAATAACATGTGAATCAACAAGTACATACCAAAATCTCAGACCTTAAATAACATGTAGTGCATCAACAACATACATAAGTAATCTTCAGCCATAACTCATGCATTCACCAATTTTATTCATACCCAACACACTATCATTCATGCATAGCCAATATGAATAAACGCAATCACTCACAAATAAACATTCATAATTATACTACAACTGCAATACTTGCCTCAACTGTAAGGGAACGGTGGACGTGAAGAGGGCGCTGCCCCTGAGACCAATTCCCCACCTGAATATAATTATAAACCACACTAAGACAATCATACTAGACCAAAACATAAATAATAACACAAACGAACTTGCTATACTCTCAAGCACATTCCCAATTTCCAACTCCTAAAGATCGATCTGTCCCCTCTGTAGACAACCATATTCTAAAATCCATAACTTTTACTACAGGAGTCCAAATAAGGTTTTATTGGACATTCTGGAAAGGTAATTAATTTCCCCAACTAAACCTAGTTGAGGAGCCCTTCTGAATTGGCCATCTAGTGCCCCTATTGAGCTAGTTAACAAAACGTCGAATTCACGTCAGGTTCTCTGGACAGTACACTAAAAATATCATAACTTTCAGTACGAGTGTCCAAATCTTGTGTTCTTGAGCTTTCTGAAAATCTGAGACAATAATCTACGACTTTCATTATACTGAGCTTCTCTAATTCTCCCTTTAACTAATCGCTTAACCCAGATTACTAAAACCTGTCAGAAAACCAACAAATCTGCAGAACAGTCCCACTAATAACATCATAACTTTTGCTACAGAGGTCCAAATAACGTGTTCTGGTGCTTCACGGAAATATGGTGATGTCCTCTACATTACTCTAGGAGACGTACAGAACTGAAACTGCCCGTAACTATATCAAAACGTCAATCTAACACGAACTGTCCTGAACAGGCCTAATTACCGATATTGCTAAAACAACTAATTAAGCATCTAAACAAGGGGGAACAGCGGTTACCCTTGACGAAATGATGAAGAACCTGCTGAGCACGACGATCATGCGCAAATGATCTCTCCCCTTCCTATCTTCTTCCTCTTCTCTCTTCTTTTCCCTTCTTTGGCCGGCAACAGCAGCGGGCGATGGAGGCAAGGGCTGCCATGGGGAGGAGACACCATGGTAGTGCTACAGTGGTGGTGTGTACTGTAGCACGCATGCTACAGTAGATAATAGGGTTTTCCCCCTCCTTTTAATAGTGGCCAACCCCTCATGGGCCTCCTAGGCCAAGGCCCGAGGCCCAGGTTGTCCCAATTATACTGAAAACCCCCTCTCTAGCTGTTGATTAAACTATTCTCTATTTGATCCCCCCTCCTAATTCGAATATTCTCTTCCGAATTAATTTGGAGTATTACACCTTGATTGGTATCTTCGATTGTGTGAACCTCGTGCCTCCAACAGCGGTCCTCCAACGAGCTCTCGTCGTAGCTAATGGAGAGCGTTTCCACTGCTTCGGCAAGGAGCCTCTGCGATGGAGAGGAGTCGGAGATTACCACCTCTGGTGGGCTTTGTGGTGGACTCAGCCTGATTCAGCGGATTGCCGACCGTATGCGGAGTTTTATCATTCCCACTTGCCCTACGACCAATGGTAGCTTCATTGATACCCTCACTTGGTGTCAACTGGCCCTTGGAATACGTAGGAGTCGTTGGCTAATACTGGTCGCCCATGATTGCATCGAGAGTACATTGACCCTTTGATTGCGGCGTTGGGCTTCTGTTGCCATTCTTGCCGGTCAGAGGGACCAGGCTTGTTGAGGCATTTGGATGTTTTGAATTGGTCAGAGTGCCACGGTTGGCGGCGGCGAATCCTCATCCATCCGGTTGATTTCGCTGGTCTGAGCACATGGTGAGCCGGCGAAGGAGGATAATGACGACATCCCGTTTTCTTCCATGGCGCGGAGGCATGCGTCCATGTCGAGGTTGGAGTAGTCCGCCAAGTCGAACCAGTTTTTCTCATCCCAAGTTCTCGCCATGTTCACATGAGCGATGATGGAGTGAAAGGACTGAATGAGGAATACTTGAGCGAAGTAATCTTCAAGAACTCAAAACGCCTTCTTCCCCATGGACGGCGCGAGTGTCGACGATCAAGTCGCCGATCTTACGAAATAGATAGAGGTAAACAACAAAGAGTTCATGGGAGAGAATGTGATAGCTCTTTATTGCTATGAACTAGATCCTTTACAGGGATGCCTTCGACAAAGCAGTGGACTAATTGTTATGCTAATGCTCTAAATGAAGACCCAATCGTCTGTTGATCTTTTGAATTGGATTGCCTTTTGCCGCTTGTGTTCTCCTTTAAATAGTTGACGAAGTGGTGGTAGTTACTCCTAGAAGAGGTGCCTATTGGAAGCGTCACGTCTGGTGGGAGAGAGGCGGCAGTTGGTAAAATATCAATCGCTTGGTAGTTGATATCAACAAGAGACAATAATCATATGGTGGTTACTGTCAGTGCCTTAGGACCATGAAACGTCGCGTGGTATGGATCAAATACGACATGTGTTCCATTCATCACATGGTAAGGAATATACTTGTAGTTAGATCCAAATGCTAGTTCATCGCTTCTACAAGCATCATATGGTCGGGGACTAGGCATAGGACCCTATCCGATTAGGCAAGGTAGTTAGAATCGCGATCCTACTATTAGAATCTTGCCTATCGATCCTACTCGTAGAGACTTTGGGCATTTTTTTTGCAATTTTTTTTGCAATTTTTTTTAGAGGACAAGCTTTGTTGATATTTTGTTTTAGAGCAAAATTTGTTGATATTAATTTCTGAGAAAGAAACTATAAATAAACAAGGAGCATGCAAAATATTGTATCAGTGTGGTAATGCTAGTACAAATATCTATATTATGGCATGAGCAATCTTGAGCTTGATAATGATAAGCTACTTTTATTCCTGGAGTATGTCTAGCTACTTTTAAGGAACATGCAAGTGGTAAACCATATAAGAATCGTACAAACTTATAGTATAGTTGTTAAATATGTGTATTTTTACAATTCTGTAGAATGGCTGATTCTACGATTCGATACTACGATTTCGATCTTACCGAAGGCAAATCGATCCAACTTAGGATCTCATCTCTGACTACCTTGCGACCATGGTACCTATTATGTAACATCTAGAATCCTTAAGACTACAGGGGTCGTTAGCCTTAGGGGTTATGACCATGAAGACATATGGTCTTTACTTATGTATTAAGGTAATGCACAGAGGTTTTAATTCTCGTCAAATAGGGTGCATCGTATCAAAGCACTGTGTTTGAGTTGGTACGATGGTAAAACACATCAGGAGTGTCAATTGTTGAGATAAAGTTTCAGAAAGGTTTTGTTGTGATCAACTCTGATCTTGTTGATTGTATCTTGTGGGTAAAGAGTGCAACCTCAGCAGAGTGTTAAACAATCTGTTCGAATAGCCGCGTCTACAATCATGGACATGCTCGGGGATTTCACACGAGGGGTAGATTTTTATAAAATAGTTGGGAAGGGACAGCTGTGTGGTTAAACTCATATGGTTGTGTGAAAGAATTTTATTAGGCTTTGTGTCCTTTGTGAAAACAATTGTTAAACTATCCATGCTAGGAAGGGATAGTGCAGCACGGTGCCCAGCTGGCGCAGGGTTACACTAAGGTCCAAGTGGACATGGTACATGACAATTTCATGGCTGTCCTGCTGGAGATTTGCCCAAACGAAGACATTAGAATACTAGGGGATACCATGCACACTTTTATCCAGTGGCCCAAGAAGGATATCGCCCTAGACCCTATAGTGCCGCGATCTCGACACGACCATTCCTCTCCAACGGGACCCTTGATGACACCACCTCAACCTTCGCTTCAGAAGGCCACCTCATCGGTTCCCATGCAGAAGACGCCGAAGGAACAAGAAAAGCGTGCCGCCATACGGTTCCTGAGTCGTCTCACAGGAAGACGTGTAGCGGGAAAGTCGTTAAAGCCAAATCGAAATCAAAGAACATTAAGGCGCCTCCCAAGCCCGGGAAATACTCCCACGAAAGTCCGTTGTGCCCCGACACAGTATTAGCCTGCGTTGGAATAGGTTGTCAGGCTTTGCATGTTTGGTACAAGCGGAAGACCAAAGAGAATGGGTGCGATACTGAAATCATCGTCAAATACACGAAGGAGCATTTCTTCCACAATGACGACCACTTCGTCGTGGGCTTCAACGACTTATACGACCTATTCAACCTCGATGCCCTCGACGCCCACTTCTACAGTGCTGGACACTGTAAGTGTGTACAATCAAGTTCTACATTCACGTAATACCGATAAATATCACAACTCATTGCTTATGTATAAATACATGATGAAAAATGCCCAAGGATGGCGAGAACTAGTGGGTTTCCTTGACCCACACGTGGTCTCCAAGCAAACCATCACCCAAGACGCATCCTACGTCGTGAAATACATAACGATGGGATTGCTTCCTCAGGACAACAAGGACTACATACTGGTGCCCTATAACCAGTAGTAAGTGCTTCATTACTTGCTATACAAATTTTATTTGTACTTTATACGCAGCACGAACTTAGGTTTAATGACTATAGCGACATACATGAGTAGGTACCACTGGATCCTTTTAGTTATTGTACCAAAGAGGAACAAGGTAATATACTTTGATTCCCTACTCAGGAAAACCCACGACTTTACCCTTGTGGAAGGAATACTTGACAGATATGCTCATTTCCTCCATACATAACTCTATTGTAGTCTTCCTTCGTTTGAAATGGCCGAGGATAACTTTTTGGAATCATGTAGGTCGTTCAGCGCCTATGTTACCGAGGGAGGGCCATACAAGGGATTGAGCACCACACTGCAACACAAGAAGCGATTTTCGGTACGAGCTACAACACAATAATCCTATATCATACTTCGTAATAATGTCTCTCAAACTAACTATACCTATATATGTAATTCTATTTTTGCAGTGCCACCAACAAAAACAAGATCACCTATGTGCATTCTACGTTTGCTGTCATATACAACAAATCATGGGTGCTAAGACGAATGATCCAGAGGTTTGTCAATCTCGCAATAATTATTTTCTAATTATAAATTTAACTATATATGCTTACTACTTTACTCCTACTAATGATAGGGCATGATACTCGATTTAAATTCATTCGCTATGACCAAGATCTCGGAGGTTCGAGGAGCGCTCTATGACTTCATCAAGACGGAGATCGTTAACACCGGTGGAGAGTTTCACTCCGTTGACACTGCTGAACGACCTTCAAACAATTGATTCAATTGTAATTCACTTTGAGTAGTTGTAATTCAACTGTAACTCTAGCGACAATACTTGAACATATTCTTTTGTAATTGATTTTGAGTTGTAAATGATCATTTTGAGTTGTCAACAATTGATTCGTCTGTCATCTATCTGTTTTCTGCTTGCTTGTTTTCAGAGGGCATGGCTAGCAATTTCTAAGGCTAGCCAAAAATCAGAAGAAAAAAAATTAGCTTGGTATGAGGAACTATTATAGACGGTTTTTTTTGTATAAACCGTCTGTAAAGGCCTACTATCACAGACGGTTTCCACCAGGAAATGTTTGTGAAGGACTACTATCACAAACGGTTTGCACCAAGAATCGTTTGTGGTATGTAAGATATCACCGACGGTTCTATTTCCAAACCGTTTGTGATATGTCGGATATCATAGACGGTTAGTAAATAGAACTGTCAGTGATATCTTACATATCATGCATAGCTTACGGTGGAAACCGCTCGTGATAGTAGCCCTTCACTGCAGCGGTTTCAACTAAAAACCATCTGTTGTGCATTATCACGCATAATTCAAAAACCGCTCAGGATAACCGCTTTATCACAGATATACAAATTCGCATTTATTCAAAATCTGTTCGTGATGACGGTTCCAAACCGTCTGTGATGAACTTTTGTCTAGTAGTGATTCCTCGGATCCAAAATATAGGTTGAACTCCACTATAAGTCTAACTTGAATATGTGCATATGTTTTTATTACACATTCGTGTATGCACATATTTAGGGGGAGTTCACACTATGTTTTGTGGTTTCATTAGTATTGATCCATATTTCTTTATTCACATATGTTGGGGATCTATACTTTGAAACATATCCTGTGAGTATATAAAACTTGTGTAGTTTATATATACTCATATTTCTTTATATCTAATTATTTGCAATGTGTTAAGGGACTAACGTGTGTGCTAAGATATTTAAAGACTTTGTCCTGGTTTATGGATGGCGACATGGAAATGGCAATGCAAAGACAATAAAGGGATAATGACTAGTAGCTTGTTAGCATGTTCTTGTGTCATTTGGATCAATCTAGGATCATGCATGTACTTAGAGTTTGTTTTGAAAGCCATCTAAGTTTTTCTCAGAAAAGTCGGTAGTACCGACGTTTACTTGGAGGTACCACCACACAGCGGTATGACCGGGATAGTGGTGCGGTACAACCACAACCTGGTCGGACCAAAAACTAGTTGGCGGTTCGTTTTTTAAGAGTGAAACCTTTTGGAGCAAGTTTGTTCCCCTAGAAGACAGTAGTACTGGAGTTCATTTGGTGGAACCACCACGTCGCGGTCTGACCGCAAATCCTAAGCGATATTACCGTCGTGTGGTAGTACCAGATCTTATGAGTGCGATAGTACCGCACCTAGTTCAAAAGCATTTAATGCAGGTATATTTTGGTAATTAATGATAATCACGTTGTAGGACTAACATTTTCTATGAGTTGGATGAATATGTTATATTCCATGATAATGAAGACTTTGGATGGTATCATGAGTTGATTGTCATCAAGTCAAGATTCAAGAAAAGGATGCATCATGTGTTGATGCATATCAAGATCTCAAAGAGGCAATGATCATGAGTTGATCATCAAGTCAAGAGAAGACCCATCATGTGTTGATGAAGGGCATGTGAAGGATGCATCATGGGTTGATGCATATCAAGACAATGACCCAGACTTGAAGTGAAGATGTGCATCATCAAGCTTCAAGAGGATGCTCAAGGCAAAGGTATGACTAGCTAGGGCTAAGAATATGTTCCTAGTCTTTTACCGGTCTTGGTGTTTGGTTGGAAGACCGAATTGCTAATATAGGATTGTCGTACTATTAAGAGTGGTCTTGTTTAGTAGCTTGAGTCTCATCGTGTGTTGATAGCTCAATGTTGCTTGCTCTAGATCTCTGTGGCATAATGCTATTATTTACGAATGTGTTTTGTAAGTAATTGAGGCTCATGCATTTAATCCTTATAGCATGTAACTATACTTTGCAAACGTGTTTTGCAAATGGTTGAATTCCATGTACGTACTCCTTGTGGCATGATCTAAGTTTGCAAATGTATTTTGCAAATTATTGGGATTCATGCATTTTCCCTTGGCATGGTCTAAGATTGCTTGTTGCTATTTCTTTGGACTTAGACCATGGTAGTGGCTCTTTGGAGTTGTGCTTTTTTATTTGATCAAATGTGTTTGAGATCAATCAAATAAGTGGGTTGTGTAGCCCTCTGAATAAGCTTTTCATAGAGTCTAAGATCACTCAATTCCGACATCAGAGTCACAAGTTATGACCTTTTTTTCGAGTGTCGTCTGTGATGAAATTGGCCTACAGTAATACCGTCCAAGAAGAGTGGTATTGCCGCAGAATGGTAGTACCGGCCTTTGTACAGTGGTACTACCACACAAAAACTTTAACGGCTAGTTTTTTAGCATTGAATGCACCTGTTCGGACCGTTGAACAGTAAAAACGATAGTACTGGGGTTTGTACAGCGATACTACCGCAAATCCTGATTTTTTTTGGGATTTCTGCTCCCAATGGCTAGTTTTTGTGTGTGGGCTATAAATACGCACCTTGGCTGGTTGAGAGATAATCTTTGGCATCTCATTTTACTCTCTTGAGCTAGTGTGAGTTTCTCCTCTCAATTGTGCATGTGTTGCACCTTATGAGCAAAGAGAGAAGTCTCTAGTTGCATGTGTTGCATCTAGAGGTGGATTTCATATCCACTTGAGCTTATGCATTCGCTGCACATGGTGATAATCAATCAAGAGGCTTAGCTTATTACTCTTGGTGTTTGCCGACACTTAGACGACGTGGAGGCATCGTGGTCCGGTGATCTTCTCAAGAAGTTTGTGAGAAGGCCTGGCGTATTGTGAAGGTTGAAGCTCACCTACCTGGAGCGGGAAAGAGTTACCCACTAGTGGAATTGAGGTTTTTGACTTAATTCGTGGAGTCGATCCAATTAGTTTGGGCTTACCTCAATGTGGATTAGGGGAGACCGGTATGTCTCTAAACACCACGGTAAAACGTCCTTGTATCATTGTGGTTTGCTCTCTTGTGATTTACTTTGTGTAATTTACATTCCTAGAATTAAATTGCTTATATGTCTTTGTATGTTTGCTATCATTATCAATAGTCTTATATTATTGGTGCACTTAGTCGAGACTAGTTCATTTAGGTTTTAATTGAGCAAAACTGAATTGATTTATAATTCTGCATAAAACTTGGTTTTAGCCAAAAGATTTTTAAAACCGTCTATTCACCCCTGTTTAGTCGATCTCCTCGATCTTACAAGGCATTGTGCAGAAAGTCTCACTTGGCTTGTTTTTACAAAATGTGAATGGAGACATGTCACTACTACAGAAATGCTAATATCGACGCCGATCACGCATTTGTTCATCGAAACCGCCTCAGATAAACACAATCTCGAGCGGTTTTTGTTACCCACCGCCGTGTTATTCTCGCGCTAAAAACCATCTCAGGAAGATGTCATATCACGAGCGGTTCATGTTTGGAACCGTCGTGATACTTCACGACGGTTCCAAACATGAACCGTCTGTGATATTACACAATATCACGAGCGGTTTGTTATTAGAACCGCTCGTGATACTTCACGCAGCGGTTCCAAACATGAACCGCTCGTGATATTGCCCAATATCACGAGGCGGGTTTTGTTAAAACCGTCCGTGATAATTAACTCACCACGACGATATATATAGCTCGCCTCCCGCCCAAAACAGATATAGTCTTCTTGATCTCCATATCTCTAGCGCCACGATAGGTCCATCGCCGCCTTCGTCTTGTTTGAGTACATCGCCTCACCTCACCGAGCCGGCCGTCCATTTCGGCTTGTATATTGTCGCCGAGGAGCTTGCCGCCGCCTCTGCTCACCGATCGACGACCCACCGCGCTTGGACCTTCCCCGACTTTCATTGACACCTTCCTCGTGATCGAGGTGAGATATCAAGCATAAGCATCCTTTAATTTGAGTAGTTTCAGCGCTACACCAAATCGCTAGTTTCAGCGCCCATGGGACATCGTGACGTCGGTTCGCCTCAAAGCGAGACCTTAGGGCCGAGAGCCACGACTATATAGCAATGCGATGTCACCCTAAGCCCAGCTTTGAGCTTCAAATTAATTAATCCTACTGTTTTAATCATTTAGTTAATAAACTAACGAGTCTATGACATGTGGGATCGCCATAGATTTTATAAATAAAATCATGAAATAAAAATGAGTCAGCGACAAGTAGGGCCCACATGTAAGTTAATAAAATCCAAAAATGAAAAAATGAAAAATCATAATTAAGCCTCGTAAAATACGCTTTGAAAGTCATCACCCTTTTATTTATTTTCGTGGTTTTCAATACGAACCGTGTGATGGACCGAAGTGGATGTACACCGAGAACCGTGTGAGTGAAGAGTACATTAATGGCGTGTCTGCTTACAAGAGCCGCCGAGGAGGATATGTTGAATAAGGGGCGGAATATATGTATTGTCCATGCATTGATCGCGAGAATCAAGATGTTTAACAACCGAGCGCAGATCGAAGCACACTTGATTCAAGGGGTTTCAAAAGGGTTATACATGTTGGACCATCACGGTGAAGAGCATATTATACAGGAAGTCAACGATATGCATATTATACAGGAAGTCAACGATATGCCGCCAAATGTCGATTGTGGTTCCGATTCGGATAGGCTGCACGATGACAATCTAGATCAGATGCTTCATGATGCGTAAGGAACCGTGATGAGAGGAGTATGTTCAATTCAGGGCGTGATGGAGGACTCAGAGAAACCTTTGTTCCCGGCCGCAAGTCGGAATACACAAGGTTGTCATCCGTGCTTAAACCGCTGAAATTGAAGGCAAGCAACGGTTGGTCCGACAAGAGTTTCACTGAGTCATTAGGTCTCTTAGCGGACATGCTTCCTGAGGGAAATGAGTTGCCCAAAACCACCTACAAAGCCAAAAGGTTCTTTGTCCATTGGGAATGGAAGTAGAAAGAATACATGCATGTCCGAACGATCAGATCCTCTACCGTAACGAGTATACAAACATGCATGTATGTCCGGTGCAACGATCCCGATACAAGCGTAAGAAGCAATCGATGACGACGAGGAATCGAGGTGAAGAAAGGACCTCCGCTAAGGTGGCGTGGTATCTTCCTGTAATTCCCCGCTTGAAGCGGTTTTTGCGAACCCAAAGAATGCAAAAGCTGCTTGTATTGGCACTCAGAGGAGCGTAAGAATGACGGAAAGTTAAGACACCTCGCCGATTCCGCCCGGTGGAGAAACATCGATAGGAGGTTTGCAGACTTCAAAAGCGAACCGAGGAATATAAGGTTTGGATTGAGTACGATGGAATGAATCCTTTCGGTAATATGAGCAATGACATAGCACTTGGCCGTGACGCTCAGATCTACAACCTTCCTCCTTGGTTGTGTATGAAGCTAAGTATATTTTGTTGTCGATACTTATCCAAGGGCCAAGCAACCAGGGAATGATATTGATGTGTACCTAGCACCATTGATGGAAGATCTAAAAATACTTGTGGATTGAAGGGTGCAGTATGGGATGCGTATAAACGAGAGAACTTCACTTTACGTTCCTTGTTGTTCTCGCACCATAAATGATTATCCCGCCTTGCTAACTGTCAGCCGTAGTACAAAAGGGCCAAAGCCCAGACTCACCGCTTAGATGATACCCAGAGTGTGTGGTCAATCACTCGCGCAAGAAAACCGTGTACATGCGTCATCGTAGGTTCCTTCGAGGGCTCACCCATACCGCAGATGAAGAAACAATTGACGGAGAGAAGGAGGACAATTCAGCTCCAAGGCATTTAAGCGGAAAAGAGGTCTATGATATGGTTAAGGATTTAGATGTTGTGCTTGGAAAGGGATGTAAATCGAGGACAAGTAAGAAGAACATGTGGAAGAAGAGATCAATATTTTGGGACTTACCTTATTGGGAGCACCTAGAAGTTCGCCATCGCATCGACGCCATGCATGTAGAAAAGAATGTATGTGACACTTGATTGGTCTCTTCTTCAACATTCGTGACAAAACAAAAGATGGTGTCAACGCATGCGGCTTGACTTGGTTGATATGGACATCGACTGAGTTAGCACCAACAAGGACCGATAAAGGACGAACGTATTCTTCCCCGCTTGTTACACTCTGTCCAAGGCCGAGAGAACCGAATCTGCGGTGCTTGCATGGCGTGAAAGTTCCGTCCCTTACTTCGCCAACATGAAGAAACTTGTTTCGATAAAAGATTTGAAGTTAATTGGCATGAAGTCTCATGATTGTCATGTGTTGATGACACAAATGCTCCTGCTGTAATTAGAAGTATTTTGCCGATCAAGGTCCGAGAGACAATCATGAGGTCTGTGTTATTTTTTAACACAATTGCTCGTAAGGTCATCGATCTCGAAGGACTAGATGCTCGCAGACGAGGTGGTGACGACACTATGTGATCTTGAGATGTGTTTCCCTCCGCTGCTTTTTCGATATCATGGTCCATCTCATTGTTCATATTGTGAGGGAGATAAAGATGTGCGGGCCGTGTTCCTCGTAGCATGTACCCGCTCGAGAGGTTCATGGGAATTCTCAAGTCATATGTACGAAATCGATCTCGGCGGAGGGCAAGATCGTCGAAGGTTATGCAACCAAGAGGTCATTGAGTTACGCGCCGATTACATGGCTCGGTCGAACCGATGGGTGTGCCTCGATCTCGCCATGAGGGGAGGCTCGAGGGTATCGGGACCATCGGAAGGAAAGCAATCACTCCAAATATGGATGCGTATGCTCAAGCCCATTTCACGTCTTGCAACACATGACCAAGTGTCCTCAGATATCAACCAAAGACAAGGACGTGCTTGACAATGTAATCCGCGGCGGATGTTTGGATCACGAGACAACACAATGCATTTGTTCAACCAATGGTTGAAGGAGCGACTTGCTAGGAGCTCGTCAAGTGATATGCTGACATGGTTGGCAAAAGGGCCAACATTTACAGTTGTAACATGGCGAGGATACGACATAAATGGGTACACATTCTATACGCAGGCTCAGGATATAAAAAGCACTAACCAGAATAGCGGTGTCCGCATAGATGCATTCAGTACCGATGGGCTGAGGAGCTCCTACTATGGGCAAATAGAGGAGATATGGGAGCTCGACTACGTGCTTTTCAAGATCCCCCTATTTCGGTGCCGTTGGGTCCATCTCCCACAGGTGAAGGTCGATTAAGTGCGGGCGTCACTACCGTGGACCTCGAACGTGTTTGGATACAAAGACGAACCGTTCATACTGGCTAACCAAGTTGTTCAAGTCTTCTATGTTACCGACCCGGCAAATAAGAAGCGCCACGTAGTTCTTCATGGAAAAAGGAGGATTGTCGGAGTTGAGAATGTAGTGGACGAGGAAGAATACAATCAATTTGACGAGTTGCCTCCTTTCGGAAACGGCATAAGGGTCGAGGAAGAAGAACATGACGAAACTAGCTACATACGCGTCGATCATCATGAAGGGCTAATTTTTAAAGATTAATTGAACAATGTGTGTATATGTACTATATACATTCTGATGATCATGGTTAATTTTAGTTCATTTGAGTTAATTAATTGAGATTTGTACTGTGAAATGGATGTGATTGTTTCTCAAATGAATGTGAATTGGATGTATATACATGTACTTGTTGTCTTTTCTGCTTGTTTCAGAGGGCATGGCTAGCATTTCCTGAGGCTAGCCAATAAACAGAACGATCTAGATATTAACCAATACAAAATAATATCACAGACGGTTTGAACTACAGACCGTCTCACATGTGTATCACAGACGGTTGTTTATCAAATCCGTCTGTGCTACATGTATATCACAGACGGTTGTTTATTAACACCGTCTGTGATACATCATATATCACTGATTTGTTCTAACTTAGAACCGCTCGCATACACTATCACGCAGCGGTTCTAAATTAGAGCCGCTCGTGATAAATCACATATCACAGACGGTTGTTTATTAAAACCGTCTGTGATTCATCAATATCACAGACGGTTGTTTATTAAAACCGTCTGTGATACATCACATATCACAGACGGTTCTAAGTTAGAACCGGCTGTGATAGTGTGTATCATGAGCGGTTCTAATTTAGAACCGCTCGTGATGTCCATCCCTATTTACATTCGGACTCTAGCTAGGGTTTGCCGCCCGCCACTCTCAAACGATTAAGTTTCTCAACTCCTCTCGCTCCCTCCTCCCCGAGCCTGCCGCCACTGTCCTCGGCGCGCCGCCTCGAGCCCGGCGCTACTCCTCCCGATCCGTGACGCCGCCTCCTCCTCCAGCGGCCAGCGCGCCTCCCCGAGCCCGCCGAGCCTCCTCCTCTGACCCGAGCCCGCCGCCTCCTCCCTCCCAGGCCAGGCGTGCCTCCCCTTCGACGCCGCCGCTTCTCAGATCGCTCCCTCTCGTCCTTCTCCTCGACGCCCAAAGGTAACCAATGCCGAAGTTACCGATCGACCCCATGCCCCTTTCCCTAACTATTTCTATCAATAATCTGTCATGGTCCTTCATGATAATTGTACTTGTTTTAGGAATTTGTATTTGTTCTAGTCGATTATTCATATGGTATTTGTTTTGATATCGCTCATCGAATACATTGCAATGTGGTGTGTTGGGCTTGAGATGAATGCTCTGTGATGATAATAGTCTTGTATCTTGAAATTGTTTTGATAATCGGGTTTGTACTTGAGCTCTAATTGGAATGCTTACTCTACATCGATAGCAATATCAAAATGTTAAATCTTAGCTTTATGTTGATTTCATTTGTTCACATGATGTTCTATTTCTTGTGAAGATGTCTTCCGCTCATTCTCGAGTCGTTACCATGTGTCTCGATGATGCACCATCCTCTCGAACAATATCCAACCGCGTAGAAGAAGAGGAATATCGAAAAGGCCCACGGGCGATTTACCATCACGGAGGTCGATCGATGCGGGACCCTATCAATCCTCGCCGAGCAAATGCCGATTCCGGAGAATGGTCGGAATAGTTGCACGAACGGGTCAAGATCACCTACGATTCGTGGAAGGTGGTGCCCGACCATTGAAAACTTTGGCCGACGGAAATTCTTGCATCGCTCGAGATCCCAGAGAACTCCCGGACTCGTCGACGACACGCGTTGCTACAAGCGTGCAAAGCGTGGAAGAACTTCAAGAGCACGCTTGTCAAGAACTACGTGGAGAAGGATCTGCCGCCCTTCCACAAGTATCTATTATTGGAAGAGTCTGGGCCGAGTTTGTGGCGAAGAAGACGGCAGATGAATTTAAGAGTGAAAGTGCGGCGCTGCGGCCCTCGAGCAAAAACAAGCACCCCACGACTCGGCACCATTGGGTATGCGGGTAAAGCCCGATATGGAGGGATCGAGAACAGCGAAAGCGGTTTGAATCTCTCCTGCTATTTCGAGATCAGCGATGTGCGCGCCCGACATTGGTTATTTGCGAGGTTAGCTATTCGCCTCGGAAGTGTACTTTCCAAACCCCAAGACCGTGAAGTGTCCCAACGCTGGTAAGATATCGAACTACCTAGTTTGTAATTACTCCATAACTTCATAGGAAGTGAAATGACATGTCGGGCTATATTGCGATAACGCCGAGTGCACAATCTTCCCAAGGCTCATTCCAGCGGATAGGGAGAAAGATATACTCTCTGCGCCCTAGGAAGCAAAGTGAGCATCCGGTCGCACGAGAGGCGCCGGTGTTTTTGTTACATGGGAACAATGGTTCCAAGCGACAGAGGATCGTCATCGAGTAGGAGGAGAGCCAAAGCCGAGCACGATGCAAAGCTACGAGAGGATCTTCGTGCATCCTCGAGATGAGCTCACCAAAAAAATCAGAGCGAGGTCGGTGAAAAAGTCACCAATCCTTTGAGGAAAGGATTCGATGCGTTCGAGCAAAAGCAAAGAAGAGACTTTTGAGGAAAGGATTAGGGATTGCAAATGCCAAGTCGGTTGGAAGCCCTCGCCCTACTATACCGCTAGCTAGCCCCCCAAACATCCGAGTAGTCATGGCGTCCAACCCTAACCCTACCACAATAGGTGATGACAGATTTTCCGTCGATGACATCCGTAATAATTATTATCTCCGAATGCTCAATCCATTCATAAGCCCGTTGGAGTAGCTAATTTTGTACCGTATATGCGTGAGGTGGCTACGGCGCAAGCTCCAAGTGAGATATGTCTCTGTTGCCCTAGATGTCTTTGCTTGGGGCCGTGTATCCATCCATGTCGGAGCTTTGGTGCACGGTGCAAATCTAGCTCGGGTTTCGCAAAAGTGAATGTGGGCGGTGTTTGTGCCAATTTCGAGGCCGTCCCACCGAAAACTCCCCCAAGCGATGAGGTCATGACTCTAGGGCAAGCCGTTGGAACATTCATCCAATGGCCCAAGGAGGACATCTGCTCGAGCTACTGCTCGGTGTCAACTTCACGGAATGTCTCAGAACGCATCAAGTCCACGGACTTGATCGCACCGGCTACTGCTGACCGACATGGCAAGGGCCCGCCGCATCACATGCATCTACACTCGTGCTCAATCGACTCTTGTGAAGTCGACCTATACAAAGCGAGGCGCAAGGGCAAGGGCAAATCGAAGACGATCGAGTCTTCTCCTAATATCCCTTCTTGCCGCTGGGCGGAAATACAAGCCAGCGAGCCGTTGCTCGAGAAGTTAGACAGCCCTACCCTAGGATTTGGATTGCACGGAATTGCATGCATGGTACATGGAACACCAACAAGCGGTTGATCAACGATGCTCGGGTGTCACCGTTAAGTTCAAGGAGCATCATTTTAACCACGTGTATCAAGACGCCGTCTTCACGGTGACCTTCGACGACTTGTTCGTCTCTTCAACCTCGACGAGCTCGACGCCTCAATCATACGATCTTTGACAATCGTAAGTGTGTACAATCACGGTCAATGTTCGTGTAATATCGATAAATGTTATATATAACTCCTAGCTTTTGTATAATAGATACATGATCCGTGAAGCCGAAAGAATGAAATCACCGGTAGGTTTCTCGACCCACACGTTGTCTCCGAGTAAAGCATCACGGTGAATGCAACATTCGTCGAGAATTACGTTATAGATTTTTTCATGGCTCACCGCAACAAGGAATTCATACTTTTGCCCTACAACCAGAAGTAAGTAGTGTTGCACTACTGGCTATACTTAATGTTGATTTGTACTTTATAAGCAACACGAACTTAGGTTTAATGACCATGCTGACATACCTGTGTAGGTTCCATTGGATTCTAATTGTAATTATACCAAAACGAAATACGTAATATACCTAGATTCCCTCAGAGGGCCACCACAACTTCACGACTATCCGGAGTTTAATCATCAGGTAAACACATTTCCTCCATAGAAACTCTATTGTAGTCTTTCCTTCCTTTGCAATGGCTAAGGCTAACTTCTTGGAGTCACGTAGGGTGTTCGACGTGTTACATGCTAGAGGATGGAATATCAAGGGAAGGACGCTGCAACATGATCAAACATTCCCGGTACTTGCTAGCTAGTACACATTAATCCTATATAACACTTCGTAGCAATGCCTCTTGAACTAACCAATTCTATTTTTGCGGTTACACCGGCGATCGTAGGGCAACGTCTGTGGATACTATGTTTGCCACAACATGCAACTACTCGTCGGTTCTGCGATCACCAATGATCCTCAGGTTTGTCAATCTTTCAACAATTATTTCATATATACTTACCAATTTATATAAGCCCGAATTTAACCTTCATATCGACAGGTTGCAAACATCGCTTGCTCTGCGTTGGAGCAGAGCGAGCTCATAAAAATTCGATCACACCTTGCGGCATTCACGAGCAGACGTGTCATAAATCCAAATGGGAGTTTCCACGATGTAGTAGATTGAACTTGATTGAGATAGATTGAACATAATGGTACATGTGTGTAAATTAATGTACATTAATGGTTAATTTTAGTTAATTGATTTGTGAATTGGATGTGTGCTTGTTTACAAATGAATGCAATTTTGATGTGCTACGAAATGAATGAGAATTGGATGTGCTTGTTTGAGAGGGCATGGCTAGCATTTCTGAGGCTAGCCAATAAACGAAAATAGATTAAGCAATGCAAAGACTACCACGAGACGATGCAGTCAGATGAAACCGTCGTGATAGTCGACTACCACCGAGCGATGCAGAGATGAAACCGTCGGATGATGATCGATTACCACAGACGATGCAGATATGAAACCGCTCGTGATAGTGACTATCACGAGCGGTTTCATATACGCATCGTCTGCGGTAGTCACTATCACGCAGCGGTTTTATCTACGACCGCCTGTGGTAGTCGAATATCACGCACGGTTTTATCTACGAACCGTCGGGTAGTCGATCATCACGCACGGTTTATCTACGGACCGTGCGTGGTAGTCGAATATCACGCACGGTTTTATCTACGCATCGTGCGTGGTAGTCGACTATCACGCAGCGGTTTTATCTACGCATCGCTCGGTGGTAGTCGACTATCACGCATTTCGTTGCATCTGACGCACTGCCTGTGATAGTATGTATTACGACGGTTCGAGAACCGCCTCGTGATGACCATTAGCATTATCGACCCATAAACTCGCATTTGCCACGGAACCGCCTCGTGATGGCGCGTTGAACCGTCTGTAAAGGCCTTTTCTGTAGTAGTGTGTGAGCATGAACATGGTAGTGGTGATGTTATATGTGGATAGAACCTTATGAGTAACTATAGGTATATGGAACCTTATGAGTAACTACAAGTGGATGGAACCTTACGAGTAAATGTACGTGGAAGGAACCTCTTGAGTAACTATAGGTGGATGGAACCTTATCAAAATAATAATTTCTTACACAAATAAAACTTGGTTTTGTAGTTAAAAAGGCTAAGTCATAGGTTTGGAAAATAATTATAGTATTTGAGCAAACTGGTTTTGTGCTAAAATAAACATAAAACCCCTCCTTTGGTAATTCTTGTATCTATATCCTTGCATTTGCTATGAGGGCTTGCTGAGTACTTTCGTACTTATGATTGCTCAAATATGTGGATTCAAACTATGAAGCAGAAGACCCAGTATATGGATACAATTCTATGCATCCGGCTATGAGAATGACAAAGATGGCGATAACTAGGCCCTAGCCCCGGTCAATTGCTTGTGGCAAACCCATGGAGACCTAGTCCTTTTGGTTTACTTACTTTCCGCTGCTACTATGTACTCTTCGAACACAGAGACCCGTCTCGCATGTTACATGCGATTAGCTCTAAGGCCTATTTATAATATTTCTATAGTTTTTATACGCTTGTATGGATATGATATTCGTCGATAATTGTGTTGCGTGAGCTAACTACTAATCATGTGACTATCTTAGAATACACCGAGGGTCTAGATGCTCCAGATTCCCACTGCACAGCAGCAGACTTGACGACGTTGATATCCGTGAGGTCGAAGGGTTGTGCAAAGGGAGGAGTCACAGGTATACATTGGACGCGTGGGATCTGATGGGAGGAAGCTATCCCATTCGATTCGATGTAAACGTTATACCATTTTCTAGGTTTTCTCAAAAAAAGTACAGATAAAAGCTAAGGCGCATGGGCTCTAAAAAGCTTTTGGTCCTTTGGTTCGATTCGTTTGTTGGTTGGGTTTTATATATGCTTAGGGCTTGTTGGAAAGTCTATTCCTAGCCAAGATCCATATAGATATGCTGAGAATTTGAACTAAAATCTAGGTTCATCCATGGGGATAAACAGGGATTTTAGTCCAACCAAACAAGCCCTTGTGGGGTAAGGGCAATTATAATAGCCCTTTTCAGGCTCGGCCATGGCCCATTAGGAGAGGCCTACGGCCATCACATTTAGCTCCTTTGTAATAATGCTAATATTTATTCTTCTGAAGAAACAATTCTAATTTTCAATAATTGAGGTAAACTAAGAGTATGAAGTTTTCATGTGGACTTAATTTTGATGCCCGGGATTTAACCCCATCAGTCCACATTAAAGAAGAAGAAGCACCCTATCACGCGAGGCGACCACGAGAGCCAACGCTCGAACCATGGTGGGCTGAGAGCCTATAGCTCCCCTCATTTTTGCCAACTGAGCCTCAGCTCAGTCCTCAAATAAAACCCAACACACACACACACACACACAGGCGAGACACCAAGCGAGCCAAGGACTCGAACACTGGCGGGCAGCCCGCACAACTGGGAGTCTACCACCCGAGCAAAGCTCGGTTCTCTGGACTTAATTTTGAATCCCTAATATGTTTTCCACATCTTGCTAATTGCACAACTCAAATCCTAAGCTCTCAATCGATAGGCCTAGCCTTACTGCTGGAACAGGCGGTTGTAAACACCATGCTACAAAATTCTTCAATCTATACTAACATAAAAAAAAAAGTGTGAGTTACTTTTTTTCTATATACACACAACGTTGTGTCCAAAATAAATTAATTATGATCGTCCAATCAAGTGAATCCAATATGACTCATGTTGATAGTTGGTTCTACCATCCTGTCATCTTGGCCCTCTATTTACCCCATCCAGTGTGATACTAAAAGTTGGACCTGTTATCCTTAATTGACTTAATAATCGTGATCGTTTCTGAGAAATCCTCCGGTTTATATTAATAATGACACAGATTAAAAGTAGATATGTACCTCACTTCTATATTGAAGATTCTAGATAAACAACCCGTTACCACCAAACCCATGAGTTGATGAACCTATTGAACTTGTTTATCTTTCTGGCCATAGACTCTAGATCTTGCAACGTCAATAAGATTGCTGACGATCATGGAAGCGGGAACTAGATTGTCAAGGATCCTCATGAATGTGCACGACCAATGCCTTGGTAACAATGTTGTTTGTTGGAAGAATATCACTTAAGATTTATTTATAACCAACTCTGCCATATTCAGTGTAGGCATCGCCGTCGTTGTCCAAGTGGGTCAGTTCGGCAAAACCCATTATGGGGTAAAGGATTTCAGCAAAGTAATCATTGGAGAAAAAAATTGAACAACTTGATCTAGGGGAAAAAGAGAAGAAACTAATAAAATCTGAAAATGCTTATGGAAATCCATGGGTTCTCCACCCACTCAACACTAGAGTGAACACTTAAAAGAGGGGAGAGGGCCAGAGGGACCGGCGATGGAACGGTGAAAGTTGCGGCAACAACACAGTGCTCCCGGCGGCTAGGTTGATGTTAATAATAGTTGTAATTATGCCCCTTAAAGCCCTCCTAATACTCAGCTGTGACCCTTTCCCACAAACTGACTATTAAGCTACCTTCAGCCTTCATGTGTTCTCGGGCACATGCATGTTTCTCAATTTTCTCGAATAATGGTTTTCCCACTGGTGTATGTACTATTATCAACATCAAATATGCCTAACAATACAAGAGGTTTTGCATCTTTCTTTTCCTCGGCATGTTTGTATTATTTTTTTGGCTGACATATAGGTTTTAGTAACGTCTAGGAAATGATCCGTCCCAATATACTGTGATGTACTATGTACTGTAGTAGCAGCAGTACCCGAAGAAAAGCAAGCAAGAAAAGAAAGGCTGCCAGAAGCGCCAAACTGGCTAGTACGACTACCATAGGTCGAAAAAGGCAATAATGCAAGGGTACAGCGTGCGGCAGTGGCCGTCAGTCAGTCGCTGAAACATACATCAGACACGAACGTTGAGGCATGGGGCCGCCAATCGCCAATTCGCAACGGGTAGATGCTGCTGCTGCTGCTGTAGCAGCTACATTTATTTGTTTCACAATAACTCCTTGAAACAAAACAGATTAAGAAACAGACGGGACACTTTAATACTCCTACTCACGTCATGTCACATCTACGTTTCATTTACTTCTTCAACTCTTGTACTCGAGAAGATATAGTAGTAGCTTACTTCTTCAACTCATGTACTCGAGGAGATCTAGTAGTAGATTGAGTAAAAACATTCAGGAGGGACGAAGGAATTAAGAAAGGTGCACTTGTTACAACAGGTTACTCCTCCATCATTATTAATTATCGTCGATCAATTGATCTCGTACAATTAGGGTTTGTTTAGGAGGCTGATTCTCGACTGAGATCCTCTGATAGGCTGAGATTTTGGCCCAATCAAAGAAAGCATTGAGGAGAGAAACAATACTGGGTACACTGAGAACCTCCTTTCGACAGGCACTGCTAGTTAAGATGGAAGTACTAACATGGTACACATGGATGCATGATGCATGGCTGCTAATTTGTGAAATGCAGAGTAGCTACGTACTGTGCCGGTATGCGCACTCTGGCGTGAGGGAGTGGTCTCTCTTGGGGTCGCGGCAGTAGTTGTACACCATGTACCGCTGCTGCAGCAGCTCCATGGCCGCCACCTGCTGCCGGCTGAGCTGCCCCCCCACTGATTCATGCTGGCACCGCGGCGGGGCTTCGGCGGCGCACGCCCGCAACACGAACCTGGATAAGCGCGCGACGAATGGCTGGTAGCGGTAGTCGGCCCGGTACCTGCCATTGTCGGTGGCCCAGGAGGAGGCGTCCCAGATGGTGCCGTACAGCCACATCGGCCGCGCCGGGAAAGTTGCCGTGGACATGCCGGTGAGGCGAGCGTAGCGGCGGATGGGCACGCCGTCGACGAAGAAGACAATCTCGGAGGGGCTCCAGAGGATGGCGTAGCTGTGGAATGCCGCCGTGGGGTCGAACCAGAGGTGGAACTTCATCTCCCGGCCGATGATCCGGCCGTCGCCGCTGCCGCGGACGTAGATGTTGGTCTGCAGGGTGTAGGGCCTCCCCGGAGTGGTGCCGAGGAACTCGATGTCGACCTCATCGTGGAAGCCGGGGTGCACCTGGTTGTTGGAGAGGTAGAAGGCGGTGATGACACCCGCCGTGTAGCCGGGCTGCAGCCTGATGGAGGCGGCGAAGTAGCCGCTGCGGAAGGCATGCCTCGACCGGAAGCCGCTCCCGGAGTGCCGGTCCAGCCAGATGGTGACAGTGCTCCCGTCGCTGGAGACGGTCTGGTGCTGCGGGCCCCAGAGGTTGGCGAAGTCGCGGGAGAACCCAGCAGCAGCAGCATGGGATGGCCCGCCCGTTGCTAGCAAGGCAGCACCATGGAGGAGCAACATTACCAGTAGAAGCTCAGGAGCATTCGCATGGCGGCCATGGCCGAAAATGCAACCCATCACCGTGGCCATGTACGTAGGCGCGGATAGCAAGACACTGGCTGAGATGGAGTTGAGCAGCCACTCCCATTGGCTTAAATTCAACGACAAAGACGACTGGTGGTGCCATCAGCCATGTGCTGCTGCTGCAGTTCAATTGGGAAGGAGTAGCCGGCCGACCGTTGGGTACGGAAAGCCCATTCACCGATCAAAATATTTTATTTTGCCCACTAACAAAGCCCGTTTGTAGGCCACCTAGCCCGGCTGCTGAGCTCCAAAACTGTATAAAACTAGCGGGAGGGCTCGCCTAATTGCAGCTAGATTCAATAGTTTATTCACAACAAATATACTAAGAACACGTGCATCCACCGGCCAGCGTCCCTACTGGCCGAGTAAGTGCTCAGGCTTTGCTTCGCACGAGCGATCGTGAATTTTGGAGACGAGCGAGTGGCCATGAACTCGTAACGTGGTCGTAGCCGTAGGTTTGCCCAGGCTTTGGAGGACCGCTGGCTCCGCCACTGTGTGCATCTCAAGTGATAAGGTGATGTCATAGGATTTAATTTTTTGGGTCTGTCTATATAGAATTCGTATGTTTTCTCCGTAAAAACCTGTCATATTCTGAAAGTTCATTTACAACTCCATTATATATAAATTACAGTAAATAATTTATGTAATTTTGGTTATTGGTCATTGTAATTATTCTTGAAAGTCTTAATAACTCATATTTCCATCACATGATTTAAAATCTCACATGTACTTTGAGAGGTTGAGCAAAAACAAAGAAAAAAATTATAGCTCCATTATACATAAATCACAGTAAATTATTATGTAATTTTGGTTTTTAGTCACTGTAATTATTCTTGAATGTCTTAATAACTCATATTTTCATCACATGATTCAAAATCTCACATGTACTTTGAGAGGTTGAGCAAAAACAAAGACAAAAAAAAATTATATACCAACAAAATACGACAATGTGGTGAACCCATTATGTTCTTCACATGTACTTTGAGAGGTTGAGTAAAAACAAAGACAAAAAATAAAATTATATACCAACAAAATACGGCAGTATGGTGAACCCGTTATGTTCTTCACATGTGCTTTGAGAGGTTGAGTAAAAACAAAGACAAAAAATAAAATTATATATAAACAAAATACAGTAACGTGGTGAACCCGTTATGTTCTGTGGTGAGGGAGCTTGGTGCCGACCACCCGGACCTGGACGCGGCCAAGGTCTCCCTCGGCGTCCTCGACGTCATCTCTTAGGTAGGTACGAGCGTACGGGCTACAAAAATGTCTTTGCACTTCGTACTCATTGGTCGAGGCGGTTGTACATGTACAGCTCGTTGCTTTGGATCCATCCATCCATCGATCCATGTGTGCATATATATACTATGAAATATTAAGATGAATGAATAACACATCAACAACACGAATCTTATAGCATATCTAATGAACAGAAAAGTGACAGTTTTTTCGTCAAAAAACTGTCGAAAGCTAAGTAGCAATTCCCTAAATTTTTTAGCACTCATGCCAACGGTTGGGAGAGTGCATGTTAAGTCTGGATTGCACGGCAAACCTTGGAAGCTGGTGTCATGAATGTTTAGCACATATCGGTGGTTCTAAGGGTTAGAGTAAAAATAGTTAATAATGGTATTGTGGAGAGAGAGCTGATGCATCCATCTTATCATCTAGTTTATTAAGCATGGCATTTAAAATAAGATATAAGGGGTGTTTGGAACGGCTTCGGCTTTTCGCTCGAAAAAGCCAAAAGCCGTTCCAAACACCTGGCTTTTTGCAATCACTTTTCTCCAAAGCCGCTTCACGTTACAACGTGCGGAAGCCGGAAGCCGCCGATGGGGAGCTTCCGTGGCTTCCCGCAACCTCCATTTTCGAACTTACCCCGAACTTCGGGGGTAATTACCCGCCGATTGCCACAACATAAAACCACCGCTAACACTACAAAAAGACCAATCTATTCTAACGCACGTTATGCAACACATATAACATGTGTTGTAGGAAAACTCAACTACAACACATATTGTCATGTTGCTATGACCCTAGTGTAGAAAGCTCCAAACATACTCAGCTCTAGTATGTTACAACACTTTGTAATGTACGTTACAATACTTAATAGACTTGTTGCTAGGGCATTCTACAAATTTTATGACCTATTTACCACCTAATGTTATACTGCTAAAAATAAATAAATTGGTAATTACAGTGGTATGAAAGATATGATACTTTGTTGTTGTAATTCTAATAATATGGATATAATCAAGGACAAACAATCTGTCGGTGAAAACGAGCAAAGGGGATTGAGTGTTTGTCGGTAATAGTATTTTCTTTTTTACTTGCAAACTGTGTGTCGAAAAAATATGCACTGACTAAATGTCTATCGAGCATTCGGTAGGACCGAACACCAAATTTCTACCACGGAGAAGGAAATCCCTGGGTACGGTAAGGGTTCAATTTTTGGGCGCAGTGGATGAAAATTATGGCACAACCAAGTAAAAATTGGGCTGCCCCTCAGAAAAAAAATTCCCTGACCACTCACACCAACCTCCTCAAATCCCCCGACGCCCACCTCTCTAGCTCCCACTACTGTCGTCCTCTCGGCCTCCTGCCGCCACCCTCCTCTCCCTCCTGTCGCCGCCTCCTCTCCAAAGCCTCCCGTCATCGCCCTCCCAACCCCCGTGATCCCTCGGCTGCCTTCCCCTTCTCCTACTCAAACCCTAACCGATGCCACCCTATGACATGCCCCGCCTCCCCCCTTCTCTTGGTAAAACTCTCACTGCTACTCCCTCACACGACCATGCTACAGCCGTCCCTTCCGCCTCCCTCTTGCATCGTCACCCTCCTGAGGCCCTGTTGCTGCCACCCGGCCGTAGCAGGCCATACTCAGTGACCTCGATCTCAAGCTGGCCATCCCCGGCGTAGTCGTCCTCGATCTGGTCTTTGATGACCCCTACTCCAACTCCCGCGGTCCCTCACTATGTTTCTTCTCTAGCCTCCAGGAAGCATGCTAACGATGAATGTAAACAACAGCACAAGGTGAGCTCATACATCACGTGCCTTAGGCTCTCGCGTTTCGTTCACTAGGTCCTTTCGTTAGTGAGATTTTTCTTTTTTGTTGTTTATGGTCGAGATGCAGGAAAGTTTAGGTCTACAGGGGTAATGGCAATTTTTGGTTTGTTTAAATCTGATGATAGCTGATGGATCTGGTTTGAGAATTAGTAGGTGATGAGTTGGTGCTGCTGGGCATATTATGAAATTAGATTGGTGATGAACTCTTGCACTAATTGGCCATATTGTGAAATCAGATTGGTGATGAACTCTTGCACTTATACTAATTGGTGATGAACTCTTGCATATCTCTTACTAATTGTGAAATTAGAGAACACTTCATATAATCAGCGAGCTCCAGTGATGAACTGCTCCCATTTGCAATTTTTTATCATCATTTCTTGTTTTTAGTGTAGAAGATATAAGAACAAACTTGAATAAAAATATGTGATGTTTTCTAGATTGGGTTTATTTGAGGGTCCTTTCTAGCTCCGGTAATAACTCTAATAGTCAGCTGCCACAAATTGTACTGAGCCTCATGGTATTTCCCATCCGATGTTAATTTGGCTTGGCTAGACAGTGCATACTACTGCTAAAATCAAATAAGTTTGTATTGTTTGGGTAAGCAACTGACTAGGGCTCGGTAATTAGCTTTTATAAAGTTCAATACAATAAGCTAGCTGGAAATTCTTAAAAAATTCTTGTTGTGTCTCTTTGTTTGCTTTGAACTATCATGTGAATCCTAGTGTGATTTGATAACTGCTATAATGAATATATAAATCTGTTGATTTTTCACTATGTGCAAAAATATGCTATTGTGTAGATATTTTTAGACTTGCAATTGCTGACCCTTGATGTACCATCAAACATATTTTCAAGGTTGACTTGTGTTGGCATCATCAAAGGCTGCTTCCAAATGTGATTATGCTGCAGCTTTGGGTGTCAATGGACATGAGGTACGGGTGAGGAAATGCACAGCATTACTATGTTTGTAACACCCTGGCTATTCGGAAGCTAAAATGTTACCTAAAGAATCTAACATACAACCATAATGCGGAAGAATTTAAACAATATCTCATCTAATGGCAAAAAAAAAACTACATATAATAGAACAAATGAAGGAATATAATCTGAATCCAACGACAGTTCACAAACTTCAATTATTCAAGTCTACTGAATCCACTAAGATAATTATATCAAAGGAGTAATCAAGGACCACAAGCAGTACTTAAGCAACCATAACATGGAGAGAGATATCAAATACATCTAACTTTATTTATTACAGTTCATCAATTAACGAATGAAAGACATAACCAAGTCCTATTATTGAAACTGGAGTATGGTAAAATGAATGAATAGTGTGTGTCTACTTCCTCCCAATAGAGCCATCATCAACGATCACCTAAAATAAACAAACAAAGCAAGAATGAGTCCGAGACTTAGCAAGTACAGTGAATAATTGGACATACAACAAATATGAACGAGACAACAACATTAAAGAATATGAACATAACACCGAATGTATATATGAATGAATGGAATGAATGGATTTAATGAAATGAAAGGACTGCACTCCTGCTTATACCGGTATAGCTAGTGACACACCCGTCGGTGTTCACTTAAGCCCGCATTTAACAAAATACGGGGATCCAAATCCCGTATGAAGAACGTTTCATATGGGTGTCCAAATCTGCCCACATTGGAATAGTGGGTCTTACGTGCCCATACTGGAATTGATGGGTCTTTATAATCCACTCCCGTGGATGGAACATGATAATGGATGCATGTAATGAACTATGAATAGTGAATGACATCATCTCTAATCATGGGAATATCACAAATGAAAGAAACATAAATATTGAATCTTCTCATGTATCATATGAAAACACAATACGAACATCAAGCATTCAGCACTCACAAATCTTAAAAATATCAAAGTACTTGCCTTCTGCGTTGCGACGCGTTAGTAGGCAACGAAGGTGCTCCTAAACCAGAAGCCTTGCCGCCTACACAAGTAAGTACTCGAAATAAGAACAAAATGGTACATGACGCTACCAGCAATGTTCTACAACACCTTCCCGATAACCCAAGAATTAACTAATATACCTATTCTGAAAACAGACAACCCAATCACAGAAACGAATCTGGACAGCAGCACGGAATAACTCATATCTATTGATCTGGGACTCAGAACGAGGTGAGCCCAGATCCTATGAAAACTTAACGGATATATCTATAAAATTCTAGTTGACAAGATCTCCCAATTCGGCCAAAATAAAATGCTAACCGGTAGATGAAAGTACAAGACAGATTCTGTCTAGATGAAAAGGACAGCAGTAAAGAACAGATCACAACTTTTGATCTACAACTCCGATTAGGGCATTCTTTATCATTATAGAAAGGTTATAAAAATTTCTACAATAACATATTTGGGTGAAAACCCTGAATCTTCCATTATCATAATCATAATTTAAAAGGCAACTTGATAGTTCATTCTCGTTAAGAATTCAGGACAGCAGGGAAGATCATACCATAACTTTTGATCCGTACATCGGAATTAGGTGTTCTTGGCGGCTACGGAAAGCTAAGAACAGTATCTAAATATCTCTAGGGGATGGACATCTCAAAATCGGCCCCTAAGAACACAAAATCGGCCGTGCAACAATCTGGACAGAACCGAACTACTAGCAGTAGGAATTCGATCCAACAATCTTAATCGATTTTGCATCTATTCTGAATCAAACAGCGAAGAACATCGTTCGTTACCCTTGTAGAACCACAGGAGATCACTGAATTCCCCCGTGAAGTGCTCCTCTCCTCTTCTTCTCCTCTCTTCCTCCTCTTTTCTCCTTGGCGGCAAGACCAAGGTTCTTCTCCCTCCCCCCTTCTTCTTGGACAGCAGTAATGGAGCGGGGCGTGCACTGTAGCGTCGGAGTTACTGTAGCAGCGGCGGACGCACTGTAGCACAGGGGTTTTTGGTTGCCCCTAATGGGCCAAGGCTATGGGCCTTTGGCCCAAGATTTAATCCCCCTTTTACGGAAATTCTGAAATTCCATTTTAAATCCCAATAAAATGGTTTGAAATTCAATTATAATTCTTAAGATTGAACAGGGTATTACAATGTTATTGTGCTTGTTATGGCTAGTTGGCTATCGAGTTTTTTTGGGTGTATTCTGTTTATCCTATCTCGATTGTTTATTACCTTTGTCATATTTTTTCATAGCTGAATATTAATTAATGATATTAGATTTCTAAGTTATCAAAAAAGTATATTGAATATTTCTTAGATTTATAAGTTTGTTGATATCTTATAGTGGTAAGCACTGATATTTATCATTTTATCCTATTGTATGAATATCTAGGAAGTTTTGAACCTTCTCATATGTATACCCATGCATTTTTGTGCTCTAGATGCTTAACATGAAGAAATCATTCTTATATTAGGGTTGTTTGCTATGATCGATTCTTTGTAAGATCGAAGAGGCCGACTAGAGGGGGGTGAATAGGCGGTTTTTAAAAAAAATCTTTTGGCTAAAACCGGGTTTTATGCAGAATTGTAAATCAATTCGGTTTTGCACAATTAAAACCTAAATCAACTAATCTTTACTAAGTGCACCAACAATATAAAACTATTGATAACGATATCAGTCATACAAAGACATATAAGCAATTTAATACAAGGAATGTAAATTACACAAAGTAAAGCACAAGAAGAACAAACCACAAGGGCACAATGATGTTTTGCTGTGGTGTTCGAAGACTTGCCGGTCTCCCCTAATCCACGTTTAGGTAAGCCCAAACTAATTGGACCGGCTCCACAAATTAAGCCAAACACCTCCGAGGTAAGTCCAACCACTTGGACCGGCTCCAACACGAACCAACACCTCGATCCACTCGGGGTTACTCTTCCTCCACTCCGGATATGGCGAGCACCAAACCACTCACAACCCACCGGGTCTTCTCACAACCTTCTTTGAGAAGATCACCGACGCAACTTCTCCAAACTGTCGAGGTGTTGGTAAACACCAAGAGTAATAAGTTGAAGACGCTCACTTGCATGAATCAAGTGTCTAAGCTCAATGGATACACAATCCACTACCTAATGCAACACATGCACTTAGGGTTTGCTCTCTAAGCTCACTAAGTGCAACACATGCACTTAAGAGATGAGATGGCTTGCTCTTTGCTTAAAGGAATGAATAGCACCAGCAACACAACCTCTTCCACAACTGGCCAAGGTGGGTATTTATAGCTCACACACAAAAACTAGCCGTTGGAGGTAAAGTTACAGAGAAATAGGGATAAAACGGTCTGACTGCCAACTAATGGCGGTCGCCGATCTCAACGCTCTATAAAACTAGCCGTTGGACACATATCGATCATTGCCAACCAATGGCGGTCGGGCCAAACCACCGGTCGGGCCCAGAGGGCGGTCAAACCACTCCACAAAGGAGCAAACCAAATCTAGAGAAGCACCTCCCTAGAAAAAACATACCGCTAATAAAAGATCGGTACTACCGCACTCCGGTAGTACCGTAGAACAAATGCGGTCATACCGCTGACCCACCGGTCTGACCGACCAACACATGGGGTTAGACCGATACCCCACCGGTCAGACCGACTGACCTAGGCGGTCAAACCGCTCCCTGCCACCAAAGCTAAAAATAGATTGTGCACATTGCTTCAACTCAATTTGCAAAACATATTTGCCAATTGATGCAAGATGCGCACAAGGGATGAAGGAAAGATTCCCAGCAAGTTGCAAAATACATTTACCGACTTTTAGAATCAATGCCACAAGGAATAAGGTACATGGACTTAAACCATTTGCAAAACACATTTGCAAACTAAACTCATATGCTACAAGGATTATGCATGAGCACGACCATTTGCAAAACACATAATACATGACACTCTCAAGCTACTAGTCAAGTCCCCTCTTAATAGTACGGTAACCTATACTAGCAATTCGGTCATCCAACCAAACACCAAGACCGGTAAAAGACTAGAAACACATCCTTAGCCCTAGCTAGCCATACCTTTACCTTGCACATTCACTTGAAGCTTAATGACATACATCTTCTCTTCAAAACCGGGTCATTGACTTGATAATCATCAACACATGATGATTTCCTTTACTTCAAGTTCTTGACTTGAATATGCATTAACCCATGATGCACTCTTTCACTTGATCTCCATCAACACATGATGGGTCTCCTTTTGATTTGATGATCAACTCATGATCATCTCCTCTTCTTGAACATCATCGGCGCACGACGATTTCCTTTTCTTCGAGATCTTGATATGCATCAACACATGATGCATCTTCTTCTTGAACCTTGACTTGAAGACGATCAACACATGATGTCATCCAAATTCTCTATCATCATAGGACATAACCTATTCATCCAACTCATGGAAAATATTAGTCCTACAATATGATTGTCATTAATTACCACAACATACCATTAACTCATAATGGTGGGCCAAGATACTCTGATCTTTCCCTCTTTGGTAATTGATGACAACCATCATAATTGCAAATAATTGAATGTAAGGTTACATGAGTATATATGAACTACACAAGTTTAGTATACTCATTTGATATGTTTCAAAGTAAAGACCCTTAATATATGTGGATAAAGGTATATGGATCAATACTAATGAAACCACAAAACATAGAGTGAACTCCCCCTAAATTTGTGCATACTCGAATGTGTAACAAAAACATATGCACATATTCAAGTTAGACTTCTAGTGGAGTTCAACCTATATTTTCGATCCGAGGAATGCAATAGGAATATGATGTCGAATGCATACCTCTTTGATTTTTACCTTTTTATCTAATTGAGACTAAACAACAGGTATAACAATAGAAGTGTTAGTCTCACAAATAGATTTGTCATTAATAACCAAAATACTCCATTAACACATAATGGCAGGTCTAGATTCTTCATTCTTCCAGCCAATTCTGATGAAAAAACTAAACAGTGCACGGTGATCATGTAATCTTGTAGTGATACTGTATGTTATCCGCTGCATGTTTGAGGCTTTGATTCGAGACTATTAATTGAATTGGTTTTGTAAGAGTTATCATTATGTATTTATTGTCACATGAACTAATGTCAGAAATCTTCTAGAAATAATTT
This sequence comes from Phyllostachys edulis, assembly GCA_036346405.1. Classification (NCBI taxonomy): domain Eukaryota; kingdom Viridiplantae; phylum Streptophyta; class Magnoliopsida; order Poales; family Poaceae; genus Phyllostachys; species Phyllostachys edulis. The sequence goes on from CM070556.1 coordinate 41,683,596, forward strand.
TTGATCTCGGGTCTATTCATTCAGATTAGTTGTTTGTTGGTTCGTTGCATTTCAGTTGTTTTGTCATATGATATGATGATGTATCTGTTGATAGCTACATATATGGTGTTGTTTATAACCACAATGTGACCCCTTTTTTTTGTGAAGGTTGTTGTTCATCTAGTCCTTTATCATGTCATGTTCACTCATGTTTAAATATCATGGTGAGAATTTTGACTGTTCAGGACCTTCTGAACACAAGCTAGAGCTACTTTAAAATCTGGCATGTAATTCTCCTTATTTGAATTGTAGTCTATTTAAATTGATGAGTTGTTTTCTATCAATATTCATGCATGTAATTGGATAATGTAGCATCAATAACTCATAATCTTTCTGTGATATTATGCTTTTGAACTTAGCTTCTTTTGTCATAAATTGTACTTGGGTCTTTCAATGGTTATATGGAAATAATTCCATCTTAGGTTTATAATAGTGTGTGTCGATTTGATATTCTCACTTACCTTTATGGGAGTACTCTTGACCATTGACTGGATATTTACTATGGTATTTTTCTATTGGTCCTAAACTTGCTACAATGTGCAAAATGCTATTTTGGGCTTTATCTTTTGGAAATTCAAATATGCAAAAAAAAAAAGCAATATGTGTTGTCTTACTCAAATGAAATCAAGATTTTTGGTATATGCCACTCATACAATTTCATGTTTTCTATAGGGCATTGATTTCTATTTCCAAACACATGTCAAGCAAACTTTGATTTCATGAGGACTTTGGTTCATCCAAGTGTGATGCAAATAACACCTAAGCCCTGAGCATTCAAACTTTTTGATGCAATGGTCTATTCTGTTTAACATGTTTCATGCTCACTACAACACAACATCCATGTAGAGACGTCCAATCTATAGGCTAAAGACGTGTTATTTCATCTCTAGAGGACCGTAGAGCCGTTTTTATAAAGCGTCCTTGGAGCGCCTCCCCACGGACTGTGACAAGAACCGTAGAGACGCTTGTAAAACATGTGTACAGGGTATAAGACGCTTTACAGAGACGTTAAAATTCATGTCTATATATGTAGAGACGTTTTAGTACATACACTTACATAATGTCTTTACTGATATAGACACGTCCGATTTGTATGCCAACAAACATAGAGACGCTTTTACAAATTTATTCAATCCATGTGCACACAATTTATACACATTTGTTAGAGACGTTATATACGTCTCTAGGTACGCAAAAGCGTCTTTTGGACATCTTACTGTAAACTTTTTTATTTCGAATTTAATTGGATTATTTCAAATTTGATTCGTGCATTTTGCTACAAACGGAAACATATATTGTCATATGAAGACATTATTCCACCCTATCCAAAAAAAACTAGAAAACAGTTGAGCACATGTCGTCACGTGAAAGCTTCATATTCTCTTAATCAGCAAACTAAGAAAATTGTTGAGCATACATGCACTTCATAGCAGCAAGAAATATTTGAATTTACAACAAGTGGAGTTCACAACTGAATCAAACATCCATATAAAAAAGGTGCAGATACATCAGGAAACGATCCTATGGATTGACACAATTTTTTTTCTAAATAGTTAGAATCTATCCATAAGCTTTGTCCAGGGAGAAACTAATACATTAGCTCCTCCATCTCCATTGCATTCTCTTTGTAGTCCTAATTATCCCGCAAAGCGGTTGAAAAAGAAATAAATGTCCTAGTTAGAAAAGTGTAAGATGACAAGTTTTTTGATGAAATTAGAAGAATATAACATACCATGTTGTTTTGTATCGAGAAGAAGTTGGGGCGGTGGAGGATGGAGCACGCGATGTTTCCTTAGGATCTGGTGAGCCCTTAGCATTTACCTTGATTGAAAGAGTGGTCCTCTTGCCCTATAGTAATCCGATAGCCATCCGGATATGATCTCGAGTTACGATTCTCTTAGGCCCACCACCAATCTGGGTCCTCTTTAGTCGTGGGCGCGATCGATGTGGTGTGCTCCTGCAAACCAAACCATTAGTACATCGATTATGAACTATGATACCGATCTGAAACCCACAAAGACCGGATGGCCCAAGTCGCCACTACCAGCGATATACTATTAACCACCAATGCAAAATGTGACACCAAGATGGCATTTCTTTGGATCTAGTTTCATATCGAATCATTGTTATTCAATGAAGTTACTTTGAACGCATAATGCCACTATGCCAACATTAGAAATTCATGAATTGACTAATGCAATGTAATGTAGTTCACAAATTGCATTACATGATGTAGATTACATTGAAGCAATCGGTTCAACAATACTTATATTTAGTTCTCGGTTCATTCCATGCCATTACAGTTCTAAGAAGAACTATAAGATTGCATCGACATATGAAGCATAGTCAAATTCATATGGTGGAAACATACTAATACCTTCAATGTAAGACATTGGCATTACCATCTCGAGACAAGCTGTTTTAACCAAGAATGAAGAATATGTCATACACTATAATTTAAGTACCTTAACATATATCGAGATATCCAATAGATAGAAACAGTTAAAATTTTGTAGTTGCGGGACACCAATCCCATCCACCCATCCCATGAGGATCATCATCTAGATCAAAGCAATCAACAATGCCGAGATAGTTGTAGTATACATTTACTCCTGCATATATGCGTTCCAAAGGTACTAGTACCCTCGGGTTGATTATCAATATTTCTACATACGAAAAAGAAACAAGATAATATCTGATGAAGTAGTTATGGCTCCGAGAAAATGCAACACGATCCACTACATAATTTCCTTAGTTGTGCCTTTGGGATACAAAGCAAAGAATTGCCACTGAATTTTAGCATGTTCGAATTTTTAACAAAATATATGGTAATTGGTAAGCAAGGGTTTAGAACTAACTTCCTTTATTGGGTTGGCGAGCAAAGGCTTGAGAAAGTCGACGGCATTGGGTAATCCACCATGGCGAGATAAGCGTATGCCGAGCTCAACCAATCTGAAAGGTCCCGATCGTTTTCAAGGTTACTCGACCATTCATACTTCATTATTACAAACGATCTCAATGTAAAAATGGAGTGCACAGAGAAATCACTCAGCGACAAAGGTGGAAAGTTTTGCTTAGTTTGAAGACTATCTTGATTGTTTCCTTGCTCATCTAATGCTTTCCAAGAGTCCTTTATTGTTTGAAAGCGACTTACACTTTCCTCTAAACACAAAGAAAAAGCGGTGTCATGGTGTCCTTTATCTAGAAGACTAGAACAATAAAATGAAGCACAAGATGGCCTTTTACGCACCTTAAAATCATCTGAAACAAGATCGTAGAATATGGTGGAAGGGACAATGTCCTCAAACTGTAGGATCGGAGCCGATGACACGAGAGCTCAAGCGGTGATATGCGGGTATTTAAGCCTCATCAAGCGACAAGCAACGTCCCAATCAACGGCATTAGTCTGTAACTAAGCTGAAACTCCGGGAGCGGTGGACCACTAGGCCAAAATCACGGGAAATTAAAGGAAATCGTAGAATCTTCACAAGACATAATCAAGATACTACTAGTACTAGCTCTTACTTCCACCGTATGAGCCCCCAAAGAGCACCACGTGGTGCCTACTCGGATAGGTTCCTCTTTAGTCCAATGGAGCGACATGGCATTTTCAATAAGCGCTTGCTCATTGTGTGATATGCCAAGGACTTGGTTGTTGTAAGCCTTATCTTTGCTACCGAATGGTAGGAACTCCCCGTAGTAGCGATCTTTGCGATGAAGGCAATAAACAACGACGCATCTTGCATGATCAACCGTAGAACAAATGAACAATTAGACACAACTAAAAGCGATAATAAGATTGTTGCCTCGGCGAAGACGATGAGGCGGAGAAATGGGCGGCGTCCCGAGACGAGGCCGGAGTTGGCGGCGAACGAGCGATGTCGCCCTCGTTACATGATGAGAAGAAGATGGGCTCGCGGGAATCGACCCACCCGCAGCCTGACCCACCAGTACCGCTTGAAAGAACGCCTCCTCCTCCTCCTCCTCCGAAGTCAAGTGGTCCAAACGCTGCCGGAATCTGCGTCTTGTACTCGTAGCCCCCAATCCGGCTCCCACCACATGGCCGCGATGGCGTGGGGGCTCGAAGCAAGGCGGCCGCCGAGCGTGGAGGCGAGTCTGTGCGCCGAACTGGAGGAAGGACGCGGAGGAGGGGCGGCTGTCGGGCGTGTGGCGGCGCGCGAGCCGGCGTGGAGGAAGGACGCGGAGGGAGGCGGTCGCGGGCGTGGAGCCGTGGGGCGTGGCGGAGGAGGGGGCGGGGGGCGTGGAGGCAATGGTCTTGGCGGGCGTGGAGGAAGGACATGGAGGAGGCGATCCGCCAGCGTGGATCTTGCGTGGGGAGGAGGCATAGCACCGCCCGGCCAGCGACGGGGATTTGAGTAGCGCCTGCGTAGGGGAGGTGGCACAACTTCTATTGGGTAGTTGGAGAAGTGGGGGAGGTGGAGAGATGGAGGCGTGGAAAAATAGGTCATATTAGGGGAAAAATTGCAAGGGAAAAAACGGGAAAGTTCTTCTTAAACGGTAAAACTAAGGAAATATTGTGCCAAAGCAATTATTTTGCTGCAATATCTAGCGGGTGTAAACGAGTCACATAATATCCGTCCGATCATGTATCTGTAAAATATCTGCAGATGTTGATATTTTCTAGATTAAATTTATATTCGTTTATGTAATTTTTCATGGGACGTGTGTTATGATACGAGACGACTAATATCAAAACTTTTTTATAATTTAATCTTTTTTTTAAAAATATTTTAAAGATAACATCTTCCTAACTATATGATTTTACCATGACTTAAAATGCCTAACTCTGTAATTTTACCATAACTTGGATGCCTTACTCCCTGATTTTACCATGACTTGGATGTCTTACTCCCTGATTTTACTGTAACATCCCAAACTCAGGTTTGTATATTAAATGTATAAAAATGAGGAGAATTTAAAACTTTTGTTGTATCATGATGTTATTGGAATTTTCTGGGATTTCTTTCTAAGGTTTTTTTTATAATAAAACCGGCAGGAGGGTTGCCCGTTTAATTAATAGAGGAAGGTAAAAGTACAGTTAGACAAAAGAAGCCTTAATTACAAGGGATTAAAAAGCTCCAAACTCTTGGCCCCTGCAAGGGACCAAGATCTGCCCTCCTCCTTAATCTTCGCAAAGAGTTATTGAGGGGGAGGGGTGGCTAAATTATTAAAGATTCTAGAATTATTAAAGATTATACCATGGCTAAGGTTTTGATTGATTTTGAAAACCTAACGCTTCAATTGACTAGAAGCATAATCCTTTAAATTTTTTTTAAAAAAAACTCTTATGATAATCCCCTGGAATTATTTTTTCTAGCTTCTAAATCATCTTAGTGACTCTGAAAATTTTTGTAATTTTTAGATTTTATTTGCTATTTTTAAAGGGCTGGTCAAACCAATTAGGTGTAATATCCCAAAGTTCTGTTACCAAAATTAAAATTTATAAAGTTTTAATTTTATTGGATTTCCTGGCTGTCAAAGATTTTTCTTCATTTTCTGTAATTTAAAAAGAGTTTTCTTTGTTAAAAGAAAACAAAAAAAACAATTATTTAATTTCTTGGATTTTAAAATAAAAATATAGTTTATTGAGTTTTCTGGATTTTATCGAATTTAAAGTGAAAAATAAAATTTTAATTAAATTCTGGAATTTTTAGTTATTTAAGAAGGTTTTTCCTATTTTTCAGAAAATATAAATAAACACTGTACAAAAATAAAAGCCAACTTTAAGTTGGAATTATTTTTATTAAGTTCAAAATAATTCAAGGAAATTTTGTGAATTTTTCTAGAATTTTTGAACTCAATTTGCTATTTTCTAAAAATCTATTTGATTTATCGGCTTTTCTGAAATTCGAAACAAAAAAAAGAATCCTTCGGACTTGTGAACAGTAATTTTGTGCCGTTCGAACTGTCCAAACATTTTCATTTTATTTTTATTTATTTTTCCACTGAAAATTCTTTCTCTCTTCAGAAATTCATATCTAATTCATCTCAACTCCAAATCAAGTGAAACCAATTTTGATATTTTTGATTTTAAATGAACAGTATATGTTAACAGTACTTTTGTGCCGTTCGGACTGTCTGAACATTTTTGTTTTATTTTTATTTATTTTTCCACTGAAAAATCTTTCTCTCTTCAGAAATTCATATCTAATTCATCTCAACTCCATATCAAGTGAAACCAATTATGATATTTTTTATTTTAAATGAACTTTGTTTTAAAATAGGTTTCAAACTTGATCCGAAACATTTGAACAAAATTCATATTTGATCCAAAACGTTTGAACGGAATTCTTTCGAAATTATTTTCGTTCCTTTCGGTCCCCAGAAAAAAAAAAATTAAACGAAATACTTTTCCTAGAGCTGTAGAGGCATATTCTAAAACGTCTCAAGATTCGTCTCGGTAACTAAAATTTTATCCTCTTAATTCTCAGACATATTCTCAAACGTCTCAAGATTCGTCTCTACATAAATGCAAACGTATATGTGCCTTCCTACGGTAAGAGATTTTGTGGCGTTATATAAAACGTCTTAAGAAGCGTCTTTACATACGAGGTGTTTCTCGGCGTAGAGACAAACATAAAAGCGTCAAAACAAAATCGTCTCTACGTGATAGTTTTGTTGTAGTGGCTACAAAGACCAGCTTATGGTGGGTCATGCAGCTGGTAGGGAGACCCCCCCACTCCCACATATATATCAAGCATACATGTTGAATTTAGGCAAGCTGCTGTGCTGTGGTCAATAGCTTTGAGTTGTACAAATTGCATCATACATTTTTAAGTCATTTGCTTCCACATGTCTCCATTTTAGCTCTATGCAGCGATTATGCCATGAATATTGGTTAGACATGAAAATTGGTGGTGACATAGAGTGTTAAAGTAATATTTGTGTACGACGATATTTACATCACCAAAATGACACATTCTCTGTCTAATTGAGTTGTATTCAATGCTTATAGTTCTAGTATAGCCAATTTTTTGGAGCTACAAAATGACAATTGTTCAGCTTTTTTTTTCAAAACTGAATGACATGCAACATGCTTGTCAATGCATTTGTAAGTGATTTGTTTTGGTGTCTCGTCACTCAGTTAGTCAGCCTCTTAGGACAACATACATGACTTATTATTTGCAGAGTTCAGAGGATGTAATCTGTTCTATTCAGAATCTTTAGATGCCAGTGATTCTGATGAAGCATGAGGAGGAGAACTAAGCATGCAATTTCTGGTGCCACCAAGGTCATTTTTCCATTCAAGAAATTGTCAGAAATGCATATTATGGCCAAGTCTATACATATTGCCCTTGCAATCTTTTTCTATTTTTTCTTGTTCATAGAGTCAGACTGACTTGTTCCGCTTGGTGAACATGGCATATCGAGTATTTACTTTAGTTGTGAAACCATGTCCTTGAGGATGCATTCCACTTTGTTCGATGATGTTCTCTGTACCAAAAGTAGTCCATAGTTTTGTACCTTGTAAAGTGAAGTTATAATAATATGAAATATAATAATTTGTTCAAATTATCTTCATCTACAACGCTAGCCATTAAATAGCAAATTACTTTTCCTCTGTTGGTTGAATTCCGTAAGAGTTCTGTTTAGTTCATTTTTTTATCATTTCAGGGGATTCGTCTGTTTTATCTCTGGGATGATATTTAGAAACCACGACAAGCCTAGTGAGCTATAGAAAGATGGATTTCAAGAGCTTTGAACCATAGAATTTTGTATAGGTTGTGTGTCTTTTTCATGTATACTTAAGAGTAGCGTGCAAAGATGATGTATACAAACATCTTATGATAATTTATTCATGCAATGTATAGTCACCTTATTTTGTTTTCAGATTAATGAATGAAGTGCACAATACTATTGGAAGATGTGCATATGTGCTCCTAACAATACAAAATATATTTGTTATGAAATGTTTGCTGGGTCATATAAATACATGTTTCACTATTGATACAAAATGTGCTACTACTAACAGAATAGGTGTTGCCAGTAAATGTTATCTGTGTTATAAATAGCTGTGTTGCTACTAATTGAAATAAATGTTGCTAGCTTGCAACACATTTTCTTTCATATAGCAATAATTGTTATGTGTTGCATTAGACACATCTTCAGCAACATGACCAACCACATCACTTATCCAATGTGTTACTATAGGCCCTTACAACAGCTATTTAGGGCTATAGCAACATATAATTACGTTGGTATAGAACGGTCCTGTTGTAATGTAACTTGCCCACCTCCTACCCGCCCGCCCGCTCGGCTCCCACCTCCCCCGCCTGCATGGCCGCCCACCTCCTCCTCCCTGGCTTCCTCCTTCGCTAACAACCATCTCCTCCCCAGTGGTCCCCTCGTCCTCCCTCGGCGTCCACCTCCTCCCCGGCTCCCTCCTCCCCCGGCGCCCTCCTCCCCAGCTCCCTCGTCCCTAGCACCCACCTCCTCCCCTGATGCCCTCCTCCCTGGCACCCACCTCCCCTCCCCCGACTCCCTCCTCCCCAGCTACCTCCTCCCCCACCTCCCTCCTCCACCTCTCTCCTCCGCCCGCGGCCACCACCCATGTCCTCTCCCGGTGCCGCTCAAGTCCTCTCCCGATGCCGCCCAAGTCCTTTTTTGGTGCAGGCTCCCTCCTCCCCCACTGTCCAAGTCCTCTCTTGAAGCTTGCAGTGGTGGACCAAACCCTAGCCGCCACCGGTGGCTCTATTTTTTCTTCTTATTTCTTTTTTTTCTGGTTGCAAATTGTTGGTTCTGTAATATTTATTTATTTTTTGTATTAATTATTCATTGTAATAATTGTTTTGAATAATTAATTATTGGAACAATTATTTATGTTTGCGATATATCGTTGTTAATTGCGGTATATTCCATTGTTTGCGGTATATTGTCGTTAATCATAGTTAATTGTGGTAGTCATCGTTCATTGCAGTCAGTTGTGTTAATCGTGGTTAATTCTCGTCAATTGCGGTACTCGTTGTCGATTGTGTTAGTCGTCATTAATAATCGGCAATTATTGTTAGCTGTCGTTAAATGTTGTTAATTGCGTTAAACGGCATCAAACAAGTCATTACTGTCCTCAAGGACATTTTAGACATTTTTCATCTCAGAAGCTACAGTGAGCCATCCTAAAAGTCAGACAGCCAAACACCAAATCTCTTCAGCCTATCTGTTCAGCCCTACAACCTAGCCGAAAGCCACTTTTCAGGAATGCCATGGTCGTTCCAAACAGACCCATAGGCTTTTTCGTTGACATGTTCTTACTGCCTTTTCAGATTTGTAGTATGCCATATTGCCATAAAATCTCCAGCCTGGTTCGATGGGAACGCAGAAATTAGCCTTCGCTGTCAAGCTTGGCTCGGTGGATGCAGCTCGATGCCCACGTGGGTGTGCGGTAGGATGCTGGCAGCCAGGCAGGGGATGTTCGGGTTACCTCTACAGTCCTCAGTCGCTCCTCTCACTCACTCCACTGCCTCTTGTCTCTCTCATCTATCCTCCTCGATTTCGACATTGTTCGTTGAAAGGAGGTTCGACGGGGTGTCTCCAGCATGGCGCGGTGGCACCTGCTCCCTCCTCACTGTTGGCCTATTGTTGGCCTAAACCAAGGAAAACTTAGCCGATCCGAAGATAGAACTCACGCTTAGCAGAGCGCTCATTGGAAGTCGATCGTCGGTTGAAGGACACGTTGGAAGCCGATAAAAGGATGAAACACTCATGCGCTAGTACTGGACGAGACAGAACGCACGGACGTGCTAGAAGCAAGAGCACGTACACACGCGAAGCGATAGAGAGATTTGGTGTTGCATGTACAACACCGTTTCTATTTTTTTTCCTCTATTGGTTGCTCATAAAATCTGATTACAGGGTACCTTTTTAAACAACTATTTGTAGCCAAAAAAGATTCTACATATCTTCAAGAGATACCAGACAAACTATAAAATCTATAATAAATATTGCCTAAATACTATAGGACTAGTAAACAAACTCTATGTAACATCTAGATATACCATATGCACAAAGATTAATAACAAATCACTCCCTAATCTTTGTGCACTTATTTATTAAGGCAGTCGGTCTCAACAACGACTTGCCCAACTGTTACTCAATACATGACGGTGAACACATCTTCTCAATGTCCCAGACTCAACTCTACGGACTCGACTCAGACAGTGAACACATCTCCTCAACGTCTCGAACTCAACTCCACGGACACACACATAAATACGGCACCGCAACCGCCTAGTACCAACACAGCGTTTTCACCTTGGCAACGTGCAACTCATCTTGCGTTCCACCCTCCTTGAGCGCGTATGTACACTTTAATCTTGATTACCTATACCGCATAATCGCTATTCATGAGCATCGGATAATGCTGCGAGATGATAGAACTCTCCTTCGCCATCGCACGTGACGTCGCCTCATCACCGGTGACACCACTTCCTGGATCTTAGGTATACACAGATCAAGAACTTAGGCTCTGATACTAATTATCGGCCTAAACTGAGGAAGACTCAGCTGATCTGAAGACAAAACTCACGCTCGACAGAGCGCTCGCTGGAAGCCGATCGTCGATTGAAGCATACGCTGGAAGCCGATCTAAAGATGGAACACTCACGCGTTAGTACTGGATGAGACAGAACGCACGCACATGATAGAGGCAAGAACCATACGCACACACATGGTGCTGCATGTACAACATTGTTTCCTATTTTTGCTTATATTCTATCTCTTTTGTTCACAAAATCTGATTACAGGGGTGTCATTTTATTGAGAGCAAACAACTATTCGTATCCAAAAGGATTCTTTTATTGAGAGCAAACAACTATTCGTATCCAAAAAGGATTCTACGTATTCTGAAGGGATACCACACAAACTCTAGAATCCATAATAAATACTGTCTAAATACTATAAGACTACGTAAACAAACTCTACGTAAAATCTAGATATATCGTATGTACAAAGAATACTAACCACTACTAGAAAACTGAAAAAACCTTACGACTATGAATTTTACTGACGGGCCCGCACCGGCCGTCAAAATTTACTATTTTAGTCACAGGAATAGTACCCCTAAGAAAAATTCACATTTTGTTGATGGTTGTAATGAAACTCTCAATAAAACAAAATTTTCTGATGATTACAACCGTCAAGTTAATTGTTTGGTTCTTCCCATATTTTTGCACGCGGGGAAAGTTCTATTCGCCCCCAAAAAAAATTTGCATCGCGCGCCGCAGTCAAAGCATCTCTCCTTCCTCCCGTCAAAATCCCTAGCTCCAGACACCCCCTAATCTGCGCGCAGCCACTGTGCTATACATTGTAGCTCTCCTCCCCTCGGGCGCGTCCGTGAAGCCGGATCCCCCTCGCCCGGCTCCTCCCCGCCGCCATCTAGCTGTGCCGCCTTCACCCGAATCCTCCCCGCCACCACCTACCTGCGTCGCCCACACTCTGGGTTCCTCCCCCTCTCTTTCCCTTCGCTCGCGCCACCACCTCCGCCCCCTCCTTCGCTCTGCCCCCGTGTCCTCCCCCATAGACGCACCGTCCTCGCCTCCAAGCTCCGCCGCGTCCTTCTCCTCTCCTTCGGCCACGCCCGTGATACCAGCTCCCCCTCCCCAGATTCCTCCCATTCGGCCGCGCCACCCGCGCCTCCCACGTCACCACCTTCCTCCTTCCCTACTCGTCTCTTTCACCTGCCCGATGCCATCGCCCCGCTGCCCTTCGTTTCCCCTCTCTCTGCACTCTTCGTCCCTCCCCCTCTACTTCACCTGGGCGACGTCGCCGCCACCGTGCTCGGTCAGATTTTTATCTTGTCTGCTAGGTGACGGGAACGATGATGACGAAAGTTGGTCTTCATGCGCTTCGCCTTGTTGAAATGGCCTAGCCCTGTCCGCTAGACGACCGTCTCCCATCCCCCGGTTGACCTTTGCCAGATCTGGCTGCCTACCGCTAGCCTCAAATCTGCTTTTTGCCTGCTTTTTTTTCAGGACTCAGTGACGACTCCACACTGCCGAGATCTACCGTAGCCCACCGCTGCTACTATTCTTCAACGCCATGAGCTATTGCTGCCTTGATCCAGCTTCTCATCAGGTTTATCTTTGGCTTAATCCTCTCCTACCCAAGCAATCTTTTGATATTTGATCTATGCGTAGCATTTTGTGTGAATGCCAAGTGTTTGCTGAATTGCCTTTGAGAAATTAATATCAGGGAATGAGTTCTGCATTGTGTATGTTACCAATTTTTTTACTCAAGCATGAGTAGTGCTACCAAATATTTGTGCTAGATAAGAGGATAATAATGATGTGTGCACTTGCATATTATGTGAATTAAGTCTTGGATGTTTTAGTTTTAATAGTGCCATTACCAGAAATCTGTAGAGCTACTCACTGCATGTTGTAGCATTGTTCACTTCTTAATTTCATGCAATCAAATTGCATCACTGAAGTGTTCATTTTAGAAAGCTATAGCCTATATAACCTCGATGATGGACTAACCAATAAGGGCAACCATCACTCCGAACAAGTATGACACCTTTTCTCTTTCACTTGATGTGTCAGTTGTAGCAGGTTATATTTTAGTTCCCTCTCACTACAATATTAGTACAAGCTTTAGTGTTGTCTTCTCTCCATGTCCACCATTTTCAATCTCCTTTTACCACTTTAAGCACCTGGCCCGTAATGGTGGCAGGCCATTGTGCAAAAAAATGGAGTCAGTCTCAACTTAGTCAAGCTAAAAATGTTGCCCTCTTTTGCTTTATGGATATGTTATATTTCTTCTTGAATTTTGTAAGAACAGCTGACCTCCTCCTCTGTTTTGTTTCTTTCCCCCATTTCTTTCAAGATGGTAAGATATATTGTTGTTGCTAGTAATTTATTATTTATCTAGCTATAGAAAAGAACATACACCATATGATGGTCAGTTAGCTTTTCTCCCATATCTGGGCTTATATGTGAACAAGATTAACTGAAAGTGGCTTTCGAGCTTGTTGGTTTAAGTCACCGTATTATCTGCACTGAGCACTATTTCCTTTTAATGATATATTCCTTTCTTTCTGTTTCTCCACATCTTCATGGTATTTTACTTGTATTTTTATAGTTGACATGACCCTGATTTGTTGGATCTCTAGTTATTTTCAGGAAGTGATGATGGCACAGTGCGAGTTTGGAACCTTGATAGCAAAAAGTGTATTGTTGTGCTGAAAGAGCATTTTTCAGCAGCGACTTCATTGGCATTATTCGAAGATGGGCAAACATTGCTCAGTGCGGGGAGGGATAAGGTATGGATGGAATGTTTGAATCTGTTCCATTAATAGGCTCATGTCTGTCATACATCATAGATGATGCCTATGTTTTTAAGTTATATGTTCATATTTCTATTTGTACTAGCATATACTTTCAAGATATCATGAGATCTATTGTATTTGTCAGCACTACCCAGTGAAAAAGTTGTACATGTGTGTGTGTGTGGTTGGGGGGGGGATGGCTTGGAATTGATTGGAACTTCTTGTTTGATCTGTGAATGCATCTATGTGCATAAAAAAACACCGAGAAGAATGTGAAATCCTCTGCAAATATAGTTTTCTATAGAGTAGGTGATATACCATCATACTAGGTTTCAAATGTTAATATTCATGCAAAATTTAATGAAGAGAACATAGGGGCTAGTTACTGTCATGCTTTTTATTTGTCTAGATAATTCTTCTTGGCTAGCATTCCAATATTCTTCAATACATACACTGCGATGCATTTTTCTGTCTGGAGCTACCAGCAATTTTGAGTGTATGGAACATCTGCAGGTTGTGAATGTGTGGGATGTTCGTAAGTACAGCTCAAAGAAGACAATACCTACATATGAAATGATAGAAGCATTTTGGTTTTCAGTGCTTGAGCTAATTTTATTCTTTAGATTTTGGTTGATTCATGCTTTTATGCAATGGGAAGGGTGATGGAGGTGGGTTGGTTCTGGACATAGCGACACTATGGCTATGATGCTTGAACATTTAGTGTTGCTTGTTTGCTGCATGTACATGGCTATGGTACTTGAGCTCAGTTACTTCTTAACTTAGAACATCTTATCTAGCATTTGAGGCTCCTTCACATGCATGTAACTGGCCAGGAAAGCAATCTAGCTAGCATATATTCATGTTTCATAGCGTATGACTATATTAGCTTGGGATTGAGTGAGCCTGAGAACCAATTCATGTTTTGAGTGTTTTCTGCTTCTTGCTGGAGGATCCAATGCGGTAAATACAGGTGTATCAAAAGAAAGACCTAAGAGGGCTAAGGAGGTCTTGTATATTTTGAATGCTTTGAAATGCTGCCTTCCTCTTATGGCATCGAAGCTGTCCAATACCATCCTACAATATTTTAAAGCATTGTTGGATCTACATCAACCAATTTTGACAAGGAGTATATTGAAGATTTTGCATGCCGTTGGTGACAATCCAACTCTACAGCTTAAATTTGATGTTGTAGGACCGAAAAGGCGCCTAGGGGGGGGGGGTTTGAATAGGAACACACCTATTTTTTGTTTGGATTGGGTTCAACACATATTTCATTCTAGTAGCTATAGAAGCTATGAAGATCAATAAATAAGCATAGCGGAAGGATTATGTTGAATCCACTCTAAACCCCCAAGCAAAGCAATCAACAAACACAAAGAAGTACTGAAGACAGGGAAATCGGTAATACTTCTGTATATGGGTGGTATTACCGGAAATCGGTAATACCTCTGTTCATGGGCGGTATTACCGATTCTACTGGAGCTCAGCCCGAACGAAACCAAAATCGACACAACTTTTGATCTACTCTGCCAAAGTCTATGAAACTTGAAATATAACTTCCCTAGGAGGTTGAGAACCTATTCCAATCAAGGATTGAGAAGATTCACGTCAAAGTTTCAAGCTTTTTCCATTTGAACGAAGTTTGGTTCAAAACCGAGTCAAAAAGCAAAACATGATCTAAATCTTGCTCGTGGGAAAAGAATGATCAAGATGGACTTAGATGCACTCCCACATGTCACAGCAAGCTAGAACATCACAAAGATTCAAGAGAAAAACGATGGATCATCAAAAACTCCAAATCATCAAAATAAAAGGCAAGGCAAGAACAAAAGAGACTTATCTTTGGGAACTTGCTTGGATTGATTTGAGGTTGAGGATTGATGTTTACAGCCACTCCATCCTGGACAACAAAACTCAATACATGAGCACACGATCAATCAATCCCTAGAACCCTAACCTCTCTTTCCTTTTCTCCAAAGCCCTAGAACAAACTAGGGTTTTTTCTCAATGAAGTGCTTGGGGGCTACTAGACAACACCCCCTTCTATTTATGCTAGAGGCTTAGCATCTAGGGAATATTCCAACCGGGCACCCGTTAAGCCCACACAAAAACGGGTTTATCACATGCACGCATCTCAAAACATCAATCCTCCTTGCGTCGTCTTGCGTCGCGGTTTAGCCAAAAGGTCACCAAGACGGTATTTAGGTGAAAGTACCAAAATACCCTTCTCGATCCTTCTCCATAGACTGAGTCCAATCCTGGTGAAGCAATCGCCTGCTTTGCCACGTGTAGGTTGATCGACGGCTCTCATCATATCGGCAAGTCTCTCCCGTTTGGCTCCCGCCGAAACCACCAATGCACTTGCACTGACCCCCGCGCCGCTTGATCCAACTAGTCGCATCGAACTGCCCGTTTGATCACCCTTGTCCATTCCACGCCACGCTTGAGACTCCTGACCTCACTCGGCATCCTTGATCGTTCTGGACCTTAGCTCTCCAAGCTTAGTCCCGATCATCCTCGCCGTTGACCGTTGTTGACTTCCAAGCAACCTGCACAGCAATAGACCAAGAAATCGTTTCCCGGAACAAGTTCTTCACAACTTGACCCACGTTAGCCAAAACATGCAATTTACAACACATATGCACTGATAAACAAGGATATGACCTATCCCATATATAAGTCTCAAGTTAAATCAACATTTTAGTGCAAGAGCGGTAATACCACCAAGTAAAATCCGGTATTACCGCATCGCGATAGTACCGCCCCAACATCAAGGTCATATATCGCCATCGTGGGAAACCCAAAATCCTGAACACACCTCCTCCGGAATTTCCATACCGCTAGGATTCGGTATTCGCCATGCGATATTACATATGAAACTTATGGTCATACCGCTCAAGATATACTGTTGAACTCAAGCGGTCATATCTGCATATCATTGATAATATGCAAGAATACAAAGTCGGTATTACCGAAAAACCTGACACTTTGCTAAACTTTGCTGAGAAACAGGAGATTCAACAAACCATTAAACAAATTGCCAATTGTATCATCACCTAAGATCATGAGCATATCCCCATGATATCCACAATCTCCCCTTGATGAACACATTGGCAATTTCCCAAAAATGTAAGTTTTGAGGTTTGAAAGTAAAAGAAATTAGTTTTTTTCCCGAAATCAACTTGGTCCCAAGTCAAGAGAAAGCAAAGGAAATGGCCAAGTTGGCTTCAGAATGGCATCGGCAAGTGAGATACGGCAAAAGACAGTAAGAAAGCTTCAATTTTTAGAAAATTGCAAAATCTCACTTAAGATCCATATAAAAGAACAATTCTTCAATTTGACCTTGGATCATTGTGAGGATGCAAGAATTGTAATTCAGAAATGGCAATACGATCGCAAAAATGCATATAGATGCTCCCCCTCACTATGATCCTCATATCCTCATGAAAAATTTCATTTTCTCCCTCTTCATTTTTACCATTTCTCCCCCTTTGACAATGGACTCATCAAGGTGCATAAAGGAAGATAGAGCATGAATAACATGGAATAGCTGCAATTAATTCATTTTTAGCACAGGGAGCCATAAAACTTATCCAAGAGGACTTGACAAGAATTACACTAAGCCATATTATGTGAAGAAGCTATGGTAAATCATGGCAAATCATATATAGCAAAGCGAAAGCCAAATGGACAAAAATATGAGATTAAATGATCGTTTAGTATAACTAGATGATTAGGATCATAGTTTAGCCAAAGGTATCAAAAAATGAGTTAAGTCATGTCAATAAACTAAATGGAACCAAAAAGCTAAAATTGTGCCAATTTAGAGCGCTATGAGTTCAAAGTTGCAATTTGTTCAAGTACTTTGAAATTTAGCACATTTAACACTTGCTAAATTTTATTTTTGGTTTTATCTTAGTAAAGCAAGTCCTGAATTAGGAGCCATCCACAACTGCCTCCTAAGCTTCAACCATTTTTCAAATTTTGTTTTGTTTTTAGCCAAGTGCTAGATCTCAAGCCTTGCCGCGACCATCCCAAGCAAGAAGCTTAAAAGAGTGGTCTAGGTCATCCAAAACTCCTCTTGAGTTCATGCCTAGTGCAATGGCAAGTCGTCTCATGAGAAAGAATTGGTGAGATCAGTTTTTTTGCACAGAAAAGATCATGTTGCATTTGCTTGACTTATGAAATAGCATAGCTCAATCTAAAGCTCAAAATAGATTCCAGACTCAATGTAGCCTATTTGACATGGCATGAATCATGAGAAGATCACTATGGCAAAACTAGTCACAAGAGCTAACAAGTCATGTGTTAATTCAAGTTTTTCACATTTAATAGAGCTAGCATGGCAAAAGCTAAGCTACACAAGGAAAGTCATGATAAACCTAGCAAATGAGCATAACACATGGCAAGGTATAAATAATGAAATCATGTCACCCAAGGATAATAAACAAGGCTCCGTGATTTTATATTACAATGCAAGTTGCTGATTTAAAATGCAGTATGATACAATGAATGCAAAAGAGCCAACTCCCTCTCAAAACAGGCCAAGAGGTCTCATAACCCCCAACTCTCCCCGCAAAGAAGCAAAATGAGAAGAATCAAGAGCCTTAGTGAAAATATCCGCAACTTGCTGTTCAGACTCTACAAAGTGAAGCACAACATCACCCTTCTCTACATGGTCTCTAAGGAAATAATATCGAATGTCAATGTGCTTGGTCCTAAAGTGTTGCACTGGGTTTTTGGCAATGTTAATGGCGCTAGTGTTGTCACAGAAAAATGGGACGCTATCCAAAAAGAACCCATAGTCCCGCAGAGTAGACAAGATCCAGAGGACCTGAGAGCAACTACTGGCTGCAGCAACATACTCGGTCTCGGCGGTGGACTATGCAACAGAGAACTGACCAAGAGATAAGAAATGTGCCTAGAAATGACAAGTGCGAACTCTTCCTATCAACTCTAGACCCATAAAATCAAGAGATAAGAGAATCGAGAAGAATACGAGTCCAAAATCAAGAGTGTCTTGGAGTAATGACAAGAGCACGAAGCCTAAAATCGAGCACATAGACACATAATAAACTATATGTCCTATCAACTCATACTCTAGGATGCCCGGACACGCGTGTCGGTCCGCACGATCGTGTCGGACACGGGATCGTCGTTTTCTAAAAATGCCGACACCGGGACACATTTGTATATATATATAATAATAATAATAATATATGCATATGCATTATTAAATGTTTTTCTCGTGTTTATATCAAGAAGTGTAAAATGTTAGGATTATGTACCTCAAAGATGATCCTCGGCTCTGATCTTTTCAGTCTTCATAAAGCATAACTTCATATTAATACAAGAAATTCATGATTCCTTTAACTGTGAATAGAAAAAACTTGATTAGTAAATGATTTACTAATGTAAATGTAAGTAACAATGTAACAAATACAATACAACACCAAACACCTAAGTACCTAACACTAACACTATAACAACTTGATAACAATCAACGACCAATGGCTCCTAGTCCCTCTTGCCATTCCTTCCTTCCCCATCCTACTCCTTTCCCATTCTTTCTCCATGAGCTTCTCTCACTGGGTATTTCTTTCCTCCATTTCCTTCTTACTTCATCTCCTCCACCATTCTTCTCCTCTCGCTGCCCTGGCTTCTGCGCTCGAGAGAAGCACCTCCTCACAGGCCTTGGCGAAGCCTAAAATCGAGCACATAGACACATAATAAACTATATGTCCAAATGGCGAGGCCGTGGAACATCGATCTTGACGCCGGGATCTGCTTTCGATGCAGAGACTTGGATCTGGTAGAGAAGAGAGCCAATCATGTTCGGCGGTAGTAGGTTAACCTCTTTGTGTGTTTGTGTTGGCCAATTGTTCTTGTGAAATTTTGGTCCATCCACGGGCTTTCCATCCTCATCGAATCCTTTTTTTCGCGATTGTAATTTCCGACACGCCTCCGTCGGATGTGGCAATGGGTGTCCGAAACCTGAGGCGATCATATGATGTCCGTGCTTCCGAGTACAGATTTTTGGTCCACGGGCTTTCCATCCTCATCAGGATCCAGCACAGTGGATGTGGCAATGGGAGTAGACATTGGCCTACTGCTTCCTATGTCAAAGCGCCGAAGAAGGTCCTTAGTGTATTTGCTTTGATGAATGAAGGTGCCTTCTTTCAATTGCTTGACTTGAAGACCAAGGAAGAAGGTCAGTTCGCCCATCATGCTCATCTCGAATTCTCTGCTCATAGAATCTGAAAATCTGAACACCAAAGCATGAGAAGAACCACCGAATATGATGTCATCCACATAAATCTAAACCAGTAAGAAATGACTGCCATGCCTGAGAGTGAACAAGGTTTTATCTACCATTCCCATTTTGAATTCATTTTTAAGCAGAAAACTCTTAAGCCTATCATACCAAGCTCTAGGGGCTTGCTTCAAACCATACAAGGCTTTGGAGAGTTTAAACACATGGTTTGGGAATTTGGGATTTTCAAAACCAGGAGTTTGCTTGACAAAGATCTTTTCTTCTATAAAGCCATTAAGGAAAGCACTCTTAACATCCAATTGAAAAAGCTTAAAGCCCTTAGATGTCGCGAAAGCTAGAAATATGTAAATAGCTTCTAATTTAGCTACAAGAGCAAAGGTCTCCTCAAAGTCCAAACCTTCTACTTGGGAATAACCTTGAGCTACAAGTCTAGCCTTATTACGAACTAACCACCCATCCTCACTTTGCTTATTTTTGAAAATCCATTTTGTTCCAATAACATTTTGATTAGGTGGAGGTTCAACTAAAGTCCAGACTTCGTTTTTTTTAAAATTTTCAAGCTCTTCATGCATGGCATTAACCCAAGAGGAATCAAATAAAGCATGGGTGACATCTCGGGGTTCAAAAGACGCAACAAAAGCAGAATGAGCATGAAAATCTGGAGAGATAAACTTAGAGCGAGTAACTCACTCATGGAGATCCCCAATCATCTGCTCTGGTGGGTGTCGTCGTTGAATATGAAGAGGAGGTCCTGTTGCAGATGTGGCCTCTACCTCATGGGTTGTAGAGGTAGGAGCAAAGCCACTCGAATCGCCGATGAAAATAGGAGGAGGTCGCTTTCGGTGAAAGCCGGAGAAGTAGTGTGAGCTCTCCAACCATCTCAGAGATGACTGAAGGATGGATTGGACCTTCATCCTCTATGTCAGAGTCATCGTCCACGAAAATGCTTTCTCGAATATCAGGAACCTGTGTACCTGCAGCATCGGGTCTAGTACTAGGACTAGCATCATCAAAAGTGACTTCACAAGTCTCAATAATTTTGTTAGTATCCAAATTAAATACACGATAGCCACGAGAATGAGCAGGATATCCAAGAAAAATGCCATCATAACATCTAGATTCAAATTTGTCTAAGTTTCCATGTTTAAGAATAAAGCACTTGCAACCAAAAATCTTGAAATGAAAGACTTTAGGCCTATAACTAAATCTAAGCTCAAAGGAAGTCTTTCCTATGACAGATCTCAAGAACACCCTGTTGGACACATAACAAGCAGAAGAAATCGCCTCAGCCCAAAACCTCCTAGGTGTGTTATGCTCATCCAGCATGGTCCTAGCCATCTCTACAAGGGTTATGTTCTTCCTCTCTACAACCACATTCTGCTGGGGAACTCTAGGTGAAGAGAACTGGTGCTCAAGTCTTCTCTCAGCGCAGAAAGTGTTAAAGGAATAGTTTTTGAATTATGTCCCATTGTCACTCCTAATGGTCCTCAAAGCTCTAGGAAGATCAACAGCTAGTCTAAGAACCAATTCTCTAAAATAGCCAAAAGCCTCGTCCTTAGAAACCAAAAAATATACCCATAATACCTAGAGAAGTTATCCACAATCACAAGCACATACCACTTCCCTCTTGCAGACTGAACTCTAGAGGAGCCAACCGTGTCTAAGTGCAAAAGCTGACCAGGTCCATCAGTCATCACTAAAGTAAAGAGGTAGATGAGAAGCAGAAACCATCTTACTATGTCTACAGGGAGTGCACACAAGGTCTCTAACATTCTTAAGCTTAGGCAATCCTCTAATCAAGTTCTTGCTATTGACCCTAGTCAAATGGTCGAAGCCTATGTTTCCAAGTCTACGATGTCACAATACTAGATCATGAGAGATAGAAGCCACAAGACATCTAGGACTGAAAGCAGAAGAGACACTGAAATCAGCACAAAAGATCTTCTCAAACCTGGAGATCCCAAAGACATGCTCACCCGAGGAGTCTAGAACTCTACACTCACCACTCTTAAACCTCACCTCCAGACCCTCATCAAGAAGCTGAGAAACAAATAGCAAATTATACCTCGACTTACTTACCAAAGCGACGATCCCTTAAGCATGAAGTTGTTGACGCCAAGATGTGCCCTTGGTCATCCACGATCTGGTAAAGTATCCCCAAATGTGATCAACTCATTGCCGGATGCATGTGTAAAGGAGGAGAATCATCTAGAATCTCTAGTCATGTGTCGAGAACACCCGGAGTCAACAAGCCATATGTCCTCCTTCCTCGCACGACGGACCTACAGAGCACGAACAGGAAACATCTGTGCCTAAGTACTGGGGTTAGTGATAAAATACTTGGGAATCCAGTACTGAGTCACGATGTTTAGGCAAAATAGTAGAAGCAGCAATAAAATGTTTAGAGGAATAATCATAAGAATGCACACGAGAACCACCTAGACCTCTCCGAATCGACCTACGAAAAGGTTGGTACTCCCCCTGTCTAGATGCTACTTGTGGTCTCTCCTCACGATATCCTAACCCAAAATGCTGCTTAGAGCCACCAAAAGAGTCAAAGAAGTCATCTACGAATCTATGCCTATATCTAGCAGGAAAGACAGGCTGCCTAGCTCTAGAGACTGTCATAGATGAGGGAACTCCTCTAATGGTCCTCAAGGCACTCATCCTCTCCTTCCTCTCAATCTTGGCTCTACGTAAGTAGAACTCAACAATGTGGCCATCCTTCTTGTAAAAGGTGCAATGGTACTTGACCTTTTGAGGGGTCTGACCTGATGAAGTAGAAACACCTGTCTTGCTAGAAAGGGTTTGGGCAAAACTTGCAGATCTAAAAACTACCTCAGATGGCTCAGGAGGTTCTACCTCAAACATACCACTCTTAACACAGCTCTCACAACCTTAGGTGGATTGTTCTTGGAATGATCTAGGGAATTAAAACCTATGCCACTTTTCTTCACACTCACCTTAGATTGGTCGAGGATCATGTTGAGGTTCGTCTTCCCACTAGAAAATCTCTTAAGGGTCTTTTTGAGGTAATCATTTTCTTTGGCTAGGTCCTTACAGGTGACACACCTATTTGACTTGATTGTCCTAGCAAGCTTTTATTTAACAAGAGCTACCTCAACCCTTAAAGCCTTACAAGACACACAAGAAGCATTGTCAATCCTACTCACTTGCTCTTTGAATTTGACTCTAAACGCCTCTTGTATCTCATCTAAATTTGTCCCAACTTCAGTACAAAAAGTACAAGAAGCAGCATCAACAACTTTCTTGGATGCAGTTATGGACATGGATTGTTCAATTTTAGATTTCTCCGCTAGAGTCTTATTCAAAGCATCATTCTCAATTGTGAGTTTAAGACAGTTTTCACATGAAGCAGTTTTAGAATAAAGAATCATTTCAGACATTTCCTTTATTTTAATCTTGTTATCCTCACAATGAGAGCAAGTGTGACTAGGATCAAATTTCAGCAATTCCTTAGTAGCACTATCCAATTTCAATTCAAGCAAAGCACAATTTGAGTAAGGTGAAGGAATAGCATCTACAACAATCACATCTAGAGCAATAGCATCCATACAAGAAGGATTAGATTTGAGAGATTTTAGTTCATCTAGAGCATCTTTAAGTTGATTTGCAATAGAAGAATGACCAGATTTCAATTTGGTCAATTCATCATGCAAGCTAGAGCAAGAATCGCAATCATCAGCAGGATTAATAGATTTGAGCCTAACCACTTCTAGGTTCAAGTTGTCAATCATTATATCCTGTCTCTTAATCATTTTAGCTTGCTTTTTTAGATTTCGTTCAGCCGCAACCAAAGCACGTTTCATCTCATCTGGTGAGGGGCATACCTCGTCTGGATCGCTGAAAAGCTCATCGTCGTTGGAGGAGTCAATGTCGTGGCTGTTCTTGGCCATAAAGCACATGCCGGTGAAGTCCTAGGCTTTCTTCTTGCCATGGGAATCATCATCGTCGTCCTCCGTTCCGGAGTCCACATCACTCATATCAACATTCTCAAGAGCGGCAAGGACCCAACTGACGAACTTGCGATAGTTGGGCTTCTTGGCTTTTGCATTCCTAGCTTGAGGACGCCTCCGGGAGTCCTTCTCCTCCTTGCCCTTCAGCTTGGGGCACCTGACACGAATGTGGTTTGGCTCACCACATTCAAAGCAAGTGACAGGGTCACCTCTCCTTCTGCTCCTCACCTTGTTGTAGACTCAAAAATTGTGGATAGGAGGGCTAAATCATCCTCAGGTAGCTTCTCTAGCTGCTCATCGCTCAAAGAGTGTAAAGCGAACAACGAAAACCCAGATGAGCCAAAATCTAAAGAATTAGAAGAACTGCCCTTAGATGGGTCAGCCACTAAAGCCATCGACTCTGTCTTAGAGAGACGCGAGATGAAGTCAATCTCATGCGTCTTCAACCTCGAGTAGAGTTTATTCATGGTAAGCTCACTCATGACAGTGTTGTCATTGATGGAAGTGATTTTCATCCTCCAATCTCTCACATTAAGAGCACCCAAGAGCTGACGTGCATTTTTAGACTCAGTAAACACAAGATCCACAGCACGCAAGTCATGAAGGATTTTGGAAAACCTTCCCCACAACTCATCCAAAGATTCACCGGGCTTTTGTTCGATCTTAGAGTATTCTTTCTTGAGTTGGTTCTGTCCTACTTCCTTGATCGCAGTAGATCCCTCGTGGTAATCACAGAGGGTCTTCCAGATCTCATGAGTAGACCTCAAATGAGCGACACGCTCAAACTCAGATCGACCAAGCCCTTGAATCAAGAAGTTTCGAGCCTTGCTATTTGCCTCCACATCTGGAGTGATCACATCATCATTGGCTGGCACAACATAAGGATTTTTGACTTTAAGCCAAATTGCGTGCCCTTGAGCCTCGATGTAGGCATGCATGCGAGCCTTCTAGTAAGCAAAATCGACTCCATCAAACACAGGTGGTTTGGTGGAATACTTGTCAGACGCCATGGCTCCTCAGACCGGTTAAGATCTATAAGAAGAGCTAATCGGGCTCTAATACCACTTGTAGGACCGAAAAGCGCCTAGAGGGGGGGGGTGAATAGGAACACGCCTATTTTTCCGTTTGGATTGGGTTTAACACATTTCACTCCAGTAGCTATGGAAGCTATGAAGATCAATAAATAAGCATAGCGGAAGGCTTATGTTGAATCCACTTCAAACCCCCAAGCAAAGCAGTCAACAAACACAAAGAAGTGCTGAAGATAGGGAAATCGGTAATACCTCTATATATAGGTGGTATTATCGGAAATCGGTAATACTTCTGTTCATGGGTGGTATTACCGATTCTACTAGAGCTCAGCCCGAACGAAACCAAAATCGACATAACTTTTGATCTACTCTGCTAAAGTCTATGAAACTTGAAACATAACTTCTCTAGGAGGTTGAGAACCTATTCCAATCAAGGATTAAGAAGATCCACGTCAAAGTTTCAACCTTTTTCCATTTGAACGAAGTTTGGTTCAAAATCGAGTCAAAAAGCAAAACATGATCTAAATCTTGCTCGTGGGAAAAGAATGATCAAGACGGACTTAGATGCACTTCCACATGTCACAGCAAGCTAGAACATCACAAAGATTCAAGAGAAAAGCGATGGATTATCAAAAACTCCAAATCATCAAAATAGAAGGCAAGAACAAAAGAGACTCATCTTTGTGAACTTGCTTAGATTGATTTGAGGTTGAGGATTGATGTTTACAGCCACTCCATCCTGGAGGACAAAACTCAATACATGAGCAAACGATCAATCAATCCCTAGAACCCTAACCTCTCTTTCCTTCTCTCCAAAGCCCTAAAACAAACTAGGGTTTTTCTCAATAAAGTGTTTGGGGGCTGCTAGACAGCACCCCCTTCTATTTATACTAGAGGCTTAGCATCTAGGGAATATTCCAACCGGACACCCGTTAAGCCTACATACAAACGGGTTTATCACATGCATGCATCTCAAAGCGCCGTCTTCATCTTTCCTTGACTTAGGGCCTGTTTGGTTGGTGACCTGGATTTCATGCCTGAGAAAAAGTGGTGCCTGGAGGAAGCCTGGAAAGTAGATAATTTTTGCCTGGCCAGGCAAACCTGAAGATGAGTTGTTTGGTTGGAAGTCTGTGCCTGGAATTGGTGAATAAAAAATAGACCGTTGGATTGAAGGAATAAAGGTGGATGAGTTGCTGGCGAGCGGTTTTCGAGCTTACGATTTTTGCGCTGGCGACTGCTCCCGAAAGAAACAAAGCACCTGGCGATCTTCAGAGAGCTCCCGCCAGAGCGAAAGTGCGGTAGCCAACCAAACTAGCTCTTAAACCGCTTCTCCTTGCGTCGTCTTACGCCACGGTTTAGCCAAAAGGTCACCAAGGTAGTATTTAGGTGAAAGTACCAAAATACCCTTTCTCGATCCTTCTCCATAGATCGAGTCCAATCCTCGTGAAGCAATCGCCTGTTTCACCACGTGTAGGTTGATCGATGGCTCTCATCATGTCGACAAGTCTCTCCCGTCCGGCTCCCGCCGAAACCACCAAGGCGCTTGCACCGACCCCCATGCCACTTGATCCAATCAGTCGCATCGAACTGCCCGTTTGATCACCCTTGTCCATTCTGCGCCACGCTTGAGTCTCCTGACCACACTCAGCATCTTTAATCGTTCTGGACCTCAGCTCTCCAAGCTTAGTCCCGATCATCCTCGTCGTTGACCGTTGCTGACTTCCAAGCAACCTGCACAACAATAGACCAAGAAATCGTTTCCAGGAACAAGTTCTTCACAACTTGACTAACGTTAGCCAAAACATGCAATATGCAACACATATGCACTGATAAACAAGGATATGACCCATCCCATATATAAGTCTTAAGTTAAATCAATATTTTAGTTGAGCTATGATACTTATGAATCATATTTATGTATTTTGTCTAAATCTTTTCTTGTAAATTGTGTCAGATATATTGGCAAGTGATTTTGAAGAAGCAAGATTTTCTATTGTGGAGGCTTTCAAAGGTTTAATAGATAATTGCATCAATGAAAACTTGGTGTCCCAGGGCATTACCCAAATTAAGGCTAGACATCAAGGCTTTCAAAGGTTTAATAGATAATTGCATCAATGAAAACTTGCTAGACTTTTCTGCTTATGCAGAGGAACAACCAAGAAATTGTCAAAGTAAAGTGCACACCACACTTCTAGTTCATTACTTTAGCTTTTCTATCATTTTATTTGAGCTCCTTACACGAACATTAGTATTGTGGTCAGGCCAACTTGGGTTTTATCAAAGCTTTAGTGGCTAAATCTAAAGCTGATGTGTTGCATGAGCACTTGAAGGGAGTTGTTGAGGGTCTATGCAGCTGGCAAGGTGACACAAAGAATTCCTTTAAAGCGAAGGTATCAGTTGTTTGCTTTTGATAGTGTACTATTATTTATGAATAGAAAAATGGTTAATCTCTTAATCTTTTGATAGCGAAGGTATAAGGAACTAATGTAACAAAATAGATCTAATGACAAATAAATCAGTTTATTTGATAATAGTGGTAGCTTTTGTTCATTTATTTTGTTGAGTTTCCATACCTTAGATTCATCTCAAGTTATTAATAATGTAACATTTCAATATCACGTGTATAATTTTTTCTCTTGATTGTCATTTCACACTACTTGGTTAATTTGCTGAGGGTAGATCGTTCTTGTATCATTTAGCATATGAACGTCCATAGAGGCAACTTGTAATGGAGACATATATAATTATATAGTCTTAACAAGTCTGTAGGTAATCAAACATTCAAAACTGCTACATATATGACGGCAATTAACCTTTTGCATGCTATCTAATTCTGAGTGGAAGCAGCCATTAGAAGTACATAGTCTCTTCTGTTAACACTTTTAATGGTTTTGATTATGCTAAGGTATACTCATAATATTGGCACACTCTATTCACCTTACAAGAAGGCACCAGGACTGGATCCTCCCATGTGGGCTTAGCACCGGATTACAATGCCATTGATGGCAACGATGCTAACAATCATGGCGATAATTGTAATGGTGACATTAATGATGGCAACAAGCATGATGCCAACGACATCGATCGCGACGGATGCAACTAATTGTCCATATGAACTTTGATGATATCTTGCCAGCTCTTTTGAATAGTTGAACATGAATTTTATTACTGTACTTTTAGATGAACTTACATGACTTGTATGTGATATTGGTGTTTAGGTGTACTGTGGTAGTACTAGACTTTTAGATGTTTTTTGTGCGGATGACAATGTTGCTTTCTACAAGTGAACCTCATGGATGGTATTGGGTTTGAATTGATGCTAATTTATGCTTAAACTTATTTGTGTCTGGAGTAATGGAAGGATGTGTATGATTATATGATGCATGGATGTGTATGAATCAAATATTAGTATGGTGCATATGTGATCAACTAATTGATAATTTCTGCTAGCATTGCTAAAATCTTGGGCTGCTAGAATTGTAATTTTGCTGACAGCAACGGAGTCATTTTGGTGACAGTAATGACAATTGGAAAAAACAATTTGCTGACGGGCAACAACCGTCAAGTTTAATTTGATTGACTGTAACTGTCCTATCAGCTAAACTCGATACCTAACGGGCAAAAAACTGTCAGGTTTAATATTATTGACGGTGACTACCTATCAGCGAAATCCCTTTTATGGACGGGCAAAAAAACCGTTAGGTTATTTCTTGTTTTTTTTTTGACCAAAAACAGGAGGGGAAACACCTCTACTGTAAATATATTAAAAAGAAAATATGTACAAGGGAGGAGTAATTACAAAAGAGCACAAATATACTTAGCCAAAATCTCTCAACCAAAGAACAAAAAACTCTCTCAGCGAAGGTTTAACCTTATAGATAACCATGGCAAATACTTCCTGGAACTCTAATTTTTTGTTGATGGTGCATACCCGTCAACCAAATTATTTTTATGGATGGTTTACAAAAACCGTCAGGATCATTTTCTTGACGGTTAACCGTCAACCAAATTGAATTTTCCTAACCACCTAGACCTGAGGGTGTTTGCTTGACGGTTACTCGTCAGTAAAATAAAATCTGACATTTTTTTTCTATTTTGCTGACAGTTTTCGACCGTGGGGAAATATTTGTTTTGTTGTAGTGAACACTCACCCGGATCTGGTGGATATATGCACCCATTGGATGCCCCTTTCTTCTCTCACTTTCCTCCGATTGCTTCCTGTCTCTCTCTCTCAATCTCTCATAATCTGCTGTGATTTTGCTTAGGCTATCTTTGATTTTGTGTTCTTCTCGTGAGATCTTGTGTTAGTATGACCTCCCCATGTGGCCATGTCCTGGTTGCCTTTATTTGTGACGTTTCTGATACAATATATAACATGGATTTGTAGATTTGGTGTGTGCTGTTCATGCTAAAGTATGGTGTCGCACTTTCGTACATGCTAAGTTTGTGATTTGCTTGTGTAGTACGTATTTATAGCCTCTTGATTTTCCTTGTATATTGTCTTAGATATGTTAAATTTATTAATATTTTAGGTATGCCTCAGGTGCATCTGTACATGCACCCATTATTTCCCCCGGTTGTTAGCCAAGGATTTGTTCATGCTTGCACTTACTTGATTTCCCAATCTGGTAGACATTTTTGTTCAGATCTGTCAATCTCTAGTATCTCAATTGGAGATGGCCAGTAATGAGGCGACAATAATTTCTGATGAACCTTTATAATAATTGTGGGTTCTAAGCTGTATTTGCCTGGCCAATGATAACATGGTAACATAAGAAAAATCTGAATATTCTGTCGTAATTGGTTGCCATTAAATGCTGAGATTTTTTGATAATATGAGGTCCAATGCTTAGTCTTTGCAAATTTCATCTTTATTAATCTCACACAACTAAGATCAAGTGATGTACACATTATCAGTCTGAGGCCAAACCTCACATTATCAGTCTGAGGCCAAACCCTTAGACTACTCTATTTTTACTACTGCAATGGATGATTGTTATTACTACTGGTCTACTGCAGTGTTTTTTCTCGTAACATTGTTCAGTTCTTACTGCAAAAGTGACGTGGATCAAGCCGTGGAACCAAATCAAATCAAGCAGTGCACCACAATGATAGGTTGTAGAGATGATGTTGTCATTAAGTTATGTTGTAATAATTTCTTTGTTTCAACGAATGTAGAGAGATTATTCTGATTGTAGGAATAAACTTTATGTATCATGTGTATCAACTTCAAATACATTTAAACACGCATGACTTATGAGTTATGTTTAACCATGTTAACTTACTGTGTGTGTGAACAAGAGAGTTCTGCTTTTTGTATGTATCCAATTATGTTTAGTTCAAGGTACACGTGTGTTACATGTGTTAGGAGTAATATTATTGTTAGATGAGTTCACGTGTAACCAATCTGTGTGAGTTGTATAAGAATATGTATATATATGAGTATGAGTTGGCACGAATACGTATATATACGAGTATGAGTTGGCGGCAAGTCATTTAGTAGTTGAGTCTATCTCTATGTGTGTTGCCCAAGTTAAAGCCGTGTTCAACTTGGAGCTAGACTACTTGTGTAAGTCTGAGAGCACTAGGCTATATAAGCCAAAGGCACGTAATCTATTGGGACGCGAGCAAGTGAGAAACAAAAAAAAGCAACACTTGCAGTAGTGACTAGGATTGCGACCAAAAAGTGCCTCGCATTGTTTCTTTTGTCGAGTTCCACTACCGTGTATGCCGATGCTGGTTAAAAACTAACATTTGGTATCAGAGCCATGGTGAAGGACGAGGAACCAAGTAGCGTGAAGGAGGGTTCCGTTTCGCTGCATTATCCAATACTCATGGAGAGCAACTATGGGTCTTGGCGCAGCGAAGATGATGTGCTCATGCACGCATAAGGGGCATGGGCGGTGAAGATGAATGTGTTCATACACGCATAAGGGGCGTGGGCGACGGCGGGGGACAAGGAGCTGGTTGATGAGCATAAGGACCAGATGGCTCTTACTGTCGTATTCCAAGCCATGCCCGAGGCTTGGGACAACTTGAAGGAGATGCACGTCGTTGTTGTTCGCATCAAGGAGGCGCAACTATAGACCCTGAAGAGTGAGTTAGAGCTGATGTACATGAAAGAGATGGAGTACATCAACTACTTCGCCATGAAGCTGATCACCACCATCATCAATGAGATTCATGTACTCAGAGACAAGATGGAGGAGTGCATCGTTGTGAAGAAATTTCTCAGTGCCATCCTCGACAAATTCTTCCAGATCGTCTCCAACATTGAGCAATTTGGTGATATCAAGACGATGAGGGTTGTGGAGGTGGTTGGGCATCTAAAGGCATACGAGGAACGTATGAAGGGACAACGGCAAGACGAGGAAGAGTTAGAGATGAGTTTGGGACGTTGAGGAGATGTGTTCGTCATCCCGAGTCAAGTACGAGTTAGGCAAGTCGTTATTGAGACCGACTGCCTCAATGATTAAGAGTTCAAGACGTGTTCGAGTTGTAACACCGTCTTCGACCGAGTGCGCGTGAGCTAAGTTTAAGTCGAGTCCAACTGGCAGCTGAGTTCCCAGTCCGAGTACGTGTCTGTGTGTCCTGAAGATGCAACAAAAGATTGGATTGCGCAAAAAGAAGAACAAACAACAAGATTAAGGGAGTGAGTGTTAAGAGTAATCTTGTTGTTACATGAGTTCACGTGTAACCACTCCGTGTGAGAGTTGTATACAAATACGTATACGAGTATGAGTCAGCAGCAAGTCTGTTTCGTAGTTGAGTCTCTCTCTCTGTGTGTTAGCCAAGTTAAAGATGAGTTCAACTTGGAGGTAGAGTTCGAGTACTTGTGTAAGTCGGTGAGCCATACACTATATAAGCCGGAGGCATCTAATCTATTAGGACGTGAGCAAGAAAGAAATAAAAAACAAAAGAAAAGGCAACTCCCTCACATTGTTTCTTATGTCCTGTTCTTTCTTTGTTGGACACGACTAGCGTTCGGATGTACGGTCCGAGCGCCAGCGTCGTACGCCACGCTGCGCCATCTAATTTCGCACGATGATGCTCAGTCGTCCATCTCACACGTTAACAAAGCTCCTCTCGACACAATCTTGCAACATCACGCGGACCCTGACAGCAACAAATCCCCCATAACTCCTCCGTCCGAACTCGCTCGTCGCCTGATCTCACGTGTTTTTGCTTTCCTCCCGACACAAGCTTGCAACGTCACACGCCCCCGACAGCAACAAGTCCCCCATAAAACTCCTTCGCCCGATCTTTGTAACAAAGTGCGCAAATGATAAATATAAAAAGGGAAAAATATCAGATTCTCACAAAAAATGCATGAAAACCATTTGGCTGTGCTTTTAAAAGCTAGTTCAAATATCCCAAAACAAACAAATTTCGATTGCAACATTTGAAAATAACAGTGGAAACATCCAAAAATAATTGTTTGCAACATCAAGAAATTTAAAACATTTAAAACTTACTTATGAAACATTTTGATTTCATGTGTGCAACAATTAGCGACAATAGTTGCAACGAAATTCTTTTCCTACAAAATTTCAGGAAGATGAACAAACCAAATCAAAAACACCATTGCAACAAAGAATACCTATTGCCGTAACATTTGATGCAACATCACAACAATCAAAAACACTCCATGCAAAATTTCAAACCAACTGTTGTAACAAATTGAGCAAACATTTGCAACAAATCATACCCAATGAAGCTGGTGTGGTGCCCGGAGATGACTTCCAAGGCCTACATCCACGTTGTTAGGGCACTCACCAACCATGACCTCACAGGGTCTGCGGGTGTCACCGAGCTCCTCTCCGTCATGGTGGGTGGATGAGGAAGCGGAGACCCGATGCGCTGCCTTGTCATCAACAAACCCCCCTGATTTGGTAGGGGCCAGGTTGGCCACTGCCCCAGCGAAGCCCATGGAGGCCCCGGTGATGGTAGAGCTCTGCTAGCCACTACAACCGCATTCGGTGGTGGTGAATCTGGCTACCCTAGTTGTGCTCGCGGAAGAAATAGAAGCGACTAGCAGATACAAGAGATGTAGAAGTGTTCAAAGGGAGGATGAGGCTCTGCATCGCGGCAGCGGCGGCGGGAGGAGGACAGGGTGGCGATGGAAACGAGGAGGGAGGGAAGGGGGCTCTCTCTGCTGTGGTGTGGCTAGCTACCGGGTGGAACTGGAAGTGAGGGTGCGTGCATGTACATATGGACGGTGTGTGGTCTCCAGCTTTTTGTGCTTTGGACGGTCGAATTCTAAAAGGATATGCTTTGTGACGAGGATTAAAATATCTATGTATTATTTTAATACATAATAAAAGATCATATATCTTCATGGTCGTAACCTCTAAGGCTAACAACCTCTGTGGTCGTAAGGATTCCAGAGGTTACATAATAAGTATCCTGGTCGGATGAGGCCCTGTATCCAGTCCCCGACCAGATGACTGCTCGTAAGAAGCAATGAACTGCCATCCGGATCTAACTCCGAGTATATTCCTTACCGTGTGATCAATGGAACACATGTTATATTTGTTCCATACCACGTGACATTTCATGGTTCTAAGACACTAACAACAACCACCATGCTGTTGAAGTGTCTCGCAGACATTCAACCACCAAACGGTTGATGTTTTATCAACCATCGCCTCGCTCCGACCAGTCGCGTCACTTCCAACCGACGCCTTCTCTAGGAACAACTGCCACCTCTTTGACAGTTATTTAAAGATGGAGCACGGAGGAACGAGGGGATCGAACTGCATCAAATTGAAGCACATGAATCGGCATTAGGTTGATGTTTCAAGTTTGATTCAGCAGCAAAGCAAGCATTACGCTCAGTGTAATTAGGATTAGTCCACTACCTTGTTAAGGGCACCCCCTTTAATAGCTAGTTCATACCAATAAAGAGCCGCCATATTCTCTCACAAGAACTCTTTGCCATTTTCCTCTATTTATTTCGTAAAATTGGTGACTCGATCGTCAACAGCTGGCGCCGTCTGTGGGGAAGAAGGCGTTGAGTTCTTGAAGATTACTTCGCTCAAGCATTCCTCATCCAGTTCCTTTGCTCTTACGAACTTGACAGGGACTTGGGATGTGGAAAACTGGTTCGACCTAGTTGAATTCGGTAAGTTGATAGATGTGCATCAGTTAATTCACCTGTTCCTACCCCACCACGAGTAAGGAATCAGGCATGGCCAACCGGTAGGCCGAGGGAAAACTCAGCTCATCGAACGCCCACTACAAGCGGGAATCTTCTATGACCTTCGGTAATGATACAAAACCTGCAACGAATTTAGGATATTCTGAATAATCTAGACCCTGCTTTAGCAAGAACTCTAGATTATGTTCAGCTTGTAGGTCAGGTGTCGGAGATCCTCCAACAAACCATGTAGCGTACTGAAATGTACCGAGAGCAGAGGAATTCGCAAAGTCACACAATGACTTCATCCCAGTGTTCCTCCCTCAGTAGGGGATAACATGGTCGAGCAGAGGATCGATCAACACTAAGACCCCCTCGTAGGTTCTGACCAGAGAATCATGAGGGAAGACGGCTCTTCGCAACAGCCACTCCTCCTCCTCGTCAAGAGGAACGACCACTTGATTCAGACGATCTCAAGCATCATCTGAACCAAGTGGGTGGTCAAAGACGTTATCATAACATCCATGACCGGGTTGGGACACCAGATCCTAGATATGCAAATATGAGGAATCGATCCCCGACTGATTATAATCCAGCTCCTTTTTAGAGAAGGCACCATGACTCCATTACGGGCTATCGAGCGTTTTCAGCAGGTCACTTGGCCGAACAGGTTTCGACCAGCCAACATAGAGAAGTTCAATGGAACTCGGAACCCATTGGAATTTCTTCAAATTTATTCTACCGCCATCAAGGCTGGTGATGGTAACGATAACGTGATGGCTAATTACTTGCCCATGGTCCTTGAAGGGTCTGCTCGGTCGTGGTTGCTTAGCCTACCGGTTGGATCTATCTATACTTGGGAGCAGCTTTGCGATACTCTGATCGCCAATTTTCAAAGGACATACGACCGTCCCGTGAAGTGGGATGATCTTCATTGGATGAAGCAGAAAACCAATAAAATTCTGCGACAATATATTAAGAGATTTAGTCAGGTTCAAAATTCCATCCTATAGATTGTAGAATCTTCTATCATCCAGGCTTTTAAAGCAAGACTGAGGAATCACCAGTTTACAGAGGATATTGCAATAAATCCTCCAAGAACAACTATCGAACTTTTCGACATAGCAGACAAATATGCACCCGCTAGTGAAGTGGTCGAATGGTATGAAGCTATCGATCAAAAAGATAAAAATCCCGAGTTAGGTCTCGAGAAGCAAGAGAAGAAAAGCAAAAAGTCTCAAAAACAAGAAGAATCGCAAGTCCGACAACAAAGAAATTCTTGCAATTCTAGAAAAGTTTACCAAGGGTAAGAAAGATTTCACTAGTTAGAACAAAGCTAAGCCTTCGATCAGTGACTTCAAGAAAAGCAAAAAGTGGTTCCACTTCACCAGGTAGCAGGGCATGATCTGCGCACCTGCTGGCCCTGGCAAAATAAACTGGAGGATTACTAGTTAGGTAATGGACCTTTCCCCTCCACAATAGAACTCGGAGAACCAAGCTTCAAAAAGGATAAAGATGGCGATGAAGAGATGGAATACCAGGAGCCGCAGCACACAGTGGATATGATATTTGGAGGATCCTCCTCGAGGAGATAAAAAAATGGCTTATGTATGTGATCAGAATTCTTTAGAACTGGTCGATGAACTTCCGACCTGGGAAACTAATCCGCCTACCATACAAGTCAAGCACTCGAGGCCCAAGATGGCGCCAAAGCCTTCTGACCAGACCAAGGAGGTACCACTCGGCAAAGGCACTCCTTTGGAAAGCGTCAACACATAGTCTGGGTCAAGAAACGCTAATGTGTTTGCCCAAAAGGTACTAGTCTGGGCAGGACTCGACCTCAAATAGGAAGATTTGCTCATCTCTTTCCTCCAAGCAAATCAGGACGTATTCGCTTGGCAGGTGTCCGACATACCCGAAGTCCCCAAGGAGGTGATCGAGTACATGCTAGCTCTCCAGCCTGACAAGAAACCAATCAAGCAGAAGCTAATACGTTTTGCACCTGATCAGAAGGAGGCAATCCAGTCGGATATCGACAAGCTCCTCAAGGCTGGGTTTATCCGTGAAGTCGACCACCCAAAGTGGCTTGCCAACCCTGTAATGGTCAGAAAAAGCAATGGAAAATGGCGAATGTGTATTGACTTCACATATCTTAATAAAGCTTCTCCTAAGGATGACTTTCCCCTTTCACGCATTGATCAACTTGTAGACTCTACTTCCGAGTGTGAGTTGTTAAGTTTTTAGATGCATACTCAGGTTACCACTAGATTAATATGAGTAAAGACGATGAAGAGAAAACTTCCTTCATCACTCCATATGGCACTTACTGCTATGTTAAGATGCCATTTGGTCTCAAAAATGCTGGTGCAACTTTTCAAAGGTTGATGTAGAAAACCTTTAATCCTCAGATAGGTCGAAATCTAGAAGCCTACATTGATGACTTGATCGTGAAAAGCATCAACGCTGGCGACCATATTTTCGACCTACACGAGACTTTCAATAATTTAAGAAGACATAACCATAAGTTAAATCCAGAGAAGTGTGTGTTTGGGGTTTCTTCTGGAAAGCTTCTTAGGTTCCTAGTTTCGGCTAGAGGGATTGAAGCAAACCCAGCAAAAATTTTGGCCATTGATCAGATGCACCCTGCGACTACAAAGAAAGAAGTCCAAAAACTAACCGGCTGTATGGCAGCGCTAAGTCATTTCATAGCATGGTTAGGAGAAAAAGGATTACCCTTCTTCAAACTCCTTCGGAAACACGAAAGTTTCGAGTGGACTAAAGAGGTAGACGATGCCTTTGAAGAACTTAAGAAGTACCTTACGAGTACCCCGATCTTAGTCTCTCCGAGATCAGGAGAAACATTGCTGATTTACGTAGCTGCAATACCGCAACCAGTCAGTGGTGTACTGGTCGTAGAACGTGACAACATCCAACGACCGATATATTACATAAGCGAAGTCTTACATGGACCAAAGGAAAGATACCCATAGATACAAAAGTTTCTCTATGGTCTCCTTATGGCTTCAAGGAAACTAAGACATTACTTTCAGGCCCACAAAGTGGTCGTACCAACCGGATATCCCCTAGGTTAAGTCCTTGGAAACAGGGAATCATCAGGACGAATAGCAAAACAGGCGGTCGAGCTTGGGGCGTTCAACCTCTATTTCATCTCACGAACAGCAATCAAGTCCCAGATAATAGCAGAATTTATTACTGAATGGACAAACCCTAAACCCACTCAAGGGCCCGAGTACGAATAATACGACGAGTGGACAATGTACTTTGACGGTTCTTTGATGCTCAAATGCTCGGGGGCTGGAGTTGTCTTGATATTATGTTAGGACCCAAAAATGCAATTCTAGACCCTCTGTGTATAATGTACTAGTCCAGGAACACGCTAGTGCACATAGTGTCAACATAGATGAATATCGATCCACACAAGACGATTAATAGCATAAAAGAGTAATTTGATAAACAAATAATGGTTTTGACCTTATGGTCGAGTTTACATTTATTAAGCCTCGCAGGGCTGGCAATAGAGAAATAAGCAGCAGTGGAACAAACTAAACTTTAGCGGAATCCCATCAATTCGCCATAGGCAACCGACTGGGATCTAGACCCTAATGATCAGCACCTTCGTAGAACTCTTCCTCAAAAGCAGCCGAAGACTCCTCCACTTCTGTTGATTGATTATAGCAAGCATGAGTACACAACCGTACTTGCAAGCCATACCACAGAATGCAATATATAGACGCAGGCTTATTCCAAAGGAATGGCTTCTATGGTTCTTTTTGCAGAAATGCAACATTTGCAATTGAATATGAATAATAGATTAAAACATAATTTAAAACAAATAAACAATATTAATTTTATCAGTTGTTTTCACAAAGAACACAAAGCCTAAACAAGTTATTTGTGCAGCCATATGAGTTAGATCGCACAACTCCCTTCCCAAATGTTTTATGAACACTACCCCTCATGTGAAATCCCCGAGCATGTCCATATCCGCGGACGTGGCTATTCGAATAGATCAATTAACAATCTACAGAGTTTGTACACTTTACCCACGCGATATAACTAGTGTTGCAAGTACTAATCATAACAAAACGTTTCAGAAACTTCATCTCAAATATTGATACCCCCGATGTGCTTTACCACCAAACTAACCCACATAGAAAGCCAGTCTGACGCACATCATTGGACCTGAAGATGGTGAACCGCTCATAAATGTGTACTACCTAGAAGTCCACACCTCCACCCATATACACACAACCTAACCAACTTCCTGAGTAATCAATGTCAAGAACCCCCCAAATCCTCTGTGTATTTCTGAACTAGTCCCATGATTAGTAGCTAGTTCACACAATAAACAGATATGGTAACATCCATAAATCACACAATTTTATTAATAATCAACAAAGTTTATTAAAAAATGCTTACAAGCCAACAATAAACAAACACAATGGAAGACGAAGAAGTAGTGGAGTCCAGCTGATCTGCCACATGCAATCAACTGGAGTAGTGGCCTAGTCGTCGAGATCCACACCAGTAGCAAAGTCCTTCTCCTCTGAAATTTATTTGCATTAAGCAAGGATGAGCACAACTTCCATGCTCGCAAGTTACACCCAATAACAGATTATAATGCATGCAAGGATATAACAAAGGAAGGCTTACTGGTTGAATTTGCATAAATCAGTATTTTCTTTAAATACTTGTACTAAGTTCCAAAGTAGTTATTCTATAACTAAAATTTATTTTATAAATTCTCAATTTTTATAGTCAGATAACATTCACAGAAGAATGGTGAAGGATACCCTCCTATCACATGGCTTCCTACCCAATTTCCCATTTGCATAAACCATTTGATAAAGTTTTTTGAAAACAAAATCAATGTATAACTTTGAGTGGCTTGACTAGCATGTCCATGACCATGGACACGGCTATTCAAATAGTTTTAGACTCTACAGAGGTTGTACAATTTTATCCACAAGAGATAATCAACTTGTAATGTCCGTCTGACACACTTCCGAAGGTGTGCGACTACCTATACAATGCGCCATCCCAACGTAGTCCTGCCTCGCTAAGGTTTCGCTTCCATTAGATAGAAACCCGCCGGATTTAAGCCCCCTCTTGCACCATGTGGGAATACATAAAAGTAGGTCATAATAAACACCCACGCAATCGGATGGCACGACCACGATGGAATGTTGCAAATTAGTTAGCCAAGTCCCGCCCACTCAGGACATGTGGTAGTACTGTAAGGCGTAGCAAGGAATGCTCAAAGGCCGGTCCTTAACTGACTTGGGCAACTTTCCACAAACCTATGGGCCTCGATCATAGAAATAACTCGATCCCGTGCATCAGCATGCACCATCTAAACAACCATTTCACCCAAGTTCAAACCATCATTTTATTGCATCTTTCAAAGTCATTTATAAACTTCCATAACACACCAATGCCATGGATACAATTTAAACCACATTTGATTTTTGGCTGAAATTCCCCAAATCAAACATTTTTGGTCTAAGCATGTCTTTGCATAATATTTTCAAATGGTCCTAGTTCATAGTATTGTATCAACTAGGTTTTGTCTAAGGTGACAATATTTTTGATTCAAATATGAACTTTGGCCATACAAAGGATTTAGGCATAACTATAAATTTAAAACAGGAATTTAAATTACTGAATATAAATAAGCATGCAGTAATAATTTAAAATAGAATTTAAATAATTTGAAATAATGAGTCCAAATATGATCAAAGATGTAACTTGCCTTGCTCAATTAGTTTCTCTCAAACGGCGTCGAAATCTAACTCTCTGATGTTGTCGAAATCTATACGTGAAAATAAGCCAAATTCAAAAAAATTCAAATAAAGACAAAATGAACTCCAAATTAAATAATTTTAGTTTATTTAGCTATATCTTGAATTTATATGAATTTTGAAATTTGAATCGATGAAATCGGAGTTCGTATGAAGGAGAACGAACCCCGGGAAGTTTACAATTCACAAGAAATGATGAATTAGAATTTTCAGAATTATCGGATTTATTTTTCTGAAGGAAAGTCGAATTACTACGTCAACATGACGTCATCGGGTGGAAATTCCATTTCGGCCAAATTTATGGCATTGTCATGTGGGCCTAGGTCCATGGTGGACCGTGTGCGCGAAAATATGCGGCTC
Source organism: Phyllostachys edulis (assembly GCA_036346405.1). Lineage (NCBI taxonomy): Eukaryota > Viridiplantae > Streptophyta > Magnoliopsida > Poales > Poaceae > Phyllostachys > Phyllostachys edulis. The sequence continues at coordinate 41,723,520 of CM070556.1, forward strand.
TGCCACGTCATCGACACGCGGGTGTCACATGGCAGCCACGCACAGAAAAGCGTCTAGGTGGCACTGACATGGCACACATGTGGCGTGGTCAGCGGTGACGCGCTTGGGACCCGAGGGTTGCTGGAGATGGGAGGCACGATGGGAGGGCGGCGAGGTGTGCTTCGGATAGAGGAAGAGATGGGGAGTTTGGTGCTCTCACCCGGGCGGTCGGAGGAGAAGGGAGGTGACCGGCGGCGAGGGAAGAGTGGCAAAGAGGTCGGGCTTGCGGCGGCGATGGCGTTCCCGTCATGCTCCGGCGAAGGTGGCACGAGCACCATGTAGGCCATGGTCGTGCGAAGCCGGCGGTGGGGTCACTAGCACAGGGGCGCGATCGACGGCGGTGCTAGAGGCGGTGGAAGGAGTGGCGGCCGACGACAAAGACTTGTGAAATCTGCCCAATAGAGAGCGAGGGAAGAGGGGTGAGTGAGGGGGATGGAATGAGGGGCAAGAGGGCTACCTCATGCTCCCTTTTATAGGGGCGGAGGAGGCAGGAGAGAGGAGATCAAGGCGATGAAGGCGGTGACGACCGATTCAAAATCCCGGTGATTCCGTGCGCCAATGTGGGGGTGAATGCCGAAAAGGGAGGTGGCGAGATTAGGGGATTTAAATATGCATAACCGCGTGAGGAAATCAGGGCAAAAATAGCGGTGGCAAAGGAGCTCCCGCGTACGGCAATGGCGGCAAGCACGCGCGGCTGCGCGAGGAATAATGGAGCGGGGAAGAAGGAGCGGGCGGGCCCACTAGCAACGAGTGAGAAGAGAGGGGCGCGCGCTAGCGTTGGATTTAGATCCAACAGCCGGAAGCGGGCGTGCGGAACGGGCTGGCTCGGTCGAATGGGTTGCAGGACATGGGCTGCGTGCGTGAAACAGGAGTTGGGCCCGGGAAGGTTTCGGCCCAATTGACATTTCTGGAATTTAAATGATTTAGCAATTAAACAAATCGGTTAAATCAAATTAGGCTTTAGAAAGTAGCAAATAAAGTCCAAAAAATTATGGAAAAATTCACAAATATTTCCTGCATTATTTTGGACTTAATAAAATTATTTCCAACTTAAAATTGGTAATAGTTTTTGCAAATAAATTTATTTTGGCTTTAAAATAATTAAGAAAAAGCTTTTAAAAAATCCAGAAAATTCTACAAATTAATTAAATTTTTATTTTTCAATTTAAATCAAATAAAACTTCAAATTTTTTTTATTTTGGACTTTTAACACTTTAGAAAATTCAAGAGAAGCACACTACAGAATACGTCTTCACAGACGGTTCAAAAATGTCATCACAAACGGTTTCGTGAGTCGTCTGAGTTTATGGGTCAGTGATGACATGAGGTCATCACAGACGATTTTCGAACCGTTTGTGATGCCCCATATCACAGACGGTTATTAACTCAAAACCGTCTATGATAGCTCACTATCATTGACAATTTTATATATAAACCGTCTGTGATAGCTTAAGTTTCACAGACGGTTCGTATTTGGAACCGTCTGTAAGTTTCACAGACGGTTCGTATTTGGAACCATCTGTATAGACTCTTCATAGATGGTTAGTATTTCGAACCGTCTATGATAGCCTCTTCACAGACGGTTGGTATTTGGAACCGCCTGTGATAGCCTCTTCTCTACAAAATCTCCAAGCAGTGGCTGCTTTTGCCTTTAAAACTGGATTCGTATATATATAGTTCGTATTCCCTAGTTAGCTAACCGATGCCTGAATTTAGCTAGCTAGCTCACTGCTTGACCGTTCATCCTAAATGTTCAGGTGAACCACGGCCTACTTCATCGAACCTAACACACTCGAGTGTACGATTTGCTTCATGCCAAATCGTACACTTGAGTGTGTCAGGATCGACGAAGTAGGCTATATCTGGCTATTTCATCGATCCTGATACACTCGAGTGTACCATTTGCTTCATGCTAAGGTATGAAGCAAATCGTACACTCCAGTGTGTCAGGATCAATGAAGTAGGCTGTGTTTCACCTAAACGTTTTGGATGAATGACCAAGGAGCTTCTCTCGTTGCTTGTAGCTCTCGGACCACCGTGGTGCCATTGCAAGCTCCAGAGCATGCTCCCGTGGACACCACCATGTCAATCTTCACTTCCGGAAGGTATTGTCCTATGCCTTCCTTGTCATACCATGTATTTAGCTTGACAATGAAAACCCCTCAATCAATTTTGATAATGCACGACAGGATCTGGTGAATTTGGAGCTTAGACCATTTTCGGCCGTAAAGCAACTTTTCACCTCCCACTGTGATCCGGTAAGATTTTCGTCGATTCATCGCTTCTATAGCATCCTCATAAGATCTTTGAGCTAACCCGAGCACTCACTTTGCTCCGTTTTGCTCAGGTCGTCCTCTCTTCGTTGAACCGTGCCGCCGCCGTCATCTTCTCCAGCGCCGTCGCTGCTTCAACTAACTCCAAGCTTCTCCGAGCATCCACTTAGCTCACATAGTCTCCTAGTAGCCTTTAGACACTTGGGCACCGCTACTCTGGACCGCTACAGAGCTTTACTTGCTGCATGCATTTTGGCCATAGCTCTCTCGCTGCTCATCTCCGGCTAGCCGCTGGTGAAGGCCACCTCAGATGTTGTAACCGCTCCCTCTAGGTGTGCAACACTATTGCGCATCTAACCCTGTCCTTGGCCGGCTTAGCCATGGCACGTAGCGCTGGCGAGCCACTGGTGAATTGCATGGAACAGGAGTTCCCGTTGTCGTACATGGACACGTACTGTAGCTAAATGATTAGGCGTTAATGGCAATGATTAAGAATAAATAGATGTCTTAGTCGTGCTAATGTACCACTTACATGCGGGCCCCGCGCACAGAAATTAGGGGAGTTAATTGAAATGCGTGAGAGGATGACAAGTGGACCCAACCACTTAAGCATGTGCGCAGTGCAAATGCATGCGTGGACCAAGTCCAGTGAGCCGTGCCACTAACTTCGGGCCCCACTTGTCAGTTCGGTATTTTAAACCGGTAGTTAATTGGATAACATACTATTCATTAGGTCCCACTGGTTAGTGACTGAGGCTAGCGCAGCCCTCGGTAAGAAAAGGAATAAATACTTTAAGAAAATCGAAATCTATTAATCTGCACACTGAAAAATGTGAATAACTTCAAAAGTACATAACTAAATCATCTCAACTCCAAAATGGATGAAACCAGTGCTAACAATTTTCATTTTTAATGAAATTTATATTAAAATTGGTTTCAAACTTGTCTTTTTAGCAAAGAATATAATTTTGGAAAGTGATCCATAAATCTATTATTTTTACAATGGGAAAAGGCTGATAACTTTGAAAATGCATAACTAATTCATAAAAACTCCAAATCAGAAGAACCCAAATGTGTTGGACTTGTAATAATAATCCCTATTTATCTGTATAATCTTTGTATCCCCTACTGCTTTGCAAATTTTGACCAAAAAATTAAATTAATTGAACAGTAACAGATTACAATTAATTTGGTTTTTTTTTTAAAACTGATATTCAAACCTTCATAACTTTCACATAATAACTCCAAATGGAATAATTATTTCACCTATTTTCATCTAAAATCATGCACTATACACTGTAGAAAAATCATGCATTTTTGAGCAATTTGGTTTTTGAGGTATTTCTCAGTGTTTATCGATATCGTTAATCCTATAGATTCCGAGGCTATTAATATTGACTCCTACGCTACTAACAGTGAACAACTGAACTACCAACGAGGCAAGCATGATTTGAACTTTATTTTGCATCATATTTGATCCCAGTTTTGGTTAAGTTAGTGCAATGATAATTGCTTGCAAGCTATTTTGATAATGTCGCCATTTTTGTGATGTGTAGAATAGTTACATCCTATTCGTTGAGGTTAATTTAATTACTCCAGTACCACATTCTTAAGATAGGAATGTGTGAATTATATTGTTCGAGTTTGCTTAGCCATGCAAGTCTAGAAATTGTAGTTTGACTGTCGGGAATAACCCGACAATTATGGGAAACACTCATTTTCTTATATTCAATTTTATTTCAGATCTTTGTATCTATTTTATGAAATAAATTTTGTCATTTTAAATGAGTTTTGGAGTCTGGATATGTGCTTGCTAGTGATGGTACCTTCGTGCACGAGATTGGGTATGTGGTTATCTTGTCCGGACCATTAAGGACCGAACTTTGGTAACATCATTGATTCAAGTACACTCGTGCTACCACACGCGGGATATGGGTACTGTACGGTCAAGTAGGGGAAGGTTTTATTGGGTGAAGTCTCATGGTGGCGTGAGGGCACTTGTGTTGATCATTTGTCCGTAGGAGCCGAGGCAATATTCTATTGTGTGCAAGAGAGCACCAATTTTAATATTTACATTACCTCGGTATTTCTAATACAACTTGTCAGCCCCCTAGCAAGTGCTATCAGCCTCTTGTACTAGGTACGGAAACATCTCACATGGGGGATCTAACTCAATAGAATTTTCTTGCCAAAAACGACCATATCTCGATTCTCCCCGGCCGACATACCAAAGGAAGTGTGTCATTATTCCGGAGGCTTATGGGCTAATCGAGTCATGTGGGTAAAGTAGTACACCTCTGTAGAGTTAAAACTATTCGAATAGCCATGTCCATGGTTATGGACAACCCCTTGAGTTCGAGAGTTACTATCACTAGACTTTGTATTTTAATTGTGGAAAAACTCGGTATTTGGCATGAATGGGCTGTTCATGCATTTTGTTGTATCAAAGTGGGATGCCACTTTGGTGTTTGTTCGATTCAGTTATTATTCAATTTATCACTTATTCACATGCTTTACTTCTACTTCAAATCTATTTTAAAAATGGCAATTGATGAACTAGTATGTGTAGGTTGAAAATTGCTGCGTCTTTCGCAAAACTAAGCCAATATGAGCCATCCTTTGGAACAAACTCTAGCATAACTAATTTTTATTTTTGTAAGACTTGCGAGTACTTTTGTACTCAACCCGGATGCTGCAATTTCATGTGAGGAAGACGTTGAGCCCGATGAGCTCGTTAGTGTCGATTTAGGTGACACTGACGAGTAGTGCTATTATTTAACTCTCAGTCGGTTGCCGATGGGTTATGGGGCATACCATGCTAGAATTTTAGTTTATTTACTTGCTTCCACTGTCACTTTATGATTTTATTTGAATTTGGCTGGTCGGCCATTTGTAATAGTTGTATACTTGAACTATTATGTTGTATGTCTTTTGAACTATGAATGTATGAATGTTGTATGGATATGATCAATGCTATATGTGAGTTTGGGGCATGTTGGTCACGGATCTTGGGAGCCAACATGATCTCATGCTCACTGTTTATGAATTCCAATTTAACTCACTAAGTGTAGTGCTTGGACTGTTGGAGAACCGATCATCATGTAGTGCTCGTAGAGATGCAGCGCGCATGATCATCGGGGCTCTAGTTTTCAGTCAAGCCTCTCACTTAGATGGAGTTAAGTTAGAATTCATTCACACGGGAGATCCAGCGTTATCTCCATAAGGCCGGGAATTCCTTGGTCTTACGGAAATAACCCGGGGGTCCCCATAGAAACTTACCCAGTACGACGTTCGGTGGTTCCTGAGCTCCTTCTAGATTGATGTGGTTGACACGACCTCTAACCATAGATTGCGGTGCTCCTCCGGATTAGTCGGTAGCTTGAGAAGCTCCTTTATTGTTGCTCTGTGTTGGTGTCTTGGCAGGTGTAGCTCCAAGGTTAAAGCATACTAGAGTTACCATTCCCTTCTGCAGGCACTGGTTGGCGAAGTGTCCTAGTTGACGTTAAGAATAACAAACTCTTTGTACATTCTGCTGGTTGTTCCCTAGATTGGGGTTGGCTGGTGCCGGGTTGCGAAAGTTTTGAGCGACTAGACGAGGTGCTGTGTTTGGTGTAGGCGTCCTGAAAGAGTTCTGCGGTGGAAAACGTCTAAACTACAGCTGAACTAACCTTATCTTCTGCTGTGGTTGGTGACTCCCTTGCTGAGCCATCCTATGTTTACAGTTGTCTTCTAGTTCTTTGTGCTTATCTTCAAGTATCAATGCCTTGTTGACTAACTCCAGGAAATCTGGAAAGGTATGGGCGATCAAACTGACTTGCAACCCAGTATTCAATCCTTTTAGGAAGCGACTCTGGTGAGCTTTATCAATGGAGACATCCTCCGTGGCGTAGCGGGCTAGCTGCGAAAATTTATTGAGATAGTCCATCACTAACATACTTTCCTGCTTGAGAATGTGGAACTCATCTTTCTTTAGGTCAATTATCCCTTCCGGCACATGGTACTGATGGAAAGCGGTGGAAAACTCTTTCCAAGTAATGTTTTGCGGCGTCTCATGCACTGCATAGATGCTTTTCCACCATTCAACAGCTATGCCTTCCATTTGGTGAGTGACGTACAGAATCTTCTCATGATCACTGCATTGGGTGATCAGCAGTTTTCTTTCTATGACACGAAGCCAATCATCGACCTCTATTGGTGAGACATGCCCAGAAAAGAGAAAAGGTTGGTGGATGAGTTCTCTTGAACTCGGCTAGCTTAGATGGTCCATGGTGACCATGAGCAACTGGGGCTCCGTTGTGATGATTGTTGTTGCTGTTCTGATTGTTCATATTCTGAATTTGGTTCATCATTCTATACATCATTTGGGTCTGAGTTGCCATGAAAGCTCCAAAATTCTGCAGGTTGATTGGGGGTGCTTGTGGCGGAATTGCTCCGGTGGGGGTCTGCTTGTTGCCTTCTGACACAGGGTGTGAGACCTCGATTTATTAGGCTCATAATACTTAGTCATCCAATTGACCCTAGTATTATCAACTAAATAAACCGTGCCTCGAGATATATGTACTTCCCAGAAATGCAGTACACACAACTCGTTACAAAAGGTTGCAACAATTCCATTCAAACACATAGAACAGAACAAGCAACAAACCAGAAGTTAATATAAATAAAGGATAGTTATTACAAAAGAGAGGCCGACCGGCCAAATAACACAAGTCTACTACGATACACAGCGGAAGCAAAAGTACCATAGAGATGGCCCAAAACAAGAGCCAACCAGTGTGCCTTAGCCCACAAGGCAACTGACCGGACCGCCAAGCTAGTCGCTTTCCCAACCACCGCACCGCTCACAAAAGTAAAGCCCTTTGGGCTCTACCTCCTCTGCAACAAAGTTATTAAGCAAAGCAAATGAGTACAAAATGTACTCGCAAGACCGACGTAGTATAACGTAACTATAGTTTAACTACATGCAAGCTTTATTTAAGTGGATGAGGCTTTGGACTCATTTTTAGCATAAAGCAAGTTTTCATTTGCAATAATGTAATAGATTGAAAGCAATTTGACAAAGCATTTTTAATTGTTGAAGTAACAACGAGATAATAACATAATAACAACACATGAACAACCCGAAGTGACTAACCCATTAGCCACCACAACAATAGCATGAATTACCCATTCATACCACCCATGTCAAATTTTAATTAAAGGTTGTAGTCTAGTTCTCACGGGCGTGATTCGAGCGTGTCCATAACCTAGGGCGAGGCTATTCAATAGTTTTAACCTCGAGGGTGTACCAATGTACCCACACGCCGATCGCCTTTTCGCCACATGATTTAGCACACTTCCTTTGGTATGCCGCACGGCTAAGTCCTACGAGACATTTCCAATGGATGATGCTAATTACGAGCCGCAACCCACGGGATAAAGACACATTAGACAGCCTAACCGGTTCCGCCAATGCTCCTTCCCAACACCACACACACACATTTTGTTTAAACATACCCACCGACCAGCTCATAATTAACACCTCCCAAAGTACTTAGTCAAGAGAGGTCCCATATCCCCTCGTGTGGTTAGCACACAAAATTGCTCGTAACGGTGGCGCAAGTAACTCGGTCCTTATTGACTCAGGCATACTACCACATTCCAAAAACCACACCATCCATCCAATATGCCCAAGTCCAAATCAAACTTTTATTTTCAGATTTTGACTTTACAAAATAACAAAGCACAAGTGCTGGACATAAAGGAGTAATAATTAGATTTGTGTGATCAAGACCATCGACTAAGTCGATGATCGCCCATTACTACCGATAACTAAGCATGGCTAAGCAATTGGAATCGAAACTACTAAGTGATAAGAGCTCATCCAACGAGCCCAAACCACAGCAAATAACCTAGGCTCATGGTAGTAGAGGATAAACCATTCCTACAGATTATGCAACTATAGGCTTGCTAGCGATACTTTAACACAAAGTAGCATGCATACATATAAGTAAAACAATATATTAACCTTTAAAGTAATGGGACGATAGAGGGGATATGATCAAACTGCTTGCCTTGCTGTTGTTGGTCAAATTGTTGCTGAGGATCGCTCACGGAATCAACACACTCGTCAACACCTAATCGAAAAGACAAAAAGAATCGATAAGAACGATGAAAGCAACAAAGACAGCACAGCAAACAAACTCCAAACACTCTGAATTTTCTACAGCAGCAAGAGGATGATTTTTAGGGAATTTAGCAACAAGAACCAATTGATTTGGATTCTCAATGCAAAAGTTATGAGCAAAACAAATCTGCTCAGCCCTGAAAATACCAAACTGCACTATTCACTAATTTAATTATTAGGCAACATTTTCTAGAAGGGAGGTGGTACTGAAATTTTTACTGTAAAACCAGCACCTCATGAGATGAATAACACAATTGAGTTCATCTCATTTGGAGCTATTATGCATGTTTTATGATTTTCCAAAGACAAGAACTTGAACAAAATTAAAATGCACAAGAAAGCTTCTTTGAAAACAGTGACATGCCTAAATCCTATTCTAACATTTAGAGCAACAATAGAGGAAGCCAACAAAGTTGGATTCACTCAAAAACATTCTACAGATCATTACTTATGCATTTTACAAGTTAAGTGAATTTTTCAGGAGACAAATAAAGTTAGGTTTGAAATATATTTGCAAAACCAGGTTCTGGAGCTGATCTGGGCTCACAATCATTTTTAGATTGGAGTCCAGGTCAAAACAGATCTAACCCAAGTTGAATCACTACACTTGGATTTAAAATGATTTAGTTATGCATTTTTGAAGTTCATACCTTTTTCAGTTTGCAAAAATAGCAGATCTCTGGAATATCTAAAAACCACAAAGACCTGGGAGGATGTGAGCCATAGATCTTGAATCTAACGGCTCAAGGCCTCCCAGAGATAACACACGCCAAGACGCTGCCATGCAGGTCCAGAGGTCATGGGCTGTGGATCTTGGATCCAACGGTCCATGTCCTCCCATCCACGCGAGCGTGAGCCGAGGGGAGGTCGTGGCCGCTGATCTTGCATCAAACGGACCACAGCAAGAAGGGAGGTCCTCAACGGCTGCGATCAACACAGGGAGGACATAAGCGGCTCAGATCACGCGGGGAGGTCATAACGTCTGAGATGACCTCGAGGAGGTCCAATCGCGGAGGTCTTAACGTCACAGACCTCCTGGGGAGGTCTGGACGGCCACGATTGGGCAAGGGGAGGTCCTGGACGTTCCAGATCTCCTCGGAGGAGGTCATGGACGTCCCAGAGCCAGCGACAACGAGGAGGTCCGTGCGCAAGGCACAAGGAGGTCCAGGCGTTAAGACCGCAGTAAATGCTCCATCATTGGGAGCATTTACTACCCAAATCTTTGTCTTAACGGCACGTTTTGGACATCTCGTCCGACAAGAGCTCCACCGCAAAGACCAGGACAAAGCCGGCGATGTGGACCTCGCCGGCGACCACCAAGGGCACCATTGTGTGCGTAATAGTGTTGCGCACACAGTGGACCCACTCTCGATGGCGGCGACGGCTTTGAACGCCGACGAGCCGGAGATCACAAAGGTGACAAGCACAGCCAAACGACCAAAATGGGAAAATAAAGCTCCGCGACATCATTCAAGCGTGTGCTCACAGACTAAAGACTACCAGGAGGTTACCTAGACGTCGTGAAGGTGCTGAGGAGGTCGAGGAAGGTGATGACCGGAGTTGGGGAAGACGAGAAGCTCCAACGCTCAAGTCCAAGCTCCAAGCTCCACTAGCTCACTCCTGAAAATGTCAACCCAACAACGAGTTAGGCTCAACTCCAGGAGGTTAATGGGGAGCTTAGAATGAGCAAGAGGTTGAGAGGGAGCCACTGGAGCAAGCCTTCACCAAGAGCTTCAAGGACTTCAACAATGGCAGTCAAAGGGAGGTCAGTGGAGGTAGGAGCTCAGCCAAGCACTAGCATGGCAAGCTCCAAGTGTGTAAAAGAAGCCAAAGGGGAGCTCAAGGGGCTTAAATACCTAGGGCACAGAGAGGTCTGCACCATGGGTTAAGCTCATGGTGAGCTTAGCCCATGGGGAGGTCCATGGAGTTGACAAGATGGAAAGGACAAGGTAGGTTGTCAGAGCAGGGCCTAGGGTGCGGCAGGAGCTGACACGCATTTAATGCGGGCCTGCAAGAGCCGTTGGGACAAGACATGCTCGACTTTGCCATCGCCATGGCTCGCACGCGCCCAAGGTGGAAGAAGAACAGACCTCACATCCACCGCTGGATTAAGTGGATGGGGAGGTCCTGCCCTCGGATTTTATGTTTGAACCGTTACGCTTTAAGTGGCCGGGAGGAGGTCCCACCAGACGATCTTGGATAAGGAGGTCATGGCCCTCCGATCTTCATAACGTGGATGCGCAAAGGATAAGTGGACAGGAGGTCCTAGCCTTCGGATCTACATCCAAGGGCTCAGACCTGAGGGGAGGACTTAACTGTGTGTGACTAATAGAAGTGAGGGGGAGGTCCTGAGCCTTGCGCGTAGCGCAAGGGAGGTCTTGGCCTTTAGATTTAGATCTAAGGGCTATGACCTCACATGGATGGGAGGTCTGATGCACACAAGGCACTGGGAGGTCGTGGCCGTAGATTTTAAATCTAACGGCGCACAACACAAGATGGGGAGGTCTGGTGCGCTAGATTTGCAGCGGAGGTCGTGGCCTTTGGATCTGAATCCAACGGCTACGACCTCAACAAGGTGGAGAGAAGGTCTGAGTGGTTTGATAGCGAGTGGAGGTCATGGCCATGGATCCTTGATCCAAGGGCAATGACCTGAACAGGGTGGGAGGACCTCACTGTGAATGTGTGAGGAGGAGGTCGTGGCCTTTGGATTGAATCCAACGGCTACGACCTCAACAGCGTGCAAAGGGAGGTCTGTGAGGTTTAACAACACAAGGGAGGTCATGGCCATGGATTTTTGATCCAAGGGCTGTGACCTCATGTAGGTGGGATGCCTTAGTGGTTTAACAGCTCGGGGAGGACATTGCGGTGTTGACCGCGGAGGAGGTCGTGGCGGTTGGATGTAAATCCAACGGCTGCGACCTCATCAAGGTGGGAAGGGAGGTCTGATGCGCTGAGGGAGGTGGTTGGGTTGGACCAGCTTTGCAAAGCGGTTCAGCCCAAGGAACAGTGTATGTTTTAAGTTTAATTTTGAACAGCTGAGGCTTTGCAGATTTATTTGGGATAGCAAATCAACTCCAAAATTTATGAAATTTTAACTGGAGCTTGCTGACATTAAGATTAACCTTACATAAAATTTCCAGAGGTTTTTATGCATTGCATTTTTCTCAGGAAATTCTTAAAGGCTGTTCAAAGTATTGTTTTACCTCCAAAATTTATCAAACAAGTTTTACAACTTGTGATATTTTTTCAGAGAGTCCCCATAGCAACTTTAGGACCAAGTAAGATTATTTCCAAAGGTTTGGCACATGAGTTGTGACAAATGGGAAATGAAATTGACTTTTGGTCAACAATAACTTTGTGTTTTTGGATTACACAATTCTTGGACAATAATTACATGTGAGAAAAAGTTTTAATTCCTACACATTTTAATTACATTTGAAACAAACCCTGATTATACATTTGGGATGTTACACAGGGGTGCCAGAACCACTTGTAGTAGCATGACGAGTCTGAACCATCTGGTGAAGCTTCATGGGTTAGATAAGGTAGCAAGCAAAAGATGAGTTAAGAACTAAACGAGGGGGTAGGTTAAGCCCAACAACACAACTTCAAGAAACCAACTGAAATAATTTTATTAATAGGGTCTTAGCATGGCTACAACAAATGCCTAAGGGCCTTTGTAGCTCATACTCGCATACAAGAAATAGGAACGAACCTAAACACACAATCTATCGCCTAAAGGGCGACTCTCCTCACCTTAAACCAGCTAAGCTTGGCTAAACTTAAACCTTAGCGAACTCAGTCGCTGAGGTAGCCTCCACAACCACGGCGGTGCTCCTGCCTGCTATAAACTTGAAAGTGAGCTGGCATCCTCGCAAACTGGTCTTGGTGACCTGGAACTGGTGTAGTAGGAACAGGCATCCCTAGTGCAGGCACAGCTGGCTCCTCTGGCTCTGCGGCTTTTGCTGGCTCCTCAGCTTCTTTTGGGTCTTCCTCTGGGTCTTCTTCCTTAGGGTCTTCCTATTCTTGCTCCTCTTCATGCTTGTGCTGACCATAGAGGGCTTCTTCTAGCACAGTGATCCTTTCTTCTACCATCTGCAAGGTCTCTTAGACGCACTCCAGCTCGGTGGCAGCCAACTCCAGTGACTTCTCCTGAGCAGCGGTGAACTGGGCAAGATGCACCAGAGTAGCATTGCTCTGTCCATCTGTAGACGGGTAACGTGCAGGAAGGTCAACTGTAGAAGCATGTGGGTGGTAGCAGAAGATGGTGTCTTGTAGCTCGTGAGCGTAGATGTTGCAGATCCTTAGGATGGCGAGGCGCGAAGACTCTTTAATTACTTCGGTCTAGACCATCCTCCGAGCTGACATGTTTAGGGGTTGGCTTTCTTTGGTGTCCCTCTTGGCATAGATAGTCAAATGGTATATCACTCCACGGTCTCGGCCGTTCACTACCCAGTAGTTGCCACGGTACATCGGATGATCGAAACCTACAAGCACTTGCAACAGCTTCCAGAGCTCAGCGGCAAGTCCTCTCTTGCGCTCTCCGTAGTTCTAAAGACGAGGCATCTGACAAGACAGACAAGAGAGTAAGAACCAAATTAAAAGGGTGGGGAGAGGAAAAATTCCAACAAAAGTTGAGTCAATAAAGATATGAGAGGAGTTAAGCAGTTCAATTAATCTTGCAACTTAATTTTACTTTAGAAAATAATTTGGACACTCTAAGACGGCCGATCTAACTAAGGTCAAGACCTACAGTCAATATGGCTCTGATACCACCTCTGTCGGGACCCAAAAATGCAAATATGGACCCTCTGTGTATAATGCACTAGTCCAGGATCACGCTAGTGCACACAATGTCAACATAGATGAATATCGATCCACAAAAGACGATTAATAGCATAAACGAGTAATTTGATAAATAAATAACGCTTTTGACCTTATGGTCGAGTTTACATTTATTAAGCCTCGCAGGGCTGGCAATAGAGAAATAAGCAGCAACGGAACAAACTAAACTCCAGCGGAATCCCATCAATTCGCCATAGGCAACCGACTGGGATCAAGACCCTAATGATCAGGACCTTTATAGAGCTCCTCCTCAAAAGCAGGCGAAGACTCCTCCACTTCTATTGATTGATTATAGCAAGCATGAGTACACAACCATACTCGCAAGTCATACCACATAATGCAATGTATAGATGCAGGCTTATTCCAAAGAAATGGCTTCTGTGGTTCTTTTGCATAAATGCAACATTTGCAATTGAATATGAATAATAGATTAAAACATAATGTAAAACAAATAAACAATATTAATTTTATCACTTGTTTTCACAAAGAACACAAAGCCTAAACAAGTTATTCACACAGCCATATGACTTAGATCACACATCTCCCTTCCTAAATGTTTTATGAACACTACTCCTCGTGTGAAATCCTCGAGCATATCCATATCCGCGGACGCGGCTATTTGAATAGATTAATTAACACTCTACAGAGTTTGTACACTTTACCCACACGATATAACTAGTGTTGCAAGCACTAATCATAACAAAACGTTTCAGAAACTTCATCTCAAACATTGATACTCCTGATGTGCTTTACCGCCAGACTAACCCACACAGAAAGTTAGTCAGGCACACATCGTTGGACCTGAAGACGGCGAACCGCTCATAAATATGTACTACTTGGTAGTGCACACCTCCACCCATATACACACAGCCTGACCTACTTCTTGAGTAATCAATGTCAAGAATTCATAACTTACTAAGTTAGGCCCGTCCCATCAGGCATGTGGTTGTACGGAAGGCCCAGTTCAATGGTGCGCAAAGTTAAGTCCTTAATTACCCAAGGCAAGACTTCCAATTTCTAACTATGCCACACAGATTAACATTCCCAATCACACAGCCACCATGTCACACTGTATCCACCACTTGCCTCAGTCTAAATCTTTTCCCACCCTGTTGATTAAGTGCAACACATGCCACCAACGAGTAATGACACATAGTGCACACAGTTTTATCACAAAGTTCCATAATCACTTAGTCAGATTTATATTAGCATCTTACATGAAATGATGACTCGTGGCATGGCTAAGCAATCTACTCGTATCAAACAAATCCACGTTGGTGCTACGATAATACCAACTAAATAATGAACCAATCTAGGGTGACAAAAGATTATGACATAACAATAGACAAGGTGGATATAACAAATTGGATTAATAACTACGCCCAACAGCATTTAAATAAATACTGAAAGTAAATCCAATAATTTGAATCAAAGTATTTTGAAAACTGGGTTCAACATGATCAAATGTTTAACTTGCCTTGGAATAGATCTAGGTACTGGTCTTGATCTTGAGGCAATCCTTCTTCTTCAAAGTTCCCCGAAGTATCGATGTCTACTCGCAAGCGAAGCAAATAAACAACATAAAAAATAACAGAGATAAAACAAACTCCAAGAAATTAAATAAAAATCTTAGATAAATATATCTCGAATTTAGAAATTTGAATGAGTTTAATCAGAGTTCGGATGAAGAAGATATGGCCTTTGGAAGATCAAATCTAAAGAAATAACCTAAATTAGAATTATTGGAATTTCTGAATTATTTTCCAAAGAAAAAATCGGATTATGACGTAGGCTGATGTCAGCCTTGGGATTTTTGGGATTAAAAGAAATAAAAAGGAAAACTAACATGTGGGACCTACATGTTAGTGGCTCGGCTCACGGTGAACCAAGTTCACCGAGCCTATGAATCTAGGGTTTGGTGGATCGACACGCGAAGGCCGTTAATCTGAGCGCAGACGCCAGTAGTTGACCACGCAGCCGGACTGACATGGGCGCTGAGGTGGCAGGGACACGGTGGCGAAGGCTCGGGGAAGGTCCCAGCGAACGACGGCGCCTCACCGGAGATGGGTGGTATCGGGAGTTAGAGGGTGACATGGGGATCTCACAGGTGTGCTCACGGGTGCTCAAATGCGGCTATGGTGACCGGTGGCGAAGTCAAAGTGGCGGAGTTGGTTCGGGCTCGTCGGGATCTGCCCTCCGACGATGCTCTGGCGAAACCAAGGCGACCACGAGATAGCCCAAGCTCTTGCGATGCCGACGCTGTAGACCACGAGGCTCTGGCGGTGCTGATGGTGACTAAATTGCTCATCGGAGTAGCAGCAGCAACCTTGGCTTCTTCGAGCTCCTACAGTGGCTAGGGTTCAGCTCCGGCACTAAGGTGGCTGCGAAAGGGATGTGGACACCGAGGGCTCCCTCCCCTTTTATACACGGCCGGCTCGGGGAGTCCAGGACACGAACACCCAAAATAGCCCATGGCGGAGGAGTCCGGTTCGAGGACAACTTGGAGACAAAGAACAGTAACCCTAGGTGGGACCCACACATTAATGGCGAAGGCTCGCACGAGTTCGCGTGGCAAACGGCGCGGGTGAGACTGAATGGTGGGACCAAGTGCGGGTCCGCGTGCGGAGGTGAGAGGAGACACTAACATGTGGGACCCGCATGTCAGTCGAAGCTAGGGCGTGTGCGCTATGCTGGGCTGCACAGTGTTGGGCCGGAATCGCAATAGGGCTGGGTTTTGACCCAAAATATTATCTAAAATTTTCTTTGGTTTTTTTAGTAAATATCAAAATTTCCAAATGGCAATTAGAAAATAGCAAATAACTTGGAAAAATTCTAGAAAAATCTAGAAAATATAGCCAAGCACATAGAATCCAAATAAAATAGTTTTGACAATAGTTGATATTGACTTTAATCATATTAAATTATTTTGATACTAAAAGTCCATGTTAAGCTTTTGAATTAAATCCAAATAAAACTCAAGGGTGAATTTTCAACTACTAACTATTCAAAGGATTTTTTAAGCACATAAAATTGGGATGTTACATATCCCCTACTAGTGAACACATCAAGTACGCCATCCAGCTAAACTTTCCTACTACAAACAATGTGGCATAATATGAGGGTTTACTAGCAGGACTCCGAGCAACTCGTGCGCTCGGGATTCGCAGATTACTAGTGAAAGGTGATTCTCAACTAGTAGCGAATCAAGTCAGGAAAGAGTGTCAATGCTCAAGTACCAAGATGTCATCTTATTTGGCGGAAGTATAGAAACTCGAAAAGCACTTCTTTGGTTTCTAGATCCAAAACATTCCTAGAAAGGAAAACTTTCTGGCAGACGAGTTGGCACGGATGGCCTCCACAAGGTCACCTGTCCCGCCCGGAGTTTTTCTTGAGCAACTGGATTCACCATTAGTGGTCGAGCTTTCCGAGGACATAGATGTTCCACTGGAGGTCATACAAATCGATCCTAAGAACATGGATACTCCACAGGTCGTACAACACGATCATGGTAAAGATTGGATGATGTCGATCTATAATTATTTTCAGCATGTCATTATTCCTGAAGATGATGTAGAGACTGATCGTATAGCTCGAAAAGCCAAATCATACACTCTGATCGAAAGTACCTTGTATAAACGAGGATCTCACAGAGTGTTGATGAGATGCCTATCTCAAACGGATGGCATTAAGTTGCTATCTGACATACATGGAGGAGTTTGTGGAGTACATCATTCCTACAGAACACTGGTCGGTAAAGCCTTCAGGCAAGGATACTACTGGCCAACTACCCTTCATGACGCAAAAGAGCTCGTGACGAAGTGCATACAATGTCAGTTTCATAGTCGACAAGTACATCAGCCAACACAAGTTTTGCAAACCATACCTCTTTCTTGGCATTTTGCAACTTAGGGACTAGACATTCTGGGACCTTTCCCAAGAGCACCCTGGGGCTTCAAATTCTTTTTTTGTCATGATTGACACATTTACAAAATGGATAGAAGCCGAGCCAGTTGTTAAAACAACGACTGAAGCCGCTAAGAGGTTCCTCACAAAAAACGTGATCACAAGATTTGTTATAGGCAGTCATATAATCACAGATAACGGTACCAGGTTAATCATAGATAATAGTACCCGGTTCTCTAGCGGAAATTTTTAGGAATTCTAGGACGATCTAGGTATTAAGATACATTTCGCTTCTGTTGCTCATCCGCAAAGCATTGGAGCAATTGAGTGAGCTAATGGTATCATAATGCAAGGGGTGAAACATCAAGTGTTCGACTAGTTAACAAAATGGTCAAGAGCTTGGGGTTCAAGAACTACCTCTGTGTTATGGGCCGTTCGAACCACGACCAGTCGTGCGACTGGTGAAACTCCATTTTTCTGGTTTATGGTGCTAAAGCCATGCTTCCTCTAGAACTGAAAATTGGGTCTGCTCGAACTGATTGTTTCAATGAGAACAATCAAATACAACGAAGACTCGACGATATCAATTTCTTTAAAGAACAACGAAACCAAGCTCTCATACGATCGGCGGTTTACCAATAAGCCATGCAAAGGTACTATAGTCGTAAGATGCAACCTCACAGTCTAACTGTAGGTGATCTGGTTCTATGAAAGATTCAGAACCAGGCTAATTGCAATAAATTTTCTCCCAAATGGGAAGGTCCATACATTGTGGTCGAAGTCACCAGACCTGGTTCGGTATGACTAGCTATGTCAGACGG
The DNA here is from genome assembly GCA_036346405.1 of Phyllostachys edulis. NCBI lineage: Eukaryota > Viridiplantae > Streptophyta > Magnoliopsida > Poales > Poaceae > Phyllostachys > Phyllostachys edulis. The sequence continues at coordinate 41,741,567 of CM070556.1, forward strand.
ACGTGTTTTGTCAAATTCTTGGAATATTGACCAATTGCGTAATTTCTTTGTATAATTGTATTTTTTATTTTTTTTTCATTTCTTAATAAAGATGAATTTTCTTTACTTTCCGACAAATGATATTGTTTGTTTGACTGTCTGATAATCTTGTTTACATACTAATATTGTCTAATTGGTCGAAGAAGACCAAATTATCTCTGATATCCTTTTCAAGGATCTCTATTACTCTATGGCTATGACATATAAGTCAAACGCCGTACGGGTTCTAGTCGTGACAATTCAGTCAATGGTTCTCATGCGCGACCAATACTCTTTTCTTAAAGAAATATACGAGTAAAAGGAGCATCACATAGGTAGCTACATATAGTACTTTACATTCTTAAGCTTTCGGAGACTACATTTCTTACCTTCAACATTCTATTCCACTCTCGTTTTGGCTACTAGTCGGGACACGGAAAGCCTCCTAGTTGAAGTCTCTCCTTCTCCACACATGGTCCTGCCCATTGGAAGGAGTTTCCTAGCGAAGGTCATTTTCTTACGATCCTCGCTTCCAGTCAGAACTTGAGCAAGAGCACGTTTCGCGAAGTGTTTTTCTTAGTCTCTAGTTCTTAGCAACCCTTACGACCAGTTTTGGAAAATATATATAAACAAGTTCACTTGTTGTTTTTGCATACATTTTTGCAAAATTCCTTATCATAAGTACAAGTCTTATACATCTTCCAACCACATACAGTACTTCATAGTATTTCAATTATGGAAAAGATCTAAAACTAGTCAAAATCATACACTAGTTCCGACCACATTGATTTCCTAGTGATACTTCAATCATTTTTCATAACATAATCAGCATATACTTTGTACCATGGTCATCGTTATTGCCTGTTTTCTTGGTCTACTACTTCTTTAGTAAAGTTCTTCTACTAATACAAGCAATCGGGGGCTAGGAAATATATGACTGCTTAGCGAATTTAAGAAGACAAAATAAAGACTTCCTTGATGATAAAAGGTAAGTTTTATTTACAAAAGTCTAAATATTATAATCATTTACTTCTTGGAGCCACCAGATTGGTCGCTGCGCGTTGGAGATCCGACCTCCATTTCCTCCGCAACCTTATTTTTGTGAGGTGTCATTTCCTCGAAAATATTAGTTGCTTCATTTCCTGAGCAGTTGAAGTCTTCCTTAACAGCGTGGAAATTTATGGTGGGGTCGGAGGCCTTCAGCTTTGCCAAAGCAAAGCTGACTCCATTTTTGACAGTTTCAAACAAAGTCTGCGCATGGTTCTCCCGAGTTGTCTTGAGGACACTCCTGAGGTTTTCAAGTTGTTGGCCAAGGTAGTTGATCTTCTCCATGGGATCTCCTAAATTAGGCAGTTGCATTCTCGATCTCATATCAAAGAGCATCTTGTTGAAAGTTTTGACCTTCTCTTTAAGATTTTGCCCAAAAGCTACCTCCTTACCATGCTCGAACTCAAGAGCTTTTTCTGTTCTCTTCAATTCTTGAGTTTGCTCTACATGAGTAGACCAAAGAATGAGGACATATGACTAGAAAAAGGTAGTACACTGGCCAAGTCTACGATCGGTTTCCTTCGCTCTTCTTCTCAATAGTCTCAAGGACTTCCTTGTGTCTAGTTGTCAGGTATTCAATCGACTGGTTCTTGTTTTGTATTCTTCTTTGAGCTTGGCAATTATGTCTTCCTTAGCCATAACTTCTTCTTTAAGTTTCTTCGAATCTATCAAGCACGATAAAGGGAGAAATTGGTTAACGTTGAAAGACCCAAATCGTAAAGAAGGAGAGAAGAAGACACTAAGAGGGTACTTACTTTCTAATTCGGAGTTATTTTTCTCCAAGAGCTTTATTCGCTGGGTCAGTCCTCCGACCACAGCGAAGTTTTCCACCAAATGCTATAAAAAAATAGCAAAATCCTTTAATTACTCTCTAGGGGAAAAGCTATTAAAAGCGATTGTGGAAGCTTAGCTGGATTGCCAAGTTGTTATATTTTGCAAAAATAGAATCAGGACTCGTCTTTGCTTGACGGTCCAAAATTCTTCCACAAGCTTCATTAACATCTTCATCATTGAAGATCCGAAGGCGATGAGGAAAGGCAATTCAGAGAGGAGAATTCCCAGCGATGGTCGGAACCTGGTGAGATTCCTCAGGAACCTCTACCTCCGCAGGTGGGGTTGGAGCCATCATGGGTTCCTGAGCAGGCGCTGCCACCTACTCGGGGGTTGGCTCAACCTATTTCTCCTTAGAAGTTATCTCCTGAGGAGTGTTCTGGTCGAGATCGATTGGAATACCAAAGGATCTATAAAGAAAGAAGAAAAGAAGCTCAAGACTCTAAAACACCAGAGGTAAGTACTTACATAAGTCCTTCTTTCATGTATACGTATCTGGTCGTTTTCTTGGTCTTTAGTTTGAAGCGCGCTAAAGCAAAATCCGTCGCGCTCGCTTTCCTTTTCTTCTGTTCGACCAACTTCACCGGTCCTAAACTGGTAGGGCTAGTTAGACCCTTCACGTCCTCCAACTGGAGGTTAGAAGAAATAGTCTCGACCAGTTAATCGAAAACAAGAACCTTGACTATCAGGTCGAAGGGTGTGTATTCATCAACCTCCAAAACAGTTACTTTAGTAGCAACTGGTAGGTCCTGAGCGACCACATTGGAGTCCACAATAGCCGCCTAACTAACAATCAAAGTTAGTTAGGTGATGAAAATTCTTCATCTAGAATATACATTTCTGTTCAGTTACCTACCTCTATAAGACTACCATCTCGAGTGATCGTAGGAGTGGTCGGAGCATCAATCGGCTCACAACTTTCGGTGGCCTCATTGATCCTCATTCCAACCGACTGTGCATCAAAGAGGATCTACGGTAAACCGATCAGAAAACATAAAAATGATGAAAGATGGTTGATATTTTTACCATAAGTCTCTCATCCCTCTCTTGTGCGGAAACAACCGCTAAAATCTGGGGGAAATAAGCCTTATATCCAGGTTCCCCGGAGCAGATCATTTTGATCTGGCTTCTACTCTCATTAGGAGAAAGAGCTGAAAGAATAAATAAGAGACTTTAGGATCACAAAAGTAATCAGCCAAGATAAGTAAACTGGTTGGAATCTTTCAGGACTCCTCCTTGAAATTTTTGGTCGCGTCGTCACGACCAATGTACCAGAGCATCAAATGTACTCAGGCCTTTAGGGGGATAATTTGGCGCATAGAGAAATCCCTTACCACATGCTAGGAGGTTAAACCCCTAATACTAAGGAGTTGGATGGCTTCAACCCATCTCCCCACTTTTCCATCCTTCTTCACGGAGGAGCACCATTCTAGATTCTCGACTGCCTTTTCACCAGTATATAAAGGCTTTCTTTTTGAGTGACCATCATGTAAAACCAGCTTTTCTTCGATGACGATCACGAAGACTTTGAGTACATGTGAATGTACTCATTGATCTTTCTGTCGTGGAGGCGTAAGGTGCACTCACCAGGCGTCCCAGTTGTTTTTCCTGACTTCGCCATCCTATTGTAGTACTTGAAGAGATCCAGATCTGTGGCAATCACCAAGTACGCTTCATAGAGATAGACGAAGACGTTGAGGTTGGCGACTGCATTGGGGGCAAGGTCCACCAATTCGACTCTGTAGTGCTCCAAAATCTTGGGAAGGAAGGAGTGAACTTGCAACCTGAATCTGCATTCAATATATGCGAGGAAAACAGGAATTTCCCCATCTTCATTGCTCGGAGAATGTTCTCCAGCCGCTGATGTCCAAGAAATCAAATCCTTGTCAGGAAGCAACCCGACCTTCTCTAGGCTCTCAAGTTTCTTCTTGCTCAAATCAGAAACCGACCAGTTGGTGATAAGATCCGACATAGTTGAGTTTTGGATGAAGAAAGAAAAGAGGTCGTAGGAAGTTGTAGACAAGAGGATGTTAGAGGCAATTTTTCTCTCAAGAGATGAAAAGGGAAAGCAAGAGGAGTAAAAACCCTAAAGCTCGACGCTGAAGAGGTTTTATAGCCGCAATTCTTTAACTACATCGAGGAGTTACGCAAAGTCTAACAGACAGAAAAACTCTTCGAGTCCCAAGGCAGTTTCTCAACTTTAAAGTGAATACAGACCATCTCGTATATCATAGGATCAAGTAAGGGTCTGCCCGATACGACTTCATTGGGAGAAAGTGTTCACATGACCAATTCACTTAAAGTTTGAGGGCTAGCTGACGAGAATTAAAATCTCTATGTACTACTTTAATACATAATAAAAGACCATATGTCTTCATAGTCGTAACCCCTAAGGCTAACGACCCCTGTGGTCGTAAGGATTCTAGAGGTTACATAATAAGTATCCTAGTCGGATGAGGTCTTGTACTCAGTCCCCAACCAGATGGCTGCTCATAAAAAGTAATGAACTAGCATCCAGATCTAGCTCCAAATATATTCCTTACTGTGTGATGAATGGAATACATATTATATTTGTTCCATACCACGTGACGTTTCATGGTTCTAAGATACTGACAACAACCATCATGTGGTTGACGTGTGTCATAGACATTCAACCACCAAATGGTTGATGTTTCATCAACCGTCGCCTCGCTCCGACCAGTCGCATCACTTCCAACAGGTGTCTTCTGCAGGAACAACTGCCACCTCTTTGCCGATTATTTAAATATGGAGCACGGAGGAATGAGGGGATCGAACTACATCAAATTGAAGCACAACAATCGGCATTTGGTTGATGTTTCAAGTCTAATTCAGCAGCATAGCAAGCATTACACTCAGTGTAATTAAGATTAGTCCTCTGCCTTGTCGAGGGAACTCCCTGTAATAGCTAGTTTATAGCAATAAAGAGTAGTCTCATTCTCTTCCAAGAACTCTTTACTATTTTTTCTCTATTTATTTCGTAAGATCGACGACTCGATCGTCAACACTTTGAATGCTACATGTGGTGGATGAGACGTTAGATGCTTCTCAAAGCATTGTCCTTTTTGTGTGACTTCCGTCGAGTTCCGCTGCTGTGTGTGCTGATCCCGGTTATAATTATGTTGAACTCGAGGTACACGTGTGTTACATGACTACATGGTCATCACTTCTCAAAACTTGGCCAAAAAATATTACAAGTGTGTGGTGCGGCAATAAAACATGAAACTGACCATCAAAGCTTTGCCATCGGTACTTAATTAGTCATTGACATAGAAAAAAAAGGAGGTATTCTCACCACACTTGCCATTACAAATTGTGACTTGGCCAAATTCTAATCTACTATCCCACCAAGGAGGTATTCTCACCACACTTGGATGGCCAAATTTTAATATACTATCCCACCTAGGAGGTGTTCTGTAACATCCCAATTTTCTGAGATTTAAAAATCTTTTGAATAGTTTGTAGGGAGAAAATTCACTATTTGGATTTCTTTGAATTTATTTCAAAAGCTTAAACATGGACTTTGGATATCAAAACAATTTAATATGATTAAAGTCAACATCAACAATGGTCAAAACTATTTTATTTGAATTCTATGTGGTTGGATATATTTTCTAGATTTTTCTAGAATTCTTCCAAGTTCATTTGCTATTTTCTATTGCCATTTGGATTTTTTTGCTATTTTCTAAAATAAAAAACTAATTTAAATCTCAAAAACAGTGATAGGGCCGAAACCCAATCATCCCGGCCCATTTCCTCCCGCTTTCGGCCCATTCCCGCTGCAGCGCGTTTCCTTCTCTCCTCTCCCGCGCGTGCCGTCGTGGCCCCACCGGTTAGCTGCCTTCATGTCTTTGGTCACGCAGCCTCGCTCGAGCCGCTTCGCTGATTTGTGGAGCCTAGCTGCCACCTCATCGTCGTCTTCGCGCAGGACTCTCGCGTCCGTGTCCGAGCCAGGTTGCGCTGCTGTGCCGCACGCGAACTGCCCTCTGCCATGGCTATTTAAAGCTCGCAGCCGTGTCAAAATCTTCGCATCTCTTCGCTCCGCCGAAACCCTAACTCGCCCGTGGAGATCACGTCGCCGTTTCGTTGAATCGAGCCATAGAAGCTTTACACCGCCACGAACTTTGACAAGGTCTTTCCCCACCGTTGGTGCACTTGGAGCCTCTTCGTCGACGTCTTTGGAATCACAGGACCGAGGTCTACCTCGTGGTGGCCTTCGTTTCACCAGAACGTCACCAGAGGACTGATTCCGTCGTTCCCGAGGACCTTCCGCCGCTTCAACCTCGCCACCGGTCGTCTGAGCCACCCTTGAGCACTCGTGAGCACCTCCACGTGTTCACCGTCACCTTCTCTACCTCTCCGTACCATCCACCACCGACGAGCCACTGCCGTTCGCTGGATGCCATTGGAGCCCGAGCGCCGCCTGCCTCGCCGTCGACCACGTTAGTGCCAGCGTTAGCGTTTGTGCGTGTGGCAGCCATGTGTCGCCAAATCAGTCGCCACATCAGCGCCCACGTGGTAGTCCAGATCCAAACCCGAAGCCCAGTTCGGTGGACTTGGATCACCGTGAACCATCTCACTAACATGTGGGTCCCACATGTCAGAATTTCTTTTCAATTCTTTTATTTTGGAAAATCCAATGCTGACGTCATTGTTGCGCAATAATCTGATTTTTCTTTTAAGAAATAATTCAGTAATTCGGAATAATCCAAAATTAGGGTTTTCTTTTAGATTCAAACTTCCAAAGCCCATATCTTTTGCATCCAAACTCCGATTGAGCCCACTTAAATATCTAAATTCATTTAAATTCAAGATCTATTTATCTAAGATTTTTATTTGCTTCGTTTGCGAGTAGACGTCGATACTTTGAGAAACTTTGAAGAAGAAGGAGCACCTCAAGAGCAAGATCAGTACCTAGACCTATTTCAAGGCAAGTTATACCTTTGATCATGTTGAATCCTAGTTTTCTAAAATTACTTTGATTCAAATTATTGCATTTACTTTTAGTATTTATTTAAATGCTTTTGGGTGTAGTTATTATCCAATTTGTTATATCCACCTTGTCTATTGTTATGTCATAATGTTATGTCACCCTAGATTGGTTCCTTTATTTAGTTCGTATTATCGTATCACCAATGTGGGTTGGTTAGATACGATTAGACTGCTTAGCCATGCCACAAGTCATCATTTCATGTAAGTTGTGATTATAAACTTGACTAAGTGATTATGGAACTATGTGTACTGTGTGCTATTACTCGTTGATGGCATATGTTGCACTTAACCAACTGGGTGGGAAAAGATTTAGACGGAGGCAAATGGTACTGTGTGCTTGGGAGGAGCTGTGTGCACGAGATTAATATCTGTGTGCATAGGGTTTTGTAGTTATAAATTGGAAGTCTTGCCTTGGTCAATTAAGGACTTAAATTTGTGCACCGTTGAACTGAACCTTACTGTACGACCACATGCCTGGTATGGGACGGACCTAGCTTAGTAGGTCATGAATTCTTGATATTGATTACTCAGGTAGTAAGTTAGGCTATGTTGCATGGGTGGAGGTGTGCTACCAAGTAGTCACATCGCGGGACAATTCGCCGCTTCCCTGTCCAACGGTGTGTGTCATGCCAAAGCACTGTGTTAGGGTTGGTATGATGACAAAGCACACTGGGAGTATCAATGCTTGGGATGAAGTTTCTGAAACGTTTTGTTATGATTAGTGCTAGCTACACTAGTTGTATCGTGTGGGTAAAGTGTAAAACCTCTGCAGATTGTTAACTAATCTATTCGAATAGCCACGTCCGCGGTCATGGACATGCTCAGGGAATTCACATGAGGGGTAGTTTTCATAAAACACTTCGGAAGGGAGCTATGTGATCTAAGTCATATAGCTATGTGAATAATTTGTTTAGGCTATGTGTCTTTGTGAAATCAAACTCTTAAAAATTAATATTGTTTATTTTTTTTACTTTATGCTTTCAATCTATTATTCGTATTCAAATTACAAATGTTGTATTTCTGCAAGAAAACCATAGAAGCCATTCCTTTGGAATAAGCCTACATCTATACATTGCATTCTGTGGTATGACTTGCAAGTACGGTTATGTACTCATGCTTGCTAAATCAAATCAACAGAAGAGGAGGAGTCTTCGTCTGCTTTCGAGGAGGAGTTCTACGAAGGTGCCTAATCGTTAGGGTCTTGATCCCAATCGGTTGCCTGTGGCGAATTGATGGGATTCCACTGAAGTTATCTGTTCCACTGCTATTTAATTCTCTATCAGCCCCGTGTGGCTTAATAATTGTAAACTCGACCATTAGGTCAGAACCATTATTTGTTTATCAAATTACTCGTTTATGTTATTAATCGTCTTGTGTGGATCGATATTTATCTATGTTGACACTGTGTGTACTAGCGTGATATGGACTAGTGCATTATACACAGAGTGTCCAGAATTGCATTTTGGGTCCCAACAGAGGTGGTAGCAGAGCCATATTGACTGTAGGTCTTGACCTTTGTTAGATCGGCTGTCTTAGAGTGTCCAAATTATTTTCTAAAGCAAAATTAACTTGCAAGATTAATTGAACTGCTTAACTCCTCTCATGTCTTTCTTGACTCAATTATTGCTAGAATCTTTTCCTCTCCCCGTTGTTTTAACTTTGTTCTTATCCTCTTGTCTGTCTCGACAGATGCCTCGTCTTTAGAGCTACGGTGAGCGCAACGGAGGACTTACCGCTGATCTTTGGAAGCTTTTGCAAGTGCTTAGAGGCTTTGATCGCCCAATGTATCGTGGTAGCCATTGGGTGGTAAACGGTCGAGGTTGTGGAGTGATCTGCCGTTTGACTGTCTATGCAAGGAGGGACACCAGGGCAAGCCAACCTTTGAACATCTTCGTTAGAAGGATCAACTTCGCGGAAGGGGTCTAGGAGTCGTCACGCCTTGCCATCCTTAGGATCTACAACATCTATGCACGTGAGCTGCAAGATACCGTTTTCCGCTACCATCCCAGAGCTGCAGCCATGGACCTAGCTGCTCGTTATCCATCTACAGATGGAGAAGGGAACTCTACAGTGGTACACCTTTCTCAGTTCGCAGCTGCTCATGAGGAGTCATTGGAGATAGTTGCCACAGAGCTGGAGTACGTCTACGAGACCTTGGATAGAGCAGAAGAAAGGATCGCTTTGTTGGAGGAAGCTCTCTATAGTTAGCATGAACCAGAGGAGGATCCCAAAGAAGATCTAGAAGAAGGCCCAGAAAGAGCCAGAAGAGCCAGCAGAGCTAGAGGAGCCACCGTGCTGTACCAGGACACTGTTCTGTTGCACTAGTCCTGGGCATCGAGGATCGGTTCTTGAGAATGCCACCACTTAGGGTCTCAAAGAAAGTGAGTACCACTGTGGTTGTGGAGGCTACCTTAGCGACTAAGCTCGCTAAAATTTAGGTTTAGTCAAGCTTAGCCAATTTAAGTTTTTGCAGAGTCAACCTTTAGGCGGTAGATTGTGTGCTTAGGTTCGTCTTATATTCTTGTGTGTGAGTATGAGCTGCAAAGGTCCTTAGGCATTTGTTGCAGCCATGTAAGACCCTATTAATAAAGTATTTCAGTTGGTTTTCTTGAAACTGTGTTTCTTGGGTTTAATCTACCACTCTCGTTTAGTTCTTAACTCATCTTGTGCTTGTTACCTTATCTAACCCATGGAGCTTCACCAGATGGTTCAGACTCGTCATGCTGCTACAAGTGGATCCAAAACTCAGGGATCAGAAGAAAATGAACAGACCCCTACAGGAGCAATACCACCTCAAGCACCCCCAATTGATCTATAGAATTTTGGAGCTTTCATGGCAGCTTAGACACATATGATGTACACTATGATGAATCAAATCCAGAGTATGAATAATCAGAACAATGACAACAATCATCACAGTGGAGCCCCAGTCGCTCATGGTCACCATGGACCATCCAAGCTTGCTAAATTCATGAGGACTCGTCCACCCACCTTTTCTAGACATGTCTCACCAGTTGAGGCCGATGATTGGCTTCGAGTTATTGAGAGGAAGCTGCTGATCACTCAATGCAGCAACCATGAGAAGGTGTTGTACGCCACTCACTAGATGGAGGGCATAGCTGCCGAATGGTGGGAGAACTTTTGTGTAGCGCATGAGATGCCGCAGAATATTACTTGCGAAGAGTTTTCCACAGCCTTCCGTCAGTACCATGTACCAGAAGGGATAATTGATCTGAAGAAGGATGAGTTCCGTGCTCTCAAGCAAGGAGCTATGTCAGTGATAGATTACCTCAATAAGTTCTCTCAGCTAGCTCGCTATGCTGCAGAGGATGTCGCCATCAACAAAGCTCGCTAGAGTCGCTTCTTAAAAGGGTTGAACACTAGCCTTCAAGTTAGTTTGCTTGCCCACACTTTTCCAGATTTTCAGGAGTTGGTCAACAAGGCGTTGGTTCTTGAAGACAAACGCAAATACAGGATGGCTCAGCAAGGAAGTCACTAGTCCCAGCAGAGAGCAAGAGTGGTGCCGCAGCAGTTTAATCGTTTTCCACCGCATAATTCTTTCAGAACACCTACACCAACATCAACACCTCGTCCCATTGCTTAGAACTTTCGCAACCTAGCACCAACCAACCCCAATCCAGGAAACAACCAGCTGGATACGCAAAGAGTTTGTTATTCTTGTCGCCAGCCAGGGCATTTCGCCAACCACTGTCTGCGGAAGGGAAGAATCACTCCAGTACGCTTCAACCTTGGAGCTACACCTGCCAAGACACCAGCGCAAAATAATCAAGGAGTTTCTCAAGCCACCAGTCAACCTGGAGGAGCACCACAGTCTGTGGTCAGAGGTCGTGTCAATCACGTCACTCTGGAAGGAGCTCGGGAAGCATCGGACGTCGTACTGGGTAAGTTCCTGGTTAACTCAGTACCTGCATTAGTTTTGTTTGATTCTGGAGCTTTGCATTCGTTTGCTTCTGGAGTTTTTGCAACTTAGAATAACATGGAAGTTATGCATCTTAAGACCATCTCCAATGTTGTGTTTTAGCCGGTTCAAATAAGGAGAGAGAAGACATTGAATCGATTCAATACATTGGAGGGGTCGATTCCAACAAAAAAATGCATGGAATCGGACCCTACTTAGGAGTCGATTCAAAGTATTAAACAACTCATATGAGCATTAAAAAACTACATAGGAGAGAGTGCGGTTGAGAGAGGATATTATTATTTTGTGGTTTTTTAATGTAATGTGGGTCCCAATTATTAGTAGGAATCGGTTCAATACATTGGAGAAAAACAAGCTTAGTTCCTAGGATGCTTACGTGGCATGACTTTGAATCGACGTCGGTTCAATACACTAAAGATACTCTAAGCATACTCTGTTTGTCCAGTCGCCTGGAGCAGAGCTAAGTTCTAAAGTAGGATGTTTAGGAGCTAAGTTACTCATAGCTGGAGTTGAGTTTCTAGCCAATCTTATTGTTCTAGACACCTAAACCCTAGATGTCATTATGGCATGGATTGGTTATGAAAGCACAAAGCTGTGCTAAATTATGGCCGAAGAACCGTAACAATTGAAGATACCAAGGGGAAAAAAGTAGAGTTCCTAGCTACCTTAGTGCATGATAGACATTTGTTTGTCAATAACCTAAAGACAGTTGCTTTGGGAGATGTGCCTATTGTTAGAGAATATCCAGATGTGTTTCCAGAAGAGTTATCAAGAATGCCACCAGACCGTGACATTGATTTGTCATCGATCTAGTGCTAGGAACAACACCGATCTCCAAGAGACCCTATCGGATGCCAGCCGATGAGTTAGTAGAAATGAAGAAGCAAATAGAAGAACTTCTGGAGAAAGGTTTTGTGAGACCTAGTTTGTCGCCATGGGGAGCACCAGTTTTGTTTGTCAGAAAGAAGGATGGAAGTATGAGAATGTACATCGATTTTTGATCTCTCGATGAAGTCACCATCAAGAACAAGTACCCATTACCTCAGATCGATGATTTGTTTGATCAAATGAAAGGAGACGGAGTATTCTCAAAGATCGATCTGCGATCAGGTTACCATCAGTTGAAGATTTGTTCTAAGGATATACCAAAGACCACTTTCTCAACGCGGTATGGACATTATGAATTCTTAGTCATGTCTTTTGGTCGGACTAATGCCCCTGCCTATTTCATGAACATGATGAATAAAGTATTCATGGAATATTTGGACAAGTTTGTAGTTGTGTTCATCATGATATTTTGGTTTACTCCAATTCAGAAGAAGAGCATGCTGAACACCTGAGGTTAATCCTAGAGAAACTGAGAGAGCATCAGTTATATGCTAAGTTCAGTAAGTGTGATTTCTGGAAAAAGGAAGTTGACTTCCTTGGTCATGTGATGACAGCCGAGGGAGTAGCCGTTGACCCCGGTAAAGTTAAAGCAGTATTACATTGGGAACAGCCCAAGACTGTCACCCAAATTCACAGTTTCTTGGGAATGGTAGGATATTATCGCCGTTTCATCAAAGGTTTCTCAATGATTGCTAAGCCCGTTACGCAATTGTTGAAGAAGGAGAAAAAGTTCACTTGGACCCTAGCTTGTGAGGAAAGTTTTCAAGAACTAAAGAAGTGGTTGACTTCAGGCCCAGTGCTGATTTTGCCAGATATTCACAAGGATTTTGATATCTATTGTGATGCTTCGTGTCAAGGATTAGGATGTGTCCTGATGCAAGAAGGAAGAGCTTTTGCTTATGCGTCTAGGCAATTAAGATCCCATGAGGAGAATTATCCTACCCATGATCTGGAACTAGTTGCCGTAGTACATACTTTAAAGATTTGGCGTCATTACCTCATCGGTAATCACTGTGAAGTATATACAAATCATAAAAGCCTGAAGTACATCTTCACTCAATCTGATTTGAACATGAGACAGAGAAGATAGTTGGAGTTAATAAAATATTATAACCTTGGAATCCATTACCATCCTGGTAAGGCCAATATAGTTGTAGATGCTTTAAGCTGTAACAGTTACTGCAATGCAGTGAAAGTGAAAGAGGTTTGTTTAGAACTTCAAGAGGAATTTCAGAAGCTAAAGTTAGATGTGGAATCTGAAGGATTCGTAGCCAGTCTAAAAGTGCAGTCTACTTTGGAGACGCAGATTCGTGAAGCTCAACCCAAGGATTCTGAATTTTCAGACATCAAGAAGAAGATGGCAGAAGGGAAGTTCAAAGACTTCATCAAAGATGATCAAGGTATACTGTGGATCAATGGACGTATCTGTGTGCCAGATATTGATGGTTTGAGACAGCTAATTTTGAAGGAAGCCCATGATTCAAAGTATTCGATTCACACTAGTAGTACTAAGATGTACCAGGATGTTAAGAATAAATTTTGGTGGCCAAATTTGAAGCGAGAAGTCACAGAGTTCATTGCCTTGTGCGACGTGTGTCATAAAGTAAAAGCAAAACATCAAAGACCAGCAGTTCTGTTGCAACCTCTGAAGATTCTAGAGTGGAAGTGGGAAGAGATCGTAATGGATTTCATTACTGGTTTACCTAGGACTCAATCAGGTTACGATTCAATTTGGGTGATAGTTGATCATTTGACTAAAGTTGCCTATTTCTTGCCAGTCAAAACTACTTACTCAGGAGATCGCCTTGTAGAGCTATATATGTCAAGGATTGTCAGTTTGCATGTTGTGCTTAAGAAGATAGTGTCAGATCGAGGATCTCAGTTCACCTCTTATTTTTGGCAGAGTTTGCATGAAGCTTTAGCGACTCATCTGAATTTCAATACTGCTTATCGTCCTCAGACCGATGGATAGACTGAAAGAGTTAATCAAATATTGGAATATATGTTGAGAGACAATTTAATATGATTAAAGTCAACATCAACAATGGTCAAAACTATTTTATTTGGATTCTATGTGCTTGGATATATTTTCTAGATTTTTCTAGAATTTTTCCAAGTCCATTTGCTATTTTCTATTGTCATTTAGATTTTCTGCTATTTTCTAAAATAGAAAACTAATTTAAATATCAAAAACAGTGATTGGGCTGAAACCCAATCGTCGAAATTTCATTTCCTCCGCTTTAAATTTCATTCCCTCTGACCCATTTCCTTCTCTCCTATCCCACAGCGTCGTGGCACCTTCGCCACCGCCTTTACGTGTCTTGGTCCACGTAGCCTCGCCCGAGCCGCTTCGCTGATTGTGGAGCCCAGCTACCACCACATCATCATCTTTGCGCAGGACACTCGCGTTTGTGTCTGAGCTAGGTTGCGCCGCCGTGCCACTCACGAACTGCCCTCTCCCGTGCCTATTTAAAAGCCCGCAGCCGCGTCAAAATCTTTGCATCTCTTCGCTCCGCCAAAACCCTAACTCGCCTGTGGAGATCGCACCACCGTTTCATTGAATCGAGCCCTAGAAGCTTTGCACCACCGTGAACTTCGACGAGGTCTTTCCCCACCATCGGTGCACTTGGAGCCTCTTCGTCGACGTCTTTGGAATCGCAGGACCGAGGTCTACCTCATTGTGGCTTTCGTTTCGCTGGAACGTCACCGGAGGACCGATTCCATCGAGCCCAAGGACCTTCCACCGCTTCAACCTCAACGCCAGTCATCTCAGCCGCCCTTGAGCACCCGTGAGCACCTCTACGTGTTTGCCGTCACCTTCTCTACCTCCCCGTACCATCCGCTGACGGCGAGCCGCCGCCGTTCGCTGGATGCCATTGGAGCCCGAGCGTCGCCCGCCTCACCGTCGACCACGTCAGCGCCAACATCAGCGTTTGTGCATGCGTGGCAGCCATGTGTCGCCAAATCAGTCGCCACATCAGCACCCACGTGGCAGTCCAGATCCAAACCCCAAGCCTGGTTCGGTGGACTTGGTCACCGTGAACCATCTCACTGACATGTGGGCCCCACATGTCAGAATTTATTTTTAATTCTTTTATTCTAGAAAATCCATTGCTGACATCATCGTTGTGCAATAATCCAATTTTTCATTTAAGAAATAATTCGAAAATTTGGAATAATCCAAAATTAGGGTTTTCTTTTAGATTCAAACTTCCAAAGCCCATATCTTTTGCATCCGAACTCCGATTGAGCCCATTCAAATTTCTAAATTCAAGATATATTTATTTGATAGTTTTATTAATTTTTTTGTAGTTTTTTTTGCCTCTGTTATTTATTTGTTTTGTTTATTTGCTTCGTTTGTGAGTAGACGTCGATACTTCGGGAAACTTTGAAGAAGGAGCACCTCAAGAGCAAGATCAGTACCTAGACCTATTTCAAGGAAAGTTATATCTTTGATCATGTTGAATCCCAATTTTCTAAAATTACTTTGATTCAAATTATTGCATTTATTTTAAGTATTTATTTAAATACTTTTGGGTGTAGTTATTATCCAATTTGTTATATCCACCTTGTTGTCAGACCCCAAATTTTTGGGATTTGGAATCCTCTGTGTCAACTGTGCTATTTCTGTATCAGTAGATAGCACACACAGATACATTCTTGGACCATTTCCATAACCAAATAAACTAAAACAGACCTACGGTCAGGTCCATATTTGCGACCAAACTTGGTCGAAAAAGGAATTCTGAGGTCTTGAAGAGGTCCCGAAGGTCACAGAGATATCCTGCTGGAATCCTGAGGAGGTTTTGGAGTCGTCCCGAGGAGATCCTAGGAGGTCTTAAAGAGCTCCTAAGGAAGTCCTGTAGCGGTCTTGGGGAGGTCCTAAGGAATACTGTAGAGACGTCCTGGGGTGGTCCTGAGGAGTACTATAGAGTCATCCTAGGGAGGTCTTGAGGATCACTGTAGAGATGTCCTGGAGAGGTCCTGAAGAGTACTGTAGAGACTTCCTGGGGAGGTCTTGAGGAACACTATAGAGACATCATGGGGAGGTCCTGAGGAGTACTGTAGAGACATCCTGGGAAGGTCCTGAAGAGTACTATAGAGTCGTCCTGGGGAGGTCCTGAGCTACACTGTAGAGATGTCATGGGGAGGTCCTGAGGATACGACAAAAGGGTATAGGAGGTCTTGAGGAGGAGGTCCTGAGAATATGACAAAAGGGTATACGAGGTCTTGAGGATACGACAAAAGGGTACATGTAGTCCTAAGGGGGTCCTGAGGAGGAGGTCTTGAGGACACGACAAAAGAGGTACAGGAGGTCTTGAGGAGGAGGTCCTGAGTGGTATGACTACACTCAATGCGGTTTGTGCTCGGTGCGATTAGTGCTCGTAGGGATAGTGCTCGTATGAACAATTGAGTAAATACGAGCACGCAACTTAACATATATATTTATACATAACAGGCCGTGCAGCCAATTGTTTTACAAAAGAGCCATGAAATAGAAATCTTACAAGAGTCAGAGTACAGAAACAAAAGATGTAACATCCCCAGATTTAATAAACAGTAATAAGATGCTTTTCATAGCATCACTGTTCATTTTTGCGAATTGAGCATTATGTTACAATCTAAATTCTCAAGTTTCTAGCCAAAAATCCAAAACTTGTTTGAAGCTTCAAAAGATAATACCAGTCAATGTTGGTATTAAGACCGGGAAGTATTTTATTTAAAAGCCAGATGAATTATTTTGGCCAAAAATAATTTTTGTTGAATTTTTAGAAATTATTTTGACCATGAGAAAAATATTTGTTTTTAAATAAACCTATTCGGGTTAATTGAATTATTTATGTATTTTACAAAGTGAAACAGTGGTTCTTAAATTTTATTTGGGACATACATTATCCCAGTAACATCTTTACAAAATTTCACATTTTTACAAATTTATTTGCTATTTTAAAAGCCCGGTCAAACTTTTGCAGATTTGAAAAGGGTTGGTCAACTTGTGAGCCAAACACTAGCCCTTTGTCACTATAGCGACCCGAGCTAATCGGTTTAGGTCCAACCGGTGCGTCCGAGCTGCGCCTATCACGTTCGGGCGTATGCCCAACATTCTAAGTGAACGCGCACCGTTGATTTTCAAGCTAACGGGCGAGATTGCGGAGCCATGCGTGTCCTTCATGCACTTGATGCCAATCTCACCGTTGGATCTCCTTCCATTAGCACCCTGCTTCGGTTTTAAAAGCATAGTGCGCACCACCACTCTTAGCCGTTAGATCTTCCTTGAGCGGGCTAGATCCAATGGACCACTCGGGCAAATCAAGAGCCTCGTAAAATCTCCACCGTCGGATCCTTATCCTACCGCATCCCGTCGTGGCTTTGAAGTCCTAACGTGCCTCCAACACGTGGCCGTTAGATCTCAATGAACGGGCCGGATTTAGTGGGCCGTTCGGACTATTCCTAAGAGCCATGCAATCTTGGCCGTAGGATCTGAATCGTGCGATGCGCCATTTTTGGGATATACCATTTTTGAATGGTAAGAGCTGAAATACGCGCGAACCGTTGGATCCTCAATGAGCGGGCCAGATCTTGTGGGCCGTTCGGACCGTCCGAAAGCACCACTCAATCTCCACCGTTGGATCCCGAGCGAACGAACCAGATTGATGGGCCGTTCGGACCGCCCGGACTCCTCTTCAATCTCGGCCGTTGATTTCAGATCCGACCGTTCGGTCCTTTTTAATTCAAAACTCAAGGGCGCGCAATTATGGTGACCGTCGGATCTCAATCCTATGGTACCTCTTCGATTCCTGTAAGAATAGGGCCGGACCTTTATGTGGCCGTCGGATTAAGATCGTGCGGCCACATTGAAAGGTACCGGTTAGATCTTTTAAACATCCATCTTGATCGCGGCCGCCCATTTGTAATCAGACGGTCGATATCCTTTTGAGCTTTCACGGGCGTGTGCTTACTGCGGCTGATAGTGGAGCCCACTCGTCAGTGGCACTCCTCTCTTCTTCCTTGCGCTTGCTGCCGCCGCCGACCTTACTGCCAGAAGGGTGGCTTCATGTCGCGATTATGCGAATATTCCTTGGACACCTGGCACTATTTTGCCACCGCATCATCTCTAGAAACTTCTTGGTTTCTCCGGAGGTTCAAACCCTATATAAACACTAGCCCTTGTGCTTATCTGCCATTGTTGACCGAGTGGAGCTTCTTCATTTTCTTTCTTCCCAGTGAAGCTTCCTCTCGTTTTCATTTCTTGTTCATCTATCCCAGTGCTTAAGTCACCTTGTAATATGAGTTTAGCATCAATTGTAGGTTGAGCCGTGATCTTGCTCTCTGTGTCCAGAGCCGGCTGAAGCACCACCGGGTTAATTTTCTTGCTCCGGTGAGATATTCTTTTCCCCTTCCTGTCAAGAATGTATGTTATGATTCTTATAGCTCAAGTCCTCCATTATTTTCGTTCTTGATCAAACAGGAGTTGTGGATTTTGGATCTTTACCGTTTTCGGCCAAAAACCAAATCCTTCTTCTCTAGCTCCGGTGAGTGAGTCTTGATCTTAATCTTTTCTGTTCTGAGCATCTTAAGGACTTAATTAACCTACTGGAATCACTCCCTTGTGATTTCTTTGCTCAAATCTTGTTGTCACTGAAATACTCTATTTCTTAACTTTTCGGTCTTTTATATCGTTTCCAAGATTTTGAGCTTTCCTGTTTAATCTACAAGTTTAGATAGTCTCCTACTTAACCCTAGCATCATAAGCAATAATCTTTTTGAATCTTGATGCCTTCAAATTAGCTAGTTAGCCAAAATCCTTCTCTGTTGCTGTTGTCGGGCAAAACTGACAAAAGCCGTAGTCCCCTCCTTTCTGTTAATCCTGGCAGATTAGTGTTAACAGGGGTTAAGTTGGGTTGTTATCTCTGCTAAAGAATGGTCTTTAGCATAAGCAAAGGTAGCTTTTGCTTAGGATGCCTCTAAATCGATTTAGATTCTAAATCCATTTACAGGTTTATTCTCACGGGTCAAACCGACAAGAACTGCACCAAATCTTCTGTCGTTAATATGGCGATTAGGGTTAGCTAGGCTCTATCTTGGTTATTAGGTTTACCAGAGGGTTAGAAGTAGCTTAAGCTGAGATCTCCACTTAAGTATGTTTCACAACCTGGCATTTAAGCCGCCGGATGCATCTCTGTGGTATTGTTGGTTAAACCGACAGTGCACACAACAGCAGCTAAAATCATTAGCTCTTGTTAAATTGGTGCTAGAAAATGATGAGTTAGGTCACTGTATTAATTAAGGTTACTCTAAGCTTAAGTAAAAGCATTTTGCTTAGAATGTATATAAATCAACAAATTCTTTTTAACTTGTCTGTTTTAGCTTTTCAAAATCTATAACTGTAGCTCTAAATCGAACCTTAAATCTTGTCAATTTAGTAACAATAAATGTTGATTTAGTCTTTTAGTTTTACTCACTTAACTATAACTTAAATAAAAATATTATTTTACTCATAATATAATTTAGCAACAAGCTTTGTTTTTATAACCTATCCTAATTTCAGTTTTGGAAATCAACTTGTAGTTCAGATTACACCTCAATTTTGATAATTAGTGTTAACTGATGTTAAATGATAAGTAGACTTTAGTTTTACTTATTTAACTACAACTTTAACAAAAGTATTACTTTGTTCATAACATACTAAAGCAGCAAACCTTATTTTTGCAATCTGTCTTAATTTCAGTTTTTCAAAATATGAAACTATAACTTTAAGTTAAACCCTAATTTTGTCAATTAGTGGTCAGAGAAATTAGTATGGATTATTATCTTTATTGGGTTAGTATAGCTTAAGCATGTTGCTAATCGTGCATTACAATCTTGATCATGCATTCTTTTTCAATACTTTGCTCTCTGTCGATTTTCTTGTGTTTATTGGATTTTATTTGTCTTTTAGATTCTGGTTCTTCTGAAGTGGTTGACTCTGTTGTTGAGCAACAAGAACCTGAACAAGAGGTTTACCATTACCAAGGCAAGCATCCTCTTTGCACCATGTTGATCCCAGAATTTTTGAACTGTAGATTTCCAAAATACAGAGATACTGTTCCATGCTAATTTTCTAAAATTTATTTGTGATCTGTCTCTAGATAGTTACAACCTAACACTTGAGGCTTATCTTTAATCTGATCATATACTCAAACTTAAGGTAGTGCTTCTATACTTAAATACTTGTTTTTCCGTTATTGCTTAGCCATGCAGTCCATAGAACGTTAGTGTTTGACAAGCTTATCTTGTCAAACATGGGAACAATAAATGAATTTAATTTATTTTGATTCTTTGTTCAGTTTATTTAAATCAGAAATGAATTTAAATCTTGTTTAATAAACTGATTTTAAATATGGACAAGTGGATGCTAGTGATGGTGCCTTAGTGCACGAGAATTGGGAAATGTGGTTGTCTTGTCTGGATTGATTAAGGACTGAACATCGGCTAGATGATTCAAGCCCCAACATACTTCCACACGCAGTGTATGGGCGCTGTTTGGTTAAGTAAAAGGTTAATGCTATTGAGTTGGAAAATAGGAAAGTAAGGACATATGTGTTTGATCTCATATCTGTATCATATGTTCTTAAGAGGGTGAGGACGTACATGCGTTCCATCACATGTATGTACCTTAAGGGCTCCGATTGCGAACTAATATGTGCAGCTAGCACAGCTCTACTTTCTATCATTTAATTTACATTTTTGAATCAAGATTCCCAAAGACAACATGTGGGCCCCGGTTGGCGAGTTCTATTAGTAACTGAATCGGCGGGATCGATCACACATGGGTATTCCACTCAATAGTGTCAACTTGTTGAAAAACACCAAATCTTAGTTTACTCGGCCGGCATACCAAAGGCAGTGTGCTATTATTCCGGAGGCTTACGGGCTAACTAAGTTGTGTGGATAAAGATGTACACCCCTGCAGGGTTTAAAACTATTCGAATAGCCGTGTCCACGGTTACGGACAACGCTTGAATTTGAATAGCGCTTTGTATAGACTTTGGAAATAAAATTTTGGTTATGGGTGAACTCGGCATGAGAGGCGGCATTCATGCAATAATTTTTGGATGGTGGTGAACAGCCACTTTAATGATGTTACTGTTTATGATTATGTCTCATTTACTTATTGTTTTAGTCCAAATTGATTTATAAAATTGCTTTGTCAAAACTTAGCAAATGGAGGTTAAGATGTATTGCTTTATGCAAAAATTGAGCCATTATGCCTACCTGTTTTAACCTTATGCATATACAAAATTCTAATCCTTTGTATAGGTTCTATTAAACACTTTCTTTTCATAGTTTGTGTAAGTCTTGCTGAGTACCTTCCGTACTCAGGTGCTATAACCTCTTGTTGCAGGTGAGGATGGTTATCTGTATGAGATGCCCGTTAGCGCCGATCAGGGTGACGCTAACGAGTGAAGCTATTTCTTTCCTCCACGCAATAGCCTGAGGGTGATGGGGCCATTCGTGGATTTTGCTGTTTATCTTAAGTTTCCACTGCTGATTTTTTGTTTGTGACCATGAGTCACCTGAACTTGTAGAAATAAAATGTAAACTTTGTATGAATTAATGTAAATGTATGCCTTGTATGTGTGATACAATGTTGTTAAAAGATATATGTGCAATAGTCACGGATCCTGGGAACTATTGCAAGACATATATCCAGGAACCTGAATGTTGGATTTGTACCTAATTAAGAATTATGCTTCTAGTATAATTTTTAATTAAGGACCGGTTGTTCTTGATTAAGAATTATGCTTTTGGTATGATTTTTAATTTGGTATAAACCTCCAATATTCCGGGGTCCCTACAAAAGATAAGTGCGGAAGCAAAACAAGTCACAGTGGATCCATTCACTCGCCTTACGAACAGCGATCAGGGTCTGGCCAAACTTCATCGACCGGGTGCCACCTCCGAGTGGTAGTAGTAGTCGTAGGGGTCTTGATCGCATGGGTCTGAAAGATTATAATGGACAAGCCTGAGTACACAATTGTACTCGCGAGCCAACACACAATGCAAAATCGTATAGATGTAGGGCTAGTCAAGGGAAGTTTTAGAGTTCTTTTATTTGCCCAACGCCAAGTTCGAAATAGATAAGTAGTAGAAAAATCCTGATACTTAGCATTTTTAACAATCTGTTTTCATAAATGAGTTTTCATTAGTAAAGTACTAGTGGAGGTCCCACCTCCTATACCATTGAGTGGCTCTATCCACCCAATACTCGGGCTATCCCATATTTACCACTAGTCCCCGACCAGACCTTTCTCAAATCCCTAGGGTCCCACCCCAGCCTTCCCCTTTCATCACAAATGGTTTTGTAAAAATGAAAACTATATCAAGCAAGTTCTCAGCACTGCTCTTAACTGTGAGCACAGCTATCATGATAGTTTTCTTATTCTGCAAAGTTCGCACACTTTACCCACAAGAGGTAATCATCTTGATATATACACACGTTTCCTTAGACGTGTGAATCAAGGGGAGATTACCACAAGGCCTTTACAATGCTCAACCTCGACGCAACTCCACCCGCTAAGCTTTCACCACCCAGAGCCACACTCCCAGGAGGCCCCCTCTTGCGCCGTGTGGTTTTCCTATGGCTCCCACCAGTGGAGAAGCCACGCCGAGGCAAACAAATTAGTTAGCTAGGTCGTACCCATTATGGACTTATGGTTGCACTGTTTTTGCATGAGAGGTCATTTCAAGATTCAGTCCTTAATTGACTCGGGTGGTACATCCACATACTAACATTCTCTTATGCCCCCGGCACCAACCACTCTTTCCAACCACCCGAGTCGAAAACAGTTTTCAGGTTTTGCTTTGTTTTGAAAATATTTTTTAGTCCAACATACCACCAAAGGCTCAAATTCATCTACCCCAAATCACTTTCAAAACATTTTTAATGATTGTGGTCGGGACAGTTTAATGCCCGCATGACATTGTATCTAAGCAAGGCTAAGTATGACACTTAGATACAGACTTATCAGCTAGTATGTAATCCATCAAGTTTAGGGTGACAAAGGATAATGTCCAAATTCAAGGATGGGATGTTTATACACAATTATTGTTAAGGCATTAACTATGAGCTAGACCAACATAGTTTGTTAAAACTAGCAATGCAATTTCATAATTTAAAGCAACATAATTTGCAAAAGGTAGGTGCAATATGATCAAAGTTTTGACTCGCCTTGGTCGAGGCTCTGCGGATCTTGTCCTGGATCAGCCAGAGGTTCTTCGGTCGCTTCGGCTTCTATATATGCAAAAATAACCAAAAGTCAAATAACCCTGCGGAACTCAATTTGAAATCAATAATCAAATAAACTCAAATAAATCCAAATACATTCAATAAAAGGAAACCCTTTGAAAGGAAACACCCACATCCGGAGGTATTGTGACCAGGGGAGGTCGCGGAGGTGTTACAACTAGTAGGAGGTCGTGGAGGTACTGTGACCAAGGGAGGTCGCGGAGCTTACTGTGACCAGGGGAGGTCACGGAGGTAGTGTGACCAGGGGAGGTCATAGAAGTACTATGACCAGGGGAGGTCGCGGAGGTTCTGTGACTAGGGGAGGTCGCGGAGGTACTGTGGCCATGGGAGGTCGCGGAGTTAGTGTGACCAGAGGAGATCGCAGAGTTACTGTGACCAGGGGAGGTCGTGGAGGTGTACGACCTAGGGAGGTCGCGGAGTTACTGTGACTAGGGGAGGTCGTGGAGGTGTTACGATCGGTGGGAGGTCACGGAGTTACTGTGACCAAGGGAGGTCGTGGAGGTGTACGACCTAGGGAGGTCGCGGAGTTACTGTGACCAGGGGAGGTCACGGAGGTATTACGACCAGTGGGAGGTCGCAGAAGCGTTAAGACCAGTGGGAGGTCGTGGAAGTGTTGCGACCAGTGGGAGGTTGTGGAAGCGTTAAGACCAGTGGGAGGTCGTGGAAGTGTTGCGACCAGTGGGAGGTCATGGAAGTGTTACGACCAGTGGGAGGTCTTGGAAGTGTACGACCTGGGGAGGTCGCGGAAGTGTATGACCAAGGGAGGTTGTGGAAGTGTTATGACCAAGGGAGGTCGCGAAAGTGCTACGACCAGGGGAGGTCATGAGAGTACTAAGACCAGGGGAGGTCGTGAGAGTGCTACCAAGGGAGGTCGTGGCAGTGTTAGGACCAAGGGAGGACGTGAGAGTGCTACGACCAGGGAAGGTTCTGAGAGTGCTAAGACCAGGGGAGGTCGTGAGAGTGCTAAGACTAAGGGAGGTCGTGGTAGTGTTAGGACCAAGGAAGGTCGTGAGAGTGCTACGACCAGGGGAGGTCGTGAGCGTGCTAAGACCAAGGGAGGTCATGAGAGTGCTACAACTAGGGGAGGTCGTGAGAGTGCTAAGACCAGGGGAGGTCGTGAGAGTGCTACGACCAGGGGAGGTCGTGAGAGTGCTACGACCAAGGGAGGTCGTGAGAGTGCTACGACCAAGGGAGGTCGTGGCAGTGTTAGGACTAGGGGAGGTCGTGAGAGTGCTAAGACCAGGGGAGGTCGTGAGAATGCCACGACCAAGGGAGGTCGTGGTAGCGTTAGGACAAGGGGAGGTCGTGAGAGTGCTAAGACCATAGGAGGTCGTGAGAGTGCTACGACCAAGGGAGGTCGTGGCAGAGTTATGACCAAGGGAGGTCGTGGAAGTGTACGACCAGTGGGAGGTCGTGGAAATGTACGACCTGTGGGAGGTCACGGAAGCATACGACCTGTGGAAGGTCGTCGAAAGGTTATGACCTGAGGAGGTCGCGAAAAGGTTATGACCTGGGGAGGTCGCGAAAAGGACTTTTAACCGTGTATAGTCGAATGAGAGAAGTCTTCGACTACACAATAGTAGCCGAAAGAAGCAAAGATTCGACTGCTTTAACGCGATCGAACAAGCCAGTGAAAGCCAAAGAAAGATCCAGAGAAACATGGAAGAAAGAACAGGGTAGCTCGAACAAGGAGAATTATCTGAGCCACTAGGAACATACCAGCACTGATCTGGGGAAGTGAGCTAGCCGGAGCTAGGCTGACGACGGTGGACCATGACAGCGAGAGGAACTCCGTGCTCCAGTAGTGGCTTGAAGAAGGAGGGTGGTCTTCAATCTTTAGGGCAGCTCTATGGAAGCGGGTAGGTGGTCCTAAAGAGATGTCCTGAGGTCTTCTGGTTGGAGAGGAGGAAGTACGAGGCCAAAGACAACCCCGATGATGTCGATGGCCAAGGCGGCGATGTAACGATGCTCAACCGAAATGAGCGTTGATCCTGAGGGGAGCTCAAGTTCACTTGAAGGAGGAAGAAAGTGAGGCGAGCACTAGAATGGAAAAGAAAGACAGTAGGGGGCAACAAGGACTTGGAGCAACTATATATAGGTGCACAGCCTGTCCAGGAGGAGTGGTTGGTGCTGTTGACGGTATGGGCAACACAGTATAGAGGTTATGACGGTTTTGAGTGACAGGCATTAAATGCCGAATGACATTCCAAATAAGAAAGTATGATGCAGTCCTCGTAAGAAAATAGGATGTAGTCCAATGAAGACTTGAAATGGCAAGCAAGATGTGCAAGAGTAGTCCTTACATAAAAAGTTTTAAAAATCCCATATTTTTGTCTTTATGGATTTTTGGGCTGTTACACTTGTCTATTGTTATGTCATAATCTTTTGTCACCCTAAATTGGTTCCTTTATTTAGTTGGTATTATCGTAGCACAAACATGGGTTGGTTACATACGATTAGACTGCTTAGCCATGCCACGAGTCATCATTTCATGTAAGTTGCGATTATAAACTTGACTAAGTGATTATAGAACTATGTGATAAAACTGTGTGTACTGTATGCTATTACTCGTTGATGGCATATATTGCACTTAACCAATTGGGTGGGAAAAGATTTAGACAGAGGAAAGTGGTACTGTGTGCTTGGGTGGAGCTGTGTGCACGGGATTAATACACTGTGTGCATAGGGTTTTGTAGTTATAAATTAGATGTTTTGCCTTGGTCAATTAAGGACCTAACTTTGTGCGCCATTGAATTGAGCCTTACTGTACGACAACATGCCTGGTATGGGACGGGCCTAACTTAGTAGGTCATGAATTCTTGACATTGATTACTTAGGTAGTAGGTTACGCTGTGTTGCATTGGTGAAGGTGTGCTACCAAGGAGTCACATCGCGGGAGGGTTCGCCGCTTCCCTGTCCAACGGTGTGTGCCATGCCAAAGCGCTGTGTTAGGGTTGGTATGACGACAAAGCACACTGGGAGTATCAATGCTTGAGATGAAGTTTCTGAAACGTTTTGTTATGATTAGTACTAGCTACACTAGTTGTATCGTGTGGGTAAAGTGTACAACCTCTACAGAGTGTTAACTAATCTATTCGAATAGCCGCGTCCACGATCATGGATATGCTCGGGGATTTCACACGAGGGGTAGTTTTCATAAAACACTTGGGAAGGGAGCTGTGTGATCTAAGTCATATACCTATGTGAATAATCTGTTTAGGCTATGTGTCTTTGTGAAATCAAACTGTTAAAAATTAATATTATTTATTTGTTTTACTTTATGCTTTCAATATATTATTTGTATTCAAATTGCAAATGTTGCATTTTTGCAAAAAGAACCACAGAAGCCGTTCCTTTGGAATAAGCCTGCATCTATGGTATGACTTGTGAGTACGGTTATGTACTTATGCTTGCTAAATCAAATCAACAGAGGAGGAGGAGTCTTCGTCTGCTTTCGAGGAGGAGTTCTACGAAGGTGACTGATCGTTAGGGTCTTGATCCCAATCGGTTATCTGTGGCGAATTGATGGGATTCCACTGAAGTTATCTGTTCCGCTGCTATTTAATTCTCTGTTAGCCCTGCGTGGCTTAATAAGTGTAAACTCGACCATAAGGTCAAAACCATTATTTGTTTATCAAATTACTCGTTTATGTTATTAATCGTTTTGTGTGGATCGATATTTATCTATGTTGACACTGTGTGCACTAACGTGATAATAGAATAGTGCATTATACACAGAGAGTCCAGAATTGCATTTTTGGGTTCCAACATGTTCTCACCACCCTTGGACCAAGGTGACCAAACTCATCTGTGCTACAATCAACCAAATATCTTCCCCTGCGTCTATCCAGGCAATCAACTCATATTTCAGCCAACCAAACAACATCTCTACCCAACCTGCCTCACCACAAACCAACCAACCAAACAAACACCCTACCAACACAACCAGATTTAGGCTGGCCTGACTCACTCCTTGGGCCAGGCTGAAGGGCACCTAGGCAACCAATCATGAGCCAGGCTCAAGGGAACCTAGGCAACCAATCACACTTTTAGTGCTTGCATACAGTGCAATCTTATTGTACCTGGACGTGCATGTGACAACCTCTTCTTTGAACTTCTATGTATATTTCTCAGACAATAGAAGTCAAAATTTTCTTCTTCCTTACTCAGATTCTTATCACTAACTAGTCATTAGCCCGTGCGTTGCAACGGAAACTCATAGTGTACCAAAATTTTAGAGCTATAGAGTATAAAAAAAAATGTGGCCAACCAGCTATTTCGTACTTTTAGAGTATTTCCTTGGCCCCAGTTGTTAAGACCATGGTATTGCCATTGTCCCAACCTTTTTTTTCCTGCTTTGTTTTGATGTCTAAATTTGGTTTGATCTATCTTCCTATACCTATTTTTTTTAAATGAAAAGAGAAAAAGGAAATGTTACTCTGCTTAGAGTTGTACCTGAGTCATCCAATTCTTGGAAAAATATTTGGCTAGAAGACAACTGACTATCAACGCGAGTGAACTATTTTGTCATAAACACACCAAACAATAATATAATTTTCTCAAGTGAACTATTTTGTCAGAAACAGTCAAACAACAACACATGATTCAGGTAGGAATGCAAACCCAAGATCTACTCTTTCTTGGGGGTGAAGATTAACATAATCACCATGACCATAGACCTCGAATAAATTCACGAGAGACCCCTTCTTCCTTCTCGGGTTGCATCCCATGTCTCGGCATAGTTGATCATTGTACCACATGTGAATGATTCCAATACTAGACCTGTGGAAGTAGCCACGAGAATAGCGCTTCATGAACTTCTCCCATTAAAGGACATCCTTCTGCATTGCTGTAGCACCTAGTAATCTGAAGCCACCATCCATGAAATGCGCCAGCCACTTGGCCTAGAGTTCTGATGTGTAGAGATTTAGCAGGCTCTCTGAATAACCGATGACCGCGAGCTGCGGAATCTTAGGATGTATGCACTCCTTGAAAAAATATTGAAGATATTAACAAACCATTTTGAGTTCAAAAGTTGGCAATATATAGTGATCAGCGAAGTGACCTATAGAGAGGTACAGTTGCGGATGTTGACCCAACTGCAATACTCTGAAAGTTCTCTGATGTGAACATGTCCTTGATCTTCTGACCCCCCATGAATCCAGTTCCAAATGTCACTATATCGCTCTTTACCGGTGAAGATTCGCCTTCGACAAGCACACCTTCCTTGCAAAAGGTAAATGTCTTTGATTTCTTCAGAACAATGTTGTCTTCTTCCAGTCTCTTGTAGTGATCATTCGGTGTAATGGCAATCAAGCATGCCACTAATGCCTCAAACAGGCTATGGTCAGGCACCATATCATGCTTCTTCATTGGAATGGAGTTGTATCTCTCAGCAAACTTTGAAAATAGCCACTTTTACTCGTGTACAAACAAGAAAACATGCATGGATTTAATTTGAAACAAAAAGGGTACAAATTAATTCTAATAAAAGTAACACGATGCGCTGCATTACCAGTGGAGTCGAGATGGCTGCCAAGAAGATAAGGAGGAAGCCTTCGCGTGGCTTGTGAATAAGGAGTTCAGAAAAATAAGCCAAACAAACTCATGCACAAGAAAAATAAGCTTTGGCTCAACGTAATGTGGCTTTTTATACATTTTGCATTAGATTAACTTTTCACAAAATTGTTTAGTTATTGGCCAACGCAACTGGGTCCACCACATGAATTTTTATCTATTGTACTACCCGGCAAGAAAACCTATATCTTAAAAAAGTAGAGGAACCTAGTCTGAATGCAAGCCCAAAACAAAATTGTGACATGATTGTTTAGATTGAAAGATTTTGTTCATGTACGTGTCCTACAGTATTTGTTACTTGAATTGGATTGAACCAAACAAAGACAACGTCATCATTTGTTTTGCTTGAAAAACATTAGTGAATACACTCAACATGAATACTTAGGATTTTGGACAATCTCGTAATCATTTTTTAGAACAACGGCAAACAGAAGTTGCATGTACAAACCAGTTTGATGTCATGTGCCACTTACTTGTTTGTCAATGCACCTGTCGCCAAAAATCTAAGCAGAGTAGCAGATGGTTCGCAATCATCTAAGGGTTAAAGACTCAACCCTTCCCTTCAGCATCTTGAATCTAAATGTTCAAGAAAAAAAGTAAGAGGGCTGGGCAATATAATATGAAATTTTATCACACAAATGAAAAAAGGTTGAAAAAAAAACAACTCGTCTATTCCACGAGGCATTACTCATTGATGGTAGTCTTCTCTTAGAGGAAAGAAAAGCATTTTTTTTAATGATTCAAATAATCTTCCATGTTAATAGAGTTGCAACTATTGGCAGAAGCAATGTGAACTTATCAACCATTTTGTGGAGACAATCTCAAAAGGCTGTGAAATTTCAAAGAAGTGACCAATATAGTGACAAGTACAAACAAGATTATGCATACTGAAAACTGAATCCATTTTCAGTTCTCAAGCTTTCTTGATTCCAAGAAGCCAACCACAAAAAAATCCTATTCAGAATTTTAAAGCAAAACGAAAGCATTCCAACGAGTTCAAACTGCCCACTGGACTACTATTTATAATCTGCCCTCACAACATGAGCACACTGCCCTGTGGTGTTAAAAAAAAACTAAATTTCAGCATCGAAACTAAGTTTTAACACGGTTTAAAAAAACTAAGTTTTAACACAACTATGAGATGTAATAGACAACAATTACCTCAACAGTGTGACCCCTTTCACGAGAAGTACGAAAACACTGTGATTACCAAAGCTAATTATAAACTTCACACGTCTCCTGTGCTAATTATTTCTGTTTCATTTGCCAAGTAAAATATTCTTTTCTATATCTGTAACAAAGTAGCGGTGTATCCTTTGCTTCCTTAACATAAACCTGCCAAGGAAAAGTGATGATACTAGAGAGATGCGTCTCTATTCCATAAATGAGATATGAGTTATAGCTACTTTCAATTAGCGATTCTACAGAAAACTGAACTAACAAATTCAGATATTGAACTGACAATGTGGTTTAGATATTAACTAGAAACTCTGTAACACATAACATTAGAAAGCGTGTTTAGAAACAAAATTAGTTTAGAGAGTAATAATGAAATAATTTCTGTTATTGAAAGAACATCTTAACATGTCTTGTGAAACATTAGTCGTTACCCAGTTGTTATTTAGGAGGTTTCAACTGTTGAACATATAAGCATTTTTTGAATTCCTTTAATCTAGAAATGTGCTGGATAAA
The DNA here is from genome assembly GCA_036346405.1 of Phyllostachys edulis. NCBI lineage: Eukaryota > Viridiplantae > Streptophyta > Magnoliopsida > Poales > Poaceae > Phyllostachys > Phyllostachys edulis. The sequence continues at coordinate 41,771,860 of CM070556.1, forward strand.
TCATGAAAATTACTCTTGTCATTTTTACAAAGCAGGTAATCCGCACGGCACGGCACGGCTCGGCTCGTGAACGCTCCCCAAAAACCTTATTCGTCCTCGCTCATACAAGTCTTCAAGGACGAGGGTTTTGGAGGCCTGCTCTCCCGGTACGGCCGTACACGCGCTTCGCCGGGATAGAGATCGCTCAAGACAGCAACAATAGCAGAGTTGACTTTAGTCTTTTGTAGAGAGAGTTGGAGGAACCAGTCTCTATCCTTTCTGATAGTCAAAAACAAAGAGGCCAGAGGCTTTTGATTCACAAAGGAAATGGTTACCATTGATTCGCAATCAACCAGTGTTAACCGCAGCTATAACTCACTAGTAACTGAACCGTTACTATCAGCCATTTGTTAATACTATTTACTGCGAGTCGGTGCGTTTCGATTTTCGAATAGATAAAGAAAAACGTGCCCGCACCCGACACGCCTGCGCGCGTACACATACCCGTACCTGTACCCGTACACGCACCCGCACGGCACGGCACGGCTCAGCTCGGAGAGCGAGCGAGCGAGCGCGCACGTGTATTTGCTCCCTCCAATTCCACAAGGGGGCTACCACGTTCCACCTTATAAAATGGTGTAACTCCCCTTCATCTCTCTATATGAGACTAAACAGTTTTAGCACGTGTACATAGACCTTTGAGATTCCCTAGAAATTAATTAGAATTAAAATTAGGCCGTATTAATTCCAACATCAACGACATTTGCATCAAATCTGATATAACTGTAGGCCTTTAAAAAATGACCAGCATTGTGATCTGGGTACCAGTCACATTGTCCATTCATTCCATCATATAGTGATAAACATAAAAGGTTGTATAATGTGGATATCAATCATACATCGACACAATATAAAGTGTGACTCTACAGCATAGTCAACGGCTGGCAGAACTTGTTTTAGTCGGTAGCGAGGTGCTGGTGGTGGTTGTAGCTGGTGACGGGGTTTAAGCCAAGATGCGTGCATGTACGATTTACCAGATGCATCTGTATGTTTTATGGTTTACCATGATCTAATTGCACAAAGAATTACTCGGCATCCAAACTTCTAACAAAGTTTGAGGCTTTGAACGGTCATGATATTTGTCTATCCTAGTAAGTTGTACTCCAAAAACTTTGGTTTCTAACCGCGCTGAGAGAAATAACTTACAAGTGGAGGCATCGACGAGTGTTGAAAAGGAGGCCTAGAAGCACACATGCTAGGCCTATCATGCCTACTTCACAGCACACATGCTACTGGACTAACCTATTGAAAGCAATGGCATGATTGAAACAGGCACGCTTCCAAATCTAGATCGGCAGCAGCGTGGGTAGCCATCGACGCCAATGGAATCCATGTCGAGGTTGCGCTGCTATGAAACCTGTAACATCCTAAAGTTTTTTTACCAAAATTAAAATTAATAAAATTATTATTTTCTTGGATTTTCTGAGATTTAAAAGAGTTTTATTACTTTTCTTGAATTTCTTAAATCTTAAAAGTCAAAAATAAAATTTATTGAGTTTTCTGGGATTTTCTTGGTTTTGAAGTGAAATTTTTTTTAATTAATTTCTTGAATTTTCTGGATTTTAAAAAGGCTTTTCCTATTTTCCAGAAATTAAAAATAATTTATGTGCAAAATTAAAAGCCAACTTTAAGTTGGAAATAATTTTATTAAGTTCAAAAGAATTCAAGGAATTTTTTTGAATTTTTCTAAAATTTTTGAACTGTATTTGCTATTTTCTAAAAGCTATTTTGATTTGTTGTAATTTGTGAAATTTGCAAATGAATTAAAATTCCCTTTTCGCTCTCGGGCCGAATCTTTTCCCTTGGCCCAATTCCCTTTCTTTCTTAACTGGCCCGCTTCCTTCCGCACAACCCACGCCAGCCCATCTCTCTCTCCCTATCTCATTGACCTAGCAGGCCCACCGGTTAACGATGCTATCTCTCCTCTCTTTCTTTCCTGTTACGCTGCCACGTGGGTCCAACAGCCTAGCATCACCCCCTTCATCTACCTTCCTTTCTTCTCTCTGCGCGACAGCGCTGTTACTGCCGCCATTGTCGCACCTCAGAAGCTTTCCAACATCCATTAAACCCCACATGAATCACCCTGTTTACGTGCGCATTTAATGCCGCAATCAATCGCTCATCCGTTACCACCACTCCCCCTTTCTTTCCCGCCTTCAATCCCTGTAATCGTGCTAGTAACTCCCATGGACCTTCTTGCGCCGCATGAAGCTCCGGCCTGGCCCTTGCCGCTCGAAGGTTTTCACCCCTCCCAACACCGCCACCCATGTCGCCCCAATCCTCTCGAGTTTGCCAGAATTTAAAGTCGAAGGCTCGCCACCTGAAGCTTTTCCGCTGTCGATTCCACCGTTGACAAGCTTGCTCCGTCGCCTTCATCTACGTCTACATTATCGCCTTCACCCGCTCGTCCCCGTGCGTGCACTCTGTCGACCGGAGGACCACCAGAACACCCTCGCCACCGTCGACCTAACTCCGCCGCCGCAACACCTCTCACCACCGGCCACTCTGTTGTGCTCCGCCGCCACAAGGTAACGGTTCAGGTTCAGTGTCATCTTCCCTTCTTTTTTGCACCTTTGCATAGCTCGCCATGGCGCATAGCACTGGCGACCATAAGGACCCGTGCCCCTCCTATAGTCAAAACCTTGCTTCGGTCAAGCAGTCGTAGCTTCTTCGACCAGGCAGTCGTAGCTTCTTCGACTAGGCAGTCGTAACTTCTTTGACCAAACAATCATAGCTCCTTCGACCAGGTAGTTGAAACTTCCTTCGACCAGGGTAGTCGAAACTTCCTTTGACCAGTGTAGTCGAAACTTCCTTTGACCAGGTAGTCGAAATCCCATTCCAACCGTGTGAAGTCAAAGCGATGAATAGTACTCAAAGGTGAACAGTACTCAGAAGGTGAACAGTACTTAGAAAGTGAACAGAATTTTCGGAATTCTACCATTTCTTTTGATATCAAAACTTCCAGATGTTCATTCTCCCTCTCACGAACTCCAAATCCGTTGATTCTTATTCCTAAATTCATATAAATTCAATATCTACCTCCTAGAACTAAAATTATTTAATTTGGAGTTAATTTGTATTTATTTCAATTTAGCTTATTTTCACGTATAGACTTCGACGATTCCGAGGATCTTGTGTTAGTTGAAGAAGAAGAATTTGAGCAAGGCAAGTTACGTCTTTGATCATATTTGATCCCATTATTTCAAATTATTTAAATTCTATTTTAAATTATCACTGCATGCGTGTTTATATTCAGGTAATTTAAATTCCTATTTTAAGCTTTATAGTTATTTCCAATTCCATTGTATAGCCAATCTTGTTATTGAATTAACCATTCTTTAATACCTTAGTGAAAATCTAGTTGGTACACTAGTATGAACTAGAACATGTTGGAAAAATTATGCTTAGTCAATGCTTAGATCAAAAATATTGATTTTAGGGAATTTGGCCAAAATAACATTGTTGATTTAAAAATGATACTATGGTAATGTTTTTACCATAGAGATTTCAGAAAATTTTTTGACATAAAAAGCAAAATGAAAACTCGTTTGGACTTGGGCGAAATGGATAGTTGGTGGGTGCAAGTTTATGTACGGGCTCAATTCGGAAATGGTTGAGGCCCAGGGGTTAGTGCTGAAAGTTGCCTAGTCAGTTAAGGATCGGTCTGCGAGCTGCGGATTGCAAAGCCCTTTCGTACTACCACAAGTCTGGAGTGGGACAAACCTGGCTAACTAATTTGCAATGTTTCAATATGGCTGTGCCATCCGGTTGTGTGGGTGTCTGAGTGACCTAATTTTATTATTCCCACATAGCGCAAGAAGGGGCTTCCAATGGTGAGTCCAAAGGAAGTGAAACCTTAGCGGGCATGACTACCTTGGAATAACGCATTGTAAAGGCCTTATGATAATGACTTAGTCGCATACATTCGGTAGTGTGTCAAACGGATATTGTAAGTCAATTACCTCTTGTGGGTAAAGTTGTACAACCTCTGCAGAGTGTCAACCTATTCGAACAACCGTGTCCACGGTCGTGGACATTTTGAGCAAAGCCTTTCATAGATTAGACTTTGGTTTTGTTTTAAAAATGTTTTGACAAAAATATTTTCATGGATGTGGGAAATTTGGACAGAAAGCCTGGTGTAAAGGGGGGGGTAGTCCTTCACCACTTGTGTACAGAGATTTATCCTACACTTGAGAAATAATAAATAAAAATGAAATTTGATTTTAGATATAGTATAACTGCTTTTGAACTTAGTATCTGTAATACTCTGATTTATTCTAAGAAAGAAAGCAGTCAAAAGAGAAATTAGACGTTAGAGGAGTGGATTTCTGCAGTTCTTCAGCAACCTGGGCCTCAGGCCTTGGCCCAGGAGGCCTATGAGGGGCCGACCACCAATAAAAGGGGAGGAAAATCCTAGCCACTACTGTAGCTACAGCAGCGCTATTGCTACAGTACTTGCTACAGTAGACACCCTCCCCCTTGCACTCCATTGCTATTCCCCTTCCTCTTAGTGGTGCTCTCCCATTGCTGTCGGCCAAGGAGAAAGGTGGAAGAAGATAGGAGAAGGGAGAGGAAGAGGAGGGGAAGTCTTCGCGAAGGCTTCAGCAGCATCCAGCGTTGTTCTTGTGGCTACTTTTACATTCCCCATTAGTTTTGGGAGATCATTCATACGCGAAATGTCTCCAACAGCCAGATTGTAACTGCTGTTGTAGATCGATTGATTCTGCTGTTCTGTTAACGTGCGAAGTTGAGTTAGTTCCATGTGGATCCAGAGTTTAGTGTCTCCTAGACTTATGTGGGGTTTCACGTGGGCTTTCCATAAAGTATTAATTCATAATTTTTGGTTGAATGATGAATTAGTTATGAATTTTACAATTCTAGGTGTTTATTCAGTCTCTAGATTCGGGCAGCGAGCGTAGTTCTGTGAATTAGGAGTTTGAGATGGACGAATTTGGTCAGTTGATTTCCTTGAGTTATGTAGATAACTTTATGATGTTTTCAGGAAGATAAAGTTCATATTTTTTTGGATATTTAGAACAAAAGATATGAATTTTTGAAGTTAATGCTGTAATATGTCCTTTTGTTGTGGACAATATAGAAATACTTGGCTGTTTGCAACCTTTGTTGCACAGTGTGGATAATTGTGATAAATTTATTGAGAAACATAGTTTTCTGTAGGATAATTGTGATAAATAAATTGATCAAGATTTCTATACTTTCTAATTCTAATGTTCTGTCAAAATGAACAAAAGATCTTGGACCACATCTCTCTATAGGTTCTACTAGTTGCGACAACGTAATCAATTAGCTCCAAAGACAAACATTCTATTTAAATCAAATCAACTCCAAGGATTATTCTAATAAATCAATTTATTACTCAATGCCTTTCAAACAACTTGACACCTAAAGGCTCACAAAATCACCTACTAGACCACCACTATCTAATTGCCATTACACATCCAAAAGGACTTTGCAACACAAATTGGTTATCTTTTCTTAGAAGAAGAGGCAAATAGAAACAGTTTCAGTACACAGGAAGCGTTACCCCTCGCGGTAGACATAAGACCAAGGGAAGTAGTCAAATAGCAGTGATCTCGGAAAATAAAAGATGAGCCCACAGTTGAGGGCACATGCTCTGCAGGAAGAGAATATCAAACCTCAGCCAAAAAGAATAAAACATTGCTTTTGAGATTCAAGAAACTCTTATAGGCAAAAACAGAAAGTTTAGGCAAACTCCAATAAACTGCAAGTTACAAAACTTGACTTCAATCTCAAATACTTCTACTTACTCCAACAAGAAGAGATTTGGAGACCATAACACATAAATCACTTAGGAACTAATAAAACCTTTCAACCCATCACTTTGCCCGAAACATTTTTTAGCCACACATCAACATGAAGTGCAAAAGTTCACAAACACAAAACTAGAAACATTTTCATTTAATCAATATCACGCAAGCGATCAATTCTTTTATACAAAACATTCAATATTATCATCATAATCCCTTACTGACATCATACTAACAATAAAATAATATATTCTTAGCGAGAATCACCATAGCCTCCTATCCCATCATAAACCTCTCCAAAAGAAACACAAGCCACAAGGCTGAAACAAATCTCTTTTAACACGATCATGCTATCGAATAACAATTTCACAAGGCACGCTATCAGAGACCACTTATTCATTCATTCACTCAACCACTAGTATTGCTCAACACCCACTTTATCTACCATTAACAATTGGCAATTTTATTTATCATGATTGCAAATAGGGTCCTACTTCTTGTTGCAGTCACATAACCATTTATCAACACATAGTCAATATTCCACTTTGTGATCAGAGTTTAGAGCAAAATATAATGAAAGATTTAATATCATCATCTCCGGTAAAAACAGGGTTTCACAAGATATCACCTCAACATTCATCTAATCTGATATACATGTTTCAACCTAGCAATTATGTACGATCATCAAGTAGCTAGTTTATAAAAATTTCCGAATTAATATCCTCTAAGGCAACATTCAAACAGATCCTTAACATAACCATCACTAATGGGTAGATTTAATCCATTAGGACCAATTACTCCAAATTATCCAATAAATTTACCAAATTCCACAATCTTAATGATCAGACCAAATCATTAATATCTCATACTTCTTAATAAATCTTAGATTCCCAGTATGTATAGTCATACCACTAAACAAGTTCACCATGTAATTATCCTATGACAACAACAATTTAATCACATTTACTCCTAAGGATCTTAGTTAAGATCGATTATGCACCACGCTACAAACCCAACTTGACGACTCATACATTGTCCATTATCTTTCGTACTTGCAACCTCTCACTTAACACAACAAAACGTCGCTAAAGGGTTTAACATTTTCTTTCATAAAAGAGAAGCATTCAACTTCAACACTCAAAATATCCAAAAGAGATACATTGAGTCAAAACTTCTCTATATTAAAGGACTTGCAAAAGGAAACTTTTATTATCCAAATCATCAAGCGAAATAAATGGGTCATGTTTTCCAATAAGAAAGACAAAACTCTAATACAAAGGTCAATCTTGACAATTAACCAAGTTCACCAGCCGCAAGAATAACTCAACAGTTGGGAAAACAATAACTGCTTTAAGGGACAAATTAAGCCAATGGAAACACATCAACCTTTCTCAAAGCAACCCATCAACCGCAATGAACTAATAATCCCAAGGGAAATTCATCAACCACAACTGGACAAGAGTTGACCAAATTCAAATACAAGGAAGAGAACAACTCTTCTAAAGATACTCACTATCAACGCATGTACTAAGATATCCGAGGTAACCACTTCACTATTCTCTTACCACGAACAGTAGTGTAACCTGGTAAAGCTTAGGGCCACAACTAAGACCTCAACCTCTCAACATCAACTATCATCGCACATAATCAAAATAATCAATTAATTAGCAATCATACTAAATTCATATCAGCAATCATCAATACGATATAACGGAAATGTAAATGCAATGCAATAACCCAATCCCACCTACTGTGCATAGTGTATCAAGATTAACAATTCAAATACCACGGACCTACAGCCCGCTCTGATACCAACTATAACACCCCAGCCCAACATGAGCCTGGAATGCTACTAAAATAACAGAGTAACAAATTAAAACTAAGGCATTTTACCAAATTTCGGTAGAACGTCCTTTGTATAGTTAACCATACTGGAGGTTCACACAGTTATTAATAACAATCATCCAGACATCCAATTTAAAACATAATCATAAGGACATCCATAATACGCTAATCAACTCTATTACACAAAATCCAATGCATAAGGCATAACCAATAGAGAATCCATTAAGTAGTTTACTCATTTATTAAAGCATAATCCAAATTTAACCAATGGTGAATAGTTCATGGCAGTGTGCAAAAAAACTTATGACTATTCCCTCCCATGCATGCCGTTCGCGTAAGTGGTACCTAAAAATACAAACAACAGTAAGAGTGAGTCCAAGACTCAACAAAGTACAATTAATAAGACAATATAATACACAACTATGTCATCATCATCCAACCACAATTCTCTATAAATAACAGTTGACATGCTCATGCAATGCAAATGCACAAATGCATCTTTTCTTGTCTCTTTGCATATACCAGTAATGCGGAGTATGCATCCATCGATGCATACCCATGTCTATGCCTTCTAGCACAGGGACCATAAGCCCACACTCCATGAGTGTGGGGACCAGAAGCGCGTCAAATACATGACGGGGACCTCCAAAATCAATGCTTGGTCCCCACGTGAATAAGCCTCAAAGATGATATCATGATGCATATGAATCAATTCTTTTATCCAACATAAACATGTATTAGCTAGCAGCAACATACATGAATAAAGAGCATACTTTGTAAGTGTAATACTCCAAATTAATTCAGAAGAGAATATTCGAATTAGGAGGGGGGATCAAATAGAGAATAGTTTAATCAGCAGTTAGAGAGGGGGTTTTCAGCATAATTGGGACAACTTGGGCCTCAGGCCTTGGCCCAGGAGGCCCATGAGGGGTTGGCCACTAATAAAAGGAGGGGAAAAACCCTATTCTCTACTGTAGCATGCGTGCTATAGTACATGCCGCCACTGTAGCACTACTATGGTGTCTCCTCCCCATGGCAGCCCTTGCCTCCATCCTCTGCTGTTGTTGCCGACCAAAGAAGGGAAAAGAAGAGAGAAGAGGAAAAAGAGAGGAAGGGGAGAGATCATTGGCGCGTGATCGTCGTGCTCAACAGGTTCTTCATCGTTTCGTCAAGGGTAACCTCTGTTTCTCCTTCATTAGATGTTTAATTAGTGGTTTTAGCAATGTCGGTTATTTAGATCTCATTCTGTCCAGAAGTTTAAACGGTGGTTTTCATGTCTTTAGAAGCAGATTCTGTGGATCCCATCTTTTAGGGATAGTTGGGTTATGTCCTTAGCTTTCCGTGGTCGCCAAGAACGCCCAAATCCGATTAACGGTCAGCGCGATATGATTTTCTTAGTGTTGCTGTCCTGCTAATCTGTCAGCATTCTGATAGTTTGTAAAAAACTGGGTTAAGCCATTAGTTAAAGAAGAAATTAGAGGATATTGATATAACGAAAAATGTAGGTAATTTCCATACCTTTCTAGAAAGCTAAAGAACGCAAGATTTGGGCACTCGTAGCACACGTTATGGTGGTTTTAGTGCACTGTCCAAAGAACCCGATGTGAAATTGATGTCTTTTAAATTGGCTTGGTAGGGGTATTAGATGTTCGATTCAGAAGGGCCCCTCAACTAGGTTTAGTTGGATAATTTAATTGACTTTTTAGAAAGTCCAAGAACATCTTATTTGGATCCCTGTAGTGAAAGTTATGAATTTTTAGAAGTTGACTGTACACCGTGGGGGCAGATCGACGTTTAGGAATTGGGGTTGGGATCGAGTTAGACGCTTTTGTGAGTTAGTGATTGTTGTTCTATAGTTTGTTTTGGTCCGCTACTGTCATCTTAGCGTGCGTTATAATTATTTATTCAGGTGGTGGACCGGTCCCGGGGGTAGCACCTTCTGCACATCCCTCGTTCCCTCGCGGTTAAGGCAAGTATAATTATGGATATAATAGATATTATCGAATGGCATTGATTGATAATTTCTATGATTATTTGTGTTGTTCATGATTGATATGGTGATATGATTGGTAATGATCATGGTTTCTAGTGCTATGAATTATGTATTAATCATGGATGTTTGAAAGTTGTGAAGTCTATGATTGTGAGCTTTTGTAGTATGAATAGGATATTCATATGCAATGTTGTTGTGGATGCATGTTTGTATTAAATTGGATGCATGTTTGTATTAATTTGAGAATTCATACATATGCATCATGTTGGCTTATTGAAGTCTTGGTCATGTGATGACCAAGCAACTCTTGAGGTCCTCGTCATGTTAATGACGGGCTAAAGGTCCCCATGCTTGTAAAGCATGGGCCTTGGTCCCCATACTTGCAGAGTATGGGCAATGGTCCATGTGCCAGATGGCACAGACATGGGTGTGCATCGACGGATGCGCACTTTGCATTACCGGTAAAATGCAAAAGGGAAAGAGAAGGAAAAAGATCATGTTGAGCATATTGCATAGCATGTGTGTGTGAAGTAATTGATATGTGGTTTTGTGAAGTATGGTTGATGAGTTACATGCTTGTATGCTGTTGATGCCATTTATTATATTTGCTGAGTCTTTGGACTCACCTCTTGTTGTTTGTCGTGTTTTAGGTACCTTTACGAGATCGGCATACATGGGGAAAGGAAGGATTAGACTTCTTGCACTTTTGCACGAACTACCCACCATGGAATGAAAGAAAAATTAATTAAGAGATGAATGAACTATTTAAAGTACTCTTAATGATTATTGCTTGCTTGGAGTAAACTGTAATAAATGAATAGACGTTTTGGATGCTCTTGATCTATTTCTTAGATGTTTAGTTGCTATGGATGTCATAGTAACGATTTGATTATGTCTTGATCATATTGCAAATTGGAACCTCTTTATATATATAACTATACAAAGGAGGTAACTATACAAAGGAGGTTTGGTATGGTGTTTTAGTTTAATTACGTTCAATTTATTTTAATTAGTAGCATTCCAGGCCTTTGTTTTTTAGAGAGAGAGTGTTTCTGACAAGGTTTGATAAGTGAAAAACGGTAGTACCGCAGCTGTGGAACGGTATGACCGCATGAGGGTAATACCGCAGTTTGAACAGAGGTAGTACCGCACAAAGGTATGACCGCAAGGTTGCGGTATGGAATTTCCAGAAAGCATGTTTTTGGAAGATTTTGAGATTTCCCGAGGAGCGGTAGTACAGAAGTGTTTCGAGCGGTAAGACCTCTGGTGCGGTAGTACCGGGCATGTCATGGCGGTACGACTGTTTGTGCTCTGTAAGTTTGTCACTGTGGGAATTTGGCTTAGGTTAAGTTAAATTCATGAGCTTTAATGTGTTGCATGATGCATGATAGTGTTTATGCGTATGTGTGAGCTAATGGATGGTCAAGTTAGACAACTTGTGCCAAGATTTGGTTTCTTTGGTCTTTGCATGTGCAGGTTGAGCGTGAAATCGAATCACGGTCAGTGACGAAGCTGACTCAGACTAGGATGGGGAGAATCTGTGGTCTTGGAAGTCGTGGATGTCATGAGCTGGTTTGGATCACGCTGGAAGACGTGGAGATCAAAGGTGTTTTCACGTTGAAGCTATGGGACGCGGTTTCCTGGAGGCTTATGGCGTGAGGAGTTTTGGATATTGTTGGTTTTGAAAAGTTTGAGTGAATTTGGTAAAACCCGTGTTGGTAAGGGTTTCGGGTCCCTTGATTTTCAGAAAGATAGATTTCGTGTTTGTTGTTGACATGGATAGAACTCTGCTTATAAGAAGAGGCAGAGGGGTGTGCCTTGTGTACGTGTTTTTCGAGTGCGCCTTTCACCCGTAGCCTTTCATGCTAGTTGTGTTACAGTGTTTTAGCAAAAACTGATAGGTCCGTCGATTGGAGGCTTTGAGGGGTGCTTGATGAGCGCTTTGTAACACAAATTCAGCTTGAGAAATAAAGCTCAGATTTGCTTTACTTTGTCTCTGATTTTGTTGTTCTTGCTGTGCGCCTGAGGTGGTCTTTGCTATGAAGTTCTTCAAGAGTCATCCGAGAGGTTCCTGAAGTTTTTGCACACAAGCAGGAGTTTGAATTTGGTGATCTATTCGCTGCAATCATTCAACCCCCCCTTCTGATTGCCATTACGATCCTACAAGTGGTATCAGAGCAAGGTTGCAATAGCATCAGATCGAGATCACTTCTCAGGTAAGCCACCATATTTTGATGGATCTGATTACATCTACTGGAAGACACGCATGGAGATTTTTCTACAAGCACAAGGTAATGTTATTTGGCAAAAAGTTGAAAATCCTTATGAGGTACCTGTTGTTATTACCAACAACAATACTGCTGATGTTGAAGCTAATGCTAAAGCTAGAAATATATTGTTGCAAGACTTAAGTAGAAACGAGTTTGTCAGAATTGCTAATATCAAATCTGCTAACAAGATTTGGACTACACTTGCTGATTATCATGAGGGATCAAAATCTGTTAAAAGTGTTCGTCAGAATCAATTTAAAAAGGAGTATTCTAAATTTGAGATAAAACCAGGTGAATCTGTAGATGCTCTTTTTGATCGCTTCAATAAAATTGTTAGTGATTTGCATTCCGTTGATGCCATATATTCTGATTCTGACAATGCTCGTCAAATCTTAAATGCTTTGGATATGACTGTCTGGGAGGTTCTAGTCACTACCATCAATCATTCTGTTAACATGGAAACACTCACCCTGAATGATCTTTATTCCAAGATGAAAACACATGAAATTGATATTTTGGCTAGGATAAATAAGTCAAATTCTTTGGGTTTAATGACTAACCAAACTGATAGCTCATCTAGTTCTTCTAGTTTTTCCTTGTCTACTTTGGGAGCTATTTCAGATGAACAATTGGAGGAGATTCCAGAAGAACAGCTTGTACTCTTCTCCAATAGGGTGACTAAAGCAATCAGCAATATCAGATCAAGGAGGAGAGGAGATCCAATTAGATGCTTTGAATGTGGTGAGTTAAACCACATAAAGGTGAATTGTCCCAAGCTGAGAGGTAAGGAGACCAAAGATGACAAAGCACCAGCTCGATGTTCAAAATTCAAGTTTGATTCAAGCAAGAAGCAAAATTATCGTAAGGCAGTCAATAAAGTGCTCTCTGCACTTGAGGAGATTGGATTGAGTGATGTTGACTCTGAAAGCGACAATGAGGATGATAACAAGAAGGCAAAATAGGTGGACTTCACAGGGATGTGCTTTATGGCAAGCAGTGAAGAACTTAATAGTGATGATCTCTACAGTGACCCTGATGAGGTGTGACGACCCACCCTATCATGTATCGTAAGAGGTCTGGGAGGACCTCTTTTTTTTTTGAGCTACGGTGCCACCACAGAGAGGAGTGGTAGCATCTCACGGTGCATTCCCGAAGAGGTCTGCCAGGACCTCCCAGGAGGTCTTGGCCCGCCACTGACCTCCCAGGAGGTCTTGGCCCGCCACTGACCTCCCAGGAGGTCTTCAAGACCTCCTGGAGGTCTTAGCCCGCAACTCTCGGTAGCACCTCCAGGTACATCACTAGAGAGGTCCGACAGGACCTCCCAGGCTAAGTCCCGTAGGACCTCCTGGAGGTCCTGTCCCCGTGCATCCGAGCTAGTCTCAGGACAACAGAAGCTAGCTCGCACAAGAACACAAGCTAAGATCACAACCACGAGGTCAAACAAAGATGAAGCAGACAAATTAAACTTAGTATAACATGACCTTATGGTCAAGTTTGTTAACAAGAGGTCTGCCCCTGAGGGCTTACAAAACCAACAAGGACTTACAACTGGCAACAAGGAGCTCTAAGGCTCTAACACCAAAAGCACGCAAAAGCCATCCAACAAGCACCACAGGCTGTCGGGTGGAGGACGTCCTAGGCAGCTGGATCATCGAAGAACTCCTCCTCAAAGAGGTCTGCACTGCCCTGTACTTGGTCATCTTCGTAATCTGCTTTGACACAGGGCTTAAGCCATGAGCACTTTGAATGCACTCAGCAAGTCACAGGGAGCAAATATGCAATAATATTCATGCAAGGGCTTACCAATTGAGAGCTGTATGGTTAATTTGCACAAAGCCAGGTTTTGACAATAATAACAATAATAGATTGAAAAGCAGCAAGGTAAAACAATAGTACATAATAAATTTGATGTTTGAAAGAGTGGAGTGAGCACCAACTCACCTCCACAACAAAAATGGGGGAGGTCTGGTCACACCCGTGACCAGGTCCTCACCCAAAACCACTCTAGAGCACCCACTCCAGAGGTCCGAACCAGCCCCTGGACCACTACCCGAGCCAACCCTGACCCCTTTGGAGCCGGCCAAGGTCTCTTCGAGGCAAAGCCAAGGCATCTCGCTGAAGTGTCCAGTGGCACAAATTTTTGAAACAACTACCCCTTGTACCATTTTCACTGAGCATGTCCATGACCAAGGACTTGGCTATTCGAATAGATTTTACACTCTGCAGAGGTGTACAACTTTACCCACAATCCACGGCCTCTAGCGGATCGGGTTCCGGTCACCCTTGCTCACTTCCTAAGGTGAGCAGTCTAGAGAGCGCGGCAAGGCCTTTACAAAGCTTTGAACTGACTCGGGCTGCCCGCTAAGGTTTCGCAATCCCCTCCTATGGTCTAGAAATCCGCAGGTTATGGGGTGCCCCCTCTTGCGCCAACGAATCACACGCTCAACCACAACAGCCCCAAGCCAACTCATTGCTAATTATTCAGCCCAAACCATCCCCATAAAATGGTCTTGTGGTTGCACTGTTTGGCCCAGATCAATAAACATAAAGTTAAGTCCTTAATTGTGCTAAGGCAAGACTCCCACAAACCCAGATGTGCACAACACCCACTACTCACTCCCTGCCTTCTTGCCTCAGCAAAACCTTTTGTAATTACCCTTGCCAAAAGACCACCCAGTCTTGGCACACTAGTTTTAACAAAGTGGCCTCACACCACACCAACACAACTTAGGCATCCCGCCATAGTCGCTAACAAAGGGCACCGACCACAGGTTCCATAGCTCATTAATCAAGATTATTAGGAATGAAACATGATTCACAGACCCACGATTTCTAGAGCGAAGCAATACATAACCTACGGCCCCATGTTGGCAAATAACAAGAAATACCAACTAAATATCCATCCTAAGGCTCACAAGGTGAACATGACAACATGATTGGGACAAAGAATAAAGGAGGCATAACAGCAAGTAGGAAAGTAACTACAGCCCAAACATTTTCTTATAAACATAGCCATGCATGATAAAGTAAAACCAAAATACATTTGCAAAACTGGGTTCAAAATGATCAAAAGGAGGTCTCGTGGCTTGCCTTGGTCAAGCAAAGGAGAACCTTCTACCGAAGAGTCGGATCCAAGTACTCCTCGAACTCGTGATCTACACGTCAGAAAAACCAAATGAGCAAAACCACCCTAGGCCAAAGAACTTCAAAAGACCCAAAAGGAAACTCAAACCAACTCGCAAGAAAGGAAAATCAGAGGCTTAGCACACCTCAACGAGCTCTATGGGAGGTCCCGCGCCAGAGAGAACCAGTGAAGGAGGCAAGGAAGCAAGAAATGAACCAAAGGTGGCAAATGAAAGCCTGCCCAGGCTATATATATAGCCAGAGTTGGTAGAGTGCACCAGGAGGAGGCTCAATGACGTGTTGGCAATCGGGGCAGCTAGGGCAGGGCTTGCCCTTAAAGAATTAAAATAAGGTACCTCAGATGTGACTGCATTTAATGTGACCCGACACCTATTAAATGCGCACAGAGTTCTGAGGCAAGAGCAATAATAACAAGGTGGAGAGAGGCTGGCAAGTGGGGCCAGTCAAAAGGGTGCACCACTGGTCAAAGAGGTGGCCCCACCGCAAGGGTCGGCCCCGTAAAAGACCACTGGGAGGTCCTGGACAAGAGGTCCAAAATGCTCAAGGGGGAGGTCCTGGACAGGAGGTCCAAAACACTCGAGGGGAAGTCCTGGACAGGAGGTCCAAAACACTCAACACAAGGAGGTCCTAAGGACAAGAGGTCCACAAGGCTCACAACGGGGAGGTCCTGATCAAAAAGGATACTCTGGGCTAGGAGGGTGGTCTTTACAAAAAGACCAGCAAGGATCGAGGAGGTGGTCCTTGCAAAACAGCCAGGAAGAGGTCCTGGGCGGTTAAAATCTCAAAGGGGAGGACCTTAATGGTCCAGATCAAAGGTGCAGGGAGGTCCTAACGGTTAGATATCTAAAAGGGAGGTCTAACGATCAAGATGTCAAAGAGGAGGACCTTAACGGTCCAGATCAAAGGTGCAGGGAGGTTCTGACGGTTAGATCTCCAAAAGGGAGGTCTAACGATCAAGATCTCAAAGAGGAGGACCTTAACGGTCCAGATCAAAGGTGCAAGGAGGTCCTGACGGTTAGATCTCCAAAAGGGAGGCCTAACGATCAAGATCTCAAAGAGGAGGACCTTAACGGTCCAGATCAAAGGTGCAGGGAGGTCCTGATGGTTAGATCTCCAAAAGGGAGGTCTAACGATCAAAATCTCAAAGACCAAGGGAGGTCCGCGGAGGCAAGTATACGCAAGGAAAAGCTAAGGCCGTCAGATCCAGATCGGATGGCACAAAACAAAGGGGCCGTTCGGACCGAGCGAACGAGTCAACGGGACTAGGCCGTCTGATTTAGATCGGACGGCTAGGAGGGAAAGGGGACGTTTGGACCAACCGAACGTGCCCTTAGGATCGGGCCATCCGAACAACATCGGACGGTCCTTAGGTGAGGAAGGCAAAGCCTTAAGCGGTATGACCGCAGGAGCCAACGGTGGGTTCAAGTGCTAAGGAGGTCTTGGACCCAAGGAGGTCAGGACCTTTAGATCCAAACAAAAGGAAAGACCTGGGCGGTTAAGATCTCAAAGGGAGATCCTAACGAATAGATCCACACAAGGGGGAGGTCCGAGCGGTTAAGATCTCCAGAGAGGAGGTCCTAACGGCCAGATCTCAACAAGGGGGAGGTCTGAGTGGTTAAGATCTCCAGAGAGGAGGTCCTAACGGCCAGATCTCAACAAGGGGGAGGTCTGAATAGGCAAGGGGAGGTCCAAACGGACACAGAGGAGGTCCATGGGACAAGGGAGGTTTATTTGAACACAGGGGAGGTCCAAATAGACAAGAGGAGGTCTATTTGAACACAGGGGAGGTCCAAGTAGACAAGAGGAGGTCTAGGAAGGTCCCAAAAGGGCACTGGGAGGTCCAGAGGAACTCTGGAGTGCCCAAGTGAACTCAGGAGGGGTTCCAAGAGAGGTGAGAGGTCCACGGGGAAGGTCTGAGAGGGCACAGGGAAATCAAAAGGATTCCAAGGGCACCCCCAAATGGACGCAGGGAGTAGACAAGAACATGGAGAGGTGCACAGGGAGGTCAGAAATAGGGAGGGAGAACGAGAAAAGAGTTCCAGGCACAAAGGAGGTCTGGAAAGAAGAAAACCAAACACCAAGGCACACAGAGAGAAAGAGGGGGAACGAGCAAGCTCCAACAAACAACAAAGGCACCGAACAAATTTAGTTCAAGTTTGGTTTAATCAATTAAAGCTCTTTTGAAAACTCAAGTTAAGCTTTGAACTCTCATCAAAACCAAATGGTTACTTTTATTTTGAAAACAGGGCAAGAACCTAGGAGAAACGGGCACACAGTGATGAATTGATTACTTTTGGGGATGCTTCAACTGAAATTGTGATGGCAAAAGAC
Source organism: Phyllostachys edulis (assembly GCA_036346405.1). Lineage (NCBI taxonomy): Eukaryota > Viridiplantae > Streptophyta > Magnoliopsida > Poales > Poaceae > Phyllostachys > Phyllostachys edulis. Next base: position 41,789,271 of record CM070556.1, read on the forward strand.
GGCCCTTGACAATTGTTGCATATGGACATTGTAGGTCCCTCTAGAGTTCAATCTGTTGGAGGTAAGTGGTACATTCTTGTGATTGTTGATGATTTCTCTAGATACTCTTGGGTGTACTTTATGATGTCTAAAGATGAGGCTTTTGGTCATTTCAAAGATTTATTTCTCAGATTTAATAATGAACTACATGGTGCTGTTAAAGCAATAAGAAGTGATAATGGTACTGAATTTAAGAACTCCTTGTTTGCTTCTTTTTGCTCTGAAAAAGGTTTGGAACATCAATTTTCTTCTCCTCAAGTCCCCTAATAGAATGGTGATGTAGAGAGGAAAAATAGAACCTTGGTTGAGATGGCAAGAACTATGCTTGATGAACATGCTACTCATAGGAAGTATTGGGCAGAGGCTATCTCGATTGCTTGTCATGTTTCAAATAGAGTATTCTTGAGAGCCTCTTTGCACAAGACTTCTTATGAGCCGAGATTTGGCAAAAAAAACCCAGTGTTTCTCACTTCAGAATTTTTGGATGTAAATGTTTTATTCTTAAACATGGTAATCTGGACAAGTTTGAATCTAGATCACCAGATGGCATTTTTCTTGGATATCCCCTTCACTCACGTGGCTATCGTGTGCTTAATCTAGAAACTAACAAAATTGTTGAGACTTGTGAGGTTGCTTTTGATGAGGTCAGTACTTGTTCTAGAACTGACATTTCAGGAACACAAGTTCAGGGGGAGTTTGAAAGCATATTCCTTAATGAAGAAGATGATTTTGATTTTTCATCTCCCATGCCATCACCTGCTAATGATCATGCACCTGTTGTTGCGCCACCACCAAGTGATGAACAAACTGCAGAAGATATTCATGATGTTGAAGCTAGTTCAGAACCTTCTGCACCATTGAGGATTCAGCGACTTCATCCTCCAGAGCTGATGATTAGTGACATTCATGAAAGGGTAACATGTTCTAAGTTCACTTCTCCTGACTCACATGCTCATTCTGCTTTTGTTGCCTCTTTTGAGCCTAATGATGTAAGTCACGCTTTATCTGATGAGTCTTGGATCAATGCCATGCATGAAGAATTAGAAAACTTTGAGCAAAATAAAGTCTGGACCTTAGTTGAACCTCCTCATGGACATAATGTAATTGGAACTAAATGAGTTTTTAAAAATAAGCAAAGTGAGGATGGTGTTGTTGGTAGAAATAAGGCTAGACTTGTTGCTCAGGGATTTTCTCAGGTGGAGGGTCTTGATTTTGGTGAAACTTTTGCTCCTGTAGCCAGACTAGAAGCTATTCGAATTCTCTTAGCATTTGCTGCATCTAAAGGTTTTAAATTGTTTCAAATGGATGTTAAAAGTGCTTTTCTTAATGGCTACATTGAGGAGGAAGTTTATGTTAAGCAACCACCTGGTTTTGAAAATCCTAAGTTTCCTAATCATGTTTTGAAATTGTCAAAAGATTTGTATGGTTTGAAGCAAGCTCCTAGAGTACAGTATGAGAGGCTCAAGCTTTTTCTGTTAAAAAATAATTTTCAAATGGGCAAGGTAAACAAAACTCTTTTTACTTTTCGTCATGGCAATGATCTATTACTTGTTCAAATTTATGTGGATGATATCATGTTTGGGGGCTCCTCTCATGCTTTGGTTTCCAAGTTTTCAAATACTATGAGCATGTAGTTTGAGATGAGTATGATGGGAGAGTTAACTTACTTCTTAGGCTTGCAAGTAAAACAGACGAAGCAAGGCAATTTCATTCATCAAAAACTTGCTTAGGCGTTTTGACATGACAACTTGCAAAACCATCTCTACACCAATGGGGTCTACAACTGTTCTTGACACAGATGATGAAGGTGAGGCAGTGGATCAAAAAGAATATAGGAGTATGATTGGTTCTCTACTCTATTTGACTGCTTCAAGACCGGATATACACTTTGTTGTATGCTTATGCGCTCGATTTCAAGCTTCACCTTGTGCATCCCATCGACAGGCTGTGAAAAGAATTCTCAGGTATCTCTAATCAACCTTAGAATTTGGTCTTTTCTATTCATCTTCATCCTGTCTTACTTTGCGTGCATACTCAGATAGTGATTTTGCGGGTGTAGAATTGATAGAAAAAGCACATCTGGCACTTGTCACTTTTTAGGCACATCATTAGTGTCTTGGTCTTCTAGAAAACAATCTTCTGTTGCTCAATCAACTGCTGAAGCTGAGTATGTTGCTGCTGCTGCTAGTTGCTCTCAAGTCCCTTGGATTTCTTCCACTCTTAGAGATTTTGGTTTAGAATCGGGCAGTGTTCCTCTTTATTGTGATAACACCAGTGCTATTAACATTGCTAAGAATCCAGTGCAACATTCTAGAACCAAACACATTGATATCAGATTTCACTTTCTCAGAGATCATGTTGAAAAGGGTGACATTGTTCTTCGCTTTGTTGAAACTGATTTTCAGTTTGCTGATATTTTCACTAAGCCGCTTGATAATTCTCGATTTGTTTGTTTGCGGAGTGAATTGGGTGTTATTCATCCTATGGGCTTATTTTGTGGGGGAGTTGTTTGATTAAAATTTTAGAAGTTTTGATTATTCTCATTGTCTCACAATTCATTAAGTCCAAGCCATTGAAATAAAAAGAGTAGTAGAGCTCTCTTTATCATATTTATTCATGTGCTATGTAGCTTTGATCTTGACTGGTTTTAATAAACTTGCTGCATAAAAAACTAAAGCATGACATGGCTGAAATCTTTGACTAGATTGATTATTGGTATCACTTGGTGATGTCTATTGAAAAGGATAAGCTTGTTTGTGAGTCTTATTTTAAATCTTGGATTTGAAGCAAGAATGTCTCTCATTTCAATCCTGTGTTGTTCACTCGATTTGGCATGTTATAAAAGATAAAGGGTTGAGAAAAAGAATTTGAAAAGATGTGTGCTTCAAGCATGCCATACATAGCTGTGTTTCAAACAAAAAAAGGGGGGGGGGTACATAACAGTGCTCACATGAAAAGAAGTGTGCTTCAAGCATGCCATACATAGCTATGTATCTTTAAAAGAAAAAAAATGCACAAAAAGTGCTTCAATCAAAAGAAGTATGCTTCAAGCATGCCACCCTTGAGAAGAAGTATGCTACAAGCATGCCACATGCAAATAAAAATTGAAAGTGAAGCAAAAGGATGATACATGAGACTGGTAGCTCATCCAGATTTAAAGTTTGTTTCACTATTTGGCTCTCACTTTTTGATGACTTCTATGTGGGGTCTTATAATCTTTTTAGTCATTGTGTGATATGCCTATCATGAATCTAAATTGTCTCATCACTTTGAAATACTTGTCTAGCTATTGCTCTGTGGTATATGCATTTATATGATCTTGTTAGCTCTACTCAACAAAATGGCTTGGTTAATCCATTAAATTGACTTGCATAATCTTCCAAGCTTCTAGATTTTTATTCTTATTGCTCCTTCATTTCTTCTTTGAAGCTCTTGATGATCACATTGCCAAAGGGGGAGAAAATTTTAATTTTTTTTTGCTTTTCTACCTTCTTTTGCTTGGCAGATTTGAACTTTGACACCTTTTGTCACACACATTCATCTCTTGATTCTGGAAGTGTTGTCAATGTATTCATCAAGGGGGAGATTGTAAGACCAGGAGGTTTTTGGTTATGATATTTGATGATGAACACATTGACAATAAGAAAGACTTAGTCTTGGTGTTCTAAGATGAATACAGTGTCTCTGGAACATGCTTTTGATCTTAGATGCTGACAAGCTTTTGAGTTCTGTTGAATTCTATCGAAAATCAGCATTTGTCAAGCTCTGTGTCCGCGGAACTACCGCTTTGCGGAACAACCGCGCAATTGTTGGCGATATGAAATTTCCCGAAGACTTGTGTTTGGATTTTGGATTTTCTCGGGAAGCAGTAGTACCGGCTTTGTATCTGCATGTGAGACCCCGACGTTTATTAAGCTCATAATACTTAGTCATCCAATTGACCCTAGTATTATCAACCAAATAAACCCAGTCTCGAGAGATGTATACTTCCTGAATCAAGATACATACCTCACAACAAAAGAATGTATCAATTCCATACAACACATAGTACATAAGCAACAAACCGAAGTTAATATTAATAAGGAATAGGTTATTACAAAGAGGGCCTTCGCCAAATAACAACAATACTACAAAGATACACAATGAAAGCAAAAGTGCCATAAAGATGGCCCAAAATAAGAGCCAACCAAGGTGCCTTTAGCCCACTGTGCAACCGACCGACCGCCAAGCTAGTCGCTCTCCCAACCACCAAGACAAATCACAAAAGTAAAGCCCTTTGGGCTCTACCTCCTCTGCAACAAAGTTGTTAAGCAAAACAAATGAGTACAATAAATTGTTTATTGTACTCGCAAGACCGACGTGTAAGATAACGTAACTATAATTTAGCTATATGCAAGCTTCATTTAAGTGGATGAGGCTTTGGACTCATTTTAGCACAAAGCAAAGTTTTCATTTGCAATAATATAGTAGATTGAAGGCAATTTGACATAGCATTTTTAATTGTTGAAATAACAACGAGATAAATAACAAGATAACAACAACAAGAACAACCTCGAAGTGACCAACCCAAGTCACCACAACAATAGCATGAACTCCCGCTCATACCAACCATGTCAAGTTTTAATTAAAGGTTGTAGTCTAGTCTTGAACGACCTTACCAAGCATGTCCATAACCTAGGGCGAGGCTATTCAATAGTTTTATCCCTCGCAGGGTGTACCAATGTACCCACACGCCGCATCGCCTTTCCTTTAGGCACACTACCTTTGGTATGCCGCACGGCTAAGTCCTCTGAGACATTTCCAATGGACAATGCTAATTCGAGTCGCACAACCCACGGGAGAAGGAGACATCACACAACCTACCCGAAGCTAATGCTCCTCCCACATCACACACACATTTTATCTTTAAAAACACACCAACCGAGCGACCCCAATTAACACCGCCCAAAGTACTTAGTCAAGAGGGTTCCATATGCCCTCGTGTGGTTAGCACGCAAAATCGCTGGCTTAGTGACCCAAGTACTTGGTCCTTAGGGACCTGCATACCACCACATTCCAAAAACCGCACCATCCATCCAATATGCCCAAGTCTAAATCAATCTTTTATTTTCAGTTTTTGATTTTACAATTAATCAAAGCACAAGTGCTGGACATATAGGAGTAATAATCAGTTTTGAGTGATCAAGACCATCGACTAAGTCGATGATCGCCCATTTCTATTGTTACTAAGCATGTCTAAGCAATTTAAATCGAAACTACTAAGTGATAAGAGCTCATCCAACGAGCTCCCACCACAGCAAATAACCTAGGCTCATGGTAGTAGAGGATAAACAATTCCTACAGATTATGCAACTATAGGCTTGCTAGCTTACATTTAACACAAAGTAGCATGCATACATAGAAGTAAAACAATATATTAAGCTTTAAAGTAATGGGACAATGATGGAAATGATCAAACTGCTTGCCTTGCTGTTGCTGGTCAATTTGTTGCGGAGGGTCACTCTCGGGATCACCACAAATGTCGAAACCTAACGGGAAGGCGAGAAAGAACCGATAAGAACGACGAAAAAACAACAAAGACAGCACAACAAACGAACTCCAAATTCTCTGAATTTTCTACAGCAGCAAGAGGGTGATTTTTAGGGAATTTTGCAACAAGAACCAATTGATTTGGATTCTCAATGCAAAAGTTATGAGCAAAACAATTCTGCTCAGCCCCTAAAATACCAAACTGCACTATTCATTAATTTAATTATGAGGCAACATTTTCTAGAACAGAAGTGAAGCTGAAATTTTACTGTAAAACCAGCACCTCATGAGATGAATAACACAATTGAGTTCACCTCATTTGGAGCTATTATGCACTCTCTACAAATTTTCAAAAACAAGAACTTGAACAAAATTATAATGCACAAGTCCTCATTTCTATAACAGCAACATGCTCAAAACTAATTTTCACAGTAAGATCATTATTAGAGGAAACCAACAAAGTTGGTCTCACTCAAAAATAATCCACAGAGCATTAGTTACGATTTTTACAAGTTAAGCATTATTTTGAGTGTACTTTTAAAGTTAGTTTTAAAACCTAAAGGCAAAATCGTGCTCTGGGGCTGAACTCAACTTAGAATCATTTTTGGATTAAAGTCAAGTTCAAGACAGAGCTAACACAATTTGAATGACCTTATTTGGGTTTAGAATGAAAAAGATATGCAAGTCTAAAGTTCATACCATTTTTAGTTTATAACTAGGGCTCACCGAATTTCTAAAAATCACAAAGGCATGGGAGGACGTGAGCCACGATCATAGATCTAACGGCTCAGACCTCCCAGAGAACAACGCACACGCCACCACGAGGTCCAGAGGTCCCGGACCTCCTAGCAACGCACATGCGCGAGGTGAGGGAGGTCGTGGCCGAGATGGAGAATCCAACGGACCACAACGATGAGGGAGGTCCGGACGGACCAGATCTAAAGGGGAGGTCCTCAACGGTGAGATGACCTCGAGGAGGTCCCACGCAGAGATCTAACGCCACGCACCTCCGTGGAGGTCCGGACGGCCACGATCGCGAGGGGAGGGCGCTCGACGCCCGCATCTCCTGAGGAGGTCTCGACGCCCTGAACTCCAGCAAGACGCCGCTGGACATGGAATAAATGCGCCAGGACAGCGAGGAGGTCCGCGCGCAAGATCTTAAATGCGCAACAAAGGGCGGATTAAAAGGCATTTAAGACCCACCCAATGATTACAATGATTGAGGTATTAAAGCGGCAAATCTTTGTCCTAAAACGATAATGGCACGGTCGGGACGTCCGACAAAAATTTGAGGACGTCCCACGGCTTATCGCCGGCGATTTAGGGCACGGCGGCGCGCACTGAGGGCACCGTCGGGACCGCAATACCAGGCGCATCCTGTGGGCCTACTTTCACCCAAGGGCGGCGTTTTAAACGCCATGCGAGCCGAGAGGACAACGAAAGCACCACACGGCCAAAATCCAAAACGCAAAAGGGAAGCTCCGCGCGACATTCAAGCGTGCGCCCAATTTAAAAGCTCCGCAATATGCATTCAAGTGGGTGCCAGCAGCTAAGGGACTAACAGGAGGTACCTGGAGGTCCTAAGGTGCTGGGGAAGTGGAGGAAGGTGAAGACCGGAGCTGAGGAAGATGAGGTTGCTCCACGGCTACAGCTCCAGCTCCAGATTCCACTTTGTCCACCTCTGTAAATGCCCAAACCAAAACAAGTTAGGTCTTGGTCCCAGAGGGAAGGCACAAATGGAAGCAAGGAGAGGAGAAGAAATCTCAATGACCCTTGCCCACCGAGGAGCTTCAAGCTCCAGCAATGGCGCCAAGGAAGCTTTGGTGGTTTAGAGCTCCCAAGCACAAGGGTGAAAGCAAAGGAGCAATGGTGTGTAAAGGAAGCCAGGGAAACCGTGGGGGTGGTTTTATCCTAAGGGCAAGGAGGTCATGGACCCTGGCTAAGCTCATGGTGAGCTTGGCCCATGGCACGGTCTAGGGCATTGGACAAGATATAAAGTTGACACAAAGGCAGTCCGAAATGACCAGAGAGAAAAAAGTCGACTGCATTAAATGCGGTCAGCAAGAGTCGTTATAACGCACTCCCATGGACGGACATGCATTAATTCACCGCCGAAGCTCGCAGCCCCACCAAGGAAGGAGAAGAACAGGAGGTCTTTATGACCGTGGGATAAGACCAGGGGAGGTCCTAACCATCGGATGACAATTTTGAACCGTTATGTTTTAAGTGGTCGGGAGGAGGTCCCACCACACGATCAAGGATGGGGAGGTCGTGGCCCTCCGATTTCCTTAATGTGTAAGCGCACGTGGGAAAATGGGACAGAGGTCCAAAGCGTTGATCTCCATCCAACAGTCTGGACCTCTGTGAGGTCTTAACCGCACATGAACTTAAGACATGAGGGGGAGGTCATGGCCTTAGGATTAAAATCCAAGGGCACACAACCAAAGGGAGGTCTGAGGCTTTGCGTGAAGTGCGAGGGAGGTCAAGACCTTTGGATTTTAATCCAACGGTGTTGATCAGGACAGGGGAGGTCCTGAGCCTCGCACGTGGCGCAAAGGAGGTCTTGAGCTTGCGCAACACACAAGGGAGGTCATGGCCATTAGATTTAGATCTAAGGTCAACGACCTCACGTGCGCGGAAGGACCTAGCTGTGATGTTTTTAAGAGGAGGTCGTGGCCTTTGGATGTAAATCCAACGGCTGCGACCTCAAGTGAGTGCAAAGGGAGGTCTGATAGTTAGATTAAGAGGAGGAGGTCAGGAGCGGTTGGATGTAAATCCAACACTATGACCTCGCCAAGGTGGAAGGTGGTTTTGAGGTTTGATAACAAGGGAGGTCAGGGCGGTTGGATCTTAATCCAAGGGCTATGACCGGACAAGGTGAGGAGGTCTTTGGGATTTAACACACAGGATGTGAGACCCGGTTTTATTAAGCTCATAATACTTAGTCATCCAATTGACCCTAGTATTATCAACCAAATAAACCGGTCTCGAGAGATGTATACTTCCTGAATGCAAGATACATACCTCACAACAAAAGAATGTATCAATTCCATACAACACATAGTACATAAGCAACAAACCGAAGTTAATATTAATAGGAATAGGCTATTACAAAAGAGGGCCTTCGCCAAATAACAACAAGTACTACTAAGATAACAATGAAGCAAAAGTGCCATAAAGATGGCTATAACACAAAGCCAATCGGTGTGCCTTAACCCCTAGGCATCCGACCGACCGCCAAGCTAGTCGTCAAGAAGCCGCAACACGTAGCACAAAAGAGAGGCTCTTGAGCTCTCCTTCTTCCTCTGCAACAAAAGCCACAAAAATGCCACAACCACGGGCAGATGAGTACATAAAGTACTCCGCAAGACTTACGTGTGAGATAACAGAACTATAAATAGCTACATGCAAGCTTTATTTAAGTGGGTGAGGCTTTGGACTCATTTTAGCACAAAGCAAGTTTCATTTGCAATAACATAATAGATTGAAGGCAATTTGGCAAAGCATTTTAATTGTTGAAATAACAACGAGATAATAACATGATAACAACAACAAGAACATCCTGGAAGTGACTAACCCAAGTCACCACAACAATAGCATGAACATCCATTCATACCAACCATGTCAAGTTTTAATTAAAGGTTGTAGTCTAGTTCTCACGGGGCGTTTCCGAGCGTGTCCATAACCTAGGACGAGGCTATTCGAATAGTTTTAACCTGCAGGGTGTACCAATGTACCCACACGCCGACCGCTTTTTCGCCAAGCACACTTCCGTTGGTATGTCAAGACGGCTAAGTCCTACGAGACATTTCAATGGACAAGCTAATTCGACCCGCACAACCCACGGGATAAGGACACAATAGACACCCTAACCGGTCCGCCAACGCTCAATTCCCACACCACACACACACATTTTATCTTTAAAACACACCAACCGAGCGACCCCAATTAGCACCGCCCAAAGTACTTAGTCAAGAGGGGTTCCATATGCCCTCGTGTGGTTAGCACGCAAAATGCTCGTAATGGTGGCGCAAGTAACTCGGTCATAATGACTCGGGCATACTACCGCATCCAAAAACCACACCATCCATCCATATGCCCAAGTCCAAATCAAACTTTTAGTTTCAGATTTTGACTTTACAAAATAACAAAGCACAAGTGCTGGACATAAAGGAGTAATAATTAGATTTGTGTGATCAAGACCATCGACTAAGTCGATGATCGCCCATTACTACCGATAGCTAAGCATGTCTAAGCAATTTAAATCGAAAACTACTAAGTGATAAGAGCTCATCCAACGAGCTCAAACCACAGCAAATAACCTAGGCTCATGGTAGTAGAGGATGAACAATTCCTACAGATTATGCAACTATAGGCTTGCTAGCTTACATTTAACACAAAGTAGCATGCATACATAGAAGTAAAACAATATATTAACCTTTAAAGTAATGGGGCGTTAGAGGGGATATGATCAAACTGCTTGCCTTGCTGTTGCTGGCCATGTTGTGGCAGAGGGTCACTCTCGGGATCACCACAAATGTCGAAACCTAACGGAAAAGCGATAAAGAACCGATAAGAGCAAAGAAAACAAAAAGACTCAACAGCTTAACTTTCTCCAAAAGACTTGAAAATTTTACAGCAGCAAGGTGATGATTTATCATGAATTTAGCAACAAGAATCAATTGATTTGGATTCCCAATGCAAAAGTTATGATCAAATCAATTCTGCTCAGCTTTATTAATTAAAAATGTGCTACTATTCATTGCAAAAATTTCTAGACATGCAGAGGAGCTGAAATTTTAAGGTAGCATAAGCACCTCATAAGATGAACAACCAAATTGGATTCATCTCAATTGGAGCTATAATGCACCTTCTATTAATTTTTGAAACAAGAACTTGAACAAAATTATAATGCATGATTATTTTTCCTGGAAACAGTAACATGTTCAAAACTATTTTTCCTGGTAAGTTCATTAATAGAGGAATCCAACACAATTGGATTCACTCAAAAATCATTTACAGAGAATTAGTTATGTATTTTACAAGTGAAAGGATTTTTAGTGAAACAATTAAAGCCTATACAAAGTTAAAGTTAATTCTGGACCTTCTTGTAACTATAACATGATTAAAACTATTTTTAGACTGAATTATAGTTAATAACCGAATTAACAAAATTTATTTCAACTAAAAAGGAGTTATAATGAATTTGTTATGCATTTTACCATATAACTGAAATTCTAATACATTTAATAAACTGAGAAAGATTAGAATTTAATTTCAGGTTTTTCTGGAGTCATATTAATCTTCTAAACATTTTTAGATTAAATTTTAGAGCATAACAGAATTAATACCACTGGAATCATCTAAAAATGAATTATCATGAAAAAGATATGCATTTCTAAAGATTAATACCTTTTTCAGTTCATAAATAATTCCATCGGAAAATTTTAAATTTTGAAATCGACGTGGACGATTGTGGGTCGTAGATCTTGCATCGGACGGCCCAGGTCCATGGAAACAGCGCGCAGCGCGGCCGCGCGGGAGGATGAACGGGGACCGTTGATCTTGGATCCAACGGTCCACGTTGAATCCACCGCGACGCGTTTGAACGCACGCGCGCGAAATGGCGTGGCGATTGTGGGCCGTTGATCTTGAGATGGACGGCTCACGACCACGCCCACACAGTGAACTAGAGAATGCCCGAGCGAATCTCAGCCGCAAATCGCGAGATGGACGGTCCACAGTGGATGAAGAACAAATTACTATGAGATCTAGACCGAAGATCTACGAAATGGAGGGCTCCTAATGAGCCACATCGCTTGACCGAAAACGACGGCACTCGCGTCCGACAAAATGCTCATGCACTCACCGGCGGCTAGCCGGCGATGCACGCCATCTCAGCGCGTGCCAAGGGCACCTACGGGTGCACATTAGCACCGCGGTCACGCCAGCACCACTCACACCTCCGGTGAGGGTCCACAGCAAGGCAAGGCCGAGGGGCGGCGACGCTACTGAAACGACGGCAAAGAAGGGGAGCTCCGCGACGAGCAATCAAGCGGGTGCCCGAGCCAGTGAGCTACCGGGACCTACCGGATGTCGCGAGAGTCGGAGGAGAGTCAGGCAGAGCCGGTGACGAAAAGACAAGCGGCGCAAATGGAGTCAACGGGAGCAATGCATACGAGCCACAAAAAGAACGCGCAATATCAAAATGGGTTCTACGAGGCCCACCGATGTTGACCAAGAAAGGAATCGACCGAGAGACACTCACCCAAGACTGGGAAGAAGATTACGCTTTCACGGCCTAAAACGGAAATTTGAATTGGCCCCCACCAGAAAGATGCGCCCAAATTGAGTGAGGATAGGCTTCAAGTGAGAGGGAGCGGAGGGAGCCAGAGATTGAGGGAGAGGGCCACGGGTTACCGCCACCGAGCTACCGAGGTGCGGCAATGGCGGCAAGAAAGTGACCGGGTGATGGGAGCTCGAACGAGGGGTGTGAGTGCTTGCTAGGACTCACCGGTGTGTAGAAGAAGCCAAGGAGGGTACCCGAGCTTAAGTACCAAGGATGGCAGAGAGCAACGGAGGGGAGCCTCGGATTCTTTGTCCGCCAGGAGCTCTGGAGGGCGACGGGCGGTGTAACTCGACGACTTCCGGGAGGAGGCACGACGAGCATTTAATGCGCCGCAGAGGCCTGCTGAAAGCCTCGCCTGAAGGTGACTTGACGCAGCGCCCCACTCCATTGTCCACGGCGAGAGAGAGCGCGGCGCTGAGGGAGGAGGACGACGGCGGCGGCCTCCGATTTTGATCCAAGGGCCGAGACGCGAGCAGCCCGCCAAGAGGTACGCAGCTATGGGCCGCCGATTTTAATCTAACGGCCCAAGCACAGCGCCAGCCTCGAGTCCGACCGGTGCGGTTAGTTGGTCGAGCCAAATCGCTTAGCTCGAGCCAAAGCTCAGTCCGAGCCCGAGCAACAAAGGCACCCAGATTAAGTTTTGAATGAACAGCAGACTTTGAAGATTTATTTGAGGCATCAAACCAACTCTAAAAATTTTGAAATTTTTACAGTGGCTTGAAGGATTACAGATTGAATTCCCATAAAAGTTTCAGAGGTTTATGCACAGTGCATTTTCCTCAAGAAATTCCAGAATGATTTCAACTAGGGTTTGACCAGACTTTGGACTGGTTTGACTTGCCTCCAAAACTATTCAAATAATTTCTAAAAATTATGAGAAAATTCAGAGAGGTTACCAAGCTTCCCTAGAACCTTGGAAAACATCTTTACAGATGTGGGCACAAGATTTTTATAATGGAGGTTTTTTTGATTGGAGATTTATAATTTGATTTCCACAATTCATTTACAAGAATTATAAAAATCCAAATACATTCAATTTAGGAAAAAGTTTTAATTTCCCCTCATTTTCAGAATTGGGATGTTACAAAACCTCCCTCTCATGTAAATCTCGCCCCGAGATTTGGCTCACTCGGAAGAAAGAAGGATAGTCCGCACGCAGACGATCTTCCCTTTCCCAAATGGTTCGAATTCCTGAACTTTAAGGAACTTGATGGTCTTATTCCTTGTTCTTCGCTCAGACTCATCGAGTATGCGTAACAGGTGCTCGCGATAGGTCAAATCTTCCGAACATCGAGAGTTTCCAACGGAGCTTCCTCGCTTGGAACACGGAGGCACTTCTTTAGCCGATACATGGAAGACATCATGTACCCCTCAAGTGCAGATGGTAATTCCAACTTATAGGCAACAGCCCTTTCTTCTCGATAACGCGGTATGGACCGACATATCGAGGAGCTAACTTGCCCTTGACGCCAAACGTTGATGGCCCTTCAGAGGAGAGACTTTGAGATAAACAAAGTCATTGGGCTCAAAGCTCAACTCACGACGACGGCGATCCGCATAGCTCTTTTGCCTGGATTGAGCTGTGCGCAAACGCTCACGAATAAGCTGGACTTGGCTCTCGGCCTCATTAATTGAGTCCGGCCAAAGAGGTCTCTCACCGTCTCCCACCAGTTCAACAGGTTCTACACTTTCTCCCGTGATAAGGCCTCAAAAGGTGCCATGCCGAGACCGGCCCGAAGTCGTTGTTGTAAGAAAACTTCGCTAATGGCAAGCATTTCTCCCAATACTTCCCATAGAAAGGACACAAGCACGAAGCATGTCTTCCAAAACTTGGTTGACCCTCTCGGCCCGACCATCGCTTTGAGGATGATATGTCAGGCTAAAGGTAAGACGGGTTCCCATAGCCTCTTGCAAACTATGCCAAAAGCGAGAGGTGAAAAGAGAACCACGATCCGAGACAATTGTCTTGGGCACACCATGCAAGCACACGATGCGGAAACATAGAGGTCTCCGCCAATTGACCAACATAAATCTTGGCCCGCACCGCAAGAAATGTGCTACTTTAGTCAACCGATCAATGACAACCCAAATGGCATCATTCTTCTTCGGGACGGGTAGACCGGTGATAAAGTCCATGCCAACGGAATCCCACTTCCATTCCTAAGACAGTAAAGGTCAAGCGCCCCGCAGACGCCGATGTTCGGCCTTAACACGACGACACACGCCGCACTCGAAGAACAACTTCGCAATCTCCTCTTCATTCGGGTCCACCAAAATCTCGCGCGAGATCTTGATACATCTTTGTGGCCCCGGATGAATGGATAAAGGCGAATCATGAGCTTCATGGAGGATCAAATTCGCAACTCCATGTCCTTTGGAACCACAAGGCGCGTTCAACCTCACAACACCATGCTCATCCTCGTAAAAGCATTTGGTCGTTCCGCTTCTTGGCATTTTCCTTAATGTGGCTCACTCCTATATCCGATCACGAGCGGACTTGATCCGATCCACCAAGGTTGGTTGCACAACCAAGGCAATGAGAGAACCATGCTCAACTAAGCTCAAGTTGAGACGCTGAAATTCTTCCGTAAGAGTGGGTCAAGCTCCTTGGACAACAAGGCATTGCAATGCGCTTTACGATTAAGCGCATCAAGAACGACATTAGCCTTGCCCGATGGTAGTGAATACCCATATCATAATCCTTGATCAACTCCAACCATCTCCTTTGCCCGAGGTTCAGTCAGTTGGGTGAACAAATACTTAAGGCTTTTATGATCCGAATACACCTCACAACGACACGATTAGGTAATGTCGCCAAATCTTAAGTGCATGAATCACAAAGCACCAACTCCAAATCATGGGTAGGATAGTTGAGCTCATGAGGTCTCAATTGCCTTGATGCATAGGCCACTACCTTGCCTTCTTGCATAAGGACACAACCGAGGCCTCGACGAGAAGCATCGCAAAAGATATCGAAGCTTCGATGGATATCGGAAGAACAAGAACGGAGCGGTGGTCAAACGCTTCTTGAGTACTTGAAAACTTTCCTCACAAGCATCCGACCACAAGAACTTCTTGTCCTTTTGAGCAACTCCACATCGGCCATGATCTTGGAGAAGTTCTCGATAAAGCGACGATAGTATCCCGCTAAACCAAGAAAACTCCGCGACTTCGGCCGGCAGTCGACTCCATGAAAGAACATCGCTGACCTTGTTAGGGTCAACGGCACGCCTCGCCGAAAGAACGTGGCCTAAAAAGGACACTTCCTTCAACCGTAATGCACACTTGTCGAACTTCACAGACAAATGGTGCTCACGCAGCTTGCCTAACACAAGCTTCAGATGCTCTGGCTGTTCCTCATCGCTCTTGGAGTAGATAAGAATATCATCGATGAAGACCACGACAAACTTATCCAAATACTCCATGAATACCGAATTCATGAGGTTCATGAACAAGGCAGAGCATTGGTTGCCGAATGACATGACAAAGGTACTCATACAAGCCGAAGCGAGTAGAGAACGCCGTTTTGGAATATCCTCAGTCGAATCCGAACTCGATGATATCCCACTCTCAAATCAATCTTGGAGAAAACTCGAGCTCCAGCTTAATTGATCAAGAGATCGCCGATGCGGGCAATGGATACTTGTTCTTTACCGTCACTTCATTAAGTGGCGGTAATCAACGACATGCGTAAGGTACCGCCCTTCTTCTTTACGAAGATTGCCGGACAACCCCAAGGAGATGAGCTAGGCGGATGAAACCCTTCTCTTGCAGCTCACTTAATCGCTTTCTTCAACTCCACCAACTCGCTCGTGGCATCCGATAAGGCCTCTTTGAGATAGGGGCGTACCGGAGCCAACTCAATGACAAACTCGAGGTCTCGAACGGGTGGCATCCCTAAGATCTCAAGGAAAGACATCAACAAAGTCACAGACTGTTGGGACTTCGCTAATATCTAGAGCGGGCTTCGCTTCAAGCGCGAAGAGATGCGGACCTAGCAGCTTCGGCGAAAAGCGAACCTGCTCGCCGGAGGGACTAGATAGAGAGATGAGCTTCCTGGCGCAATCGATTTGTCCCATGTGCTGAGACAACCAATCCATGCCAAGAATTACATCTAGACTCGCTGAATGGAGAAGGATAAGGTTTGCTAAGAACCTTACTCCTTCGATCTTGATAGGAACATCCCTACACTCAGATTCAGCTCTCAACTCCGAACCAGGAGAGCGAATAAGTAGCGGGACCGACAATGGAGAGAAAAGAAGCTCTCCAACAGCAGCAAAAGACTCAGAAACAAAGGAATGAGATGCTCCTGAATCAAACAAGACAGTAGCAGGGTGAGAGTTAACAGAAAGTGTACCTAGCACGACGTCGGGTGCCTCCTGAGCCTCCTCTGCGGTGACGGCGTTGACGCGGCCACTACCCACGCCTGGTAGCGGGACGATCTTCCGTCCTCGCGAAGATCCACCTCCTTGCCCGCCCTCCATTAGGACGAGGGGCTGCTCCGGTCTTCTTAGGGCATTGATTGGCATAATGCCCCTTCTGGCTGCAGAAGAAACAAGTGACATTGGCCGCCGGATTGCGGGAGCCACTCTTGATCGGCAAAGACGTGATCGGGCACGGCTGCGAAGGACGAGGAACAGGGGTGACCTGGGTGCCGAGGATCGAGATCGAACCCCAAGACCGCCTCAAGCGAGGACGGAAGGAATCGACTTGGAAGACTTGTAAGTCTCCCACTTGCGCTTACGGAATCCATAAGCTCGAGCCGCATGCTCGCCGACGATGGCCTTGTCGACCAAGGTCCGGAAATCAGGAAAGTCGACAATGGATAGCTTGTCCTTCAGCTCCTCGGACAAGCCACGCCGAACTTGGGCCTCGCTTAGCCATATCCGTGGCCACATCCTCGGAGCATAACGAGCTAGATGGTTGAACTCGTATACATACTCCATGATCGAAGCTACGCCTTGCTTGAGCGCAAGAAACTCCCCGCTTGATCTCCATCAAGCCGGGGATATGAGATCGGCGAAGGCAAGACGAAACTCCTCCCAAGAAACGGTGTGGTTCGGGCTGCATGGCGAGAAAATTCTCCCACCATGACAAAGCCGCACCTCCACCGGTGCGATGCAAACAGCGCTTCTCGTGCTCCTCGCATCAAGCTATGCGAAGCTTCCGCCCACAAGACGGCCAATCGTCCGCATCCAAAGGGTCCTCGACCGAGAAAGGTAGGGGCTGAGTACGGCGAACTCAGCAAGGCCCCCACGAGGCCGATGGGCATTCCTCGCCCAGATCCCGAAGCTCCGAAAGTGCAAGGTGGTGTTGCGCGATGACGCCCAAGAGAACTTCTCTCACATCCGCGCGGTTGCGCTAATCTGCAGAAGGACCTCGCCATGGTCGGAGGAGGAGGAAGCTCTCGCCCCGACCACCGATCGCCTTGGCCGCTACGAAAAGGCCCGCCATCCTGTTACAAGAAATTTTGGTTAGCAACTAGACTCGAAAAACAAAGCCTTTAAAAGAAGTAAAAGCGATCGCCTAGGGAATGGAATATCACCCTAAACGAAAGCCAAAACAGCGATTAAATCAACTTTAGAAGCTTCTAAAAGACTCTAAAACAGCCAAGAAACACCAAAACTAAGGCTCAACTCTCAACTCAACTAACCCGTATTGAATGAACGAGTAATTGATCGAGAAGATTAAAAATCAGATTGTAAGATGAGATCTAAAACTATTAGAGAGCAAGGCTAATGCAGCGAAATAAGTGTTAGATACTTAGCTAACTCAGATCACATCTTACCCTTTTATTCCCACAACTTTTAGTTGATTTAACCTCTCATTTTCCACCTTAATTGCTGACTTGTGCTTGCTGCCCAGAAATACTTGTTGGCTGTCCAAAATTCCAGATTTGTATTTCGCCCAAACACTTCTATTCTTCACCAAAAGGCAGCCAAGATTTCAAATTTAGAACTCTCATAAGTTATCCAAAACCCAATTAATCGATAACAACTATTTTGTAGAAGGAAGAGAGGAAAACAACTTTAAAACTCAAATTAGAGTGAGATGAGAAGAGAAAGCTAAGATAGATGAGGAATAAAATCTGAGAATTTTCTTAAGCTTAAAACCCATTTGATACTTTGAAATTAGGTTTTCAAAATATCCTAAAGACGACCAAGCTTATGCGTTATTACGGTCAAGACGGCTCGATACCAACTTTTAGAGACCCCGGTTTTATTAAGCTCATAATACTTAGTCATCCAATTGACCCTAGTATTATCAACCAAATAAACCTGTCTCGAGAGATGTATACTTCCTGCATGCAAGATACATACCTCACAACAAAAGAATGTATCAATTCCATACAACACATAGTACATAAGCAACAAACCAAAAGTTAATATTAATAGGAATAGGCTATTACAAAAGAGGGCCTTCGCCAAATAACAACAAGTACTACTAAGATAACAATGAAGCAAAAGTGCCATAAAGATGGCTATAACACAAAGCCAATCGGTGTGCCTTAACCCCTAGGCATCTCGACCGACCGCCAAGCTAGTCATCAAGAAGTCGCAACACGTAGCACAAAAGAGAGGCTCTTGGAGCTCTCCTTCTTCCTCTCGCAACAAAAGCCACAAAATGCCACAACCACGCGCGATGAGTACATAAAGTACTCCGCAAGACTTACGTGTGAGATAACAGTAACTATAAATAGCTACATGCAAGCTTTATTTAAGTGGGTGAGGCTTTGGACTCATTTTAGCACAAAGCAAGTTTCATTTGCAATAACATAATAGATTGAAGGCAATTTGGCAAAGCATTTTAATTGTTGAAATAACAACGAGATAATAACATGATAACAACAACAAGAACATCCTGGAAGTGACTAACCCAAGTCACCACAACAATAGCATGAACATCCATTCATACCAACCATGTCAAGTTTTAATTAAAGGTTGTAGTCTAGTTCTCACTGGCGCTTCCGAGCGTGTCCATAACCTAGGACGAGGCTATTCAATAGTTTTAACCTCGCAGGGTGTACCAATGTACCCACACGCCGACCGCTTTTCGCCAAGCACACTTCCGCTGGTATGTCAAGACGGCTAAGTCCTACGAGACATTTCAATGGACAAGCTAATTCGACCAAGACAACCCACGGGATAAGGACACAATAGACAAATTTAACCGGTCCGCCAACGCTCAATTCCCACACCACACACACACATTTTATCTTTAAAACACACCAACCGAGCGACCCCAATTAGCACCGCCCAAAGTACTTAGTCAAGAGGGGTTCCATATGCCCTCGTGTGGTTAGCACGCAAAATGCTCGTAACGGTGGCGCAAGTAACTCGGTCCTAATGACTCAGCATACTACCGCATCCAAAAACCACACCATCCATCCAATATGCCCAAGTCCAAATCAAACTTTTAGTTTCAGATTTTGACTTTACAAAATAACAAAGCACAAGTGCTGGACATAAAGGAGTAATAATTAGATTTGTGTGATCAAGACCATCGACTAAGTCGATGATCGCCCATTACTACCGATAGCTAAGCATGTCTAAGCAATTTAAATCGAAAACTACTAAGTGATAAGAGCTCATCCAACGAGCTCAAACCACAGCAAATAACCTAGGCTCATGGTAGTAGAGGATGAACAATTCCTACAGATTATGCAACTATAGGCTTGCTAGCTTACATTTAACACAAAGTAGCATGCATACATAGAAGTAAAACAATATATTAACCTTTAAAGTAATGGGGCGTTAGAGGGGATATGATCAAACTGCTTGCCTTGCTGTTGCTGGCCAAGTTGTGGCAGAGGGTCACTCTCGGGATCACCACAAATGTCGAAACCTAACGGAAAAGCGATAAAGAACTGATAAGAGCAAAGAAAACAAAAAGACTCAACAGCGAACTTTCTCCAAAAGACTTGAAAATTTTACAGCAGCAAGGTGATGATTTATCATGAATTTAGCAACAAGAATCAATTGATTTGGATTCCCAATGCAAAAGTTATGATCAAATCAATTCTGCTCAGCTTTATTAATTAAAAATGTGCTACTATTCATTGCAAAAATTTCTAGACATGCAGAGGAGCTGAAATTTTAAGGTAGCATAAGCACCTCATAAGATGAACAACCAAATTGGATTCATCTCAATTGGAGCTATAATGCACCTTCTATTAATTTTTGAAACAAGAACTTGAACAAAATTATAATGCATGATTATTTTTCCTGGAAACAGTAACATGTTCAAAACTATTTTTCCTGGTAAGTTCATTAATAGAGGAATCTAACACAATTGGATTCACTCAAAAATCATTTACAGAGAATTAGTTATGTATTTTACAAGTGAAAGGATTTTAGTGAAACAATTAAAGCCTATACAAAGTTAAAGTTAATTCTGGACCTTCTTGTAACTATAACATGATTAAAACTATTTTTAGACTGAAGTATAGTTAATAACCGAATTAACAAAATTTATTTCAACTAAAAAGGAGTTATAATGAATTTGTTATGCATTTTACCATATAACTGAAATTCTAATACATTTAATAAACTGAGAAAGATTAGAATTTAATTTCAGGTTTTTCTGGAGTCATATTAATCTTCTAAACATTTTTAGATTAAATTTTAGAGCATAACAGAATTAAAACCACTGGAATCATCTAAAATGAATTATCATGAAAAAGATATGCATTTCTAAAGATTAATACCTTTTTCAGTTCATAAATAATTCCATCGGAAAATTTTAAATTTTGAAATCGACGTGGACAATTGTGGGTCAGAGATCTTGCATCGGACGGCCCAGTCCATGGAAACACAGCAAGCCGCCGCCACGAGGAGGATGAACGGGATCGTTGATCTTGGATCCAACGGTCCACGTTGAATCCACCGCGACGCTGCTTGAACGCACGCCACATTTAAATGGCGTGGCGATTGTGGGCGTTGATCTTGAGATGGACGGCTCACGACCACGCCCACACAAAGAACTAGAGAATGCCCGAGCGAATCTCACCGCAAATCGCGAGATGGACGGTCCACAAGGATGAAGAACAAATTACTATGAGATCTAGACCGAAGATCACGAAATGGAGGGCTCCTAATGAGCCACATCGCTGACCGAAAACGACGGCACTCAAGTCCGACAAAATGCTCGCTGCACTCACCGGCGGCTAGCCGGCGATGCACGCCATCTCGGCCACAGGCTAAGGGCACCTACGGTGCACATTAGCACCGCGTCACGCCAAAGATTACTCACACCTCCGGTGAGGGTCCACAGCTGGCAAGGCGCGGCGAGGGGCGGCGACGCTTCTGATAGAACGACGGCAAGAAGGGGAGCTCCGCAATGAGCAATCAAGCGGTGCCCGAGCCAGTGAGCTACCGGGACCTACCGGATGTCGCGGAGAGTCGGAGGAGAGTCAGGCAGAGCCATGACGAAAGACAACAAGCAAGCAAAATGGAGTCAACGGGAGCAATGCTTCGAGCCACAAAAAGAACCAAGCAATATCAAAATGGGTTCTACAAGGCCCACTGATGTCGACCAAGAAGGAATCGACGGAGAGACACTCACCCAAGACTGGAAGAAGATTACGCTTCACTACCTAAAACGGTGAAATTGAATTGGCCCCCACCAGTAAAGATGCGCCCAAATTGAGTGAGGATAGGCTTCAAGTGAGAGGGAGCGGAGGGAGCCAGAGATTGAGGGAGAGGGCCACGGGTTACCGCCACCGAGCTACCGAGGCGCGGCAATGGCAAAGAAGTGACCGGGTGATGGGAGCTCGAACGAGGGGTGTGAGTGCTTGCTAGGACTCACCGGTGTGTAGAAGAAGCCAAGGAGGGTACCCGAGCTTAAGTACCAAGGATGGCAGAGAGCAACGGGAGGGGAGCCTCGATTCTTTGTCCGCCAGGAGCTCTGAGGGCGACGCAAGGTGTAACTCGACGACTTCGTGAGGAGGCACGACGAGCATTTAATGCGCCGCAGAGGCCCGCTGAAAGCCTGCCCAAGGTGACTTGACGCAGCGCCCACTCCATTGTCCACTACAGAGAGAGAGCGTCTGCATGAAAGGGAGGAGGACGACGGCGGCGGCCCTCCGATTTTGATCCAAGGGCCGAGACGCGAGCAGCCCGCCAAGAGGTACGCAGCTATGGGCCGTCGATTTTAATCTAACGGCCCAAGCACAGCCCAGCCTTGAGTCCGACCGGTGCGGTTAGTTGGTCGAGCCAAATCGCTCTAGCTCGAGCCAGCTCAGTCCGAGCCCGAGCAACAGTGCACCCAGATTAAGTTTTGAATGAACAGCAGACTTTGAAGATTTATTTGAGGCATCAAACCAACTCTAAAAATTTTGAAATTTTTACAGTGGCTTGAAGGATTACAGATTGAATTCCCATAAAAGTTTCAGAGGTTTATGCATAGTGCATTTTCCTCAAGAAATTCCAGAATGATTTCAACTAGGGTTTGACCAGACTTTGGACTGGTTTGACTTGCCTCCAAAACTATTCAAATAATTTCTAAAAATTATGAGAAAATTCAGAGAGGTTACCAAGCTTCCCTAGAACCTTGGAAAAACATCTTTACAGATGTGGGCACAAGATTTTTATAATGGAGGTTTTTTTTTGATTGGAGATTTATAATTTGATTTCCACAATTCATTTACAAGAATTATAAAAATCCAAATACATTCAATTTAGGAAAAAGTTTTAATTTCCCCTCATTTTCAGAATTGGGATGTTATAGGGGAGGTCATGACCGTGGATCTTTGATCCAACGGCTACGACCTGATGAGGTGGGAAAGCCTTTGCGGTGTTGACCGCGGAGGAGGTCTGGCGCCCACGTTGACCAAGAGGTCCACGCGGTCCGAAGGACTTCAAGGGGAGGTCCCGGGTGCGTTGGTTGAGGGGAGGTCGTGGCCTTTGGATTGATCCAACGGCTCGACCTCATCAAGGTGGGAAATGAGGTCGATGGGGTTAATGACCACTTTTGCAAAGTGGCTAGCCCAAGGAACAAAGGTAGGCTTTTAAATTTAGTTTTTAACAAATTTAAACTTAGCAGAATTATTTGAGATAGCAAATGAACTCCAAATTTGATGAAATTTTAACTGGAGCTTGCTGACAATGAGATTAACCTTGCATAAAATTTCCGGAGGTTATTATGCAATGCATTTTTCTCAGAAAATTCATTAAGGTTGTTTAAAGGATTATTTTACCTCCAAAATTTATCAAACTAGTTTTACAACTTGTGATATTTTTCAGAGGGGTCCCACATCAGTTTTGGGACCAAGGAAAATATATTCCAAATGTTTGGCACAAGATTTAGACAATTGGAAAATGAATTTGACTTTTGGGTCAACAAGAGCTTGTGTTTTTGGATTACACAACTCTTGGACAAGAATTACATGAGAGATTAGGGTTTTCAAGATGTGAGAAAAAGTTTTAATTTCTACACATATAATTATACTTGAATAACCCTAATTATACAGCTTGGGATGTTACATCTGCAGAACTCACGGATCAAGCAGATGACCGCCAGAAGCACTGCAAGATCATCGCAAGTCACTGATTCTAAACGGTGTTTTGCTCTAACCGTTAGATCTTGATCTGACGGCTCATATTGAGAGGAACGTTCGGACCGTCTGAACTCTTCAAGGATTGTGAGCCTTTGATTTGAAATCGACTACCGATATCAAGGGAAACGCTCGGACTTGCTACAAGGTTTTAAAATCCGATGGTTGTGAAGCGTGGTCCGATCGGCCAAATCATCTGGAGCGTCCGCACAGCTTTGAGGTTCGTGAAACGTTTTGACATACATTTGCACCACATTTTAAAAGCGGTAGTACCGTTTTTATTCCAGCAATACCGTTGTTTTAACAGCGGAAGTACCGCACTAAGTTTTTTAGAGAGAGAGTGTTTCTGACAAGGTTTGATAAGTGAAAAATGGTAGTTGTGTTTCTGACAAGGTTTGATAAGTGAAAAACGGTAGTACCGCAGCTGTGGAACGGTACGATCGCATGACAGTAATACCGCAGTTTGAACGGAGGTAGTACCACACAAAGGTATGACCGCAAGGTTGCGGTATGGAATTTCCAGAAAGCATGTTTTTGGAAGATTTTGAGATTTCCCGAGGAGCGGTAGTACCGAAGTGTTTCGAGCAGTAAGACTGCTGGTGCGGTAGTACCGGGCATGTCATGGCGGTACGACCGTTTGTGATCTATAAGTTTGTCGCTGTGGGAATTTGGCTTAGGTTAAGTTAAATTCATGAGCTTTAATGTGTTGCATGATGCATGATAGTATTTATGCGTATGTGTGAGCTAATGGATGATCAAGTTGGACAACTTGTGCCAAGATTTGGTTTCTTTGGTCTTTGCATGTGCAGGTTGAGCGTGAAGTCGAATCACGGTTGGTGATGAAGCTGACTCGAACTAGGATGGGGAGAATCTGAGGTCTTGGAAGTCGTGGATGTCACGAGGTGGTTTGGATCGCGCTGGAGCACGTAGAGATCAAAGGTGTTTTCGCGTTGAAGCTGCGGGAGGCAGTTTCCTGGAGGCTTACGGCGTGAGGAGTTTTGGATATTGTCGGTTTTGGAAAGTTTGAGTGAATTTGGTAAAACCCGTGTTGGTAAGGGTTTCGGGTCCCTTGATTTTCAGAAAGATAGATTTCATGTTTGTTGTTGACACGGATAGAACTCTGCTTATAAGAAGAGGCAGAGGGGTGCGCCTTGTGTACGTGTTTTTCGAGTGCGCCTTTCACCCGTAGCATTTCATGCTGGTTGTGTTACGGTGTTTTAGCGAAAATTGATAGGTCCTTCGATTGGAGGCTTTGAGGGGTGCTTGATGAGCACTTTGTAGACACAAATTCAGCTTGAGAAATAAAGCTCAGATTTGCTTTACTTTGTCTCTGATTTTGTTGTTCTTGTTGTGCGCCTGAGGTGGTCTTTGCTGTGAAGTTCTTCAAGAGTCATCCGAGAGGTTCCTGAAGTTCTTGCACACAAGCAGGAGTTTGAATTTGGTGATCTATTCGCTGCAATCATTCAACCCCCCCTTCTAATTGCCATTACGATCCTACATACTCATACCTCTAGCATTCATGCACAGCGACATACACAACATTCTAGCATCCATGAGTAGAGAATATACACATAATACTAGCAAACATAAACAATCATTCTCAAATATTCTATGACTAATTACACTTGCCTCAACCGTGCAAAGATGGAGGACGCGAAGAGGGTGCTGCCCTTGGAACCAAACCCCCACATGAATAATTTTAACAAACACTCTAAGATAACAATTTTGGACTAAAGTTTCCTAAAAACAAATATATAACTCACTACGCTCCCTAGCGCAACCCAAAACTCCAAATCCCAAAATATCGATCTGCCTCCAAAACAGACAGTCATCTTCTAAAATTCATAACTTTTTGTCCAGAGATCCAAAAGGGGTGGATTTTGATTCTCTGGAACGCTTATTAATTTATCTACATAAACCTAGTTGGTGAGCTTTCAAGATTCGGTCATCTTCTATCCTTGCCAAACAGATTAATAGAATAACTAAATCTCGTCAGGGTTCTGGACAGCGAGACTAAAACTAACATAACTTTCAGTAAACATAACCAAAATTTACATTCTTTAGTTTTATGGAAAGCTTATAAAAATACATACAACTTTATTTATGGTGAAATCTTCTAAATAATTCATTAACTATTTGCTAATGACCGATTAACATTAACTGTCAGAATTATGACAGAACCACAGAATAGCTACGCTATGAAAATCATATCTCCTAATACGCTCATCCAAACAACGTGATCCAAGAACCTACGGTAAGATACTGACATTATCTACAACTCTCTAGGAGATGGCCAAACCATAATGCGCAATTAACATCCTCAAAACTGTCGGCCACTACAGACTGCCCTAAACCGATCTTTTACCGACATTGCGCATATACAAGAATTACGCTACTAAACGAATATAATCAGGATTACCCTTGGAGAAACCGCTGTCGAATGCGATGAATACCACGTGATCCCTCTTCCCCTCCCTTCTCTCTTTTCCCCTTCCTTCTTCTTCTTCTTGGTCAGCCAATCGCCCGACGTCCTCCCTTCTTCCTCCACTAGGCCGGCAGCGGGAAGCGGAGTCTTGGCCGGCAGCAGGGTAGAGTACGAGGGAAGGTGGCGCAGGGAGTAGGGGGTGGCGGCCAAGGGGGAGAGGGGAATAGGGGGTGGCGGCCAATAGTGGGGAGGAGGGGAAGGTGAGGTGGCGGCTAGGGTTTTGGGGGAGGGTGGCGCCTCCCCCATTTGGCTGGCCACCTCGAGGCCTAATGGGACAAGGCTCAGGCCTAGGTTGCCAGGATACTGCAGGAAGCCCCTCTCGATTCCCTTGTTTATTCGCTTTGCTAATTGGTCCTTCTTCCTAATTTAATCATTCTCTCTCGAATAAATTTTGGGTATTACATTGCCATGGTTTAATAATGAAGTATTATGTTTTGATAATATCGCTGAATATTATACTTTCATGACGGATTGAGAATGTGAGTTTCAATTTGCATCATGGCATTCATTCCTGAAGCTTGGACTACGTGGTAGCTAAGGTTTGTTTCTTTTGAGGTCCCCGTCATGCATTGGATGGGCATTAGATCCCCGTCATGCGTTGGATGGGCTTGGGTCCCCACACTCGTGTAGTGTGGGCTTGAGGTCCCTGTGTTGGAAATATGCCCTAGAGGCAATCATAGAGATGATTATATTTCAAACCAATAATATGGCACATGTTAGAGAACATGGTGTTGGAAAAGACCCACCTTGAGACACTATTGAGATTGTTATGATTTCGTGTGTCATCAGTTGGTCTCAAGTAATGATGATGTATAATCCTTAGACCTGAGATCAGCATGGTTTCCTACATGTGTAATAGCACTCTTAGGGGTTGCCAAACGCTACACCGTAACTGGGTAGTTATTAAAGGTAGCTTTGGGTATGCTATGAAACATGGGGAGGAATGTGACTAGTCGGACATGGGATTTGCCCCTCCTAACATAACAGGAGAGATGTCTCTGGGCCCCTCGTTGTGGTTGAATAAAGAAAGTGCATGGCCATGCCACTAGTGGTCAAAGTATCGACCACATGAAGTTATTCAACACTTGATCGAGAAAGTATTGAACAGTCCATGGATGACTTAATCTCACCTGGAGTTGAACTAGATGTCGTGAGGCAAAGGGATAATACACAAACAGGTCATACGGTTGATATCTGTTCTCCACATCTGGAAGACCTCCTGGGTGGTCCTGGAGGACCTCCTGGAAGACCTCCCAGGTGGTCTTGGAAGACCTCTTGGGTGGTCCTGGAGGACCTCCTAGAAGACCTCTTGGGTGGTCCTAGAGGACGTCGTAGAAGACCTCCTAGGTGGTCTTGGAAGACCTCCTAGGGTGGTCGTAGAAGACCTCTGGGTGGTCGTGAAAGACCTCCTAGGGTGGTCGTGGAAGACCTCTGTAACAGCCTTAGCTTTAATAAACAGTAATAAGATGCTGATCATAGCATCACTGTTCATTTTGGCAAATTAGGCATTATGTTACCATCTAACTTCCGTAATTTTCTAGTCAAAATCCAAAGACTTGTTTGAAACTTCAAAAGAAAATACCAATCAATGTTGGAATTAAGACCGGGAAGTATTTTTATAAAGACTAAATGAGATATCTTGACCAAAAATAATTTTGTTAAATTCCCAAAGACTAGTTTGATTTTGAGAAAAAGGTTTGTCTTTAAATAAACCTATTCGGCTTAGATGAATTATTTATGTAATTTAAACTGAGAAATAGTGGTTTTAAAATTTTAATTGGGGAATATATCATCCCAGTAGCAATTCTGCAAAGTTTCATATTTTTACAAATTTATTTGCTATTTATTAAGTCCCGGTCAAACTATTGAAGATTTGAATTAGGCTCAGTCAACTTTTCCGGCCTAAATCTTGTCTCTGGCACTGTAGCGACCCGAGTCCATCTAGGTTGGGTCCAACCCAGTGCAGCGTGGTCTAGCCCTGTCACGACTCGTGCGCACGTCCAAACTTTCCGTGCTCGTGAGCCGAGATTTCCTCATGACGGTTATGATTCGCAATACAGCGTGCCATCCTAGCACACGACGCGATCTCCACCGCTGATTTCCATCCTACCGCATCCAGCCTCCGCCTTTGAAACGCTTAGCGCCCCAACACGTGGCCGTTAGATCTCAATGGACGGGCCAGATTTACTGGGCCGTTCGGACCACTCCAATCAGCCATCTAATTTTGACCATAGGATCTAAATCGTGCGGCGCACAATTATCGGGCTGTGCCATTTTTGGGTGGCAGGAGCTAGGATAAGTGTGAGCCGTTGGATCCTCCTTGAGCGGGCCAGATCTTGTGGGCTGTTCGGACCATCCGAACCCCACATCGATCTCCACCGTTGGTTTTCTATCGAACGGACTGTGTTGATGGGCCGTTCGGACCACCCGAACACCCCTTCAATCTCCACCATTGATATCAGATCCAACCATGTCTTCCTTTTTGGGTTTGAAACTCGCAGGCGCGCATTAAGTTTTGACCGTTGGATTTAAATCCTACGGTACTGCTTCAACCATGTGCGTTCATGGTCAGAATCTCATCTGACCGTAGGATTTAAATCCTACGGTGCTCCTTCTTTCTTTTGAGTTTATCACTAGATCTTGAGCAGCCTTTAGATCAAGATCGTGTGGTCTACATAAACCGATACCGGTTAGTTTTCCTAACCCCTATCCTCATCGTAGCCGCTCACTTCTAATCGAACGGTTGTTGTTCCTTGAACCTTGCCGTGTGCTATGCGTGGCTGTGACTGCCTTTGGGACCCACTCGTTAGTGACGTTTTTCCTTTCTTCTTTGCGTCTGTGCTTCGTCGCCGACTCTCTCGCCGGAGCGGTGGCATTGTACAGTGTTTATGCGAATATTCTCTTGGCATTTGGCATCAGATTGCCACCTCATCAGCTCTAGAGAGTTCTCGGTTGCTCTAGGAGATCAAACTCTATATAAACCCTACTTTCTGAGCTTCTGCCATTGTTGACCAAAGGAGCTCTCCTCACGTTCTTTCTTCCTTCTCAGTGAAGCTTTCTGGCTTGCACTCCATGTTCATCCATAATCATGCCTAAATCACTTGGTAATGTGAGTTTTGGAAGCTTAAGTGAGATTTTTGTCGATTCTCTGGAATTGAAAGCTTTCTTGCTTTCTTTTGCTGTATCTCACTTGCTTATGCTATTCTGGAGCCAGCTTGGTC
This sequence comes from Phyllostachys edulis, assembly GCA_036346405.1. Taxonomy (NCBI): domain Eukaryota; kingdom Viridiplantae; phylum Streptophyta; class Magnoliopsida; order Poales; family Poaceae; genus Phyllostachys; species Phyllostachys edulis. The sequence goes on from CM070556.1 coordinate 41,818,448, forward strand.
ATTTCCTTTGCTTTTTCTTGCATTTGGACCAAGTTGTGCCTTTGTGCTAAAAACTTGAAAGTATTTTACTTTTCAAACCACAAACTTACATTTTCTGAGAGATTGCCAATGTGTTCATCAAGGGGGAGATTGTGGATATCATGGGGATATGCCCATGATCTTAGGATGATGAAACAATTGGCAATGGTGCTTTTGGTTTGAAGTTTCAAGTGTTTTCGACAAAGTTTCAGATCTGTCAGGTCAGCGGCGGTCTGACCGGCTTTTGTGCTGAATGTTGATATAAGTGGTGAATTAATTTTGGGATAGGTCATATCCATATTTGTTAATGCATATGTGTTGCATATTGCATGTTTTGACTAACGTGGGTTAAGTTGTGAAGAACTTGTTCCCAGATTCGTGTTTGCTTGTCTACTGCTGTGCAGGTGGCTTGAAGGTCAACGACGGTCAACGGCGAGGAGGATCGGGACTAAGCTTGGAGAGCTGAGGTCCAAAACGATCAAGGATGCCGGGTGAGGTCAATGAATTCAAGCATGGCGCAGAATGGACAAGGATGACCGAACAGGCGCTTGGCAAAGACTAGTTGGATCAAGCGGCGCAGAAGTGGTTGCAAGTGCTCAGTGGTGCTGGTGGGATCCGGACGGGAGAGACTTGACGACATGGAGCCGTTGATCAACCTACACGTGGCGACCCAGGCGATTGCTTCATGATCTATGGACTCGATCTTTTGGAGAAGGATCGAGAAGGGGTATTTTGGTAATTTCACCAAATACCGCCTTGGTGACCTTTTGACTAAGCCGCGGCGCGGGTCGGCGCATGGTGAAGTGGTTTAGATCAATCGACGATGAAGACGACGCTTTGAGTTGCGTGCGTGTGTGTTCCGTTGTTGTTGGGCCTTAACAGAAGTCCATTAGGTTTAGCTCCAATTCTAAAAGGGTTTTAGGGTTAAGAGCTGTCATATAAAAGAAATAGGAGATGGGATATTCTCGTGGCATTGGGGTTGGCGTGCTCGTAGCCTCAAGAAAAAAAGTGGCTCTGGGCGGGCGCTGATGCTGTTTGTCTTGCCTTGGAAAATGAGTACCCTGTAGGGGCGGCGCCTGTAGGAATGAGTGGCGGCGGCCTGTGCCCCGCAAAAATCTGAGACCCCTGGCGGCCTGTCGTCTCACGTGTAGACAGAGAATCTGTTGATTTGTGTATCGCCATTTTTGCTTCTCGCATGTGAGTGATTTCCTTGGTGATTGCTCTTGGCAGCGGATTGATTTGTTTATTGACTTGTCTGAGCCTCAAAGTCGAGCTGTGCGTTTTGTTGCTTCTTGCGTGAGTGTTTTAATCTTGGCAGCGGTAGCTTCTTGTTTGTCGATCAGTCTGTGTAAACTCATCTGAATCCAAGGGTTGGCTGCTTGCGGTCTCATGTAAACAGAAATTTCAAGATTCGGCAGATTTTCTTTCCTGTGTGTGATTGATCTTGGTGGCAGATTTTGGGTTCGTGTCCCACCGTGATCATCGCTTTGGCGCCAAAGAAAATCAAGATCTCGAGCAATGGTAGTAGTTTTTGTTTTCTCATCGGTTTGGGGATTTCGTTGCTTTAGCTGCTGTTTTGTGCGGCGCCCAAAATGCCCTGGTAGAAATCAGATCCCAGGCCGGCGGCTGTTGTTGGTGTGCCCGTGAGAAAAAGTGTGGAGAGTGGCGGTGGCCTTGAGTGTAGCTGAAAAATCAGAATTTATTTTGGGCGGCGGCCGATTCCTGAAAAAGATTAGAGCTCTATGCGGCTTGTTCTTGCTGCTTTATCATTTCTCCTGTCACCGAGTCTTGCGGCTCAAGAAAAAATAGTCAGAGGCGGCGGCGGGCTCGCTGTCTGAAAGGACCCGTGGCGGGAGCTTGCAGAGCAATGGGCAGACCGAAAATTAGGAGTTTGTGAATCGCAAGTTTTTTCTTGAGTTAATCCTTTGGTTTTCCTGGTGGCGGCTGTAGCCACGACGGTTGGAAGAAAAGAGAACCCTCTGGGTGGCAGTTTTTCCTCTCTTCCATGTGAGTTTTTAGGAGAAGCTTTGAGTTCTGATTTGGTTCTCTATCCATTAGGCGGGATTAAGTAGTGGAACAGGAGAAGCATTTAGTTCCTCTTGGTGTCTCTTCTGCGCATGAGATGAGGTGATTTGCTAGCAGTGTACTACAGTTTTCAGATTTGTTATTATGCTAGCTTGCTGTTCGGCCTTGTTTTTTGGTCGGCTGTTTGTTACTGCTTGCTTGCGGCTGTGATGTGTTTATCTCTGTTTTCTAGGAAGGATAAATTAATCTGTTGACTGGAAGCTAGGGACTTCATTTGATTTTCATTTAGTGCCTAGATTTATTTCTTATTTGCATCTTGTGCTGTTACTATTCATCTCGTATTTCAGCAAGCTAGTTTTCCTTGCACATCTTCCTATGCGGTTGTGAGATGTTTGTAGTCTTTTGCTTCGGGGTTTGATCGGATTCAACACAGGTCATCAGCTGTGTCTGTATACAGATCTTCATAGCTTTTATAGCTATTGGAGTGAAAGTAGTGTTGAGTTCGATTGAGGTGAAAAATAGTGAAAGCGTCTATTCACCCCCTCTCTAGTCGCCTTTCCGGTCCTACAATTGGTATTAGAGCCAAGTTTGCTCTTTTGTGATCTTAACCGATCTTTGAGCATGGCAACAAATATGAGGACTTGTGAGCGCTTCTTTGCGTCTTGTCGTGGTTCTTTTACCAATGGTGTTGGTCGTAACAAGATATTTGAATGTATGATAAGTCTAATGGCGATAGAGGAGGAAGTCTCCTGTGATATCTGTGGCAAATCCTTTTGTTTTGATTGTCCTAGTTTCAGGGATGAGTCACTTTTAGAGCCCGAGGAGAAGAAGCCTAGTGGCGTATGTGCAGCAGCTTTTGAGGATGAACATGATGGAGAGGATTTTGATGATGAGCCTTTTGATGATAGTGATGACTCTTATGAGGATGATCCCCTACTCAAGCTAAGCAAGGTGAGCAAAGAAAAACTCATTGATGGCTTGATTTCATATGAATATAAATTGCATGCTCTTAGAAGGAAAATGAAATTGCTAAAAAGAGAAAAGGGTGATTTGTCTCATGAGCTTGCCGAATTTAAAACCTCCGTGAATTCTTATGATTCATTGCATGTAGACATGGAGAACCTGAATAACTCTCTTGCATGCCTAAAAGCTGAAAATGAATTATTGAGATTAAATGCTTCTATGCCATGTGATTCTCGTATTGCCTTACATCATGAACTTGGCAATGCTAAGTTAGAAATAGGCAATCTTAGATCTATGGCTAGAAATAATTGTGATTCTTGTGTAGGCATGCTTGCTGAAATTGAGAAGCTTAAATTGACTAATTCCATGCATCTTGAGCAATTAGAAAATGCTAGGGCTGAAATTATTGATATCAAAGCTAGGCCTTGTAGCATGTGCTTAGAACATGAAAAATTGCTTAAGGATGGTTTAGTCTCTTGCAAGAATTGTGCTTGTCTAGAAAATGAAATTGATGCTTTGAATTGCTTGCTTAATACAAAAGCATCATTAATTTCTTGCACATCTTGCATTTCATTGAAGAGCGAGATTGAGTCTTTGCGCGATGATATGAGTGCCAAGTCATGTGACTCTTGTATTTGCCTTCACTCCGAGATTGATGTTTTTAAGATTTCTCTTGCATCTTTGCATTCGGAGTTGGAGTCTTTTTGTGCTAAACGTGAGTCACTTGATGTTGGTGTTTGTGGCATTGCTTTGGATAGCTCTTCTTTGGTGAGTTCGACTCTTTCGGACTCTTCTTGTGTTGTCCAACGGATTTCAAAAGACAAATGTGCTTCTTTCTCAAATGGTACTAAATCTTCAAAAGAGAAGTACCATTGCACATTTTGTAAGAAGAATGGACACACTCTTGGGTTTTGCTTTCGCCGTTTGAAACATGAGCGCCGAGTGCGCCGTCAGTATTTCTAGGAACACACATAGCCTTTCTCATGGCATGTGTGGGTCTAGTGTCGATACGAGGACGAGTCATGATGCTAGTTCTTCCAAGACTTCTTCTTTGAGCCATAATGGTGCTTCGTCCTCTCGGACCGTGTCTACTAGTAGACCTTTCCACCATTGCTCATTTTGTGGGAAGAATGGACATCATGTAGATTTCTGTTTTCGGCGTGTAAAATATTTGCATCAAGCTCATGCTTTTAAGTCTCGTAGTGGGCATAGTCTTTCTCATGACATGCACACTAAAGAGCCGAGCATGAGGACTCGCTTTATTGATGGCTTCTTTGACACCTTTTCTAGTGGTGTCGGACAGCACCGTGGACATGGTTTGCATAGTTTTGGTTTTGGTCCACGAGCTGCCCCGAGGCAGGATTTCTGCCGTTGTCCAAGAGGTGGATCTCGTTTTGTTCGTCGAGGTACACACCCATGGCGAGGTTGTGTGAGTTTCTTTGATGCTTCTGTTGGTTCTCATCTTGGTGCTTTCAAGCAAGGCTATCGCCGCTTTTCTAGAGATGGACCTCGTTTTCCTCATCGAGTTGTCCACTCGCGGTGTGCCTCCAAGGATGAGATTGGATCTTCTTGCATGGACCATCATTTGCATCATGCTAACTCACATAATGTTTCGACTGCTTCTGGTGGTGGTGTGTCCAAGGTTTGGGTTCCCAAGCATTCGCTATCTAACCCTTCGGGACCCAAGACTCGGACACCTTGCCTTTCTCATGTGTAGGTACCAAGAACGCGGGTTGGAGAACATGGACTTAAGAGGTTCCGATCTTTTGCTTCATCACATGATCGGGTCACTTGATGGTTCTCCACCTCAACGATGGCCTCCAAGAGGCATGTGCTTTCATGATTGGTGCTCTCACATGTCTGGTGAGCTATCTTATACCTTCATGCCCTTATCTTCATGATTATTCATACTTGGCATGTTGTGCTTGTCTTTGTGCTCACTTGTACCATATTGGCATGTTTTTCTCTTATGATACCTTTCATCATGCTTTTACCTTGCTTGTACTTCCATGTATCATATTATTGTTCTTAATTTCCATGGATGTATAAGCTTGGTTTTGTCTTCAAGAGCTTGTACTGATTTCATACATTTATCATATTGCTCTTATTGATTTTTGTCTTATGTATCCACTTGTTCACTTGATATCCATGTTAGCATTCATTATTCATGATTTGTTCTAACATGCTTTATGCTTACATGGTTATTGTGCCTTACTGTTATTTGTGGATGCATGAGTCTTGCCATAGCTTTCACTAGTTTACTTTCGACTGTAGATATGATGGGTGATATGCTATGTGCTTGTTTGCTTGCTCCTATGCCTTGTTGTGGATTAAGAATAGTTTGAGCTTTATCATATCTTGGATAGCATGTGTTGAAATTGTCTTATCTATCTCCATGCTCATGTCTTGAATTGTTGATTATATGCCTTTATGAGTTTTGGATCATTTGCTGCTATCCTTGCTAGTCATGTGTCTTGGTACTGTTTCCCTAGATATTGTTTCACTAACCCAGTACCAAGGCATAGACTTTTTCTGTCTCTTTGGTGTAGTCTTTTCAACTGAGAAGAAGAACATGTGGTCCAACAAGTGTTATCACCTCAAACTGTTGGTTCTTCTTCATTTGTGCCTTCAATGATGATATCACTTCTCGGAGACGAAGGAATTTGAGATGAGAATGATGAGTGAGCGCAACTACCTTCTGAAGCTTCAAGGATTGGATTTTCATCTATCATGACTACATCTCACTGCAAAGCAGTGGGACTCAGGTTCGAGCTTCTATACCCTACATTTGTGTATGGTATCCCTAGTCTACCTTGCATTGCATCTGGTTCGTGTCAGGTGTTGGGTTTGTTGGGTTCAGGGTAGATAGGAGGCTCTGTTCTAGCACGTGTCTTTTCTAGGCACTCTTCTTATCCTATGGTTTGCTAGAATGCATTCTTCTCACAGCCTAGGTCGAGCTTGTCTCCCAATCACTAGTGTTAGCAGGTTTTTGAGTTGCCTGTAAGCTTTTTAGTGTTGGTGTTTCGCTCCCTAGCTTTTCGAGTTGCTTTTCCTAGAGATCGTGTGGTGTTTGAAGTCTTTGTGCCAGTTTTTGTGGAGTCTAAGGCAAATTGGCAGATCTTCCCTCAAAGCCTTTTTAGACCCAACAAGGTTTGCCACCTTGAGAAGCAAGTTAGGGATAATTTATCCCTATGGGTTGGTTTGAGGGGGAGTTGGTTCTTTTCTGAACCTTTTCTGTTCATCTGAACTTTCCTTGTTCATTTGAGCTTTTCTGGATCTTTTCTGATACCTTCTTCAAGTGGTATCTTCTTTGGATCTTTTTGATCCTTGTGATCTTTATCATATTGCATATATATGGAAAATCCAAAAAGATGCATTGTAATATAAGCTTTACCGATTCTTTCTTTTAATTAATGAAGCTTTGCTTATTACTCTCTTGAGCTTTGGTATTTCAAATCTTGCTCAAGATCGTGTCTAGTTCTTTGACTTGCTAGAATTATCATGCTTTCACATGTGCAGCAATGTCTTTGCTATATGAGCTAGAACTGTTAATTAACTTGAACTGAAAATTGCAATTTGTGGATCTTTTAGCTAGTTGCTCAATTAGTGATCCTTTTGTGACATTGGCCCTGTCAAAATTGCTTTGTTAGCTTTGGAATCTAGAATTGAACATCTTTGAGCTTTCAGTTCATTAAAGAATCTAAAATAGCCCTTGTGCAAAATGAAAACTGATCTCTTTTGTGCGAAAAAACTGATCTCACCAATTCTTTCTCATGAGACGGCTTGCCATTGTACTAGGTATGAACTCAGGGGGAGTTTTGGATGACCTAGACCACTCTTTTAAGCTTTTGTTGCTTGGGATGGTCGCAGTGAGGCTTGAGATCTAGCACATGGCTAAAAAGCAAATTGTCAAAATTGGTTGAAGCTTAGGAAGAGGTTGTGGATGGCTCCTAGTCCAGGACCTTCTTTACTAAGATAGACCGTTAATCAACTTGAATATTCATTGCAAATGAAAAATAGTTGAAAATTTGGGCTTTTGACAAAAGTTGAGCTAAATGATTCAATTCAGGACTTTTTGTCTCTAAGATGGTCTTTGCTAGCTTCTGGATCTCACAATGACATTCTAACATGGCCATTATCACTTTAGGATACCTGTTGTTGAACTTGTTAATTTTGAAACGTTGCTTAATTTTACCCAACAACATGTGATATATTGAGCTCTTTAGCCTAGCTTTGCTATATATGTCTTAACATGATCTTGCTAGGTTTGTCAGGCTTGTTATATCTTGAGTAATGGTTGAAACACTAGCCTGTTCAACTGAGTAATCTCTAAAGCTTCCTTTCCTAAAAATTGAAAAAAAAAATGAAGCCACCCCATTGCATTTCATGCATGCTCTTTCTTTTGCTTCTTCCTTACTTGTGCAATTGTCATCTCTGGATGAGAGGAAGGGATGATTCCTTGATGAATCCATTGTCAAAGGGGGAGAAGATATAGAGAAAATGTAATGTTAATAAAGAGCTTGTTGGTTATAGGGGAGAAGTTTTGTAAGGGGGAGAAGTTAGGAGTTTTTTGGAGAGATTTGGAGAAATTGAAAGTTTAAAACTCTCTCTTGAAAAATGATGATCATAGTGAGGGGGAGCATTCATGCATTCATATTGCATTTTTTTGGTCTTACTGCCTTTTTCTGAATTTAAATTGCAATTCTTGTAAACTCACAATGATCTAAGGTCAATTAGAACAATTGTTCTTTCATATGGACCTTAAGTGAGATTTTTGTCGATTCTCTGGAATTAGAAGCTTTCTTGCTTTCTTTTGCTGTATCTCACTTGCTTATGCTATTCTGGAGCCAGCTTGGTCATTTCCTTTGCTTTTTCTTGCATTTGGACCAAGTTGTGCCTTTGTGCGAAAACTGCGAGTATTTTACTTTTCAAACCACAAACTTACATTTTCTGAGAGATTGCCAATGTGTTCATCAAGGGAAGATTGTGGATATCATGGGGATATGCCCATGATCTTAGGATGATGAAACAATTGGGAATGGTGCTTTTGGTTTGAAGTTTCAAGTGTTTTCGACAAAGTTTCAGATCTGTCAGGTCAATGGCGGTCTGACCGGCTTTTGTGCTGAATGTTGATATAAGTGGTGAATTAATTTTGGGATAGGTCATATCCATATTTGTTAATGCATATGTGTTGCATATTGCATGTTTTGGCTAACGTGGGTCAAGTTGTGAAGAACTTGTTCCCGGATTCGTGTTTGCTTGTCTATTGCTGTGCAGGTGGCTTGAAGGTGAACGACGGTCAACGGCAAGGAGGATCGAGACTAAGCTTGGAGAGCTGAGGTCTAGAACGATCAAGGATGCCGGGTGAGGTCAATGAATTCAAGCATGGCGCAGAATGGACAAGGATGACCGAACGGGCAGTTCGGTGCAGCTGGTTGGATCAAGCGGCGCAAGTCGTTGCAAGTGCTCAGTGGTGCCGGTGGGATCCGGACGGGAGAGACTTGACGACATGGAGCCGTTGATCAACCTACACGTGGCGAAGCGCGATTGCTTCATGATCTATGGACTCGGTCTTTTGGAGAAGGATCGAGAAGGGGTATTTTGGTAATTTCACCAAATACCGCCTTGGTGACCTTTTGACTAAGCCGCGGCGTGGGTCGGCGCATGGTGAAGCGGTTTAGATCAATCGACGATGAAGACGACGCTTTGAGTTGCGTGCGTGTGTGTTCCGTTGTTGTTGGGCCTTAACGGAAGCCCATTAGGTTTAGCTCCAATTCTAAAAGGGTTTTAGGGTTAAGAGCTGTCATATAAAAGAAATAGGAGATGGGATATTCTCGTGGCCGCTGGGGGTTGGCGTGCCTGTAGCCCTGAAGAAAAAGTGGCTCTGGGTGGCGGCTGTTGATGCTGTGCTGCCCTGGAAAATGAGTACCCTGTAGGGGCGGCGCCTGTAGGAATGAGTGGCGGCGGCCTGTGCCCCGCAAAAATCTAAGAGCCCCTGGCGGCCTGTCGTCTCATGTGTAGACAAAGAATTTGTTGATTTGTGTATCGCCATTTTTGCTTCTCGCATGTGAGTGATTTCCTTGGTGATTGCTCTTGGCAGCGGATTGATTTGTTTATTGACTTGTCTGAGCCTCAAAGTCGAGCTGTGCGTTTTGTTGCCTCTTGCGTGAGTGTTTTAATCTTGGCAGCGACAGCTTCTTGTTTGTCGATCAGTCTATGTAAACTCGTCTGGATCCAAGGGTTGGCTGCTTGCGGTCTCATGTAAACAGAAATTTCAAGATTCGGCAGATTTTCTTTCCTGTGTGTGATTGATCTTGGCGGCAGATTTTGGGTTCGTGTCCCACCGTGATCACCGGCCTAAGCACCAGCAAAATCAGAAGTTCTGAGCAGCGACTGTAGTTTTTGTTGTCTCATCGGTTTGGGGATTTCATTGCTTTAGCTGCTGTTTTGTGCGGCGCCCAAAATGCCCTGGTAGAAACTAGATCCTAGGCCGGCGGCTGTTGTTGGTGTGCCCGTGAGAAAAAGTGTGGATAGTGGCGGTGGCCTTGAGTGTAGCTGAAAAATTAGAATTTATTTTGGGCGGCGGCCGATTCCTGAAAAAGATTAGAGCTCTATGCGGCTTGTTCTTGCTGCTTTATCATTTCTCCTGTCATTGAGTCTTGCGCCTGAAAAAAATAGGCGGCGGCCGGTTCCTATCCTGAAAAGGACCCGTGGCGGGAGCTTGCAGAGCAATGGGCAGACCAAAATTAGGAGTTTGTGAATCACAAGTTTTTTCTTGAGTTAATCCTTTGGTTTTCCGGTGGCGGTCAGAGCCACGACGGTTGGAAGAAAAGAGAACCTCTCGGGCGGCGCTTTTCCTCTCTTCCGTGTGAGTTTTTAGGAGAAGCTTTGAGTTCTGATTTGGTTCTCTATCCATTAGGCGAGATTAAGTAGTGGAACAGGAGAAGCATTTAGTTCCTCTTGGTGTCTCTTCTGCGCATGAGATGAGGTGATTTGCTAGCGGTACTACGCTTTTCAGATTTGTTATTATGCTAGCTTGCTGTTCGGCCTTGTTTTTTGGTCGGCTGTTTGTTACTGCTTGCTTGCGGCTGTGATGTGTTTATCTCTGTTTTCTAGGAAGGATAAATTAATCTGTTGACTAGAAGCTAGGGACTTCATTTGATTTTCATTTAGTGCCTAGATTTATTTCTTATTTGCGTCTTGTGCTGTTACTATTCATCTCATATTTCAGCAAGCTAGTTTTCCTTGCGCATCTTCCTATGCGGTTGTGAGATGTTTGTAGTCTTTTGCTTCGGGGTTTGATCGGATTCAACACAGTCATCACCGTGTTCAGATACGATCTTCATAGCTTTTATAGCTATTGGAGTGAAAGTAGTGTTGAGTTCGATTGAGGTGAAAAATAGTGAAAGCGTCTATTCACCCCCCCTCTAGTCGTCATTCCGGTCCTACAAGGTTGAACAAGGGTGTGCTCTCTGTTGAATCAAGCCAGTTAGAGCATCACGTGGTGATTTCATGATTCGGTGAGGTATGTCTCACCCTTTCCTATCAAGAACGTGTATGATGGTCTTTAGAGTTTAAGTTTCTATCATTTTCATTTTTGGTGAGACCAGAGAAGGGAACTTTGGATCTTTACTGTTTGACCAAGAACTTGACTTCATCGTCTCCAACCCTAGCTGGTAATCTTAGACCTTGATTCTTGTCATCTTAAGCTCCCTAAGGACATCTTTAGCTCACCTGAATCACTCACCTGTTCATGTGATGCTCCAATCTTGCTTTGACTGAAAAGTTCTTTTTATAACTTTTCGGTCTTTCATATCGTTTTCAAGACCTAGGGTTTCTCTTACCAGTATATTAGCTTATTTAGGTCCTAGGTAAACCCTAGTATCTTGTGTAGACCTTCTTTTGAATCTTAAGGTCACCAATTCGTTTAGTAGTGCAAGATCCTTCTCTGTTGGTATTGTCGGGCTACACCGACAAAAGCTTACTCTTTCTTTTCTTTCTGTGAACTGGGCAATTAGGGTTAACAATAGTAGGTCTAGAGTATTAGTTACCCTCCAGCTCAGCTTTATCTTTAATTAAAAAGCTTTACGTAGCATATTTTCCAATTAGCCGAAATCTACTACAATTCTTTGCTGTTTTGCTGTTGGTCAACCCGACAACATGCACAGCAAGCTCCTTAGTCTCTTACTTTTGTCACTTTGTGCTATTAAATGATGAGTTAAATCACAGTATCAGTTTTGAATACTCTTAGTCTAAGGAAAATCATTTACTTAATACATGTTTTAATCAGCCAATCATTCTTTTGTAATCTGTCCTATTTCAGTTTCTAAAATCTGAAACTGTAGTTCAACCTAAACTCTAAATTGTGGTAAATAGTACTAGCAAGAGGTTCGTTGTAGTTTATTATTCTTAATTAAATTGATGTACCTTAAGCATGTTGCTAATGATGCATTAAGCCATTGACCATGCATTCTTTTTATGAATGCTGTTCTTTGCTTTTTCCCTGTGTTCATTGAATTTTATTTTCTTCTAGATTCTGGTTCTTCTGAGGTTGCTGAATTTGTTGTTGAGCAACAAGAACCTGAACAAGAGGTTATCTATTATTATCAAGGCAAGCTTCCTCTCTGCACCATGTTGATCCCAATCTTTTGAACTGTAGATTTACAAAACACAGTGATACTGTTGCATGCAATTTTCTAAAAACTATTTGTGATCTGTCTCTAGGTAGTTACAACTCAATCTTTGTGGCTTACCTTGAATTTAATCATATACTCAGCTTAAGGTATTGTTTGTATTAAAATAATTAGGTCAGAAATGTGCTTAGCCATGCAGTCCATAGAACGGTAGTGTTTGGCAAGCTTATCTTGTCAAATATGGGAACAATAAATGAATTTTATTCATTTTGATTCTTTGTTGGTTTATTTAAATCAGAAATGAATTTAAATCTTGTTTGATAAACTGATTTCAAATCTGGACAAGTGGATGCTAGTGATGGTGCCTTTGTCCACGAGAATTGGGAAATGTGGATGTCTTGTCTGGGTTGATTAAGGACTGAACTCTGACGGCCCAATTCAAGCCCCAACGTACTTCCACACGCGGTGTATGGGCGCTGTTTGGTTAAGTAAAGGGTTAATGCTATTGAGTTGGAAACAGGAGAGTAAGGACGTGTGTATTGATCTCATATGGCATAGATGCTTAAGTCTTCGCCACGCCGTATGCCATGTGAATTTTATATCAATATCGATGTTCTTAGAAGGTCGAGATATATGTGTTACATCGCATGTACGCACCTTAAGGGCTCGATTGCGATGTAGTATGTGCAATGAAAGCGCGCTTTGCATTTCTTTGATTGGGTCGGCATTCCGGCACAACATGTGGACCCCTGCTTGAGCAGATGCTATCATCGTTGTTTAAGCGGGATCGGTCTCACATGGGTTGTCCAACTCAATAGTGTCAACTTGTTGAAAAATACCAAATCTTAGTTCACCGGCCAAGATACCAAAGGCAAGTGCTATTATTCCGAGGCTTACTGCTAACTAAGTCTTGTGGGTAAAGATGTACACCCTCGCAGGTTAAAACTATTCAATAGCCGTGTCCACGCTTCACGACGACACTTGAATTGATGTCACCTGTATAGACTTTGAGTTGAATCCGGTTTTGGGAATTATTGCGGCATGATTGGTGTCATGCAATGTTTGATGGTAATCAGTCACTTTGTTATTGTTACTGTTTATGACTATACTCTCAATTATTTACTGTTTTAGTCCAAATTGAATTATAAAATCGCTTTGTCAAAACTTAGCAATTGTAGGTTAAGATGTATTGCTTACTGCAAAATCGAACCATTATGACCCTTCTGTTGTAACCTTATGCATGTAAAATTTCTATTCCTTTGTATAGGTTCTATTAAACACTTCTTTTGTTAGTTTGTGTAAGTCTTGCTGAGTACCTTCCGTACTCAGGTGCTATGACCTCTTGTTGCAGGTGAGGATGGTTATCTATATGAGATGCCCGTTAGCGCCGATCAGGGTGACGCTAACGAGTGAAGCTAGTTCTAGTCTCCACGCAATAGCCTGCGGGTGAAGGGGCCATTGGTGGTCTTTTGTTGTTTATTTTGGTTTCCGCTGCTATCTTTTGTTGTGACCCAAGGTCACTTGGTGTTGTAAATCTCCAACCGAATTGTAACCTATTATGTATAATTATGTAAATGAATAACTTGTATGTATGATACAATGTTGTTTGAGGATATATGTGCAATAGTCTTAAATCCTGGGAACTATTGTGAATCATATATCCGGGAACCTGCGTATTGAAATTGTTACTTGTTATTATTATGTTTCTAGTATGATTTTTAATGAATGAATTGCACTGTTCCTTAATTAAGAATTCTGCTACCAGCATAATCTTAATTCGGCACATTCCAATATTTGAGTGTCCTTACAACCTCCAAGTGGTCGTGGAAGACCTCCTGGGTGGTCATGGAGAGAACATTATCACCGACTGGTCGTAAGGAGTTACGAGCTGTTCATAAGTCATAAAGACCTGGTCATAGATCATATTGCCTTAAGGTTCGTCCGATATATTATATGTGTTTTCGGGAATCGTTATGTGCTGCTAGGTACCGCTAATGACTCGTGGTCGGAAAGATTTTTCGAATCACAACCGATCACACATGAACCTATAGGGTCACATGCTTAAAGGGCTAGGATTTGATTTGGATGGTGATCCAAATTCTGGTAGGCTACGAGTTGGATGCCTATATATTGAGGGGCGGTGGCATGGGGTGTGGAGATCGAAGCTTTTGATGATCATCCCGAAACCCTAAAAGCCACGCCTTCCTCAACCACGCTGCCGGCGCTAGCACTCTAGCGTGTGGTGTACCTGCCCCATACATGTGGATACCTTGGAGGTGTTGTTGCGAAGCATCAGCACTAGGACGATCCGCAACCCGTGACGACCTCTTGAAGGAGAAGACGCACGGCAAGAATGACCATGACTGCATCAAATCGTTACATCGACTCTACTTCCACTACGAGTCGCCACGTCTAGTGGTAATCTCGTGATCTATTACTAGCGGAGGTTCCTTGGTAACACGGTAAATTTTTGTTTTGTGCTATCATAGCCTTCCCGCGATCCCCTTCAGTGGTATTAGAGCCGTTCCGTCTAAGTTTTAGATTCGGATTAGATTGTTTTGGTGATGGTCGATATGATCATTCGTGTGCGGTGATCTCAAGATGGTTTTATGATTGTTATTCCGTGATCGTGTTTTCGTGGTCATATCATAGCTTGCCTCTATCAGTCGGTTTCCACTATCGAGGCAGACAGTGATCATAAATCCATAGAGCACACGAAGATCAATCTGGTTGATCGAATCAGAGTTGCGATCGAAAGGGGGTAATGTGATTCGCCGAATGCGATTTTCATGGACGGAACAGTAGATTGGATCTATGTCGTCCTAGAGGTCTCTCCAAGGGAGGTCCAAGAGGATGTCCTCGAGGTCTCTCAAAGGGAGGTCCAAGAGGACGTCCTGAAGGTCCTGTCACCCCTGTGACCCCGCTCTTTGTGAATGCCTTTACATTCCTGTTCTTTTATTTCTTTGCATGTTTCAATTGCTTTAGATACTTTCAACCTGGTAGAAGTAAAATTCCCTCAAATAATATTAAGTTAAATTGAGATCCTCCCAATTAGCTGCACCATCCAAAGTCATATATTTTAATGGTAGGTCTTGCTAAAGCAGAGTGCCATTAACTTTCCTTGACTAGATGGGTTTGTGTCGGACACTTACATGCATAGCGTTGGTTTAACTTGACAAGGTCATCATAACGGTTATGGACCTTGGGACATAAGGTTGGGTGCCAAAGCATAGAGATGCTGCCCAACAACAAGAGTCATATAGAGATATGATTAGCAAAGTGTTGCTTACCAATTTCACTAATATTCTAACAGTGATGCCAAAGCTCACTAGTAGATTAACTGATTGAGGGTCTTGAATCACTAAATGTCATAAGAGGGATATGGAATTTAGTGGGAGTATCTTTATTAAATTGTTTAATAGAAGTCACTTTGATTGAACATACGTCTTAGTTTTGCATATTTTATGTTGTAGATTATGGCACCAACTGTTGTACCTACATCCAGTTTTGCTTTACGTTCAATACTTGAAAGGGAAAAACTGAATGGAACCAATTTTGCAGATTGGTCTCGCAACCTAAGAATTGTTCTTAGGCAAGATAAAAAGGAACATGTTCTAGAGGAACCAATTCCAGATGTGCCTACAGAGAATGCTACTGCTGCTCTTAAAACCGCCTATAAAAAGGCGTGTGATGAGTCCCTTGATGTTAGCTGTCTCATGCTTGCTGCTATGAACTCAGATCTTCAAAAATAGTTTGAGAACATTGAGGCCTATGATATGATCATGTTGCTCAAAGGCATATTTGAGACACAAGCAAGAACTGAGAGATATGAGATCTTAAAGAACTTGTTTGGGTGTAGGCTAGCTGAGGGTAGTCCGGTAAGCCCGCATATAATCAAGATGATTGGTTACACACAGAGCTTGGAAAAACTTGGTTTTTCACTTAGTCAAGAGTTGGCTACAGATTTGATTCTTGCTTCGCTTCTTGCAAGCTATGGGCAGTTCATTTTGAACTTCCATATGAACAGCTTAGAAACGAATCTCACCAAACTGCATATGATGCTTAAGACAGCAGAGGGCAGCATTAAGAAAAGCAACAGTCATGTGATGATGGTGCAAAAGAGTACAAGCTTCAAGAAGAAAGCTAAGACTTGGGTCAAGAAAAAAAGGGAAGGCTAAAGTTTCGGATGAGATCAAAACTAACAAGCCTAAGCCCAAGACTAAGTCCGGCCCGACTCAAGAGAATGAATGCTTTTATTGCAAAGAGCTAGGGCATTGGAAGAGGAACTGCAAGAAATACCTAGCTGATCAGAAAAAGAATGGTGGGACTAAAACTTCCACTACATGTATTAATGTTATAGATGTTTTTCTTGCTGACTCTTCTATTAACTCATGGGTATTTGATACCGGATCGGTTGCTCATATATGCAATTCGATGCAGAGTCTAACAAGGAGTAGGAGAATTGCAAGGGGTGAGATGGATCTTCGCGTTGGGAATATAGCAAGGGTTGCTGCATTAGCCGTCGGGACTTTGCTATTACTTTTGCCTACAGGATTTATTATGGAATTGAATAATTGTTATTACGTTCCAGCCATTAATAGAAACATTATCTCTGCCTCATGTTTGATGGCAGAGGGTTATAAATTCATTGTTGAGAACAATGGTTGTTTTATATTTTTGAATGAAGTATTTTATGGCTATGCAACTGTTTTGAATGGATTGTTTATTTTAAATCTTGTAGATGCACCCGTCTATAATATTAATACAAAGAGGCTTCGGCCTAATAATATGAATTCCACTTTCATTTGGCATTATCGTTTGGGTCACATAAGTGAGAAACATATGAAGAAACTCCATGATGATGGAATTCTAAACTCATTTGATTTGGAATCATTTGAAACGTGTGAATCTTGCCTACTCGGAAAGATGACCAAGACTCCTCTCACTAGTCGAGCTGAGAGGACATCCGACTTGTTGGCACTCATACGTACTGATGTGTGTGGACCAATGAGCACGACACCTAGTGGTTGTTTTCAATACTTCAGTACTTTCACCGATGACTATAGTAGATATGGATATATCTATTTAATGAGGCACAAGTCAAAATCCTTTGAAAAGTTCAAGGAGTTCCAGAATGAGGTACAAAATTAACTTGGCAAAACAATCAAGTCTTTGCGATCTGATCGTGGAGGTGAATTTTTGAGCCTTGAATTTGGTGATCATTTGAAACAATGTGGAATTGCTCTATAGCTTACAGCACCGGGCACTCCACAATGGAATGGGGTATCCGAGCGGCGTAATCGGACCTTGTTGGACATGGTTCGATCGATGATGAGCCAATCGGATCTGCCATTGTATTTTTGGGGTTACGCTCTAGAAACTGTAGCTTTCACTTTAAATATGGTACCATTTAAATCAGTAGATAAGACACCATATGAGATGTGGACTAGGAAGAGTCCTAGTTTGTCTTTTCTAAAGATTTGGGGATGTGATGTCTATGTTAAACATTTGACGTCTGATAAACTCACACCCAAGTCAGATAAATGCTTCTTTATCGGATATCCTAGGGAAACCAAAGGATATTATTTCTACAACCGGGAAGAAGGCAAAGTTTTTGTTGCCCAAAATGGTGTCTTTTTGGAGAAAGAGTTTTTTAACCGGGAAGAAGGCAAAGTTTTTGTTGCCCGAAATGGTGTCGTTTTGGAGAAAGAGTTTCTTTCAAAAGAAGTCAGTGGGAGAAAGATGCAACTCAAAGAAATTCTGGAAACACCTAAAAGTGTTTCAACTCCTACTGAACTTCTACAGGATGAACAAAATATTGTTGAACCTATAGATAGGGTATTAGCCCCACGTAGGTCTAAAAGGCCATGTCAATTGCCTATAAGGTATGGGCATGACGTATTATTGTTGAATAATGATGAGCCTAAGACTTTTAAAGAAGCAATGATGAACCCAGACTCTGAGAAATGGCTTGGAGCCATGAAATCCGAGATAGACTCCATGAGTGACAATCAGGTTTGGAACCTAGTCGATCCACCTGATGGTGTTAAAACTATCGAGTGCAAATGGATCTATAAGAAAAAGATTGATATGGATGGAAATATTTACATTCATAAGGCTCGACTAGTCGCAAAGGGGTTTCGACAAGTTCAAGGAGTTGACTACGATGAGACTTTCTCACCGGTAGCGATGCTTAAATCTATACGGATCATTCTAGCTATTGCTGCATATTTAGATTATGAGATATGGCAAATGGATGTCAAACGGCTTTCCTTAATGGAAACCTAGATGAGGATGTGTACATGACACAGCCTAAAGGTTTTGTCGATCCTAAGAATGCTAGTAAAGTATGCAAACTTCAAAAGTCCATTTATGGGTTGAAGCAAGCATCTCGGAGTTAGAATATACGTTTTGATGAGGAGATCAAAAGGTTTGGTTTCATCAAGAGCAAAGAAGAATCTTGTGTTTACAAGAAGGTGAGTGGGAGCACACTTGTATTTCTAATCTTATATGTGGATGACATATTATTGATTGGGACTGACATTCCTATGCTGAAATCTGTTAAGGCATCATTGAAAATTAGTTTTTCTATGAAGGACCTAGGAGAGGCAGCATATATCTTGGGGATAAAGATCTATAGAGATAGATCAGGAAGGCTAATTGGATTAAGCCAAAGTACTTATATTGACAAAGTGTTGATTCGGTTCAACATGAAGGATGCCAAGAAATGTTTCTTGCCTATGTCACATGGCATAAGTCTTAGCAAGAGTCAATGTCCTTCGACGGCTGATGAGCGAGACCGTATGAGTGGTACTCCATATGTTTCGGCTATTGGATCTATCATGTATTTCATGATATGTACATGACCAGATGTATCATATGCTCTAAGTGTTACGAGTAGGTATCAAGCTGATCCCGGTGAAGGTCACTGGACAGCTGTGAAAAACATTCTTAAGTACTTAAAAAGGACTAAGGATGTGTTCCTAGTTTATGGCGGTGATGAAGAGCTCGTTGTAAATGGTTACACCGATGCAAGCTTCCAAACCGACAAAGATGATTATCGTTCACAGTTTGGTTTTGTATTCATTTTGAATGGAGGAGCAGTGAGCTGGGAAAGTTCCAAGCAAGAAATGGTAGCTAATTCTACAACAGAGGCTGAGTACATTGCGGTTTCTGAAGCCACGAAAGAAGGAGTTTGGATAAGGAATTTCATTACTGAGTTGGGTGTGGTTCCGAGTGCCTCGAGCCTAATGGATCTCTATTGTGACAATAATGGAGCCATCGCGCAGGCTAAGGAGCCTAGATCCCATCAGAAGTCCAAGCATATACTCAGGCGTTATCACCTTATTCGTGAATTGGTGGATAGAGGGGATGTTAAAATATGCAAAGTAAATATGGATTTAAATGTTGTTGATCCATTGACAAAGCCTCTCACACAGCCAAAGCATGAGACGCACATAATAGCTATTGGTATTAGATACTTAAATGATTGACTCTAGTGCAAGTGGGAGATTGTTGGAAATATGCCCTAGAGGCAATCATGGAGATGATTATATTTCATTATGTTCATGACATTAGATAATATATTATCTTGTTCCAAGAATAATATCGATAATATTTATTATCAAGTATGAGACTTGATTGTGAAACTCTATATTTATGCGATGATTATTCTTAAACGTTCCCTGGTCGAAAACATATGAGGACACATATGAATAAACTAGTATATGTATTGGTTGATGACTATGTTTCACGAGTCATAGATATGGAGATATCAAACCAATAATATGGCACATGTTAGAGAACATGGTGTTGGAAAAGACCCACCTTGAGACACTATTGAGATTGTTATGATTTCATGTGTCATCAGTTGGTCTCAAGTAATGATGATGTATAATCCTTAGACCTGAGATCAGCATGGTTTCCTACATGTGTAATAGCACTCTTAGGGGTTGCCAAACGCTACACCGTAACTGGGTAGTTATAAAGGTAGCTTTCGAGTATGCTATGAAACATAGGGAGGAATGTGACTCGTCGGACATGGGATTTGCCCCTCCTAACATAACAGGAGAGATGTCTTTGGGCCCTTCGTTGTGGTTGAATAAAGAAAGTGCATGGCCATGCCACTAGTGGTCGAAGTATCGACCACATGAAGTTATTCGACAGTTGATCGAGAAAGTATTGAACAGTCCATGGATGACATAATCTCACCTGGAGTTCAACCAGATGTCGTGAGGCAAAGGGATAATACACAAATAGGTCATATGGTTGATCAATTCTCCACATCTAGAAGACCTCCTGGGTGGTCCTAGAGGACCTCCTGGAAGACCTCTCGGGTGGTCCTGGAATACCTCCTGGGTGGTCTTGGAGGACCTCCTAGAAGACCTCCCGGGTGGTCCTGGAAGACCTCCTGGGTGGTTCTGGAGGACCTCCTAGAAGACCTCCTAGGTGGTCCTAGAGGACAACCTATAAGACCTCCCAGGTGGTCCTAGAAGACCTCTTAGGTGGTCATGGAAGACCTCCTAGGGTGGTTGTAGAAGACCTCTAGGTTGTCGTGGAAGACCTCCTAGGGTGGTCACGGAAGACCTCCGCGTGATTGTGGAAGACCTCCTGGGTGGTCGTGGAGAGAACATTATCACCGACTGGTCGTAAGGAGTTACGAGCTATTCATAAGTGATAAAGATCTGGTCATAGATCATATTGCATTATGGTTCGTCCGATATATTCTGTGTGTGTTCGGGAATCGTTATGCGCTGCTAGGTTTCGCTAACGACTCGTGGTCGGAAAGAGTTTCCAAATCACAATTGATCACACATGAACCTATAGGGTCACACACTTAAAGGGGTTGGATTTGATTTGGATGGTGATCCGAATTCTGGTAGGCTACGAGTTGGATGCCTATATATTGAGGGGCGGTGGCATGGGGTGTGGAGATCGAAGCTTTTGATGATCATCCTGAAACACTAAAAGCCACGCCTTCCTCATCCACACTGCTGGCGCTAGCACTCTAGCGCGTGGTGTACCTGCCCTGTACGTGTGGATACCTTAGAGGTGTTGTTGCGAAGCATCAGCACTAGGACGATCCACAACTCGTGATGACCTCTTGGAGGAGAAGATGCGCGGCAAGAACGACCATGATTGCATCAAATCGCTACATCGACCCTACTTCCGCTACGAGTCGGCACGTCTAGTGGTAATCTCGTGATCTATTACTAGCGGAGATTCCTTGGTAACGCGGTAAATTTTTGTTTTGCACTATCGTAGCCTTCCCGCGATTCCCTTCACCCTGTGCCTGAGGGCACATGCTTGAGTATGCATCGACGGATGCACTACTCCGTATTACCGGTAATTGCAAAGAAGAAAGAAAGAGCATTCTTGATATATGCATTGCATATAGGCATAAGAGATTCATTTATGGTTCCTTGCTGTTGTTCATAAGAACATTTGATATCTTCACTGGCTGGTCGTGAGGCTATGTTTTTATTACTATTGTACTTTGCTGAGTCGTGGACTCACGCTTGTTGTGTTGTTATTTCTAGGTACCTCTCGAGGCAGTGACATGCATAGGAAAGGGTAGACTTGATGCACATCACACTTACACTATCCATGGCAAATAAATTAGTTCATTTATCTAAACTTCAAGTTCATGATAATTCCTTGAGATTCAGACTGTGTCCATCCTTCGTGGTGGTTGGTTCGTTTGTATTCGTGGATGATCTGTTTATGCTTTTAGACCCCAGTTGTTGGTTTATTTAATTCGGTTTGATATAATAGCATAGACGTGTGATTTGGATTTAGTGATAAGGTTAAAGATCCATGCTTAGATTAATTACAATTGATAGATGTCATTCTTTATCTTGTTTAATTATGGATGATGCTAGATCTTGATGATTAGAACTGTGTCTTTCAGTTGAATGTTTTGCTAAAAGATTATAATTAAATTGAAATGAATTAGTTCTGTAGAGTAGTTAGTAGCATCCTAGGCTCTATGTTGGGCTGGGGTGTTACAGTATCTCTACTACTTAAAAGAAGCAATCGGTGGTGTCATCCGTCCTCTCACACTCTTCTGTATCCGTTAAATCTACGAGCAGACCACCAACGGCCAAATCTCACCGCGAGGCAGATAACGCATGCTCCGCCCGCCTCCCACCTCCTGGCTCCCACGCTCCACCCACCTCCCACATTCGTGCCGCCCTCCATCCCTCTCCTCTCCCACTCTCCCTCGCCGGCCCGCCTCTCTCATCTCCTGCCTCACATCCAAGCGGCACACCGACCGGCCAGTCCTCCCCTCCCCACCCTTCTCCACACCCGCAGGCCCCCTCTCGAGTTGGAGCAGCAGAGCGCACGCCCATGAATGAGTACCGGCTGCGTCGGTCGCTAGTAAGAGAGTGGTTCGTTGGGATGTTCTCATCGCCGTCACCCTGATCGTTCCGGACGGTGCCCTCATTCGTCGCCGGGTTTGAGTTCCATGCGGAAGACTTCCTCTTTTTGGCCTCCCCCACCGCTTCCTCGGACCCGCCACCCGACGGGTCTAGGAGCCTGAGCCAGGTGTTGCAGGGCCACCTTGGCCTCCTCGCCATGCTGCACGAGGGGGGACAAGAGGCTCCTGGTCTGTCCTCCCTCTCCCCCAGCCTTCCTCCTGTTGGGGACAAGGAATCTGGTGAGATCGAGGTGGATCTGGCCAAGATCGAGGCGGATTTGCCTTCCGTTGTTTGGCCAAGCTTCCGTCGCCATCGGCTTGTCGTCAACGTCTCCAGTGAGTTGAGCCACAACCTCGTGCTCTCTGGTATTCTCCCTCTCGCGCACCGGCTCTCTTCTTTCCTCCAATGCTCCCACGACCTCAAGCTCCTCAAGCCAGCCTCCCAACAGATCCATCTCCCCAGCATGAGTAGTTAGGGCAGTTGCTGTGTGCGGTAGCTAGCACCCAAATGATGGAGACGGCAGTGACTAGGAAGCCGACGAGGCAGCAGTGGTGTTCTCTGGGCTATTGTTGATCTGCATGTCGTGGCTGATGCAAATCTTGACCGATGAGCTCCTCCATTTGATGCCAACAAGCTTCCATGCCGGCGAACTCCTTTGTTAACACTACACTCGTACCGCTACGACTAATGCTCCTATTGGTTTTTCGTCCCTAAATTTGGTATGGTGATCATTTGTCCTTTGGGAACCAGAGCGTTTAGGTTAATGGCCTATATTTTTTCGCTAGATCTGGAGGTGGCGACCCAGGTCCAGCCGGATCTCGGCGGATGCAGCTTGGATATGGCTGAATCCGGTCGATAATGGCTCAACGTTGGTCTTTATGATAGTGTGTAGATGGCGAGGAGGGGCGCTAGGCAGAAGTAGTGATGGACGTGGTGGCCAAGCTACTGTTTGTGACTCCTTTTCGTTAGACGTGGTAGCCGAAGAAGGAGAAACCAATCTCTCATTTATTCAGTCTGGTTCGTCCCAGTGCTCTGCTTCTCCAAACTTTTAAGCGAAAGAGGGTGAGATGGCTTGCATGGGGCAGTCCATGCTCTCTACCAACAGTTGGAAAAATTTCTAGATTCAGCATTAGTTTTGTTGTTTCAAGTTGTTGTTCATGCTCCAATGTTTTGCCTAGGAAAATACTACCAAATTTCACATTATTTATGTGCTACGAATTGAAATTGGACCTCCAAATTGAGGTTTCATAGCATCATAACTGAGAAGACATGTCCCTTGAAATATGCCAAATATTGTGTTCTTAGCATCCATAGTTTTAGAGCTGTAGATATATAATCAGGAAAGTGACATATGCCACACCTACACAATGTTGTTTTACTAGCATCCTTTGCGGTTTGTCATTTATGATGTATTTCATACATTTTTGGAACTACTTTTAAACTATATCTCCCTGCTTAAAATTACCCAATCGGTTGAGGAGCACTGGTTAGCCCTTTATCCTTGTAACTTAACCTAGAACTTCCTTGGGATCTAAATGGGCAGAAGGGGGTGGACAAAATGCCAAGGAATCAGAAGAATTCTGCACATATTCTGCTCTACGCAGGACATTAATTTAGTTTCAATTTGGACATATACAACAACTCAAATTTAGAATTGTCTTGGAATCTAAATGGGCATAAGGGGGTGGAAAAAATGCCAAGGAATCAGAAGAATTCTGCACATATTCCGCTCTACGCAAGACATTAATTTAGTTTCAATTTGGACATATACAACTACTCAAATTTAGAATTGTCTTGCTCTAGATGTTGGACACTTGGATTTGGATATATGCAGCTACTCAAATAAGCATGAATGCTAAGTCCACTCGGTCTTTTTAACGGGAAACTTAGTTTTCTTTTCAAGTGTTAATCAACTCTGCCACTATTCGCAAATAGATTGCTCTTATTTATTGACGCGGGCTGAATCAGAGATAGAAATTAGGCATGCCAAAATAAATGTTTGAGTAACCAAAAGGAAGGATTTTGTATTAGAGTATTGTTGTCAACATCGCAAGCTCGTCTTGTTCCACAGCCATAGATTTCTTGCTAATGCTGAAAAGATGCTTATTTAGGATATGCTTTTGTGTGATGATGAGTTACACCCTTTCTAGAATCACTCGCACAAAATATCATATCTGGACCATCTTATCTTGTTCCTGTTGTAAGTGATGCTTTCATTCCGTAGATGCTAGCTACCATATGAAATTGCCGGTTGTGTAGATATTTTGCTGTTAATTTTTTGGAATTTAAACAATTGGCCATTTTGAGATTTTCAGAAACACAATGATCTTTACCACATATATTTGTCATTTGCCTTCATAAATGATATGTTTTTTTTTGAATCTGTAGCAACGCACAGGCATTCAGCTGATTGCAGATTTAGTCATTTTTTTTGCTTCTGAGAATGAGTTCTACAACCATTTTTCTTTGTTCACTATGCAGCTATTGAATCAATGGATATCATGAAGATACTATCTCTTCAAGGTGGAGAAGCATTGTACCCTTTACCCCGAAGAAAAAACTTGGCAGTGCACCCCAAGTTCAATTTGGCTATAGTGATTTTTTTTCAGTTAGACTGCAACTCTCTAGACCCCATAAGTTCATTACTTAATGACAAGGTTTCAGAAACATATTAAAATTTTGATTTGTAGGATATCTCTGGGATAGAAGCTGCAAAGAATAAGGCTACATACACAAGAGAATGGAGGGGGCAACTTTTTGCCATTCTTCAGAGAGCTAGGGGATCCACTGGGAAGCATATGAATGTGTGTTTTCTTCTTCCTTTTGTTGTAGTTATTCAAAATATTCAAATGTGCCCCTTGGTTGGAAATTGCAGAAGATCTTTATTTGGTTTTCCTTTGTTCATTTAGGCAAAATAGTGCACAGAATCAGGCTATTTATGTCACACGAATTTTTTTCCCTTGTCTTGTGACTCGTTACTTCATAATTGTTATTTATGTCACACTAACCTTGGCTTTTAAGTATACTTTCAATGGTATGTTATTTCATTTGTAATTGTTTCAATATCGCATTGAAGCAAAGTATCTCTTAAGTTTGTTGTGTTGTTGCTTATTTCAAGACTCAATTTATGAATGCAACATTTTGTTATACATAGTTTGTACTACATTCGGTGATGGAATGCTTACTGAATTTTCGTTAGGATGTAAATGACTCCAACTTAATCTTATTTACTTACTTTTTTTCCTTCGTCTGTGTTATCAAAATGGCTTCAAAATAATTCAATAGTTTGTGTTTCTGTCACTACGCACGGGCACTTGACTAGTTGTATTTAAAATATCAAACATTGCTTTTGCACAAATAACCCTATAAGCCTTCCTTTGATATATCCTTGTATGCATTACAATCTGTTATTGGGTGTAACTTGTGGAGCATGGTTGTTTGTGCTCACCCTTACTTAATGCAAATAAATTTCAGAGAAGAAGGACTTCGTTACCAGTGTGGATCTCGACGACTAAGCCATTACCCCAGTTGATTGCCTATGGAAGATTAGCTAGGCTCTACTACTTTTTCATCGTCTGCCATTGTGTTCTTTATTGTAGGCTCGTAAGCCTCTCTTGTAATAAACTCTGATATTTATTAATAAAGTTGTGCGATTTATGGATGTTACCATATTTATTTGCTATGTGAACTAGCTATTGATCATGAGACTAGTTCAGAAATACACAGAGGATTTGGGGGTATTACTCCCAGGTCTGATAGAGATCCCAAGGCACCGAGGAGGTGATTCAGGTGAAGGAGGAGGCGAGGTCGAGTAGAAGGCGCTGGTGGCAGGGCATGGAGGATAGAGAGGATTAGAAGAGGCTAAACGAGCTGAGGAGAGGAAGTGGCACTGATCTGGATGGGGGAGTGGTTGATGGTTGGGGCCTTGTGGTCGTGGTAGTGTGGAGAATGGGAGAGGAGCGGTTTGGAAGTGCGAGGACACAAGCAGTTCGGCGAGGGAGCCAGCGATCATGGCACCACCGCCGAGCCCATGCTCTGCTACCTCGTCGTCTGGGTCGATGAATTGGTGGGCTGGGCGGGGGCAACGATGGCATGAGGAGTCGTAGCTTTAGGGGCAGTGTAGATGTGGCAAATCTGGGAAGGGTAGGGACGGACGGAGATGGTGCGCTCGCGCACCCGAGTGGTGGGCAGCACAGGTCGATCTGATGTGCGGCACTGTGGGGTGACGTCGGTGAGGTCGGGGTGGGGAGCGTGGGAGAGAGAGAGGAGAGGGAGGGAGGGCGGTGGTAGGCGACTCAAGAGTAGGAGGCGGGCGGCATGGGTGGCGAGCATGATAGAGAGAGAGAGAGAGAGGAGAGGGGAGGGCGGCGCAGGCATAGGGTTGCTAATGTGCAAGCGATCTAGGCTCTCGGTTCGCTAGCTCGGTGATCCAATGGACACGGAAGATGATGGGAGGATGGACGACTACCAACTCTAATTTTTAAGTAGTAGAGATATTGTTCCCATATAATTTTTCTCGCCGTATTTTCCTTTCCCTATCCTATTACAATTCTATCTCTAAGCGAATCATTCACGATCCTTACTTAATATGTACTAGAAGGGAACCCGCGCCAAATGATGGCGAAAATAAGTGAATGATGTCGCAACATGATCAATTGCTCCTCTAGTCTTGCATATATTAGACTAAAATAAGTGAATGATGTCGCAACATGATCAATTGCTCCTCTAGTCTTGCATATATTAGACTAAAGATAGTGAACGATAGTGTTCTTAGCCATGAAATAGATAATAAGATGGTACTGTAGTTGCTCGTAAACTACGCAAAATATGACCAAGTACTTCAGTCCACATTCCTGGGGGTGAAAGAAGAGTACATGCTTTAAGTGTACATTCAAATCAGAGGCTGTCAACACTTAGCTAAAATGGTGTATTTTAGATTTTATACTATACCTAGCTTATATTCCCCAAATCCACCCCAACTTTTTTCAGAAGTGTTAACATGTAATGCTGAGTTTGCTATCAGCAAGCGCAACCATATTGTATGAATGAATTTTATGGATGCATAAGCTTTTCGAGAGGCATCTTGATATATGAAGAGAAAAAACTATTTGGTCAATGTCTTAAAGACAACACTATTTTCACTATATTGTGTATGCATTATAGCACATGTCTTTTATGAACATCCCAATGTTTGTTTGCCTTTAACATGAATGTTTTCCCATGAAAACTGATAACTAAAATATCATGAATTGTTTTATATATTGTAACTTATAAGCAATATGATTCTTTTCAAGTTTTACTTAGCCAAACACTACCAATATTTGCAGGCGTACGACGCAATAATATGAAAATAGGTATGAACTGCACACAACTTTAATGTGAAATATGTGATTCTTATCTATATTGAAATCGTTATGAACTTTTCATTCGTAAAGGAAATTATATTTGCAAAAGGCTATCTCGAACCATATGATGTGTAGATGTACCCCTATTGGTTAATTAAGTACAGCGAAGGCTTACGCAATTAGATTTGTTTTATTGTGTAAGTTTCTACATAATTACAGTGTCAACCATCCATCCAACTTTCTATTCTTAACCCAATGATTAATTTGTTCAGTATGGATCCAGCTACACTTGTATTCCCAAGCTATGTAGTGTTGCTGATGTAGTAGTTCCATGTCCTGTTATGTCGAACCCGGGAACGAAGGATGCCAAATTCTCTGTGTTCATACACTAGTCCAGGATAGCTAGTGTACACAATCAAACAAAAATGATAACACAAACATATCACGTATTTTATTAATAATAATTCAGAGTTTATTCCAAACGGGCCTGAGGTCAAATAAACAAATATAACAGCGGAAGCAAAGTAGTAGTAGGCCACACGATTTGCTACAGGCAATCATCTGGGGGTGTGGGTCTAAGCGTTTGGGTCCTCATCATCCTGATAGAAGTCTTCTCCTGAATAAAGATTATTCAGCAAGAGTGAGCACAACTTCCGTGCTCGCAAGTTACACCCAATACATAATTATAATGCATGCATAAGTAAACAAGTGAGACTGGTAGGGTTTATTTTGCATAAGACAACATTTTTAATTTAAATACTCCTAATAATTTCCAAGGCAATTTTTAGTTTAATTAAAATCAAATTTGTATTTTGATTCATCAATATCAAGTGTAGGATAAACTTCCATACACAAATGGTGAAGGACTACCCCCCTTACACCAGGCTTTCTGCCAAACATTCCCATTTGGATAAAACATCCAAAACCCTTGAGTTTGAAAACAAAACCAAAACTATTCCACAAAAGGCTTTGCTCAGCATGTCCATGACCGTGGACATAGCTATTCGAATAGATTATTACTCTACAGAGTTTGTACAACTTTACCCACAAGAGATAGTTTGCTTAACATGTCGGCCACTACACGCTTCCGAAGGCGTGCGACTAAGCAATTATCACAAGGCCTTTACCCTACATTATTTCAACATAATTATGCCCACTAAGGTTTTGTAATCGTAGGCTTCGCACCAAACGATGACCCCCTCTTGCGCCATGTGGGTATTAACAATAAGTCTTCACAACACCCACATCTTTCTATGACATAAACATGGTAAAATAATATAGTTTAATTAGCCAAGTCTATCCTACTCCAGACTTGTGGTGGTACGAGCTTGGCTTAACAATCCGCAGCTCGCAGGCCGGTCCTTATATGACTGGGCGACTTCCAAAACAATCCCTGAGCCTCAAACATTCACTGATTTGAGCCCGTGCATAAACTTGCACCCACCAACAGTCTAATTCGCCCAAGTCTAAACCAATTTTATTTATTTTTCCTTGTCAAAACATTTTTCAACCTTCTATGGTAAAAACAATACCATAGTCTCATTTTTTTTTATCAACTTTGCATTTTGGCAAAATCCCCCCAAATCAACTTTTTGGTCTAAGCAATTGCTAAGCATAATTCTCTTAATTATTTTACTAAGGTGACAAGGGCATGGCAATCCAAACATCAATATTGGCTATACAAAGGAATTGGCATATCTAAGAATTTAAACAGGAATTTAAAATAACTTGAATAAAACTATGCATGCAATAATAACTTTAAAAACAGAATTAAGTAACTTTAAAATACTAGGATCAGCATGGTCAATGGTATAACTTGCTTTGATCAAGGTCTTGGAACTCTAAGTCCTACGAAGGATCACACTCTCCGGAGTCGTCGAAGTCTATACGCGAAAATACAACAAATTCAATTGAAATTCAAATAATTTCAAAAATACAAATCAAACTAACTCCAAATCAAATAAATTTAGTTTAGTTAGCTAGATCTTGAATTTATACAAATTTAGCAATTTGAATCACCTAAATTGGAGTTCGTATGAAGAAATATGAGCTCCTGGAAGTTTAAATCTAAATTAAACCCTAAATCAGATTTTGATAGATTTCCTGAATTATTTTCCTAAAGGAAAATCCAGTTTAAGACATCAGCGGTGACTGTGTGCGGGTGTGCCACTAACAAGTGGGCCCCACGGGACAGGTAGGTGCTGACTCAGCAGAAAACGCAGACGTGGAGGCGACGTAGCGATGACATGGCGCTGAGGTGGCTGGGCCACGTCAGACCGGCGAGGGGCGACGCTACGGTTCAGGCTTGTTGGCATTCTACGCAATGACGAGACGCGCGGGTGGTACCAAACGAAAGAGGGTGACATGCTGAATCTAATGACTACCTTAGATGCGAGCAGGCATGGCTAAAAGGTCGACGGCGGCGAGCTGTAGCAGCGGCGAGTTTCGGTTGTCGATGAAGTAGTGGTTCCCAAGGTCCTCCGGTGAAGTGAGTGGCGCGTCGCGACGTGCCGGCGACGGCGATGCCAACGGTGGCGAGACACAGCGGTTTCAGCGGGCTACTGAGTCGGAGAAGAAACGAAGTTTCACCGCCGATGAGAAACTTCAAAATTCTGGATCTAGCGAGGGATTGGAGGGAGATGGTTTGGGGCATTGGGATGAGTGCTCCAAGGCGCACCCGGGGCATCCTTTTATAGGGCGAGGGCGGCACGGTTTTGCCGTATCGCCCAAGAAGGTCCGTGTGGCATGGCAGAGCAAAATCGGGGATTTAGGGTGGAGGAAAGGAAAGAGAGGGTCGTGTCGGAGGCGAAGTGAATCCATGAATTAAATGCGCGCGACAATTAGGGAGATGCGGGGATTTGCTCAGTTTTGGAAAGGTTTTGAAAAGCGGTAATGGCAGACGCGGGCGCGAGGAAGGAAAGCACGAGGAAGAAGGAAAGGGGAAGGAGACGATGCTGTGCATCGTGGGCCCTACTTGTCGGTGAAAGAAAAAGACAGGAAAGGAAAGCAACGAAGCGGTGGCCATTTGATTTAAATCGAACGGTCCACTGAGTGGGCCGTTTGAACTGTCCGAAGGTTACAACGAATCCTGGCCATTAAAATCAGATCAGACGGTCCACACTGATGTTACGTTTGGACCGTTCGAACTTCACTCTAATCGATCCGTTGATTCGCGATCCAACGGTTGAAATGCTTTAAGGTCTTGGCCTTGGAGGAGGCTGTTGTGTGGGCCGCGTGCGTGTGGAAAGGAGTTGGGCTGAGTTAGAGATTCGGCCCAAACACTGTGCTGAGGTTTTCTATTGATTTTCCAATTGATTTAATTCTGATAATTCAAAATAGCTTTAGAAAATAGCAAATAAATTCCAAAAATTAAGAGAAAATGTACAGAAATTCTCAAAGACATATGGGACTTAAAAAGAAATTGCAACTTTTATTTGGTAATAGTTTTTGCAATTAACTTTTTTTAGCTTTAAAATAATTAAGGCAATGCTTTTAAAGTTTTAGAAAATCCACAAAAATAATTAAGTTTTAATTTTTCTCTGAAATTGAAAATTTGGGCTGTTACAAACCTACCCTCCTTAAAGGGAATCTCGACCTCGAGATTCAGACTTGGCCAGTGTAACACCCCAATTTTCAGAATCAGGATGTTAATATTTAATTTGGTGATATATTAAATTTTTGACTATGTTTAAAAAATAAATAAATATTCCAGTGTTTAATCAAAATGTTGCTTTTAAATCAAATTATTTGAAAGATGCATTAAATTAAATTATTTTGATTTCATGTTTTCGCATGCATTTCAAAAATCATGTCGTCATGTATTCTTTCGCATCGTCGCTCAAATTTCCAATTCGACCAACCATAGATGAAACATCGGCGCGACTCATCCTTTTTTTTATTGCCATTTCTCTTCCCCTACCCACTCTTCACTTCCATTTCTTTATTCCCCCGACAAGCAAAGTCCAACTCCACCGACATTTGTTTGTCCCGTGTTGACTGAAACCTTTTAGTCTTGGTTTATGAACTTCAAATGGTTTCTGAAGTTCAGACTGAAAGCCGTAAACACAATTGTCAAACAGTGAACAATAATCAAAAGTGACAAAACAAATAACAGAGTAGTTTGTGGTGCCTAATCATGCACCTTTTACGAAGTTTTCTCCTCTATCTATCTTGAATTTACTGACCTAAGAAGGTAAGTGCTATAACCGCAACCAATTCGAACACAAAGATCAACTGGTTCAGTATACATTTGGAATACAAAACTGACTCTAAAACTGATACAACCCAAAATACAAATTTGTATACTCCAACAAGAATTGAGGAACGAATCAAGGGAAGGATTAACTGCAACATGCCCAACTGAACAACCCCCCCTACCATTTCCCCTTTTCTTTATTCAACACTGTTCTCACCCACACTGTCATTTGAATTCAACATACAAGAGAAAACTGATGACTGCCATTTCACTTCCAACCTGACTACTACTTAATTCTTTTCCCCAACAACTGAAGCCCCCACAATCCATGTCTTCACCTCCTAAAACCTGCATTCAACTATTCTATCCTCCTTACTTCCTCAGAACACACCACATGAGCTCATGTTCTTGCCACCTCCTTGCCACCTTCTCTCCTCCCGATCTCACCCAAAAATCAAGAATCCATCCATGCATGTCATGTCATACAATCGCATTCCTCCTCACACAATCATTCCATCCATACAAGCAGCTCACACATGCACGAACATTTGGGCAATTGGAGAAGGGGAGGAGGAAGTAGAAGTGGCATTGTCTGTGGCGCATGCTACGTCTTTGGTGTGTCTTGGGAACAAGGGTCTTGAGGTGCACGGCGAGGTCATTCTTGCACACTGCTCGGCGAGGTGGTGGCGCTGCCGCGACGAAGACTTAACGCGGCTAGGGCGACAAGAACCGAAGCCGAGGGTGCGGCGACGCCGAGGAGTGGCAACTGAAAGCGGCGTGGCGGACCAGAGCTCGGGCGATGGCCCCGAGGCCGGCAAGGCGATGGCGGCTTGGCGACCAGCATGGCAGCAATGATGGAACGGCCCGAGCGGCGTCGTGGTGCAGTAGTGGGCCCAGGTGATGCAGCGGTTGGACCCGGGCGACGCTTGGAGAAGGTGCGGACGACGCAAGGCGGCATGGCGTGACGGCGGCTGAGGGCGCAGAGGCTTGGCGACCGAGGCCAAGCTACGGCCAGACGGTGCGGTGAGGCGCCTTGCTCGGTAGGTGACGAGGCTGAGCACTGGTAGAGGCGAGGCAACCCAGCTGCTGGGCGCTGGAGGTGACCAGGCATGTCGGGCGGCCTAGGGCAGCGCTGCTGGCGCGGGCGGCTGGTGGAGGCCGACGATGGCGCTGCTCGGTGATGGCGGATTCGGCTCGGTCGAGCAAGGAGAAGGCGGAGGGGAGGAGCTCCAGTGGAGAAGAGGCAGAGGGAGACAGGGGACTCGGTGGGAGAAGAAGAAGCCGAGCTCTGAGAGAAGAAATAGAAAGGATTGGGGAGAGAAGAAGAAGGGTGGAGAGAGAGAAGGGAAAAGAGTGATTGAAGAAGAAGCCTGTCGGTGGAGAAAAATAACTAAGAGAGAAAAGAAAAGAATAGAAAAAGGAAAGGAAAGAGTAAAATAGAATAAAATAAAATAAAAAAAGGTGCGTGCACAGGCTCTACGGTGGATCCGGCGGAGCAGCGGCGCTGTCCAGCAAGCGCGGCCCAACACGCGGCGAGGGACGCGGACAAGCTCGGCGATGACTACGGCGGACGCGGACGGGAGGCTGAGCGGACGCGGAAACGGTGACGACTATGGTGGACATGGACGCGGAGCCAAGAAGACATCGCCTGGTGACGATTCGCACGCCTAGTGCCACGGTAAAATCTTTAGTATTATTTTTGTTACCGCGCTACGATATTAGTCGTGCATGTTGCATATTAGTCATGTGCATGTCATCTATTTATGCATGTTTAATTATAAAAATGTTTTGGTAACTTAAGGCCGGTATAATTCTTTGGTAAGGTCGTAATTGTGTGTAGGCGTGATTATGTATTGATATATTGGTGGATGCGGATAATTATATTATTGTGGTGAAATGCATGTATTATTGTTCGGTAGATGCTAGGTTATATATATAAATTGGATCATTGGATCGGATGATATGATTTTGGAGTCGCATGGAAAATTAGTAGTGATCTTTGGATAATACATTAATTGGAGATTTTGCCTCATGTTGGATTAGTAATTTTAGGAGATAGGATGTATAAGGATTTTATGATTTATTACTTGATGGATAGCTCTTGTGATGATATTGAATGAGATATGGAGGTTGACTCGAATAATTTATTTAATCATGAGTAGATTGATCGGGTGTCTTAAGTAATAGTTATTTGAGTCATTTGTGCTAGAATTTGGAGATGGTAGAATGGATTATTTGATTGCGGATAAATATCCGGATGTGCCACGTAATTAATAGATAAGTTCTATGTGCCGAGTCGATGGAATTTTGCCTCTATTGGGTTAGTGGATAAATGATTATTAGTCGATCATAGAAACACATATGTGATTGGATTGGTAGATGTTGTACGCGACTAGTCCGATGAAATGGATGTAAGTTGATTTATTAGTGAGCTATTAAATGTTGAATGTGCTATTAAATTGTAAAGCTCATTAGGTATCGGTAAGTCAAATAAATCTCGAATGGTGGAAATTTTGGTGTATACGAATGTGATTTGCCGTGGCAAGACTAGTAGAGCTAGATAGTTAGTATTAGCTTAAATAGCATATTGGAGAATGATTGATGGATTTAGTCATGGTCAGATGCCCATAAGTCGGTAGATTTCGTATAATTATTGGATAGGTTGTATAGTTGGAGTATCGTGAGTTCGGGCATCACTCGATGGATTGACTACCTTGTTAATGCCTTAGTGAAGGTTAGTACGGGATTTAGATCAAGGTATCTGAATATGATTGGAGAGTGTTATGCTTGTGAGTGGATTCAACACCGGAGAATCGGGTAAGTCAATGATCATGAGAATATTAGATTTGCCAATAAATGTTTTCCTTAGGAATTAAATGGAGTAGAAAAGAATATTTGTAGGTCTAATTTGTCATAATAGAGGCTAGGTTAGCATGTGTGCAAAAAGTATTAAATGATTTGGAAAAATTCGGAATACAATTATTTTTGCACTAAAAGTGCTTTTAACTTTAAAAATTCATAACTATTTCATAAAAACTCCAAATAGGATGAACCAAGTTATTTTGGCCTTATATTAACATTCTCTATCCATCCATATAATCCTCATCCTCACCGCTGCTCTGCAAATTTTTGCCAAATAATTAAATTAAGTGAACAGTAACCGAATTGAATTAAATTGGAATTTCCTGAAAACTGATTTTCAAACCTTCATAACTCTCACATACTAAGTCCAAATGGGATAATTATTTCACCTAAAATCATCTAAAATCATCATCTAGCTATTGTATAAAATTCATGCATTTTTGAGCAGTTTGAATTTTTTGGCTTTTCTCGATGTTTATTCGATATCGTCTTTCTATAGATTCCGAATTGCTGGAAGTAAGCGAGTACGTAGCCGAGAATGAACAACTAAACTACCAGCAAGGCAAGCATCATTTGAACTTTCGTTTGCATCATATTTGATCCCAGTTTTGTTAAGTTAGTGCAATGATAATTGCTTGCATGCTATTTTTGATAATGTCGCTATTTTTGTGATGTGTAGATTAGTTATCTCCTATTCATTGAGGTTATCCTTGAATTACTTGTAACATCCCAAATGTATAGATGGAACCAAATCTAGGTTTGTGTTTCAAATGTAATCAATTATGGGTGTTTGTTTCAAATGTAATTAAATGTGTAGGAACTAAAACTTTTTCTCACATCTCGAAACTCTTGAACTCATCTATAATTCTTGTCCAAGAGTTGTGGGATCCAAAAACACAAAGCTCTTGTTGACTAAAGTCCAACCCATATTCAACTTGTCACAAATATTGTGCCAAACCTTTGGAAATATTTTTCCTAGGTTCTAGGGAAGATGAGTGACCTCTCTGAAAAATATCATAAGTTTTAAAACTTGTTTGATAATTTTTGGAGGTAAATCAAACCCTAGAACAGCCTTGATGAATTTCTTGAGAAAAATGCAATGCATGAAAACCTCTGGAAATTTTATGTAAGGTTAATCCTGGAGTGAAGAAGCTCCAGTTAAAATTTTGGAATTTTTGGAGTTAATTTGCTGCCTCTAAAAATTCCTCCAACCTCAGCTTCAAATTCAAATTCAAAACTGGCACTATTCCTTGGGCTTGAGCCGCTTTCCAAAGCAAGTCCAACCCAACTGCATCCTCAGCTCACCAGACCTCCTTTTCCCCCGCGTGAGGTCGTAACCGTTGGATCAGATCCAACCGCCACGACCTCCGCTGCAACCAGCTCAGCCCAATCCTCCTCCCTCGCGAGGTCTTGCGCCGTTGGATCAAAATCCACGGCCATGACCTCCCATTTTATCCATCGCACCAGTCCTCCCACCTCGTCGAGGTCGTAGCCGTTGGATTAGATCCAACAGCCACGACTTCCCCTCGTTATCTAGCGCACCAGTTCTCCCCCTTCATTGTGTTGTGCGCCGTTGGATTACAATCCACGGCCACGACCTCCTCTCTTTGTCAAGCGTATCAGACCTCCCACCCGCGCGAGGTCATAGCCGTTAGATGGAGATCTCACGGCACGACCTCCCTTCTCATCTCTAGCCGTTGGATAAAGATCCAACCGCTACGACCTCCTTTCTCTTTTCTGTGTTGTGCCCAACTGCCCAAACTTCCCGCACCTCAGTTAGTCACCGTTAGATCCAAATCTAATGGCCACTACCTCCCATCATTGTTCGTTGCCGTTGGATAAAGATCCAACAGCCACGATCTCTCTGTGTGCTATGCGCAACAGCCATGACCTCCCTTCATTGTTGTGTGCCATTGGATGTGGATCCAAAGGCCACGACCTCCCCTCATCACTGAGTGCCCTTGGATGAAAATCCAAAGGCCATGACCTTCCCTTGGCTATCCAAGTCGCACGCTGCAGTTAAGACCTCCCCATCGGTTCCACTCCCTTGGATCGCAATCCAACGGCCAGGACCTCCTACCCCCTTCAGCGCACGACCTCCCCCTTCCTTTCGCAACCGTGCGATGGAGATCCCACGGCTGTGACCTCCCCGTTCCTTTGCGCCTCCGCGTGATGTCGATCTAAGGGTCACGACCTCCCTAGTCCTGATCCTATGGCTGCAACCTCCTCCTTTTCCATTTAAACCTTACCATTTCAGATCTAAGGGCTGTGACCTCCCAGCCTTTCTCGTCCAACGGTGGAGGTGAGGTCCTGTACTTCTCCTAGCTCGGGCGTGCGTGTGCGCCATGGCAGTAGAGGAGGTCAGTGACCTGTCATGTCCAAACGGCTCTTTGCTGCGCGCATTTATTGCTTGTCAGTGCTTTTCGCCCCCTAGGTCTGGCTCAGACCTGCCCCCATCACCTCCACGTCCTGTCCAATCCATGGACCGAGCCATGGGCTAAGCTCACCATGGAGCTTAGCCCTAGCTCATGGTCTTTCTCCTCGGGCTATAAGACCTCCCCCTTGTCCTCCCTGGCTTCTTTTACACACTTCACCCTTGCCCTCGGTTTTGTGGAGCTCAAAACACCCAAACCTCCTTGGCCACCATTGTTGAAGCTTGGAGCTCCTCGGTGGCACAGTGCTCCAGTGGCTTTCCTCTCCCTCTTTTTGCTTCCACTTGAGCACCTCATCACCCTAGTGCTTTCCCCTAACTTGATTTTATCTTGTCTCCACGGGGCAACTTAATTTCAAGTTTGGATCTTATCGACCATGGAGCACATCGTCTTCACCATCGCCAGTCCTCCCTCCTCCGACCTCCTCAGCACCTCCAAGACCTAAAGGTAACCTCCTGGTAGTCCTTAGCTACTGGGCACCCGCTTGTATGGATTGTTGCGGAGCTTTTCGCTTTTGTCACCATAGGCGTGTTGAGCCGCCACTCGTCGCCGACGCGCCGCCGTTCAGGGCCACCCCCGCTGCTGGGAATGGTCCCGGTGTGTGCGCAACACTATTGTGCACACGTTGGTGTCCTTGGATGGCACCGGCGAGGTCCATGTCGCCGGCGGCAAGCAGGGGAGCGCATCGGGTTTTGTCGGACGGGGATGTCTCTGTGCTGTTGTCGTAAGGTCCTCCCTCGGAAAATCTAGACTGTCCAGGTCCTCCCTTGAGAGAACTTGACCGTTTAGATCTTCCTTCGGAAGATCTCAGCTGTTAAGGTCCTCCCTCGTAAGATCTCAACCGTGTAGGACCTCCCTTGGGAGATCTCGACCGCTCTGGTCCTCCCTCGCTAGATCTGGACCGTCCCGGTCCTCCCTCGATTGTTTTGGTCCGTTGGATGCAGCATCAACGGCCACGACCTCCTTCCCCGTTCGCGCGCGCGTTGCCGGGAGGACATGGATCGTTGGATCCAAGATCAACGGCCCATGTTCTCTAGACCTGCGTGGTGCGTGTGCGCATTTTCACCGGGAGATCTTGGGCCGTCCGATTGAGAATCAACGGCTCATGTCCTCCCGCTTCGTTATGGTTTTTAGAAAATCCCGAGAGCTCTTATTTGTGAACTGAAAAAGGTAATAAACTTTGAAAATACATAACTATTTCATTTTTAATCCAAATGAGTTGATTCAAATTTCTGCAGCTATGGTTTGAGCTGAGCTTTAATCTAAAAATGGTTGTGAGCTCAGTTCGGCTCCAGAAAATGGATTTGTTAAATAGGTTTCAAAACTAACTTTAAATGTTACATTAAAAATTCATTTAACTTGTAAAATGCATAAGTAATTCTCTAGAGCTCATTTTTGAGTGAATCCATCTTTGGTGGCTTCCTCTGTTAGTGCACTAAATGTTAGAATAGGGTTTAGGCATGTCACTGTTTTCGAAAGAATTGTGGGTGCATTTTAGTTGTGCTCATTTTCATGTCTTTGAAAAATTATAGAAAGTGCATACTAGCTCCAAATGAGATGAATCCAATTGGGTTGTTCATCTTATGAGGTGCTTGATTTACTGTAAAAATTTCAGTTGCACCACCTTTCTAGAAATTTTTGCTAAACAATTTAATTATGTGAATAGTGGCAGATTGCATTTTTTTAGGGGCTGAGCAGAATTGTTTTGCTCATATCTTTTGCATTGAGAATCCAAATCAATTGGTTCTTGTTGCTAAATTCTCAAAAATCTTTCTCTAGTTTCTGTAGAAATTTCAGAGCATTTGGAGCAGGTTTGCTGTGGTGTCTTCTTGGTTTTCTTCATTCTTATCGATTCTTTTCGCCTTTTCGATTAGGTGACGACGAGTGTGTTGATCTCGTGAGCGATACTCTGCAGCAAACTGAGCATAACCCTCAAGGCAAGTAGTTTGATCATATCCCTATTGTCCCATTACTTTAAAAGTTTAATACTACACGTCAGTCTTGCGAGTACATTTTTGTACTCCTTTGCTTTGCTTAATAACTTTGTTGCAGAGGAGGTAGAGCCCAAAGGGCTTTACTTTTGTGAGATGTGCTGCGGTTGGGAAGACTAGCTAGGCGGCCCGGTCGGTTGCCTTGTGGGCTAAAGGCAAACCTTGTGGCTCTCTTTTGTTTATCACCATCTTATGGCTTTTGCTTCCGCTGTGTTATCTTTCTTAGTTGTTATTTGGTCGGTTGGCCCCTTTTGTAATAACTCTCTATATTATGTATGTCTTTTATTCTAGTCGTGTTTTGGTTCTATGTCTTGAATGGAATTGATGCATGATTTTGTAAAGGGGTGTGTATGCTGCATTCTGGGAAGTATACATATCTTGAAGACACGGGTTATTTCGTTTGTAATGCTAGGGTCAATGGATGACTAAGTATTACAAGCCTAATAAACCGGGGTCCTCACATTACTCTAGCACCACATGCTTATGTTAGAATGGTTGAAATATATTGTTCGGGTTTGCTTAACCATGCAAGTCTAGAACCGGTAGTCGATTGTCGGGAATAACCCGACAATTATGGGATACAAACAACTTTCTCTATATACTGTTGGTTCAGATCTTCGTATCTGTTTTATGAGTTAAATTTTGTCATTTGAAATGATCGTTTGGTCTGGGCAAGTGATGGTTAGTGATGGTGCCTTTGTGCACGAGATTTGGGTAAGTGGTTGACTTGTCTGGACAATTAAGGACCGAACTTTGGTAACATCTTTGATTCAAGTAAAACTTCGTGCTATCACACGCGGTGTATGGGCCTTTGCTTAGTTAAGTAAGGGGTTGGTATTGTTGAGTTGATGACTGGTGGTGTGAGGGCGATATGTGTTCCATATATATATGTTCCATAAGGTGCCGATTGCAATTCTTTATTGTGAGGTGAGACCTCTTTAAGCTTTATTAATTGGGTTGGCATTTACGGCACAACTTGCGTGCTGTTTAGTTGTAGGTGGGTAGCCTACACTTAAATGGGGTTACGTCGGCGTATGGGTGAGTCAACTCAATGGTATCAACTTGCTTGAAAAATACTAAGTCTTGGTTTATCTACCACATACCATAGGAAGTATGCTATATTCGGAGGCATCTGGAGGCTTACGGGCTAATCAAGTCATGTGGGTAAGTAGTACACCCTGCAGGTATAAATCTATTCAATAGCCATGTCCACGATTCTGAGACGACCACTTGAGTTACATGGTTGCTATTGTTAGACTTGGAATTAAAATTGTGGTTATAACTTGGTATCATCATGAATGGAATGTTCATGTTTGTTATTGTATCAAAGTGGACAGCCACTTTGTCATTTGTATGGTTCATTTGTTATTCAATTTACTATGTATTCACATGCTTTACTTCTACTTCAAATCTGATTTTGAAATGGCACTTGAAAAACTAGTATGTGTAGGTTGTAAATTGTTGCGTTTCTTTTGCAAAACTAAGCCACTATGAGCCATCCTTTGGAACCACCTCTAGCATGATTAATTTTTATTTGTGTAAGACTTGCGAGTACCTTTGTACTCAACCCGGTTGCTACAATTTCAGGTGAGGAAGTGTATGAGCCCGTTGAGTTCGTTAACGCCGATTTTGGCGCCGCTAATGAGTAATGCTATCATTTAACTCCTAGTCGGTTGCCGATGGGTTATGGGGCATACCATGCTAGATATTTTGGTTTATTTACTTGCTTCCGCTGCTACTTAATACTCTTACTTGAATTTGGCCAGTCGACCGTTTGTAATAGATGTAAACTTTAACTATTATGTTGTATGTCTTTTGAACTATCTATGTATGTTGTTGTATGGATGTGAACAACGTTGTATGAGAGTATGAGCATATTGGTCGCTGATCTTGGGAGCCAATATGATTGCATACTCGCTATTCGTGGATTCCTATTTAACTCACTAAGTGTAATGCTTGGCTTGTTGGAGAACCGACAATCATGTAGTGCTCGCAGAGGAGCAGCGCGCATGATCGTCGGGGCTCTAGTTTGTAGTTAAGTTGTTCACTAAGATTGAGTTAAGTTGGAATCCATTTACTTGAGGCCCTAGAGTTATGTCCTTAAGACCATGCTTAGTCTCGGTCTTATGGAGATAACCCGGGGGTCCTCACAGCCAGCAAAAAGGTGGGGATATTCGACTTTCAGATCTTCTTCTCGCTCCCAGGTGGCTTCTTCTTCTGAATGATTACTCTATTGGACCTTGCATGAACGGATGACTTTGCTTCTGGTGATTCGCTCTGCTACATTGAGAATCTTGATTGGCTGCTCCACATACATGAGATCTTCCTGAAAATTGATGCTTTCAAGCGGTGCTTCTTCTGTTGACACTCTGAGACACTTCTTTAGTTGAGAGACGTGAAGACATTGTGGACTGCAGACAAGGATGCCGACAGCTCAAGTTGATACACAACTTCACCTCTTCTTGCTAAAATCTTGTAAGGTCCAACGAATCTGGGTGTGAGTTTTCCTTTTGTCTGGAACCTTCTTACTCCTTTGAGTGGAGTAACTCTGAGATAAACAAAATCTCCTATCTCAAAGGACAAATCTCTCCGACGGTTATCAGCATAACTCTTTTGTCGGGACTGGGCCACTTTCAGGCATTCTTTTATCACTTTAACCTTGCCTTCAGCTTCTTTGATCAACTCTGGTCCAAAGAACTAATGCTCTCCTACCTAATCCCAAAGGAGGGGGTTTTACATTTTCTGCCATACAAAGCTTCGAACGGAGACATCTGTAAACTGGCTTGATAGCTGTTGTTGTACGAGAATTCTGCATAGGGCAGATTCTTGTCCCAACTTCTTCCATAATCTATGGTATAGGCCCGAAGCATGTCTTCAAAAATCTGATTAACACGTTTTGTCTAGCCATCTGTCTGAGGATGGTATGCTGTACTGAAGTTGAGTCTGGTTCCCAAAGCTTCATGCAGGCTCTTCCAAAATCGGGAAGTGAACTAGGAACCTCTGTCGGACATGATCTTCTTGGGTACTCCGTGAAAACAGACGATCCTGGCCATGTACAACTCTACTAACTTATCGCCACTATACTTGGTTTTGACTGGAATGAAATGTGCCACTTTAGTCAACCGGTCAATTATCACCCAAATAGAGTCACATCCTGATTGGGTCCTAGGAAGTCTGGTGATGAAGTTCATACCAATATCCTCCCACTTCCATTCGGGAATTGGTAATGGTTGCAACAAACCAGCGGGTCTTTGATGTTCTGCCTTG
Source organism: Phyllostachys edulis (assembly GCA_036346405.1). Taxonomy (NCBI): domain Eukaryota; kingdom Viridiplantae; phylum Streptophyta; class Magnoliopsida; order Poales; family Poaceae; genus Phyllostachys; species Phyllostachys edulis. The sequence goes on from CM070556.1 coordinate 41,860,600, forward strand.
ATTCACTGGTAAACATCACAACGGGCAACAAACTCAGCAATTTTGCGCTTCATGCTGACCCACCAATATTTTTCCTTTAAATCCTGGTACATCTTTGTACTTCCGGGATGTATGGAGTAGGGCGATTCATGGGCTTCTTTCAGAATCAACTGTTTTATCTCTTGATGATTAGGTACACAAATGCGGTTTCCAAACCACACTGTTGCTTGCTCATCCTCAGAAAATCCTAGGGCTTTGCCTCTTCTCATATTCTTCTTGATTTATTTGATGTCTTCATCTTCTAGCTACTTTTCTCTGATAACTTCCAAAGCATTGACACAATCTTGATTGACAATCTCCAGGTTCAGGTGCTTCAGTTCTTCATACAACTCTGGCTGATTCTTTTGAACCAAGATAGTGTTGCAATATGCCTTTCTGCTCAGGGCATCTGCAACCACATTTGCTTTGCCAAGATGATAATGGATTCCAAGGTCATGATCCTTTATCAACTCTAACCATCTTCTCTATCGGAGGTTAAGTTTTGACTGGGTGAAGATGTATTTTAGGCTCTTATGATCCGTGAAAATCTCACAGCGATTACCAATAAGATAATGCCGCCAGATTTTCAAAGCATGCACAATTGCTGCTAACTCAAGATCATGGGTCAGATAATTTCCTTCGTTTGGCCTCAACTGACGAGATGCATAGGCTACAACTTTGCCTTCTTGCATCAGCACACATCCTAGTCCTTGACGAGATGCGTCGCAGAAGATCTCAAAGTCCTTGTAGATATCTGGTAAGACTAGCATAGGTGCAGAAACTAGCCTCTTCTTCAACTCTTGAAAACTCTTCTCACAGGCATCTGTCCATTCAAATTTCTTTTCCTTCTTCCGAAGTTGAGTCATGGGTCTTGCAGTCTTGGAGAAACCTTCAATGAACCTGTGGTAATATCCAGCTAGGATGAGAAAACTTCTCACTTCTGTGACAGATCTGGGTTGCTTCCAATCCATTACTACCTCAACCTTAGCTGGGTCTACTGCCACTCCTCCTACTGACACAATATGTCCGAGAAGGCCACTTGCCTTAGCCAGAATTCGCTCTTACTGAATTTGGCATAAAGCTGATGTTCTTTGAGCTTTTTCAAAATTATCCTGAGGTGCTTCTCATGCTCTTCTTCATCTTTTGAGTAGATGAGAATATCATCAATGAAAACAACCACAAACTTATCCAAGAAATTCCATGAACACTTTGTTCATCATATTCATGAAGTAAGCAGGGGCGTTCATTAAACCAAAAGACATTACTGGAAATTCATACAATCCATATCTGGCTGTGAAGGCAGTCTTTAGGATATCTTTAGGTCTGATCTTCAGTTGGTGATAGCAAGATCTGAGATCAATCTTCGAGAAGACGCTTGCTCCTTTCAGCTGATCAAATAGATCATCAATCCTGGGCAGCGGGTTCTGAAGGGTCGCGGGGTAGGCTACGATAGCTACAAACAAAAATTTCTACCACGCAAACCAGGAAGCCAAGCAAGTAGATGATCACAGATCGTTACCACCAGACACGCAGAGCAGCGGAAGAAGGGTTGGAGTAGCCTGGTCCAAGATAGAGCGTGTCGATGTAATGGTCGTAGTCGATCGTCCAACGTCCAGCAAGTCGATGCGGTGGTCGTAGTCAATCGTCCTCAAGCGCAACAATCGTAGTAGCGCCTCTACAGTATCCACACGTCCAGGGCAGGAACAACCATACGCTGGTGTGCTAGCACCAATTCGCACGGCAGAGCTCTCAGGAAGATGGCAGCTAGGGTTTTGGTGGTGTTTTCTTGCGCACCTCCCAACAGCCTCATGCATCTCCTTATATAGTGCTCGTGATGGATCCTATCCAAACACATTTACGAATCGTATTCGTACTGGTTTGTTCCAATCCGTTAAGTGTGTGACCCTGTAGGTTCATGCGTAATCGGTTGTGACTCGGAAACCCTTTCCGATCACTAGTCGTAGTGCTCCAAGCAGAACATAGCGATTCCCGAATACACACAAATTATATCGGACGAACCTTAATGCAATATGATCTACGACCAGGTCCTCATCACTTACGACCAGGTCTATACTCTATCTGACCAGATTCGTAACTCCTTACGACCGATTCGACCACTCTGTGATTACGTTCGACCGGTCTCGACCAGCTCGTATCTCCATATGACCACCATGGCGATCAAACCGAGTGACCTACTCGTGTATACTCCTTTGCCTCACGATGTTTGGTTGAACTCGGTGAGATGTTGTGTCATCATGGGTGTTCAATTCTTTCTCGATCGAGTGTCGGATAACTTCACGTGGTGAACACTTCGACTACTAGTGGCATGGCCATGCACTTTCTTTATCCGATCTGCGAGGGCCCAGAGACATCTCTCTGTTATGTTAGGAGGGCAAATCCATATCAGGCCAGTCACATTCCTCTCCATGTTTCATAGCATGCCCGAAAGCTACCTTTATAACTACCCGATTCTGAGTAGCGTTTGGCAACCCTAAGAGTGCTATTACACATGTAGGAAACTATGATGATCTCAGGTCTAAGGATTATACATCATCATTGCTTGAGACCAACTAATGACACATAGAATCATAACAATCTCAATAGTGTCTCAAGGTGGGTCTAATCCAACATCATGTTCTTTAACATGTGTCCATATTATTGGTTTGATATCTCCATATCTATGACTCGTGAAACATAGTCATCAACCAATACATATGCTAGTCTATTCATATGTGTCCTCATATGTTTCCGACCGAGGCGATAAGAATAACTATCATGAAATATATAGTTTCACAACCAAGTCACATACTTGATAATAAATATTAACAATATTATTCTAGGAACAAGATAACACATTATCAATGTCATGAACATAATGAAATATAATCATCTCTATGATTGCCTCTAGGGCATATTTCCATGATCTCCCACTTGCACTAGAGTCAATCATTTAGGTATCTAATCTGATAGCTCTTGTGTGTGCCTCATGCTTGGGCTGTGTGAGAGGCTTTGTCAGCGATCGGCAACATTCAAATCTGTATGAATTTTGCATATCTTAACATCTCCTCTATCCACCAATTCGCGAATAAGATGATAATGCCTGAGTATATGCTTGGACTTCTAATGGGATCTAGGCTCCTTAGCTGCATAATGGCTCCATTGTTGTCACAATAGAGATCCATTGGGCTCAAGGCACTTTCGGAACCACACCCAAATCGAGAATGAAATTTTTATCCAAACACCTTCTTTTGCGCTTGAAGCCACAATATACTCGACCTCGTCGTGGAATCGACAACCGTCTCTTGCTTGGAACTTTTCGACTCACTTTCTCCTCCATTCAAAATGAATACAAAACCAGATTGTGAACGATAATCATCTTTGTCGGTTTGAAAGCTTGCATCAGTGTAACCATTTACAACGAGCTCTTCATCACCGCCATAAACTAGGAACACATCCTTAGTCCTTCTTAAGTACTTAAGAATGTTTTTCACAGCTGTCCAGTGACCTTCATTGGGATCAGCTTGGTATCTGCTCGTAACACTTAGAGCATATGGTACATCTGGTCGTGTACATATCATGGCGTACATGATAGATCCAATGGCCGAAGCATATGGAATATTACTCATTTTGTCTCGCTCATCAGTGGTCGTAGGACACTAATTCTTGCTAAGATTAATGCCATGTGCCATGGGCAAGAATCCTCTCTTGGAATCTTACATGTTGAACCGATTCAACACTTTGTCTATGTACATACTTTGGCTTAATCCAATTAGCCTTCTTGATCTATCTCTATAGATTTTTATTCCCAAGATATATCTTGCATCTCCTAAATCTTTCATTGAGAAACTATTTCTTAATGAAGTTTTATGATTCAAGCATTGGAATGTCATTCCGACCCGGTAGTATGTCATCTACATACAAGATCGAGAATAACAAGTGCGCTCCCACTAACCTTCATTATAAACACAAGGTTCTTCTTTGTTCTTGACGAAACCAAACCTTTTGATCTCCTCATTAAAACGTATATTCCAACTCCGAGATGCTTGCTTCAACCCATAAATGGACTTTTGAAGTTTGCATACTTTACTAGCATTCTTTGGATCGACAAAATCTTCAGGTTGTGTCATGTACACATCATCATCTAGGTTTCCATTAAGGAAAGCTGTTTTGACATCCATTTGCCACATCTCATAGTCGAAATATACAGCAATTGCTAGAATGATCCGAACAGATTTAAGCATCGCTACTGGTGAGAAAGTCTCATCGTAGTCAACTCCTTGAACTTGTCGAAAACATTTTTGCGACTAGTTGAGCCTTATGAATGTGAACATTTCCATCCATATCAATCTTTTTTTGTAGATCCATTTGCACTCAATGGTTTTAACATCATCAAGTGGATCGACTAGATTCCAAACCTGATTTTCTCTCATGGAGTCTATCTCGAATTTTATGGCTCCAAGCCATTTCTCAGAGTCTGGGTCCATCATCGCTTCCTCATATGTCTTAGGCTCATCATTATTCAATAATAATATGTCATGCCCATACCTTGTAGGCAATTGACGTGGCCTTTTAGATCGACGTGGGGCTGGTGCCTCATCTATAGGTTCAACAACATTTTGTTCACCCAGTAGAGGTTCAGTAGGAGTTGAAACACTTTCAGATGTTTCCCCAATTTCTTCGAGTTGCACCTTTCTCCCACTGACTCCTTTTGAAAGAAACTCTTTCTCCAAAAAAAACACCATTTCGAGCAACAAAAACTTTGTCTTCTTCCCGGTTGTAGAAATAATATCCTTTGGTTTCCCTAGGATATCCTATAAAAAAGCATTTATCGATTTGGGTGCGAGTTTGTCGGGGCGTCAAGCGTTTAACATAGACATCACATCCCCAAATCCTTAGAAAAGACAAACTAGGACTCTTCCAATCCACATCTCATATGGTGTCTTATCTCTTGATTTCGATGGTACCGATTCAAAATGTAGCGGCGGTTTCTAGAGCATAACCCCAAAAATACAATGGCGGATCGGATTGGCTCATCATTGATCGAACCATGTCCAACAAGGTCCTATTCGCCACTCGGACACACCATTCCATTGTGGAGTGCCGGTGGTGTAAGTATGGAACAATTCCACATTGTTTCAAATGATTGCCAAATTCATGGCTCAAAACTCACCTCCATGATCGGATCGTAAAGATTTGATTGTCTTGTCAAGTTGATTACGTACCTCATTACGGAACTCCTTAAACTTTTCAAAGGATTCGACTTGTGCCTCATTAAGTAGATATATCCATATCTACTATAGTCATCGGTGAAAGTAATGAAATCTTGAAAACCACCTCTAGTTGTCGTACTCATTGGTCCACACACATCGGTATGTATGAGTGTCAACTGGTGGACGCCCTTTCACTCCGACCAGTGAAAGGTGTCTTGGTCATCTTTCCGACCAGGCAAGACTCGCATGTTTCAAATGATTCCAAATCAAATGAGTTTAGAATTCCATCATCATGAAGCTTTTTCATACATTTCATACTTATGTGACCTAAACGACAATGCCAAATGAAAGTGAAATTCGTTTCATTAGACCGAAGCCTTTTCGCATTAATATTATAGATGGACGCATCATCAAGATTTAAGATAAACAATCCATTCAAAACAGGTGCATAGCCATAAAACACTTCATTCAAAAATATAGAACAACCATTGTTCTATATAATGAATTTATAACCCTCTACCATCAAACATGAGGCAGAGATAATGTTTTTACTAATGGCTGGAACGTAATAACAATTATTTAATTCCATAATAAATCCTGAAGGCAAAAGTAATGGCAAAGTCCCAACGGCTAATGTAGCAACTTTTGCTTTATTCCCGACGCAAAGATCCATCTCGCCCTTTGTAATTCTCCTACTCCTTGTTAGACTCTGCATCGAATTGCAGATATGAGCAACCGATCCGTATCAAATACCCATGAGTTAACAGAAGAGTTAGTAAGAAAAACATCTATAACATTAATACCTGTAGTGGAAGTTTTAGTCCCACCATTCTTTTTCTGATCAGCCAGGTATTTCTTGCAGTTCCTCTTCCAATGGCCTAACTCTTTGCAGTAAAAGCATTCATTCTCTTGAGTCAGGCCGGACTTAGTCTTGGGCTTAGGCTTATTAGTTTTGATCTCATCTGAAACTTTAGCCTTACCCTTTTTCTTGACCCAAGTCTTAGCCTTCTTCTTGAAGCTTGTACTCTTTTGCACCATCATCACATGATTGTTGCTTTTCTTAATGTTGCCCTCTGCTGTCCTAAGCATCCTATGCAGTTCGGTGAGATTCTTGTCTAAGCCATTCATATGGAAGTTCAAAATGAACTGCCCATAGCTTTCAGGAAGCGAAGCAAGAATCAAATCTGTAGCCAACTCTTGGCTAAGTGGAAAACCAAGTTTTTCCAAGCTCGTGTGTAACCAACCATTTTGATTACATGAGGGCTCACGGACCACCGTCGGCTAGCTTACATCCAAACAAGTTCTTTGAGATCTCAAATCTCTCGGTTCTTGCTTATGTCTCAAACATACCTTTGGCGCTACGATCATATCGTGAGCCTCTATGTTCTCAAACTGTTTACGAAGGTGCGAGTTCATAGCGGCAAGCATGAGACAGCTAACATCAAGGGACTCATCACATGCCTTTTATAGGCGGTTTTAAGAAAGCGGCGATTCTCTCTGTAGGCACATCTGGAATTGGTTCCTCTAGAACATGTTCCTTTTTTTATCTTGCCTAAGAACAATTCTTAGGTTGCGGGACCAATCCGCAAAATTTGTTCCATTCAGTTTTTCCTTTTCAAGTATCGAACGTAAAGCAAAACTGGATGCAGGTGCCATGATCTACAACATAAATTATGCAAAACTAAGACATATGTTCAAGAAAAGTAACTTCTATTAAACAATTTTAACAAAGATACTCCCACTAAATTCCATATCCCTCTTATGACATTTTAGTGATTCAAGATCCATAATCATTTAATCTACTAGTGAGCTATGGCATCCTTTGCTAGAAGACTAGTGAAAATGGTAAGCAACCCTTTGCTAATCATATCTCTATATGACTCTTGTTGTTGGGCGACATCTTTATACTTGACACCCAACCCTTATGCCCCAAGGTCCACAATGTTATGATAATCTTGTTAAGTTAAACCAATGCTTAGCGTGTAAGTGTATCGACACAAACCCATCTAGTCAAGGATTGTTAATGGCATTACTGCTATGGCAAGACCTACCATTAAAATACATAACTTTGGATGGTGCGGCATTTGGGAGGGCATCAATTTAACCTAATATTATGTGAGGATTTTACTTCTACCATGTTAAAAGCATTAAAAGCAAAAACATGTATAGAAATAAATGAACAGGAATATAAAGGCATTCACAGACAATCAAATTGTATTGTGATATAGTATGACCCTTCTCCATGGTGATCTCCATCGCCATGCATCCTGTTCGCCGTGTCTCCAAGTGGTTGACTCCTCCAAGTACTCCCACTAAGCCATTACTCCTAATAGCACTAGTAATGAATTACAAGGAGCAAAGAAGCATCACAAGTCGACACGCAGGCCGTTATACAAATATAGACAACCTTGGGCTGCAATAAGCATGACACGCAGGTCATGGAAATTACATACATACATGCATCTCATACATGAACCAATATGGGTCATACTATTCACATCAATCCCTGCAAAAACAAGTTATGCAAAGAATCCAATTCTATCGGACGACATGAGCACACACTACCTATAGCGCGCGGTACGAATACCCAGCACGGTGGTCACGCTAGCCGGTTAGCGGGCGGGGTTCGAAGGGGCAGAGCGCTCAAATTTTTTTCTGAAACATGAATCTTATTCACATACCCGAGCCTTGGAAATCATCAGATTAATCACATTAACCCTTTTCCGAACCACTCTGATCATTGCCTTTGATACGACCACACATTGCGGCAAACTCCGATGGCGGAATTCCGTCCGGTAGGAGTGATATACAGTCTGGTCGTGAACAAGCGCAATTAATCATCTAGTCCTTATAGCCCATACCTCCTCGTAAACCCATTTACTACCACCGAGAAAACGATCGATCAAATCGACCAGGGTCTAGATCGTTCCATCTATATGAACCGATCTAGGTTATCAGACCCGACCAGTAATAGATCCAATCTACTACTACCACATATCAAGTATATGCGATCGATCCAGATAAAAAACTACGTAGGATGGCTCTGATACCACTGAAGGGTCGCGGGGTAGGCTACGATAGCTACAAACAAAAATTTCTACCACGCAAACCAGGAAGCCAAGCAAGTAGATGATCACAGATCGTTACCACCAGACGTGCAGAGCAGCGGAAGAAGGGTTGGAGCAGCCTAGTCCAACGTAGAGCGCGTCGATGTAGTGGTCGTAGTCGATTGTCCAACATCCAGCAAGTCGATGCGGTGGTCGTAGTCGATCGTCCTCAAGCGCAACAATCGTAGCAGCGCCTCTACGGTATCCACACGTCCAGGGCAGGAACAACCATACGCTGGTGTGCTAGCACCAATTCGCACGGCAGAGCTCTCAGGAAGATGGCGGCTAGGGTTTTGGTGGTGTTTTCTTGCGCACCTCCCAACAGCCTCATGCATCTCCTTATATAGTGCTCGTGACGGATCCTATCTGAACACGTTTACAAATTGTATTCGTACTGGTTTGTTCCAACCCGTTAAGTGTGTGACCCTGTAGGTTCATGCGTAATCGGTTGTGACTCGGAAACCCTTTCCGATCACTAGTCCTAGCGGCTCCTAGCAGAACATAGCGATTCTCGAATACACACAAATTATATCGGACGAACCTTAATGCAATATGATCTATGACCAGGTCCTCATCACTTACGACCAGTTCGTTTGTGGTCACGACTAGTTCGTAACTCCTTACGACCAGGTTACGACCACTCTGTGATTACGTTCGACCAGTCTAAGACCAGCTCGTATCTCCATACGACCAGTCTGTAACTGATCAAACTGAGTGACCTACTCGTGTATACTCCCTTTGCCTCACGATGTCTGGTTGAACTCCGGGTGAGATGTTGTGTCATCCATGGGTATTCAATTCTTTCTCGATCGAGTGTCGGATAACTTCACGTGGTGAACACTTGACTACTAGTGGCATGGCCATGCACTTTCTTTATCCGATCTGCGAGGGCCCAGAGACATCTCTCTGTTATGTTAGGAGGGCAAATCCATATCCGACCGGTCACATTCCTCTCCATGTTTCATAGCATGCAAAGCTACCTTTATAACTACCCGATTCTGAGTAGCGTTTGGCAACCCCTAAGAGTGCTATTACACATGTAGGAAACTATGATGATCTCAGGTCTAAGGATTATACATCATCATTGCTTGAGACCAACTAACGACACATAGAATCATAACAATCTCAATAGTGTCTCAAGGTGGGTCTAATCCAACATCATGTTCTTTAACATGTGTCCATATTATTGGTTTGATATCTCCATATCTATGACTCGTGAAACATAGTCATCAACCAATATGTATGCTAGTCTATTCATATGTGCCCTCATATGTTTCCGACCAGGGAACGTATAAGAATAACTATCGCAGAAATATATAGTTTCACAACCAAGTCACATACTTGATAATAAATATTAACAATATTATTCTAGGAACAAGATAACACATTATCCAATGTCATGAACATAATGAAATATAATCATCTCTATGATTGCCTCTAGGGCATATTTCCAACAGGTTCTTGTTCTTGATCGTCACCTCGCTGAGCGATCTGTAGTCCACACACATTCTCATACTATTGTATTTCTTCTTGACAAATAGTATGGGTGCTCCCCAAGGTGATGAACTTGGTTAGATATATCCTTTGCTCTGCAATTCTTCAATCTACTTCTTCAACTCTGCTAACTCATTGGTTGGCATTCTGTAGGGTCGCTTCGAGATTAGAGCGGTCCCTGGGACTAAGTCAATTAAGAACATTATGTCCCTATCCGGTGACATGTCGGGTAACTCTTCAAGAAAGACATTTGGGTATTCTTGCACCACTGGTATATCTTCAAGCTTTATCTCCTTCAAGCTAGTCAGGATAGATCTTCCTCCGGTTGAAGTCTTGGGCTTGAATTCAACTGAAATGCCTTGCTTATTGGTGAGAGTAATAGATCTATTGGCACAGTCTATCCATCCTTAGTTCTTGGCTAGCCAGTCCATTCCAAGAATCACATCCAAACCTTGAGAGTGCAAGACTATCAAGTCTGCTAGGAAGGATACTCCGGATATTTCCAGGGTAAGGTTTGGGCATAGGGAACTGGTTCTCATTTCTAAGCCCGGAGAATGGATACTCCGGATATTTTCAGGGTAAGGTTTGGGCATAGGGATCTAGTTCTCATTTCTAAGCCCGGAGAATAGATTATTATAGGGTTAACTAAGGGAGAGATAGGTAACCCATATTTTCCCACAAACTTATTCGAGATAAAGGAATGCGAAGCTCTGGAATCAAATAGGACTGATGCTGGTAATGAATTAACAAGAAATGTATCGAGAACGACATCCGGTGCGAACTGAGCTTCTTCGGCGATGATGTGGTTCACTTTGCCCTTCACAAACTGATTTGTCTTCATAGCAACGGAGGTGTTGCTAGCAGTTTGGACTCCTGGTTTGGGTGCAACTGGGAGTTGCTTTTTAGGACACTTATTAGCAAAGTGCCCCTTCTCCTGGCAATGATAGCAGGTGACTTCTGAAAAGTCCTTCTGATTTGGGCCTCCTGTAGACGAGTTGCGGAAGCCGAAAGTGTTGGGACACTGCGTTGGTGCTGGAGCTCTGGATGTAGAAGACTGGAATCTTCCACGCTGCAGCAGCTGAGGCTGAGTGAAGCGAGGTTTGCGTTGTCCTCCAGCATTGAACTTCTGAGCGGCCATCCTCCACTTGCGGTTCTCCATCTCTATGTGTTTGCCCTCCTAGCGAATTGCTTTGTTCACTAACTGTTGGAAGTCAGTGAAGTCATGGGATATCAAGCGAACTGAGAGCTCATCATTTAGCCCTTCCAGGAATCGCTCTTGTTTGTCCTCATCTCTAGCTACATCTTCAGGTGCATAGCGAGCAAGTTGGTTGAACTTATGCAGATATTCAATCATAGTGTGGTTGCCTTGGCGGAGTGAGCGAAACTCTTTCTTCTTCAGCGTCATCATCCCAGCGGGGATGTGTGCATGGCAGAAGGCCTGCACAAACTCATTCTAGGTGATAGGTTGTGCGTTGGCATGGGCGATGCAGAAATTGTCCCACCATTCAGAAGCGGGACCAGTCAGTTAGTGAGAGGCGAAAAGGACCCTCTCACGATCCGAGCACTAGGAAATATCCAACTTCTTCCCAATGGCACGGAGCCAGTCATCTACGTCCATGGATTCGGTACTACTTGAGAACGTCGAGGGCGCATCCTCATGAACTCTGACATCGTCGCCCTAGTTGGAGGTGGAGGTGGAGGTGGAGGTGGAGCATGAGTTGCTGCCTGCACACTCTGAACATTGTTGAGTGATTGGGCCAACAGGTCAATCAGGTGGGTTTGATTGGCCATCATTTGGTGCCAATCAGGTCCCTCTACCGGTGGAGGTGGTGGTTGCTGGGTGGGGTTCTCTTGATAATCAACATTTTCGTTGCCTTGGCCCCTAACGCTGCCACTGCCTGTGCAGGTGGTCACCATCTGCTAGATCTTCCAAAGACTTAGAAGAGAGATAGAAAGAAAGATAGCTCTAAGGGGGATAAATCTAAATAGCTCAAGAACACACAAACACAAGACAAAGAGCCAAATTTTTCAAAATAGTTCTTTTATTAATTTATTTTATTCTTTGATTATGGCTACCACAAGGATATCGATAGCTCATAATTCGCATCTAACGAATACACTATAGAAAACAACTAGGGGGTAACAGCGGTATAATCTGGCTCACTAGAGTTACCCTCGCCTGCCTTGTAGCGAGCCAGCTCTTCAACTATGACTTTCAGCCTTTCTTCTGCATCTTGCAGTTGTCTGGCGATCTGTGAGTCCTCGAGTGTTCCCATAGGCATAGTCCATTGCCTTAGCCAGGTCCACCTGGTGCGTAAGCTCAGGAGAGTCCTCGTCCCTGGCTGAGCGAAAGGTACTGTCAAGCCGGGTCAGGATATGCATCGGGTTGTAGTGGAACTCGGTGCCATGAAAATGATTGTTATAAGTGAAGCAGAGGTGACGTGTTGCTTCTCTGGCTGCGTCCTGGATGCCTTCAGAGAAAGAGTCACGCCTCATCGGAGCGTCGAAGATGTGGAAGTCCGTGTTTGGCTGTAGGTTGGAGTAGAGGATCACTTCAACTCTCCAGCGATATTGTCTTCCCACTTTGTACTTGTATCCTTGGTAGGTTGGTCTTTTGTTGTAGTCCAGATGTTGCATCATCTTCCAAAGAATCGCTGCCCAATGTCCTGTGAAAATTCCGTGGGAAGTAGCGGTTGGTGCTTCAGCCATCAACAGTTTAGAGAAGGACATGAGTTAGTAACCATTTTTAAAGAGAAGGGTTGAGAGAGGACTCTAGAAAGACTCAAAATAGTTTTAGTTTTCAAAAATAAGTCCTCAAGGTAATTCTAAGGCCACGACCTACGGTCGAACCTGGCTCTAATATCACTTTTGTCGAACCCGGGAACGAAGGATCCCGAATTCTCTGTGTTCACACACTAGTCCAGGATAGCTAGTGTACACAGTCAAACAAAAGTGACAACACAAACATATCATGTATTTTATTAATAATAATTCAGAGTTTATTACAAACAGGCCTAAGGCCAAATAAACAAATATAACAGCGGAAGCAAAGTAGTAGTATGCCACACGATTTGCCACAGGCAATCGTCTGAGGGCGTAGGCCTAAACGTCTAGGTCCTCACCATCCTGATAGAAGTCTTCTCCTGAATAAAGATTATTCAGCAAGAGTATGCACAACTTCCGTGCTCGCAAGTTACACCCAATACAGAATTATAATGCATGCATAAGTAAACAAGTGAGACTAGCAGGGTTTATTTTGCATAAGACAACATTTTTAATTTAAATACTCCTAATAATTTACAAGGCAATTTTTAATTTAATTAAAATCAAATTTGTATTTTGATTCATCAATCTCAAGTGTAGGATAAACTTCCATACACAAATGGTGAAGAACTACCCCCCTTACACCAGGCTTTCTGTCGAACATTCCCATTTGGATAAAACATCCAAAACCCTTGAGTTTGAAAACAAAACCAAATCTATTCCACAAAAGGCTTTGCTTGGCATGTCCATGACCGTGGATGTAACATCCCAAATTTCATAAGTAGGATCAAAGGAACTAAAATAAAAATTAAATAGAGATAGAAAGGAGAAAAAAATTCAGATTTTAGGTGAAGTACTAGAACCCAGGCCTTTGGCCTACACTTTGGCCCAATTGGAAATAAGCTTAAAAGGAGGAAACCAAACCCTAGTTTTTTATTTTTCCCCGCCTCCTGTCTGCCGCCTCCCCAAATCCTTGCCTGGCCGGCTGCTCTTGCGTTGCTTCATAAGCTGCTGCCGTGTGTCTTTGCTAGCATTCTTCTTTGCTACGTGTCATTCTTTGCTGAGTGCAGTCTTGCGTGCATGCTTTCGCAAGCTGCGTGTGCAGTGCGTGTTACTGCTGCGTGTCCGCTGCTTGAGTGTGCTTGATGCGTGTGCTCTTCTTTGCGTGTGGTCTTTGTCGATTCTTGATGCGTGTGTGTGTGCCATCGAATCTGCGTGTGCCGCCTCCTTGTTTCCTGAAGCCACCGATTAAAGCGGCACACCTGTTTGGCCGACCGGTAAAACCGGCCCTTGTTTGGGGCCTTGTAAATCCTTGCCTGCGCATTTGTTTTGCATGTGCATCTTGCAATGCATATGATGCTACTGCTGTTGTTTGGTGCTACGTGCTGCTACATTTATGTACAGTTGAGGCAAAGAAGAAGCCAGGAGCAATGAAGAAAAGAAAGAGGGAAAAAGGGAAGTGGGAGAAGGAGTCTTGTAGCAGGGTTTCATCTAGTTGCAGCGAGTCTTCAAGGGTGACTCCTCGATACTTGATGGTTTGTTTATTTCGTGTTCATGCGATCGTATTCGAGAATAGATCGGGTTGTTGTTACAGTTAGTAGTACTAAAGTTTTGGGGGTTTTAGATGCGAAACTAGGCCTGTTCACCACCAAAAGATTTGTGAGTTAAGCCTTTAGCTTTTCACAGGATCTTGAATCGCAATTATTGGTCGAGTAGTTTCCAAGTTATGATCATTTTCGTGCCTGCTGTCCCGAATAGCTTTCTATTAGCTTGTTGACTAGCTTGAGTAGATATAATGATTAATCTTGGGTTATGGGGAGACGATGTAGAGCGCTTCGATTAATGTCTTGTTATGCATGGTTGGTTGATGCCTAGTATCATTCTTGGTTGCTAGGTGGTGGTGAACCCCTGGTGCTAGCGCGTTTCGCCCTTGGCCTTCTGTCTCACGGTTGAGGCAAGTGCAAGTATTATTAATGAGTTGTTATATTACCTACTTCATGAATGCCATAGTTTAATGATAATACCTACTGACTGGTAATGTTGATGAGCCTAAATGTCTTAGTTGATTGATAATGCTTACTGATTGGTAATGTTGTTGAGCATGAATGCCATAGTTTAATGATGATGCTCACTACTTGGAAAGGTTTACATGATGCTACATGCTAATAGTTACATGATGATGCGTACATGATAATGTCTATATGGGGATGCTTACATGATAATGGTTACATGTTGATGGCAATAATGATGGGACAAGGTGAGCAGTGAGACTACCTTGTTAATGATGACAATGATGAGTTGGTATCGTGTTTTAAATTTTGCATCATGTCATTCATTTCTGAATCTTGGACTACGTGGTAGCCAAGGGGTTGTTTCTTTGAGGTCCCCGTCAGGCATTGGATGGACGTTAGGTCCCCATCATGCATTGGACGGGTTTTGGTCCCCACACCCGTGGAAAGTCATGTAACTAATCCGGTGAGGTCGGTGAAGCTGTTACGACTTGGGTGTGGGCTTTTGTTCCTGTGCCTAGAGGGCACGTGGCTTTGATAGGTATCAGCGGATACCCTACTCGGCATTACCGTAATTGCTAAGAAGTGAAGAGATGCATTCATGATATATTCGTTGCATTTCTGCATAAGATGTGGATTTGGTTGTGTAGCCTATAATGTTGTTGTTCCTGATGGAATTGTTTAATTTCTTTGACTACTTATGATGCTGTCATAAGAGATGGATGGTGGTATATCATATTTGTTATTCATGACGAATTGTTTATTCCTTTGACTATTTATGATGCTATTGTTTGATTTGCTATTGCACTTTGTTGAGTCGTGGACTCACACTTGCTGTGTTGTGCTTGCTAGGTACCTCTCGAGGCAACGATATTCATGGGAAGGGGTAGACTTGGTGCACGTCATATAATCACTAACCACAATGAATAACCTAGTCCATTTAGCCACAATTCCTATCCTTGATAATTTCTCTAGATTCAGATTGTGACCATCCTTCGTGGTGGTCGTTTTAATTGTGGTCATGGATGATCCATTTATGTTCTTATTCATTCGTTGATTGTGTTCATTTAATTCTCGTTGATGGATTAGAATGTTGGGTTGATGGTTTATTGAGTTGTTGAATTAATTGGTTCAGTAGAGTCTCAATAATTTGTAATAGGGTTGATTAGAAGATTATGGATGCCCTTTTGATTATGCTATAGTTGTTTAGCTTATCCTAGATGTCCTTTGATGATTCGTTAAATTGGATGATTTGATTGTTGAATGAGGCTATATTAAACTGTTTGAACCTCCGGTATGGCCAACATTCGAATAGATTATTACTCTACAGAGTTTGTACAGCTTTACCCACAAGAGATAGTTTGCTTAACATGTCGGTCATTACACGCTTCTGAAGGCGTGCGACTAAGCAATTATCACGAGGCCTTTACCCTACATTATTTCAACATAATTATGCCCACTAAGGTTTACGTGTCGTGAAGCCGCGCAAGCGATGACCCCTCTTGCGCCATGTGGGTATTAACAATAAGTCTTCACGACACCCACATATTTCTATGACATAAACATGGTGAAATAATATAGTTTAATTAGCCAAGTCTATCCCACTCTAGACTTGTGGTGGTACGAGTTTGGCTTAACAATCCATGACTCATGAGACCGGTCCTTATATGACTAGGCGACTTCTAAAACAATCCCTAAGCCTCAAACATTCACTGATTTGAGCCTATGCATAAACTTGCACCCACCAACAGTCCAATTCGCCCAAGTCTAAACCAATTTTATTTATTTTTCCTTGTCAAAACATTTAAATCAACTTTGTATTTTGGCAAAATCCCCCCATATCAACTTTTTGGTCTAAGCAATTGCTAAGCATAATTCTCTTAATTATTTTACTAAGGTGACAAGGACATGGCAATCCAAACAACAATATTGGCTATACAAAGGAATTGGCATATGTAAGAATTTAAACATGAATTTAAAATAACTTGAATAAAACTATGCATGCAATAATAACTTTAAAAATAGAATTAAATAACTTTAAAATACTGAGATCAACATGTTCAATGGTATAACTTTTCGTGATTGAGGTCTTGGCACTCTAAGTCCTCTGAAGGATCACACTCTCCGGAGTCATCAAAGTCTATACGCGAAAATACAACAAATTCAATTGAAATTCAAATAAATTCAAAAAGTCAAATCAAACTAACTCCAAATCAAATAATTTTACTTTATTTATCTAGATCTTGAATTTATACAAATTTAGCAATTTGAATCACCTAAATCGGAGTTCGTATGAAGAAATACGAGCTCCTGGAAGTTTAAATCTAAATTAAACCCTAAATCAGATTTTGATAGATTTCCTGAATTATTTTCCTAAAGGAAAATCCGGTTTAGATGTCAGCGGTGACTGTGTGCTGGTGTGCCACAGATAGGTGGGCCCCACACGTAGGTGCTGACTCAGTGGAAAATGCACACGTGGAGGCGACGTGGCGATGACATGGTGCTGAGGTGGCTGGGCCACGTCAGACCGGTGAGGGGCGGCGCTAGGGTTCGGGCTCGCTGGCATTCTACGCCATGGTGAGATGAGCGGGTGGTACCAAGCGAAAGAGGGTGACATGCTAAATCTAATGACTACCTTAGATGCGAGCGGGCATGGCTGATATGTCATCAGCGGTGAGCTTTAGCAGCGGCAGGTTTCGGTTGTCGACGAAGTAGTGGTTCCCGAGGTCCTCCGGCGAAGTGAGTGAGCACACCGGCTTCATGACGACGCGGCGATGCCGACAGTGGCGGAGACAAGGGCGAAGCTTCAACGGGGTGCCGGAGTCGGAGAAGAAACGAAGTTTCACCGCTGACGAGAAACTTCAAAATCCGGGCTCTAGCGAGGGATTGGAGGGAGATGATTTGGGGGCGTTGGGATGAGTGCTCCAAGGGGGCGCACCCGGGGCGTCCTTTTATAGGGTGAGGGCGACACAGTTTCGCCGTATCGCCGAAGAAGGTCTGTGCGGCACGGTGGAGCAAAATCGGGGATTTAGGGTGGAGGAAAGGAAAGAGAGGGCCATGTCAGAGCTGGAGTGAATCCACGAATTGAATGCGTGCGACAATTAGGGAGATGCGGCCAGATTTGCTCGGTTTTGGAAAGGTTTTGAAAAGCGGTAATGGCGGACGTGGGCGTGAGGAAGGAAAGTGCGAGGAAGAAGGAAATGGGAAGGAGACGACACTGTGCATCGTGGGCCCCACTTGTCGGTGAAAGAAAAAGAAAGGAAAGGAAAGCGACGAAGCGGTGGCCGTTTGATTTAAATCGAATGGACTGTGTGGGCCGTTTGAACTGTCCAAAAGTTACAATGAATCCTGGCCATTAAAATCAGATCGGACGGTCCACATTGATGTGACGTTTGGACCGTCCGAACTTGACTCTGATCGGTCTGTAGATTCGTGATCCAACAGTCGAAATGCTTTAAGGTGCGAGCGCGCAGAAGGATCTGGTCATGTGGGCCGTGTGTCCGTGGAAAGGAGTTGGGCCGAGTCAGAGTTTCGGCCCAAACACTGTGCTGAGGTTTTCTATTGATTTTCTAATTGATTTAATTCTGATAATTCAAAATAGCTTTAGAAAATAGCAATTATATAGAACATTATTAAATTTATTTGTTCTAGAATTGAGTTACTTAGCAAACAATATAGGTCATGAACTGTAAAATCTAACATGTAACAGCCCAAATTTTAAATCTAACTGTAAACTGGAAGAGGTTATCAGAGGCTTCAAAATCTCATTTGATGATGCAGTAAAGAACACATCTCATGCTGCACTTGTATATCACAAACTCTGTTTTTGCCAGGATAATGGCATTTGGTTTTTAAGGAATGGATCCAGCGGATTGCTATTTGTACAAAAAAGTGATGTTATAAGAGGGAAACATTATACAAAGGATGCACTAATGCACATGTTAGTTCGGAATGCAATATAATTGCGATTTACAGAGTAAAAAAGCAAAATAGACCATAGAAAACTATATCTGGAATAATATGGCCAACATGCTACTATCTATGACATTATGCTCCCATATACACTTTAGGTCTGGATTAAGGCAGTGCACTGAAAAAAAGATATGAAGGGGTGTAGCAAGCCCATATTTAAAAAATGCAAACAATTTAATCAACCCACTTCATTTTGTTGCATTTTGATCATTTCTTATCATTAATGATTGTAATAAAGTTTGTCATGATTTAACTCAAGCTCATTTAAGAATGGGAAAATTAGGTCAGTGACATTCCAATAGTTGGGAAGGTAACACCTAAACCAACTTAATAGATGAGACTAAATTCCAACAGATATATGGTAAATGTAATTATAAGATGGAAAGAAGATAAATGGAGAAAATGTATGTATAAGGGAGATCCCTTTTTCACAAGAAGATGCTATTGTTTTGACTCGGTAAGTGTTAACTATGGGGTGTGGCAGGTTTCAACATTTCGCTTCCTAATATCTTTTGGCTGGGGCTAGCCAACAGTAAACAGGTTGTCACCTCTGACAAACAGCAACATGGCAAACCTGATAAAAAAAAAGTAGTGAAAACCACTTGGTTTGTATCATGGTCTCAGAACTCAAATACTTGAAAATAAATAGCTGGGGCAAACTACGGCAGCGTACAAAGTTTTGGAGAACAAAACAAAAAACAAAGGAAATTGCTATTTGGAGACACAAAGCAGTTGTCCATCTAATGTATTCTGAAAGCTGTATGTGTAGAATATTTCATGTTACTATAAAAGAAAAACTGACACATAAAAGTTTCGTGTTATTTGGGAGCGAAAACAAAAAACATATAAGATGTAGGAATCATATCATCCATAGATTCAAAGACTGTAAATGAAAGTTCAACATAGTAGTTGTCACAAAAAAGAAATGGAGTTTAAGGTTAGTTACAATAAATCAAGGGAGATTCGAAAATATAAGACACATATACTTTTTTTACCAAAGAGATTCGAGAGTATGAGACTCATATACTCTTATTTTTTTTACCAAAGAGACTCGTATACTTGTATAAAATTGGCAATACCTCAACAGATCTTAAAGTCATATATAGAGATACTTTTTTTACGAAAGAGATTCGAGAGTATGAGACTCATATACTTTTTTTTACCAAAGAGAGTCATATACTTGTATATAGTTGGCAATACCTCAACAGATCTTAAAGTCATATATAGATATATTACCAAAATAAATAAATTTGCTGCCCAACCTCACCTTACCAGTTTGTTACTTAATCCATTATATTTTATTTGTCATCCTAGAATGTGCATAGTCAACCATTTTAAACTTTGAGCACTAATATGCGCTCAAAAATTCAACATTAAAGTTTGGACCTCATTTGAGATGAATGCATCGGGACTCTAGGAGAATCTAGTTGTAAAGTACTCACTACATTAGCAATGATTACTCACTGCTGAATTGCTTAGGAAATGGATCAACAAATCCAGAGGGCACTGCGAGATCCAGATCCATAACATATACAAATGAGTGGATGGATTAAGGGAGGACGAAATGCAGATGAGGGACTTTTGGAGGGGATGGATTAAGAGAGGACAAAATGCAAATGAGGGACTTTTGGAGGGCATGGATTTAGTACTTCAGGAACATGTGTAGAAACAATGTGATGTGAAAACATACACGCAGGTCACAGAAGATAAGATCGCCATCCAAATAAGCATCAAACTAAACTCTAGCTTTGGAACTCATATATCTTTCTTAAAACCACAATGTTGTGCAAATATAGGTACGAAGCAATTTTATCTCTGCTTTTCCTTGTGAATTCATAGTAAGTGAGCAACACAACCACCAAAGTTGTATTACCGTTACGGTTTGACAGTTGCACGACCACATATCTTCTTAATTCAAAGACTACTAATTATGACTTTCAGCATGTTATATCGAGCAATATTGAGTTCCTGACAAATCACTATGACCAATCACTCTGACCGTATTCCCACATATGACAATACACTACTGCATGCATGTCCAAATCATTATCATACTATGCATGGCTTCCTCCAAGCCAGTATTACTATATGAAAAAGTGGACAACACAACAATTCTTTGATCTAGTAGAATTAATCAAGCAATCAAACAACTTGAGCAATTACAAAAGCACAAGATCACACAAATCTGCCTTAATCACTATCGCAATCATGAATTTTGCGAAGAAAGGCTACTTAATTCAAAGACTATAAAAGACTACTATCTATGACTTTCAGCATGTTGTATTGAGCAATATTAAGTTCCTAACAAATCACTCTGACCATATTTCAACATATGACAATACACTACTGCATGTCTAAATCATTATCATACTATGCATGGCTTCCTCCAAGCTAGTATTACTACATGAAAAAGTGAATAGCACAACAATTCTTTGATCTAGTAGAATTAATCAAGCAATCAAACAATTTGAGCAACTACAGAAGCACAAGATCACACAAATATATCTTAATCACCGTCGCAATGAAGAATTTTGCGAAGAAGGGCTGGCTCTTCACCACCTTCCTCTATGCCACCACCGCTGGCTCCATCATATCTGAGATCCCCAAAATGCTCTAGAAATCAAAGCCGCCACCATCGTCGAACCCGGCATCGTACGACGACACGTCTGAAGCCATCTCCCCAATTAGGAGCCAGTCGAGCGCGCCTCTGAGACCCATCCCGAAGTTGTTCTTCTTGATGGGTTCGCGACCCTCTTGTTAGTAGCCGTACCAGTTCTTCTTGGCGGTGGGGGTGGGTAGTCAGAGCTAACCGGCTACTTTGGTGAAATACTTGTACCAGTCTTCTTTGTGGTGGGGCACCGTATGGCGTGGCGGTGCTTGGCCCGGCGGCGGCCGAGTAGGCCGTCACCGGCTTTCCCGCGGGTAGGTAGCCGGTAGGAGGTGGGTAAGCCGTCTATGGGTCACTTGCCTTACCGGGAGGCAGATAGGCGGACGGAAGTGGGTAGGGCACAGTTGCCCCATCGGCCTTGGTTGCCGGTGGGTACGCGGATGGAGGCGGGTACACGACTACATCGGCCATGGCTGCTGGAGGATAGGCAGTCGGAGGCGGGTAGGCATAGGTGCCAGATTGGGTTACCTCGCCGAGCTTGTAGTAAAAATTGAGGACCCCCTGAGGCTTGTTGGATGAGATCCTGCGGAGCTCGTAGGCGACAAACTTGATGGGGAGAGGGCCGTTGGGGGCACCAGAGAAGGGCTCAAAGAGGGGGCAGGAGGGAGGAAGAGGGAGGGTGTGGTTGCGACAGGGGAGGGAGACCGGGGAGAGTAGGAGAGGAAAAGGGAAGGGCTGGCGGCACTAGCGGAGAGGTGCGACGGAAGAGGGAGAGGGAGGGGAAAGCCGCAAGGGAGGAGATGCGGCGCGGGCTCACGCAAGAGAGGAGATGGAAGGAGCGAGATGAAGCTGACGCAGCAGATGTCAGGGCGACATGGAGGCACGAGCACCGGTCATTCCCAATGCGTGGCTTCACCAACCTTGCTTCGCCACGCCACTTCTCTCTAGCCCGCCGCAACGCCATTGTGAATCTGCCGCCGCTGCACACCCCTGTTGTTGAAGAGACGAAGATGTCGAGTCGAAGGGGATGAGGATTGGATAATCACCGAATCGGGCTTGTGAAGCTCATGTGATCTCTTATTGGGGCAAGTGAAGTAGTGGGATATATGGCCATGTAGTGGGATATATGGACGTTCCGCAAGCAGCCACTTAATTTTTGAGTTGGCCCACCAACACTCACGTATTGTTTTATGTGGGGCCGGTTTAGTGAGTTCGCGGATGGCCCGCGTCCACTTACACCCCTATAGAGCTCTCCCAGTGGAGGTTCTCAAAAAATTCCATAGAGGATGTATGCCTGAGGATGACGGTGATTCTTTTCAAATGGCATTTCGAATCCTTATTATGACAAAAATTCTTGCACCTCGGCCATTTTTAGACAGCAATGTTTATCCAAGATATTTCACAGCTCTCATTAATCCAGATGATATTCCCAACAACAACTGGTTTGGATATGTTATCAATTAGGTAATTTCAGTAGTTTATGTTGTGCAAAAAAAAAAACTTCAGTGGGCACAAGATCTGGTTATGTGAATGGATGCACCATTTTTCTCTATAGTGAAAATAAACTAAATAAAGAATGTCTGTGTAATAATTGCATATGATGCACATGTGCTACTCCATGCTATCACTATACCATGGCATATTATTAAGGGCAATCAAACTGCCGGAGAAAACTGCTTTGTAAAGCAAATTATCTGCCGGCAATTAGTTTCCCCGACACTTATTGCCTGCCTGGTAAAGTGCTGCTAGGAAAAAACATTTCCCGACAAATATGTGGATTCCCGGCAGTTAACTGCCCTACAAAAGTTTTTTTCCTCAGCAGTTATAGTTTCCCCGGCAGTTAGCTATTTCCCAACAGTTAGAGTTTCCCTGGTAGTTAGATGTATTGCCGGCAGTTAACTGTAATCGATTCTCAGTTTTCTCCTGCAGTTAAGTGCCCTAGATAAGTTGGTTTTCCCCGGCAGTTATAGTTTTTCCGGCAATTAGTTGTTTCCCCGACAGTTAACTGCCCTCGATTCTCAGTTTTCCCCAGTAGTTAACTGCCCTCAATTCTTGTGTGAACTTGTTCCAAACATTCTTATTCAAATGTTCAGCTCTTAGAACTTTAACAGCAACATCCTCACCAAAATAAGTCCCATGAAACCTTTCACATAAGCATATGACACTATAAAGAGAAAGCATCACTGAATACAACAACTAACTAACTCAGCAATATGCACTTGACTCACAAGTCCTCATAAGAACCAGAAGCGATCATGTTTCCCATCTTCAGAAGTCGTTTGTCAATTTCCCAATCACCACCTTTCACTTGGAATGGCAGTGTTCTTTTTGCAGCTGAGGAGTGAGATGAACCAGACCATGAACCCTGCACTCTCAGAAGGAACTAGTAATGCGCTGTTAGTTCTGGAAAATGGAACAAGACACACTGTCTCGTGCATCAACCACAAGCAGAAATAGGAGTTAGGACTAAATTATCTGTCTGCAAACACTTAGGCAATGTATATGAATAACTGAGAAGTTACCACATTCTTTAAAATGGATGCTTCTAGTGCCTTTTCCAAGCCATCAGTGTCCTGATCGTACCGTTGCAAAATTGGCATCATTGGAGTAGTGTAAGAAATATCTACTCTTATTATGGACGGTAGAATTCGAGGCCTGTCCGCGTTTCACGGGAATAATTTTCAATCCTATTTTGCCGCATGCCGTCTGGCTGGTTTGCCTGCCTGGTGCTGCTTCGCCTTGCATTTGCTGCTGTCGTGCGAGCTGCTTTCGCCGGAACGACATTTAATGCCCGTGTCATGGGTCTTCTGGTTGGCCTGTGCTCCATTGTGTACGTGGTGCTCAGGTGTGAGCTGTCCACAAAAGTATTTTAATCCTCTGCTTGGTGTGTGGGTGGTAGAATTCGAGGCCTGTCCGCGTTTCACGGGAATAATTTCCAATCCTGTTTTGCCGCGTGCCGTCCGGCTGGTTTGCCTGCTTGGCACTGCTTCGCCTTGCGTTTGCTACTGTCGTGCGAGCTGCTTTCACCGGAACGACATTTAATGCTCGTGTCAAGGGTCTTCTGGTTGGCCTGTGCTCCATTACATACGTGGTGCTCAGGTGTGAGCTGTCCACAAAAGTATTTTAATCCTCTGCTTGGTGTGTTAATGCTCTTCCTGTTGGTCTGATGTGCTCCACTGCATACGTGGTGCTCAGGTGTGAAGCGTCCACAAATATCTACTCTTATCCTTATCCTTACTGTCTGTCCGTTTCGACTTGCTTCTTTCACGCCTATTTCGCTTGTTTTCTTTGCGCTCAAGGGTATTGCTCAACGAGGTTTCAGAGCTTTACTCTCCACGGAATTCCAACATTTTGGCCGACGCACTTTCCAAGCTATCGTTCTCCGGTGACAGACGCCTACGCGGACTTGTGCCTACCAAGTTTGCTTCCTAGGATCTACCTGCTTTCTCTCTTTGCCTGTTTTCTGTTACTCTCTGTTCTTGATCTCAGACTGAGTTTTATGTTTAGTTCTTGCCTTTCTGATTAGATTTATGCTGATTTTTCTCTATGCAGATGTGGATGCCCTTCACTGAACCGTTCTAGAGCTGCTAAGCGGCCTCCAGCCTGCCTTCCTCGGGTACACGGCCGTTCTTGCTCTTTTTGGGTGGGGAATAGAGTCATTGCAGCTGATTGTCCTCTAATCTTACTCAATTTTTTCGTCTTCTGATTTCCTAATTTTCCAGGTGTCCGTCGCAAAACAAGAGAACTCCCGCTGGTATAGACCGATGCTGCTCGCTTTTTAGGATCGTCCTAATTTCTACCGGTGTTGATTTACTCTTCTTGCTCTCGTAGTTTTAGATAGTTTTTTGTTTTTGGATTAGGTTTCACAGGCCTGTTCGCTCTGCGAGTGTTCATGTCCTTCATTGAGCCAGGGTAAAGCTGTGATTCCGTTCCGAGTTTCGACCGGCTTTCCTCAGGTACACGCCATCAGTCTCATTTTGTTTCTATTGAATTTGTTTCCCCTTCGTTTCTTGCCTGCGTGATTTACCATCTCTCCTTCTTTCGTCCCCTCCCTTCCTCTCCATTGGCCCTCACAGCTCCCCTCCTCCCCTTTCGCCCTTCGCCGCCCCCGCCATCCTCGTTGGAGGCTCATACCTGCCGACACCCTACGTCAGATCGGGACCGCCGCTCGCTTCTTTCCCTCTCCACCTCCCGTTTCCTTCCTCTCCCTTCTCTGTCACCTCTCTATGCTAACTCCGCCACTCCCTCCCTCTTCCTCCTCCGTTGCCCCCTCGACCTCCCTTCCCAGCAGTCACCTCGCCGCCTCCCCTTCCATCCCCCGTTCCTCTTCTCGGGTTGTTCTGCCTCACTTAGACATAGTGACGTCGCTCAGTTGGATCGGTGTTTCTTTCTGGCTTTTGTTTGGTTTTTTTTTGGCTCCTCATCTTTTGCTGTTTATTGATGTGCAGAGGGACCAAAAGAAGGACATGTTGTCCAAGATGGCATTGAAGATCGCCAGCAAGGCCGCCGAGCATGACCTCTTCGTCTCAGAGGTAATTTCTTTGAATTTCTTCGCTGCTTAGTCTTGGCTTTGTTTCTGTTTTGCCTGTGTTTATGTTTCTTTTTGAATTTCTAGCTTTGATCTTTTTCGGTTTCTTCTTGTGTACAGAGTCAATGCACTTCATAATGATTGTTATGCTTACGCATAATTAGCTATATGTGGAGAAAGAGCGTGTGCTGATTGATATCTTTAAAACTGTAACATTGCAACTCCAATCATATAATAGAGCTGCATTCATTCTGTACTATCTTAACTATACTAGGTTGGCATAAGATTCATGGGTTATTTGTTTAGTCCTGCAGACAACTGGAATTTTTCCAATTAATATTTGCCCCAGTCTTTGACTGCTCTTTAATAGAAAAAATATGCTCCTATTGATGACAGGCCAGAACCAGTGAGGACACATCTCCAACATGATCATCGTACCTGAAATGATTGGGAGCATCATCGGCGTCTACAACGACAAGACCTTCAACCAGTTTGAGATCGAGCCTGAGATGATTGCCCACTACCTTGCGGAGTTCTTCATCTTCTAGAAACCGGTTAAGCACGGTAGGCCTGGTATCGGTGCCACCCACTCCTCGTGGTTCATTCCTCTGAAATGAGTTATGCAGCTTTGTAGTCTCTTAGAGTTCAGTATTAAGCATCCATGGCATATCCTTTCAACTTTCTCGGCTGTTTTGAATAGAGCTATATACCCAAGGCATTTTTGTCATGTGTCACCTCCAATGCCTTATCTAAGAACTTTGCACATTGATGCCATGACAACAAAAATCCAGAAGTAGGCTACTCATCTTCACAACTCCTCAAACATCAGTTCACCATCCAGCAAACTAAGCTAGACGTCGCCATCACCCGAGTCCAGATTGCTAGCATAGCGCATCAGTATACTTCCACTCTCTGCCCAACTAAGGTATCAGTTATTGCCCTTTCATAGGACACTAACTATTTATTTTCTGTACACTACCGTTGTCATGTAGTTTATTGTTCTAACAGCACAACGATCTATCTGATTATTTCTAGATGCCACCGATCTTACAAATAGATACACAGTTCCTTTCGAAGTAAGACAACACTGCAGAGCAGTCTCTCGCTAAAAAACAAAAGTAAGTCAAGCAAATCTCCGAAACACCGGTACCAAGTCTCGATATACATCATGTAGAAAGGTTTATCTTAGAAAAAGACCAACCACATTATCCAACGGCATGTGCAATACTCTCTAAACCTGTTATAACTAATCAACTGCTCATAACATGCAATTTATTTTGTGTTTATATAGCTACCTCCCTCACCACCAAGAAAAAGGCCCTCTCAGTCGAGGCCACAGCTCCAGCAGAAAAAGAGATCGTTCCTCAACAAGAAGCCTTTAAACGGTAAATCACCTAATCACAGTTTCTGTCCTTATCAAAACCAAGCACAGAAAAATTGCTTTTTTATAGTACAGGACTGTGCATGCGTAAAACGCCATTTATGTCTTTAAGATCATTTTCCTGATTACAGCCGTACAACCTCTTGAGGTATCTCAAAGACTGCTAAGAAATTGTTCAAAGTCGGTGACGGGAAACCCATAGCCAGGCCATAAGTCAGTTCGATCCATCTCAAATAATATCCTTCTATGCTAGATTAGCGATTTAGTTACATCAAAGCTTCAACTTCTTACATTAAAAAGCAACAAAATGGTTTACCAGTTTTGAGTGTACATTCGTTTCATCCAGCAAAAAAAAAGTTGCTTGCTGTGTACAGCTAAAACAAATGTTTCTTACTTCCGCATTTCTGAATGCCAAACATGGGTATATTGTTGATCGGAGGTGATTGCAACAAAGAAACTGTCTTGCCACCTACTATTTTTAAAATCTACCGTTGAATTTTTTGTTCCCATTTACCCAAATGGGAGTTAATTTTGCACTATGATTTTTAGCTGACTCTGCATCTCAAATATTTGATCTGTGAGTTGAAGTAAACAACTAGTGTTACATTTCTTTACAGGCTTTAGCACCTGTTCATAGTTTGTTCTGCAGCTCTTTGTTACAATTGCTATATTGCTCGCCTACTTGTTAGGTGTGTCACAATCCAAAAGGTCATGCACCTTCATCATCGCATGGAAACTCCGTTTCCAATAAGGTCAGACTATACATAAATCGCATGTTGCACCTGTGCAGCTCCTGAAATAACAATGTATTAGTACATGATAGTTGTGAGCTATACTATACAAACCTGATGGTTAAGGATTTCCTTCGGTTGGAGGTGCTAGGTAGAACTTGTTCTTTAAATTTTACTTAATTTTAGGCGCTTGGATTGTCTGATTGCTTATGAGCAAAGCAAAGTACTACCTATGTATAATACAGATGTTCCATTTTCCTAGATTTTGTTTGGAATTATGTATAAGTACTTGGTTCAATGATAGAAGCACTTGTTTCAAGACAAACTCTTGTAGAATAAGCTATCCCTTTCCCCTTCAACAACTTAAACCCCTAAAAGGTTTGCAGATTAGGTTTATTTGTTTGGACTAGAGCACCGTGTCAAACTTTAGTAACCCAGTGTGTGCCATGCTCTTTGTGAAAAAGATGTATGGTATGTTATTATAATCTGACTGAGGGCCTGTGTATTAGATAACTTGGGCCACAGATGTGGTTTGTTTATTTTCACTAGAAGTAGCTAATCAATAAATAGCTTTACTATTTTAATTGGTTATCTATCATACCTTTCTGCTTGCTTCTTTTTGTTTTTTAGCAATTTTTACTTTTTTTTATTGTGGTCGTCCATTTCTTTTTTTTATAAGTTGTGCATATTTTCATATGCTATTTACTAAAAATGATTTTGCTGATGCAGAGAAGACTAGATGTGTTGCCCTTGTATTATGTTTAAACATTAGTGTTGATCCTCCAGATGTAATTAAGATTTCCCCTTGTGCAGGAATGGAGTGCTAGATAGGCAAACGTTGACTCATACCCTGCAGTTGATTCTGTTTTGTATTTGTGGGGTGCAGCTCCATAATTGTTGTGTTTCCTGTCAGTACATGCCTTAGAAGTTAGAACACGTGCAAACTGTTATTTTTTGTTAAATTTTTCCACCATTTCAATTAACCTTTTTTTTAAAAAAAAAATGATTCTTACTTTCGCATTTCTGAATGCTAAATATGGGTATATTGTTGATCGGAGGTTATTGCAACAAAGAAACTGTCTTGCCACCTACTATTTTAAAAATCTACCATTTAATTTTCTGTTCCCATTTACCCAAATGGGAGTTAATTTTGCACTATGATTTTTTAGCTAATTTTGTGCATCTCAAATATTTTATCTGTGAATTGAAGTTATCAATTGGTGTTTGGTTGTGGATGATTTACAGTTTTCTTGGCTACACCATAAGGTACTATATTTCTAGGTCGAGGAGGATATGAACTTGATTTATTCATGTTTGTGATGATTGTTTATTTGTTAAGTGTGAAAGCATACCAGATTTAGAGAGGCATGATGATTCATCTTTGTTGATAGGATACTATTTTATTATTTTTATTGCACTTGGCACAGTTGCCTTGAAATTTGCTCATAGTTCTTTCATTGATTCGTTTTTAGATCCATTTCCTATGGCTCCTCCAAAAGCCTTTCAAACTATTGAAAAAACACTACACTCACAATATGTGCAACGGCAGCCTAAGGTGAGTCGTTTATTTTCCTGTTTAACTTAGCTGGCATTGTAATAGTCGTTACTTACATCTTCGTGTCCAAATGATGCTTGCAGGTTTGTTACAAGCTTCATTTGGATCCAACAGTGCAGGAAGTTAAGAAGCTTTGTAATACCTGCCATAAATATGACAAATTTGAGAGCCCCCTTTTTCGTTACAGTTATCATGGTGTACCAAAGTCTACAGCTAATGTAGAGATTTTGGTGTTTTAGCAAGGTGAATGTTATTTAGACACTGCATAGGTTGTTGCATTATTTGTCAATACATGTATTTAATGAAGTGTCCTTTTTGTATTTTGTTGCAGCGTTACATACAATATATTCCGTTTCCTATTATAGATGTTGATTTGATTCGTGTCTGAAAACACCTTTTATTTATGTTTTTTACTGCTCATCGATGGTAGAATCTATTAGGTCATTAAAAAAAAAGGTTCTCACATCAATACAGATTCAGCGGTGCAATATCGCGCGCATTAACCTCCTAGTACAATTCATATAGAGATAGAATCAGAACACCCGAGCCTAAGATAGGTGTTTAAGCTTTGCAACATTGATTGAAAAATTTTATTACAGCTGGAAGACTTAAAAAAATGTATCATAAGGTTAAGTTAAAAAGCACACAGAATTGCTGACCTGACTAAGGAGCTTTGGCTTGTTAATAATGGAGAAAACAATATTGTGAATGCGTGTGTATGATTTGTTCTACCTGTGAAATATACAGTCAAGATTAGTATATTTGTAATAGGTTTAGATATCAAAAGCTTTATCTGGAAGAAGGGGTACATTTGTGTGCATCGTAATTATACTGTAGAATATGTTATGATAGCACACAGTTTCAACTTTTAAGTACTCTTATTTTCCAATCCAAGTCCTTTGGTGAATGGTGCAACTTTCAAGTACTCACATTTTTTAATCCAAGTCCTTTGGTGAATGGTGCCCTTCCTGGGGTTATAAGGGCTGCATCCATCTACACAAACACACAAATTTTCAGCGATGTTTATATTCCTAACTTACATAGATGAGCTAAACAATAATGAGTCAAATAAATAGGAGACAGATGTCCATATATTTAGCAAGCATGGGACATAATCAAAGAACAAAAGGACATATAGCAAGCATGGGACATGTAGCAAGCATTCATTCATTTAAGTCATCCAGCACAGCACAACAGACATAATCAAAGAGTCCATGTGTATGTAAATAGACAGATGGCTGGCAAAATTGCAATTGTAAATCCTATGTACAAGAAGAAAAATAAAGGTATTTAAAATGTTTAAAATGTAATTTACCTCAAGGAATTCTTTGTTTTCCTTTGTTTTTGCATCAATGAGCTCAATCAGCATAGGTTTTCCATCCTTTGCTGGAGTAATCTAGAGGCAAATGTATCAACAATTCAACATACAAATGATGAAAATATGTCCAAAGATTCAACAATACGAAGAAAGCAAGGTTGGCAAGTGAAGTTAACCTTGCTTGCAAAAACACCAGTATGGTAATCAATTTTCCGAGGATTGATAAGGACTCTCTGGGATAATTTTGCGATTTTAGGATCAAAACCAGGCATCAGTTGATCAAGAGCTTCAACAAAAGTCAACATAGAACTATCAACAGTGCATTTGGTCCAAACATTTTGTTACAACATCCAATAAAATCCTCGAGCATTTGCTAAGTTGATAATAGCGTAATCATAATCTACATCCCAATCAAATAATATGGTGGAGCTCATTATATGCAAAGTAGAACGCATAACTGATCCAGAGATCTATAGAACAAAAAAGTTCTAGGAACCTTTTTGTACTTATATCCATATCGGAACCATGATTCTATAAGCTATGAAGTGATTACAAGGGTAGCACTTTTACATAGATATAGACATGCCTAAAAATGATTCTCTAAGCAATGTTTTCAAATTTATTCACCACAAGAACTTTTTGTGTACTTCACTTCCTAGGGCTGTGTATACATCACTGAATTCAAGTCCAATGTAACCACTTCCAACAATAGCTATCGATGCAGGCCGGTTCGAGTTTTAGCACATGATCACTCCAAAATACAGTTTTTCTGCATAAAGACACCCAAAGAATTTCATAAGATCGTGAGGAAATAAAAGAACAAATGATAACCAATACATTGCGCTTGCAATAAAGCATGCACCCAATTGTGCCATCTGCCATGACACTAAACGTTGCATAGCAAATAATGTGATAATTGTGTTCTCTATGTTGAGCTTGAATGACAAAATCTCTTAGTTGAACAACTAAAGGATCTCTACATATCACATGCCCATAAGGATATTCAAGAATAACAGATAGGAAATTATGTTTTATTTATTGCCACTTGTGGTTCCAGTTTCAACCAAATTGAGTGCAATGACATTGGATTGTCAGTCCTAGAACTAATATAACATCTACGCCTTTATGCCAGTGGTTACAAACAAAATGGCCTTCACTTGAACTTAACATACAAGTGTAACATCATTAAGTGTGTAAATTTCAAAGAGGAAAACTTGCATCAACATACACTGCCACAAAGTTCTTATACATAAATACACAAAATCCTATGCAGCAACTGCGTGATGGTTCGCGATGCACTTTTATACAGAAACAACATTACTTACTCATCCCCAATTCATGAGGAAACCAAGGATGTTAGAACTACATGCAATCATGCATGAACAAGATAAAATCTTTCTTCCTTAACAACAATACATCACCATTTTTCCATAAACTTTTCCCTGATGTGCCAAACCTCTTAATGTAATAAGCAATATGAAAGACAGAAATGGAAGAAAAAATACCCGATAGTTCTTCCAGGGAGCATGCCATGTAGGCCGTGGCCATCTACCTTGTATCCTTTCCATCAGTGTGGATGTAGAGAATCTGAAAGAGTTACCATGACATCAACAATTCAGAAGTAGCTGGTATAATGCAACAAATACAATATCACAAACAATACTTGTCTACCTAATCCTACAGCAAAGGATATTCTGCTAGATCCTCTTTACTTTAAGTTTTTCCCACAGGAAGAAATAGCTCAGTAGTACAGAATAAATCAACTAATAAATAACTTACAACTGTCTATCAATGGTCCCTACTCTTTACAATTTTTCCATAAGTGTCGCATGATTTTTTACAATTTTTAAATAGTGTGGAAAGCAAGGTTGAAGAACCCACTACAATCACCTGTCTAGCTCAAGAAAATTAAAATCATGACTGGTTTACTAAAGAGTAAAACAAACCAAGAAAATAAACACAGAGAATAATGAATGGCCCAACATCCATAGAACCATGCGGACAAGAGGAATCCATTTTATGGTTGCAATCTACCACATTAACAAATTCTCTTTGGTACATCACTACAAGAGTTCAATTTCATAGGGGAATATATACCTGTTTAAAAAAACCATAGACTAATGTGACAGTCCAGAGGGTACTTTTCGGGTTAGAAATTCATTCAATACAAACATTGTGTCATATAGGTCCCATCCCTCCTGTGGATCATTGAAATTCTTCTAGAGACTTCTCATGATATGGTATGAGTGGCTAAAAAAGAAGTCATTTCTAAGATCTATTGTATGCAAGAACTTCTTGTACCTGCATGATTTGTAAAGGTCGACTTATGAAGAACATACAATATTAAAGTGCAGTAGTTCAGCATAGGAAATAAATATGTAGCTTTGTTGTTAAAGTTTGTTTTAGAAAAAAGAACCAGATGCTCCATAGTTAGAAAATATTACCAGCAATCCAATCATTGTAAGGTAATGTAAAGTCTACGGCATCAATGATATAAGGGATGCAACATACCTGTTCTCATCCTTGGACTTAAGAAATGTTGGTACGACCGGAGCATCGTGCTTGGGGGACGTAGAGAAGCAGTAAGATCGAGTGTAGAAGCTGGACATGTTGAGGTGCAAGCTGGGCGTTTGTGTCTTGTGCATCGTGGCGAGAGCAGCCTACGAGAGGACGAAGGAGGAAGACTTTCGTGGTCTGCTTTGGACCCGGGCTGAAATGGCGATGGGGCTGCGGGGGAGCTGGGCGAAGGGGAGGGGGCGGCACGACCGAAGGGAATGAGGCGGCCGGTGGGGTGGCGCGGTCGAACGAGAGGAGGGGCCAAGCAGATGGAAGACTGATCTGCTTTGGGCACGGCCGGCGGGGGCTATGCGGTTGAATGAGAGGATGTTGTGCTGGTGAAGGAGAGGATGTGGGCGTCAAGGGGGAGGCGGCACGGGCAAAGGGGAGGAGGGGACAATGGGAGCGGTGGCGTGGGCAAAGGGGAGGAGGGGAGCTGCGAGGGCGTGGGCGTGGGCGAAGGGGAAGAGGCGACGCCGGGAGTGAAGGGGAGGGGGCAGCGCGTGTGAACGAGAGGATGCGGGCGCCGAGTGGGAGGCGTTGCGGGCGAAGGGGGCAGCGGGGAGGATGTAGGCGTTGAGGGGGAGCCGGCACAGGCGAAGGAGAGAAGGGGACATTTGGAGTGATGGAGCCGTCGCGGGCGAAGGGGATGAGGGTAGATGCGAGGCCATGGGCGAAGGGGAAGAGGTGGTCTCCGCCACGGCGGCTGAGAGCAAGGAGAGGGATACCTTGGCCCAGGGAGGAGGGTGGCACTGGGAGGAGGGCAGCCGAGGAGGATGGCGGTGTTGGGAGGAAGGGGCGGTGCTGGGAGGTGGGGTGGCCGGGAAGGTGGGTGGTCGGGGAATGGAAGAGGTGCTAGGAGGTGTGGACGGGGAAAGGAGGAGGCGTTGGGAGGATTTTGAGGATAAGGTTTCAGAGTTAGTATTGTGGTCTTCGTGCCTGAGTCAATTTTTTTCATCTTCCCGCCCAAAGGGTATCCCCGGCAGATAGGTTGACCTAGTTGACTTTTTCTAGGGCAGATGTATTGTAGCTAACTTAAAAACATTGTCGGTAGATAAATTGTTCTAGACAATAGTTATTTATGACAGATAACGGGACCCGTAATCTCTTGGACATTGCCGGCACATGTTTTGTCACTCATCCAATTTTTTCCCAGCAGTTAATGTAATATCCCGTTTAACCTTTGAAATTTAATTGAGTGAGAAATAAAATTAAATAGAATTAAAGTAAAAAAAACTAAGTTAAGTTAGAAGCATAAGTTCTGGTTTTCCTAGAGAGTGGGCTTTCGGCCCACGGTTTCTTTGGCCCAAGGTGACCTGCCCTATAAGGCAAAAGACAAGGGACTCTCCAAACCCTAGTTTTTTATTCCCCTGCCCCCTCCCCCCCCCCCCCGCGGTTCTCCACTTCATTTGGCCGAACGCCTCACTCCACTTCTCTTCAGCTGGCCGTCGCCCCTCCATGGCACTTCTCTCCCTTCATTGCCGCGCATCCTCCTCCGCGCCTCCCTCTCTGCCTGTCTTTGCCAGCGGCTCCTCTTCTCGGCCTTTCACCGCCGCCACCAAGCTCGCCCGCTCCGATCTCTGCGCGCCTCCGGCCTGCGCTGCCTTGCCTTCGGCTGCCGCCGCCCGGCTCCAGCCCATTGCCATCGCCCGGCTCCCAAGGTGACGCCACCAGGGCTCGCCTCCCGGATCTGAGCTGCCGGTCCGCCGCCACCTCTTGGTGGCTCCCTGCCCGGATCCACTCCGCCACCGCCCCTCGGGCGCCGCCGCTCGTCTCTGTTCAGGCGCCCGGTAAAACTTCATCATAACCGGCTTCTAGGAAGGAGCAGTGGATTTCAAGTAGCATGTACGGTTTCTTACATCTGAATGTTTTGCCTTATGCAATTCATTGTTCTGTTGTTGGTTGTTTACAGCGAATGCTTTCCTAGAACTATGTCTTGTTTCAGCTTCATACATTGAATCATTCGTGATTCGTCATTGCTATTGTTTCATGGCTCACTAGCACGAAGTCGTGATTGAAGGTTTTAATCCACGAGCATTTGACACCCTCCAATCAATGAGCCGAGCCACGTGTTCTTTTGACGAATCGGATATCTGACCTTGGGACTTTGAGTTGCTCAGATCATATCTAAGTCTGACATTTCCATGTTACCATTTGTGTTATTAGATCTTAGGGCTTCCTATAGTTGTTTGAGAATCCTATATGATACATGATCAAACTCGAATCACTATTATTTATTTCCATTAGCCTATGACACCTGTTCAGGATTTTCAGAACAGAACATAGTGCCACCAGATTTGGGTGCCCTGAAGTTCCTCAAAGTGACTAATAATAAGTTGGTAGATCTACCCCCAGGAATCTCTTCTTTGAGATGTCTTGAAAGCCTTGATGTATCCAACAACAGTTTGACTTCCCTTGGATCGGTTGAATTTGTCTCTATGCTTAGATGCTATTGCCAGAGTTATGAACTAGCAATGTAGTATCGCTATTTAATCATAACATATCCATTGTATAAAAATTCAGCTCCTGCCCCAATGAAAAGCTAGAAGTAAATAAGTTGACAGTAGTTTTTCCTAGAGAGCCGATTTGGTTTGCGAGAAATCGTGCTTTCAGTTATGCTGGAATTTTAGGATGAAATGCTAATTGTGTATAGTTGGGCTGAACTGATTGGATCACATAGGAATTTGTAGTTCCAGCATTTTGGTAAAACATATATTGTTGCTTTGCTCTGTCTCCTCTCTTGTTTTAACCGGTTTATTGTTTTATATTGTTTCAGTTGTTGAAATAATGTAATCAACCATGGTAATTTTTGTTATTATTAGTTCAAGGTCTAGATGTTAGTGGCAGAGGTGTTCAGAGCAGGAGCATACATCACTAGGTTTTCTCCACATGCATGCCAAGTGGTGGTGAACCCCCGGTGCTAGGGCGTGTCGCCTCTTGTCTTCTGTCTTACGGTTGAGGAAAGTGCAAGTATTATTAATGAGTTGTCATATTATATACTTGATGAATGCCATAGTTGATTGATGTTGATTGTTGCTTGGTGATGTTGATGAGCCTAAATGTCATAGTTTAATGATGATGCTTATGTGATGAAGTTTACATAGAAATGTTTGCATGACAATGCATGCTAATGTTTATGTGATTTCGCTTACATGGTGGAGTTTACATGAGAATGCTTACATGGCAATGTTTAAATGATGATATTTACATGGTAATGGTTTCATGATTGATGGCAATAATGGTGGGCCAAGGTGAGCAATGAGACTACCTTGTTAATGATGACAATGATGTGTTGGTATTGTGCTTTATATGTTGCATCATGTCATTCATTCTGAACCTTGGACTACGTGGTAGCCAAGGGTTGTTTCCTTGTTGTTCCCCGTCAGGCATTGGATGGGCGTTAGATCCCCATCATGCATTGGACGGGCTTTATTCCCCACACTCGTGGAGTGTGGGCTTTTGTTCCCTGTGCCTAGAGGGCACATGCTTTGAGTAGGTATCGACGGATACCCTACTCGGCATTACCGGTAATTGCTAAGAAGTGAAGAGATGCATTCATGACATGTTCATCGCATTTTTGCATAAGATTTGGATTTGGTTGTTCGGCATATAATATTGTTGTTCAAGGTGTGATTGTTTGTTCCCTTTGAATGCTTTTGATGCTATCATAAGAGATGGATTTGTGGTATATAATGATGTTGTTCATGATGTAATTGTTTATTTTCTCTTTGACTACTTATGATGCTATGTTTGATTTACTATTGCACTTTGCTGAGTTGTGGACTCACACTTGTTGTGTTGTGCTTGCTAGGTACCTCTCGAGGCAGCGACATGCATGGGAAGGGGTAGACTTGGTGCACGTCACATAATCACTAACCACAATGAATAACTTAGTCCATTTAGCCACAATTCTTATTCTTGATAATTGCTCTAGATTCAGATTATGACCATCCTTCATGGTGGTTGTTTTAATTGTGGTCATGTGTGATCCATATATGTTCTTATTCATTCGTTGATTGAGTTCAGTTAATTTTCGTTGATGGATTATAATGTTCGGTTGATGGTTTATTGAGCTATTGAAATTAATTGGTTCAGTAGAGTCTTAATAATTTGTAATAGGGTTGATTAGAAGATTATGGATGCCCTTTTGATTATTCTATAGTTGTTTAGCTTATCCTAGATGTCCTTTGATGATTCGTTAAATTGGATGATTTGATTGTTGATTGATGCCATATTAAACTGTTTGAACCTTCAGTATAGCCATCTATACAAAGGAGGTTCTGCTGGATTTTAGAGAAATGTCTTAATTCTATTTGATTAAGGTATTATTGTTTGAAAAATGGTTGAAATTATTCTGTATTGCTGTTGTACATTAGTCTTTCGGGTAACATCTTGGCTTCCGCGTAGCCAGGGTGTTACAGTTAATTGCCCTTAATTCTATGTCATGGTGTAGTGTATGTGTGTTGCCTTCAACGATCACCTAAGAACAATAACAAAACAATAGTGAGTCCAAGATCCGGCAAGAACACCATAGAACAATAAACAAATAGTTTATTACTCAATTAAATTATTATCATCTTCATTCCCATACTCAATTAATCATATCATCTTTTATGTAGCTAATTAACACAATTAACTTGTCATGTATGCAATGCTCAAATATAGTCATGTTCATATGCTACTCAATCATATAATACTAGTATAGCAGAGTGATCACCCGTCGGTGAAGCAATCTATCCTTCGCTCCTGTGAAGTCCCTACCAAAGTAGGTTTTCACCTAAGAGCTCTCTAGAAAAGCCATGTAACAGTTATCACCGACCTCACCGGAATAATTACATGACGTCCTCATCGACCTGGCTCGTGCAACTCCTATCATGATGAATGTAAATGACACAATATCTTCTCCATTATCCATTAATTTATTCCATTATCATAATTACCATGTCATGTCATCATCATATCGTATCGTCATCATGCCATATCATCATCATGTCATATCATCGTTATATCATCACCATTGTTATATCATGGCATTAAAATAAGCATAGGTAAAGCATAAATAAATGTCATGGCAAGTTAATTGTAAAGACATGGGCAAACAAATCGATGCCAACCGCTCTACCATACAATTACCTTCACTACTACACAAAAGGTCATCACATATGGTTTCTGAATCGTCTGAATTTATGTGTCTATGATAACAAGCGGTTATCACAGATGGTTTGTGAGCCATCTGTGATAAGTAACAACACAGACGATTTTATGGTATAAGCCATATGTGAAGGACTACTATTACAGATGGCTACCACCAAAAACTGTCTATGATATATAGGATATCACAGACAGTTATACTAGCCGTTTGTGATATATCTCCAATCACGGATGGTTAGTACATATAATTGTCTGTGATGTTCAACGTATCACAAATAGTTGTTGGTGGGAGCCGTCTGTGATACGTCGCACATCACAGACGGTTATATGTATCAACTGTCTGTGATTTGAGACATATCACAGATGGTTAGAAAAAGGAACCGTTTGTGATATCCGACATATCACGGACGGTTGTTGGTAGTAGCCATCTGTGATAGTAGGCCTTCACAAACAGTTTATACCATAAAACCGTATGTGATAGTTCGTTCTATACCTAACTATTTTTCCTGTTTTTCAGCTAGCCTCAAGAAATGCTAGCCATGCCCTTTGAAAACAAGCAAGCAGAAAATAGATAAATCATAGATAAGTGAATTACAACTCAAAATGATTTATAACTCAAAATCAATTACAAAAGTTCATGTATTGCCACTAGATTTATAGTTGAATTATAACTCAAAGTGAATTACAATTGAATCAATTGTTTGAAGGTGGCTCAGCAGTGTCGGGGGAGTGAAACTCTCCTTTCGAGTTAATGATCTCCATCTTGATGAAGCTGGAGAGTTGTGCTCGAACCTTCGAGATTTCATTCAAAATGAATGCACTTAAATTGATTATCATACCCTGTCACTAGGAGGAAAGTAGTAAGCATATATATTTAAATTTATAATTAGGAAATAATTATTGGGAGATTGAGAAACCTCTGGATCATTCATCTTAGCACTCATGATTTCCTGCATATGACGACAAACGTAGAATGCACATAGGTGGTCTTGTTTTTGCTGGTGGCACTACAAAAATAGAATTACATATATAGGTATAGTTAGTTCGAGAGGTATTATTATGAAGTGCGATATAGGATTATTGTGTTGTAGAGCGTCCCGAAAATCACGTCCTTTGTTGCAGTGTGGCACTCGATTCCTGCTTGTGTCTCCCTCCCCTAGTAACATAGGCACTGAATGACCTACGTGATTCCAAAAAGTTATCCTCGGCCATTTCAAATGACGGAAGATTACAATAGAGTAGTGTATGGAGTAAATGAGCATACCTGTTGAGTAGTTGTTGCACAAGGGTGAAGTTGTGGTTGTTGTTGAGTAGGGAATCAAGGTATATTACCTTGTTCCACTTTGGTGTAATGACTAAAAGGATCCAATCGAACTTATTCATGTATGTCACTATAGTCATTAAACCTAAGTTTGTGTTGCGTATAAAGTACAAATGAAATTTATATAGCAAGTAGTGAAGCACTTACCTCTGGTTGTAGGGCACCAATATGTAGTCCTTATCGCCCTGAGCAAGCAATCCCATCGTTATGAATTCCTCGACATAGGATGCATCTTGGGTGATGCATTGCGCAGAGATCAAATGTGGGTCGAGGAAACCCACTGGTTCCCGCGATTGCCGAGCTAGATGCATCATGTATCTATACATAAACAACGAGTTATGACATTTATCGGTATTACGTGAATGTAGAACTTGATTGTACACACTTACAGTGTCCAACATCGTAGAAGTGAGGCATCGAGGGCATCGAGGTTGAACAGTTCGAATAAGTCATCAAAGCCCACGACGAAGTAGCCCATCTTGTGGAGGAAATACTTCTTCAATAATTTAACGATGATTCCCGTAGGCTGGTTTGACCGCTGCTCGTTGGTCTTCAGCATGTACTAGGCATGCAAACTCTGGCAACCAATTCCAGTGTGGGCTAATATTGTGT
Source organism: Phyllostachys edulis (assembly GCA_036346405.1). NCBI lineage: Eukaryota > Viridiplantae > Streptophyta > Magnoliopsida > Poales > Poaceae > Phyllostachys > Phyllostachys edulis. The sequence continues at coordinate 41,900,934 of CM070556.1, forward strand.
TGGGGACCAACAAACTTCCGATGGATTATTTCCAGGGCTTGGGAAGCGCCTTAATGTTCTTCGATTTCAATTTGGCCTTAACGACTGGCCTGCTATACATCTTCCCAAGAGACGACTAGGGAACCGATACGTCGACACGCTTTTCTTGTTCCTTCAGCGTCTTCTCCACAGGAATCAATTCAGTGGCCTTCTGAAGCAGAGGTTGAGGTGGAGTCATCGAGGGTCCTGTTGGACAGGCATGGTCATGTTCCAATCACGACACTGCAAGGTAAAGGGCGATGTCCCTCTTGGGCCACTAGACATAAGTGTGCACGGCATCCCCTGTTATTATGATGTCTTCATTCGAGCGCTTCTCCAATGGGACGGCCATGAAATTGTCATGTACCATGTCCACTGAACTTGGCGTAACCCTACGCCAGTTGGGCACCATGCATCACTATCCCTTCCTAGCATGGATACGCCATCCCCCGCCTAGCCTCAACAGAAATGAACCCAACCAGCCTTACATGGAGCTTGTAGGGCGTGGGCTCCTACAAAACGATACACAATTAGCTAAAGCATCCTACAGGTCTATCTTGGATGTCTCAATGTTCCAAAGATGTACATTACCTGTATGTCATTGATAGGTAATTGGATGTCTCAATGTTCCAAAGATGTACATTACCTGTATGTCATTGATAGGTAATTGGATGTCTCAATGTTCAAAAAGTGGCGTGGACATGCAGCTACTCCGACGTTGAGGGGGACTGGCTCCCAAAATAACGGGGGTGCTTTGTGACTGGTTGAGGACTTGATTCATTTGTTCCTACAATGCTGTTATATGTCCTTAAAATTTTGTAGTAATCTTCGCATTAATCTTCTCTATCAACCGTTCCTCGTGCTCAGCCTTAGATCTCTTCCTACCCCTATATGCCTCGGAGTCGTCTGGGAATCCGTGCCTCCAAGGTACGTAAACCCCAAGGCCTCGTATGCGGCCCGGGTGCTCCTTGTTTTCCAGGGCCATGGATAGTATATCCTTCTCTCTAACTGCTTTGAAGGAGCCTTGGGAAGATTCGGTAGTCAATGTTTGCTGTAAGAGACCATCATGTTATTTTAGACCCTATGAAGTTATGGACTTATTAACAGCTAGGTAGTTCGACATATCTTACCAAACGTTGTGACACTTCCCCGTCTGCTGGGTTTGTGGAAGAGATGGCGCCCGAAGATGTAGCTGATGAACACTCTCTTAACCAGTTTCAGGCGTGCTCGCCTATGATCGCCACAAATGGCGGGGAGGCCTCCCACAAGATTGCGTCCTTGTACTGCCCGCCCATTGCTGGATTTTACCCATGTACCCAGTGGTGCCGAGTCTATGGGGGTGAGTGTTTCGTGTCTGGATAGCCTTGTGCGCCGCACTTTGCTCCTGAAATTTAGCCGTCGTCTTCATCCGCATAAAGATGTCCCATGTATCCTACGACACACAATGATACTTCGTGAAGGGCGTCCGATCCTTGTTCACATACTGTGTGACAAGCATGCTCTTGAAGGTCTTCCATGCTTTTCCCATCACGAGCAATGCCTGTCGTCGCAAGAGTCCCTGGACTTCTGTCGGGATCTCGAACGAGCCTGAAATTTCAGTCCATAGCTGGCCTCTCTCTACGTCCGTCAGAGACTTCCAGCTTAGTGTGGTGATGGGGACCCATTCCCTTCCAAGTATCCCACAGGTGGTCCAGAATGTTGCCACTGCTTTCTTGGGACACAGAAGGACCCCCCAGTGGTACTGACCTCTGTCATGGTCATTCGGCCCTCAGGCCTTTTCGATATTCCTCTGGCCTTGCGTACCAATTTCCTTGGAGATCCAAATGCATTCAGTGATGTCGATGATGGCGGTGAAGACGATGTGGATGACATCTCACTTACTTGATATCTATGGAAACTTTTTAGCAAAAGACAAAAGAAAATTTTCTTGATTGAAATAAGGACTGCATCAATACATGATATTACTGCAAGATTGTTGTTTATTGCTCTCAGATGTCGGGCTACTCAAGATGTATTCTTGGCCTCCTCGCCACTTGGGTCAAAATTCTATCACGAATTAAATATGACAATTACTTTGAATAAATTAGTCCTTGAGCTTTATAAAATCTTGTTTTTTCTAATCTGACACATTAAAACAAATCATCAGTTGAGAGTTCACTGTCAATATTTCATTTGAACCGACTATACAATATTTCAATTGATAGGAATATAAACAATGACTGAACAATAATCACAGTGAACCACAGTCAACCGACGCTACCAACAAAATGGAGTGAAATGACCAGACATCATCAACGTAGTGAAACAGAGTGATCTGATGAGCATGAATAACATGACACAATATTAGAGAAACAATAAGTTAACTTCTAGCTCAAGACCAATTTATATCCAATTGTCATATTCAAGTATCACAATGACCCCAACTCTTCATCGAGCTTTAATCTGAACCCACAACATTAGTAAGCAATATCTCCCAGTGCTAGAGTCAATCAAATCAACATAATTGGAAACTTCTACTAGCACAACACATCTACTGACTCAAGCAAATTAGACCGAAAGCTATACATGTTTCCTCTACTGCCATCATCCAAGTGACATTATTGGCTTAGATATGGAAATTTGAGACCAACCTACACAATCCAAAGTAGTGAGCTTGTACTTGGACGAGAAGCGTGGATGAAGAGGGAGTCGAGGTCAGGGTTGGTGGTGGCGGCATCGAGGTCGGGGGTCGCAGAGGGAGTACGCCGACGTGGGGTGGAGGAGGCACGGAGATGATGGTGGCATTAGGGAGGAGGATGGCACGGGGACGATTGTGCGGAGAGAGGAGGCTCAGGAGGAACACGTGAAGTAAGGGCGCTTGGGAGGCGGACGGGCGAGTGAGGACTGAGGAGTAAGGCGCAAACCCTAGTGAGGGCCCTACTTATAAAGGGATATCACAGATGGTTCTATTAAATAACTGTCTGTGATATTCTATATCACAAACGGTTCTCTTCCAAGACCGTCTGTGAAAAGAGCATATCACAGATGGTTCCCTAATAGAATCGTTTGTGATAAGCGAGGATATAACAGACGGTTCTATTAAGGATCTGTCTATGATATGCTCTATCACAGACAATCCTGGAATAGAACCGTATGTGATATTGCATATCACAAACGGTTATTTAATAGAACAGTCTGTGATATCCCTTATCAGCTAGCCTCAGAAAATGCTAGCCATTCCCTCTGAAAACAAGAAAGCAAAGGTACAAAAAATGCTAGCCATGCCCTCTGAAAACAAGAAAGTAGATACAATCACAGATGAAATAATTTCTTAATTAATTATTGAATCAATTACAATGGAATAATTTCTTAATTACATGCTGAGTTTCTTAATTATAATGGAACAATTTTCCAAATAGGTGTCAATGGAACAATTTTCCAAATAGGTGTTCACCGTGTGATATTATTCCACTTGGCTATTTTTTTTTTAAAAAATAGCACTTCACGATGATCGACACGCATATATCTAGCTTCCTCATGTCAAATTGATTGTACTCTTCATCATCCATGACATTCTTAACTCTGATAATCCTTCTTTTCCCATGAAGAACTACGTCACGATTCTTATTTATCGGGTCCTTTACATAAAACAATTGAACAACTTGCTTAGCAAGTATGAATGGTTCGTCCTTGTATTCAACACATTCGAGGTCCATAGTAGTGATGCCGTACTTATCGATTTTCACACCCTATGGAAGTTTGACCCAATGGCACCGAAACAGGGGATCTTGAAAAGTACGTAGTCGAGCTCCCAAATCTCCTATACGAACCCATGGTAGGAGCTCAACCCAACGGTATTTAACACATCTATGCGGACACCGCTGTTCTGGAATGTGCTCTTCCTATCCTAAGCTGTCGTATAAAATGTGTACTCATTTATGTCGTATCCTTGCCATGTCACAATTGTAATTTTGGGCCATTTTGCCAACCATGGCAGCATATCATCACTTGATGACCTCCCAGTGAATCACACTTTTATCCATTCGTTGAACAGACAGTTGTGCTCTCTCGTGATCCAAACCTCCGACCGGCTTGGATTCTGTTGGCGTACCATGTCTTTGTGCTTGTCGATGTATTGGGACATTTCGATCATGTGTTGTAAGACTGTGAAATGGGCTTGAGCGTACGTATCCAGATCGAGAGTGATTGCTTTCCTTTCAATGGTCCTAATACCCTCCAGAACATCTAGTCCTTCGAGATCAATGACCTTCTGAGCAATTGAGTTAAAGAAATAACACAGCCTTATGATTGCCACTCAGACCTTGTTTGGCAAAATACTCATAATTACAATAGGAAGCATTTGTGTTACCAGCACATGATAATCATGAGACTTCATAACAATTAATTTCAAATCTTCCATAGAATCGAGTTTCTTCATACTGGCGGATTAACCAGATGGAACTTTCAGACCATGCAAGCTATGGCATAGTTCATTTCTCTCAGCCTTGGACAGAGTGTAGCAAGCTGTGGGAATGTATGTTTGTCCTTTATCGGTCTCTTTTGGTGCTAACTTGGTCCTTACGTTCATATCAACTAAGTCACACCATGCGTTGACACCATCCTTTGTTCTGCCACTAATGTTCAGTAAGAGATCAATCAAGCTATCACATACATTCTTCTCCACGTGCATGACGTTGATGCAGTGATGGACTTCTAAGTGATCCCAATAAGGTAAATCCTAAAAAATTAATCGCTTCTTCCAGATGTTCTTCTAATGGGTCCTCAATTTACGTCCCTTTCCAAGCACAACATCAATATCCTTAACCATATCAGAGACCTCTTTCCCTCTAAAAGCCCTTGAGCTGAACTGTCCTCCTTATTTCCGTCGAATTATTTTTTCATCCTACGGTATGGGTGATACCTGGGAAGGAACTCACAGTGACACATGTACACAGTTTTGTACGAGTTGTTTAGCCACACACTCTCGGTACCATCTAATTAGTACAGACAGGCTTTGGTCCTTTTGTACTGAACCTCAATAGGTTACCAAGAGTAGGGAAATCATTGATGGTGCAAAACAACATGGCGTTTAAAGTGAAGTTCTCTCGTTTGTACGCATCCCATACTTGTACCCCTTCATTCCACAATGTCACAAGATCTTTCAGCAATGATACTAGGTACACATCAATATCGTTCCTAGATTGCTTCGGCCCTTGGATAAATAGTGACATCAAAATATACTTCTACTTCATAAACAAGCAAGGAGGAAGGTTGTACATACATACATTCATGGGCAAGGTGCTATGTCGGCTGCTCATGTTAACGAAATGATTCATTCCATCTATACTCAACCCAAACCATATGTTCCTCAGTTCCGCACCGAAGTCTTTGAAGATCCAATTGAAGTTTCTCCACTAGGCAGAATTAGTAGGGTGTCTTAGCTTTCCATCATTCTTATGCTCCTCTGAGTGCCAACGTAGCAATCTTGCCTCCTTTCAGTTCGCAAATAAACGTTTCAAACGGGGGATTATAGGCAGGTACCACAACACCTTAGTCGGAGGTCCTTGCTTCACCACAATGCCCTCGCCGTCATCGAAGTGATTTTTATGCTTGTATCGGGATGCTTTGCACACCGGACATACATGCATGTATGTATACTCTTTACGATAGAGGATACAATCGTTCGGATATGCATGTATTCTTTCTACTTCCATTCCCAATGGACAAAGAACCTTCTTGGCTTGGTAGGTGGTTCTGGGCAACACGCTCTCCTCCGGAAGGATGTCAAATAGGAGACCTAACAATGCCGTGAAACTCTTGTCGGACTAACCATTGCTTGCCTGTAATTTCAGCAGTTCAAGCATGGATGACAACCTTATGTATTCCAGCTTGCAGCTAGGGAAAAAGGTTTCCTCGAGTCCTCCATTAAGCCCTCAAACTTACCAAACTCTCTCTCACTATAGTTCTCTTCTGCATCTCGTAGCATCTGATCCACATTATCATCGTGCGACCTATCCTCATCGAAGGCATAGTCCACATCCGGCATATCATTGTCTCCCTCGATGATGTTACTACCTTCCGGTATAATCTGTTCTTCACCGTGACTGGTCCAACATGTATACTCCTCTTTGAAACCCCATCGAATCAAGTGCACTTCGATCTGCACTGGGTTGGTAAATATTTTCATATTATCGCAATCAATGTATGGACAGTATATAAATTTTATCCCCTTCTTCAACATATCCTACTTGGCAGCTCTTCTAAAGGCAGATATGCCAACAATGTACTCTTCACTCACACGGTTCTCAATGTACATCCAGCTTCGATCCATCTACGGTACGCACGTAACAAATTAGTGTTAAATTAGATTAATACACGCAACTACTCTTCCTATTGACCAAACATACTACAAATTGAATAGCGATTAACCGTGGGCAAATATAGAGGATTATAGATCATTACCCTTTCGAGCTCATGATGAAGATCCCAAATATCCCACAAGATCCTCCTCTCTTTATTCCTCCTTCCCTTCTCCTCTCTTTCTTCCCTTCCTTCTCCTCCCTGCCTCCTTCCTTCCCTTCCTCCTCTGGCTGGGACTACACTGAGGTGGCGCAATGGGGAGGAGGCTGTAGGGGTGGAGGTGCAAGGGGCAGGGGGTATTTAATGCTCATATATCACAGACGGTTCTTATTTAAAACCGTCTATGACGTATGCAATTATCATAAACGATTCTAGTTACAAACTGTATGTGATAATTACGTATCACAGACGGTTCTAGACATCGCTACATATCACAGACGGTTATTATGGATAACGGTCTGTGATAATTACAACACAAATGGTTCCATAGGAACTGTCTGTGATGAGGCGTCCAGTATAGCCTATTTTGTAGTAGTGCTTTTAGCCACGAAAGTCGGGACAATGCAAAAGCGACACAACTCAAAGCAACACTCGCTGAAAAAAAAAATCAATAATACACCTAAAAAACATGCAATAACAGTACATCAACATCACACAACTCAATACCACTCCTACGCGCAAACCCAATACAATTAACCCCTCTTCACCGGGCAATCCACTCGTTGTGCATCAAACATCCATAACGTTTACCCGTGTAATCCAAATATTGCAAAATCTATATTTTTTTGGAATATACACAAAATTGTCGACACTTTCCTAGCGACGCAAATTCTCTGATTAAGCCATCTAAATCCCCGTTTGTTTACCCTGAATGTCAAACTGGAATATTATAGAACAACAGACTTCACAATTTTATATCTATTTTTCTACCACATGAAAACTAGCAAACCATGCCACTTCTGGAAACTACAAATAATTATATAAATAAACCTAGTTATGACCACAATTCAATTCTACCATCTACTGCACGTAAAAGAGGAAACTACACAAGTGATGTTAACGGCGATGAAGTTCTAGACAGCAGTACTCCAGAGGCCATAACTTTTCAACTCCTAAACCAAAACTAATGATCGTGAACTCTATGGAAATATTAGGAAATTATCTACACCTTTCCTAACATGGAAAAATTATGAAACTGGACAGAGATACCCCAAACCTCCCCCGCTAGGTTCTGCATCAATCTAACAATAAAACAAAGTTCTCCAGATCGTTACCCCACGAAATTAGATGATCAACAAGGTTGGATCACAAAGTCCTACTTTTATCCTCTTTCTTTCCTTCCTTCTTCCCTCCTGGTTACTTGCTGGCCTTTTGCTCCTCCTTGCTCCCTTCTTGATAGTAGCAGTGGCTCGGTAGTGGCTCCGACTACCAGTAGGGCAGTTAGGCACTGCGGTAGTAGCTACGGTGAGCAACAGGGAGTTGTGATAGGGCAAGCGATGCTAGGGGCTGAGTAGGGATGGCTGGCATAGGCAGGGGTGGTGGTAGTCGTGTAGTAGGGGCGATGGCGCTACGCAGCAGGGGAAATTGAGCTAGCACAGCAGGGGCGATGTCGCAAGGGCAGGTAGGGGCTAGGGTTGGCGTAGGGTGCAAGGGCGGCTAGGGTTGGCAGCTGGCTCCTCCTCTCCTTCTTATTTGGGTGGCCGGAACCCCTTTCTGAGTCCAACTCGGACTCGGTTGGGGCCTAATCCGACTGAAATACCTCCCCTTTCCCATCTCATTTCTTAATTCTTTCGCAAAGCCAAAATCATATTTCTCTTTTCTCATCCGTCTTGATTAGCTTTCAATTTAAAACAAGATATTACATATGCTTTACCAGCATATCGTATTCCATAACTAATGTGCTTCATCAGCATATTGGCATTCACAATGACCATGCTTTACCAGCATGTCGCAAATCACAATCACCATGTTTACCAAACATGTTTTAGTTCACAATTTTAATACAATAAAACTAACTAGTGTGACTTTCTTCAGAATGCTAATAACCAGGGGCACAACTATTCGAATAGATTTAAAAACTCTACAAAAGTTGTACATGTGGATGTCATGGAGATATGCTCCTATTCTCCATGGAGGATTTGGCCGACAGCAAGCTTAAAAGGTGGCGGCGAAATAGGGTCAATGATGCAGCGCGTTCGGGTGGCTCTCCGACGAAACCAAGGTGCACACGAGGAAGAATGCGGAGTTGCGATGCTGATGCGGTGGTCACGGTCGACTATGAGCCCTTGTAGTCACCGGAATTGGTGAAGAACCGAGCTTCGGGTGGCGGAGAGGAACTCCAAAGTTGGGGGCTTAGGGAGAGGGAGAAGTGAGGGGGTGAGGGGTATCAGGGTCGGCGAGAAGAGGTGGAGCCGAGGCGCTCTTTTATAGGGCGAGGGCTGCATAGTTTCGTCGTGTCGCGCAAGAAGGCCGAAGCGGAGCGGCGACGGTGATTGAGGAATTAGGGGTGTAAAAGGAAAGTGAATAATTGAGATGGATGCGGTGATGGATGGGTGCAATAATGCGCGTGATTTGGGAGAGAATAGGGGAGGGAATCGCTGGGTGAGCGAGCTTCAAATGCGCGATAATGGCGGCGGCTGTTTGTCTCTACACGAGAAAGAAGGAGGCGAGGGAGGAAGATGACGCGGCGGGCCCACGCGTCGGTGACGGCAGAAAAGGGCAAGGGAGCGCGACCGTCAGATTTAGATTTGACGGCCCGAAATGGGCGCGCGGGGAAGAAAATGGGGAGCGGGCTGGCTCGGTGGTGATGGGCCGAAATGGGCCATGGCTGCGGTGAAATAGGAATGGGCCGAGATGGTTTCGGCCCAAGAGGAGATTAGAATTTCAAAATGATTTAACATTATAAATAATTCGGTTAATTCAAAAAGGGTTTAGAAAATAGCAAATAAAATCCAAAAATTCTAGAAAAATTCACAAAAATTCCTAGAGTTCTTTTGGACTTAAATAAAATGTTTCCAACTATTATTTAGTAATAGTTTTTGCACATAAATTTATTTTGGCTTTAAAATATTTAGGAAAAAGCTTTTAAAATCCAAGAAAATTCTAGAAATTAATTAAAATTTTATTTTTCAACTTTAACTCAAATAAAACTTCAAACACTTTAATAAATTTTATTTTTGGCTTTAAAAACTCCTGAAATTAAATAAGAGCAAACAAACTCTTTTAAATTTCGAAAATCCAATAAAATAATAACTTTATTTATTTATATTTTGGTAACAGCACTTTGGGATGTTACAGGATTCATCCACCGGATCAAATTATTGGACATCTTTATGAGTGAGTTGCTTGCTCCAAGTACCATAATCTGAGTCTCTACCCCCATTCTGCATTTGTTGCTTGTTTTATACAATGTGACATTTCACACGCATTGTTTGATGCGAGTTGGGTTAATATCATGCATGAGGAGTTACAAACTTTTGAGAGGAACAAGGTTTGGAAGCTAGTAGAGCCTCCTAGTGGTTATAATGTGATAGGAACCCGTTGGGTGTTCAAAAACAAACAAAGTGAGGATGGCTTCATTGTTAGAAATAAGACTAGGTTGGTAGCTCAGGGCTTTAGCTAAGTTGAGGGGTTATATTTCGATGAGACCTCTGCTCCTGTAGCTAGATTAGAAGCAATCCGCATCTTGCTTACATTTACTACATCTAAATGATTTTGGTTGTATTAAATGGATGTCAGGATTGCTTTTCTTAATGGGTATACAGTTGAGGAAGTGTATGTCAGACAACCCCCTGGGCTTTAAGGATCCCGGATACCCTCATCATGCCTTCAAGCTATTCAAAGCCTTGTATGGTCTTAAGCAAGCCCCTAGAGCATGGTATGATAGGCTTTAGACCTTCTTGCTTATGAATGACTTTGATATGGGCAAGGTAGATAAGTCTCTTTTCATTTTTAGGCATGGCAATGACTTCCATGTTGCTCAAATATTTGTGGATGATATTATCTTCGGTGGTTCTTCTCATGCTCTTGTTTCTAGTTATTTTGAGACCATGTCCAGGGAATTTTAGATGAGCAAGATGGGAGAACTTAACTACTTTATGGGGCTTCAAATCAAGCAATTCAAGGAAGGCACTTTCATCCATCAGACGATGTACACCAAGGACCTCTTGAAGCGACACGACATGAGCGATTGGAAGTTGATCACCACTAAAATGGATCTAGACGAGGAAGGCCAAGCCGTGGATATCAATGTGAGTACCACAGCATGACTGGCTCCCTTCTCTACCTGACAACCTCAAGACCTAACATCCACTTCCCCATCTACATCTGTGCAAGGTTTTAGGCGTCCTAGAGGTCTTCTCATCGTCAAGCCGTCAAGTGCATCTCTAGGTAGCTCCAGTCCACCCTCCAATATGGCGTTTGGTATTCATGTTCTTATTCTCTCTCTATTCGTGTAATACCTCGTTAAATCTTTAGAACTATATTTGAATTTCAACCGTTTTAATAGGAATTAAAAAAGGATTTAAGAATTTCTCTTGAAGGGGGATTAAATCTTGGGCCAAAGGCCCATAACCTTGGCCCATTAGGGGCAGCCAAAACCCCTAGGGCTACTATAGCACACTTATGATACAAAGGCTCGCCGCTGCTTTATTCTGATCTTCTTGCCATTGCTATAGTACTCACCACCTCCCTTGCTACTATCCAAGAAGAAGGAGGGAGGGAGAAGAACCCTTCGGGTGCTGCCGGCCAAGGAGACACTACTAGGAATCCGTATTTTCCCGAGTGCCCAAAACACTCGGGAAAGTCCCCAAAACATTTGGGAACATAGTTCCCGAAGGCCGACCGTTGGGAAAAACCACTCGGGATAGTTTAGTCGGGAATCAAACTGGTTTCCCGAGTGTTTTGAGATTTACACTCAGGAAACATAACTTTCCCGAGTGTTCTAGATTACACTCGGGAAACATAAAACACTCGGGGAGAAATAACTTTCCCGAGTGTTCAGAATTACACTCGGGAAAGTAGGAAATTGTCCTGAGTGTATTTTTCATATTTACACTCGGGAAATCTAGCCACGTGACGACCCAACACACATGCAGATTCATGATTTTCCCGAGTGTTTGGCAACTAAGGGCACTCGGGAAATACCTGAACAGTATATGCATCAATTTTGTACGTACAATGCATTTCATTTTAAACTGACAGGAAACTCAGTAATCAAACAGAGTATACATTCCACAGCAAGAAAAATACCACCAATTAGGCACAAATCATTACATATATAAATTCGACAACAATATTGACATAATGTTCGAAGTACAATGTAATACATCAACTCTGCCACAGATATGGATAATCCCTTGCCGGCTTACATAGAATGAAATCTAAGTAGATAGGGATATACCGAGTAACTAGATGCGCAAAAGAGATACTAGAGTATACATGTTATATAACTTGATGCTGAAGCTTGTGACATTTGCCTTTTGATAGCTTCTTTGTAAGTCTTGTGCTGATAGGTCAATGTTGTCTCCAGCAAATCCTTCAGAGGGGTCTTTGGGTTCCAGCCTACAGGTAATCAACATTTGGTCATTAACCACTAGTTAAGGTCTTACGGGCAACATAGCCAGAACACATTATTGCACAGAGTAATACCAAGCTGCCTGTTAATTACAGTCATGTTAGGAATTCTCTTATCACTATCATTGTAACACCCCAGCCCAACATGAGCTTGGAATGCTACTAAACTAACAATATAACAAATTAAAACAAAGACTTTTTTTCTAAATTTCGGCAGAACCTCCTTTGTATAGCTAACTATACCAGAGGTTCCAAATGTTAAAACAAATATCATAATTAAACAATCCAACATCAAGCATAATCGATAGGCATTCAAGATATGCTAATCAACTAGAGCATAAACAAAGGTATCCAAAATGTGCTACTCAACACTATTACAAATAATCCAACACATAAAGCATAACCATAACAAATCCTTTAAGCAGATTGCTCATTTATTAAGGAGTGATCTAAAATTTAATTAACTATAATAGATTCGTGGCAGTGTGTGTGTTCGAACATAAGACTACTCTCTCCCATGCTTGTCGTTCTTGTAAGGGGTACCTAAAAACCACAAACAAAGCAAGAGTGAGTCCACAGACTCAGCAAAGTACTAATAATAAGACATTATAACACACCATTATAACATCAGCATCCATTCTCAAATCTTTACCACACATCATGTCATATGCTTATGCAATGCTCAATGCAACCTTTCTCTTTAACTATTTTTGCATTTTACCGGTAATACAAGGTATGTGTGGATATCATGGGGATATGCTCATGATCTTAGGATGATGAAACAATTGGCAATGTGGCTTTTGGTTTGAAGTTTCACGCGTTTTCGATAAAGTTTGGATCTGTCGGTCGTGGTCCGACCGCTTTTATCTTGAATGTTGATATAAGTGCTGATTTGATTTTGGGATAGGTCATATCCATATTTGTTAATGCATATATGTTGCATGATGCATGTTTTCACTAACGTGGGTCATGTTGTGAAGAACTTGTTCCCGAATTCATGTTTGCTTGTCTATTGCTGTGCAGGTGGCTTGCAGGTCAATGACGGTCAACGGGGAGGCGGATCGGGACTAAGCTTGGAGAGCTGAGGTCCAGAATGATCATGGATGCCGGGTGAGGTCATGTGACTCAAGCGTGGCGCAGAATGGACAAGGATGACCGAACGTGCAGTTCGGTGCGACTGGTTGGATCAAGCGGCGCGGGAGTCGTTGCAAGTGCTCAGTGGTGCCGGTGGGATCCGGACGGGAGAGACTTGACGACATGGAGCCGTTGATCAACCTACACGTGGCGAAGCAGGCGATTGCTTCAACAGATGGACTCGGTCTTTTGGAGAAGGATCGAGAAGGGGTATTTTGGTAATTTTACCAAATACCGCCTTGGTGACCTTTTGACTAAGCCACGGCACGGGTCGGCGCATGGTGAAGCGGTTTAGATCAATCGACGATGAAGACGGTGCTTTGAGATGCGTGCGTGTGTGTTCCGTTGTTGTTGGGCCCTAACGGAAGCCCATTAGGGTAAATCATCTAGAAGGTTTTTAGGGTTTGTTGTTGCCCTATAAAAGGAACTATAGATGGGTCATTTAGGGTTGCTGCTGCTGGAGAAAATTCAGGCGCTTTTGGAGGGCTGCGGCGCCCTGCAGACCAAAAAAAATAGCCGGCGGCGCCTTGTCTATTCCCCCGGGCGAAAACGAGAAAACTTGGCGGCGTCCGGTTCCTTGAGGAGCTTTTGAGCGGCGGCTCTTGGGTGTGTTTGTAAACCATTTTTGACTCTTGCGTGTAAGAAACCCAGTACACTGGTTGATTTGATGTTGCAGTGAGTGAATCTGGATGTTTCTTGCTTCATGTTTTTATTTAGGTGCTTTTCATTGTTGCAACTGAGTTTTGAGTTTGATTGCCTGCAAGTTGTTGCTTTCCTGTTTTATTGCTTGTCGGCCTGTACCGAGGGATCAGAAGATCTGTGTGTGGCTTGCTGCTCGATAGTATTGCTGTGGCTGTAGTTTGTTTTATTGCCATTCCTGTTAGGCTGCAGCTTTTTTGTTTATTCTTTGTCATTTTGCTTTGTTCGGATCTGTTGGCGTCCTTTAGTTTTTGTACAATTTGCAATTTGAATCGCCGGGCGATTTCTTTGGTTTCTTTGCCTACTGCTCATCTGAAAGAAATCGGCCTTGCAGAATCCGCCGAAAAATCTGGAGCTCTCGCCTTCGCTTTTCCTTCCGCAAAATAGATGCTTAGGGCAGCAACTGTAGTCTCGGGTAGGCGGAGACCGGATCCTCGAAGCGCATTGAGTCGATCAAGAGAACTAGAAGCCTCATGGCGGCGCAGATACTCGTAAAATCGAGCCGCGATGCACGCCATCAATGATCTGAAGTTCTGTTCTTGCGTGAGTGTTTGATCTTGGTGTAAGCCTTTTGCTTGTCAATCTGTGTTTCCAGGAGGCCGGCTCTGTTTGCTTTGACAAAAATCTGAGCGCCTATGCATCAAGTTGATCCTATTTTTGTAGCATGTTGTGGCCGGCAGAAAAAGGAGCCGATGGCAGCGTCCTGTCATGCCCGCAAAATCCTGGTTTCCTCGGCGGCATGAGGCATCATCTGTAGACCGAAAAAAACAGGGCTGGTTGCTGTTTGTCTATGCGTGCGAGTTCGGTTCTATGTATTAGCTAGCAGCTTAAATCTTTTGGATTTGGTTATTTCCGTTTCCACCAGCGAGTTTTTTTGTGCCGACCTGATTGAAGCTGAGCAAGGACCTGCAGAGGAACATCGGTTGGCTGTTTGGTTTTGTTGTGAGCTGTTTTTGATCTTTTACTTCGAGGTTTGAACGGATTCAACACAGATCATCCGCTGTGTCTGTATACAGATCTTCATAGCTTTTATAGCTATTAGAGTGAAAGTAGTGTTGAGTTCGATCGAGGTGAAAAATAGAGAAAGCGTCTATTCACCCCCCCCTCTAGTCGCCTTTCCGGTCCTACAATTGGTATCAGAGCCAAGTTTGCTCTTTTGTGATCTTTACTGATCTTTGAGCATGGCGACAAATATGAGGACTTGTGAGCGTTTCCTTGCATCTTGTCGTGGTTCTTTTACCCATGGTGTTGGTCGTAACAAGACATTTGAATGTATGATAAGTCTAATGGCGATGGAGGAGGAAGTGTCTTGTGATATTTGTGGCGAATCCTTTTGTTTTGATTGTCCTAGTTTCAGGGATGAGTCACTTTTAGAGCCCAAGGAGAAGAAGCCCAGTGGCGTATATGCAGCAGCTTTTGAGGATGAACATGATGGAGAGGATTTTGATGATGAGCTTTTTGATGATAGTGATGACTCTTATGAGGACGATCCCCTACTTGAGCTAAGCAAGGTGAGCAAAGAAAAACTTGTAAATGTCTTATATTCATATGATCTTAAACTGCTTGCTCTTTGGAAGAAAGTAAAATTGTTAGAAAAAGAAAAGGATGATTTGTCTCATGAGCTCTCGGAATTAAAAACCTCCATGAATGCTTATGATTCTTTGCTTATAGACATGGAGAACTTGAATAATTCACTTGCATGCCTAAAGTCTGAAAATGAATTGTTGAAATTAAATGCTTCTATGCCATGTGATTCTTGTATTGCCTTACATCATGAGCTTGACAATGCTAAGTTAAAAATAGGCAATCTTAGATCTATGGGTAGAAATGATTGTGATTCTTGTGTAGGCATGCTTGCTGATATTGAGAAGCTTAAATTGACTAATTCCATGCATCTTGAGCAATTAGAAAATGCTAGGGCTGAGATTATTGAAATTGAAGCTAGGCCTTGTAGCATGTGCTTAGAACATGAAAAATTGCTTAAGGATGGTTTAGTCTCTTGCAAGAATTGTGCTTGTTTAGAAACTGAAATTGATGCTTTGAACTGCATGCTTAACTCAAAAGCATCATTAATTTCTTGCACATCTTGCATTTCTTTGAAGAGCGAAATTGGGTCTTTGCGCGATGATATGAGCGCCAAGTCATGTGACTCTTGTATTTGCCTTCACTCCGAGATTGATGTTTTTAAGATTTCTCTTGCATCTTTGCATTCGGAGTTGGAGTCTTTTTGTGCTAAATGTGAGTCACTTGATGTTGGTTTTTGTGGCATCACTTTGGATAGCTCTTCTTTGGTGAGTTCGACTCTTTTGGACTCTTCTTGTGTTGTCCAACGGATTTCAAAAGACAAATGTGCTTCTTTCTCAAATGGTACTAAATCTTCAAAAGAGAAGTACCATTGCACATTTTGTAAGAAG
Organism: Phyllostachys edulis; assembly: GCA_036346405.1. Lineage (NCBI taxonomy): Eukaryota > Viridiplantae > Streptophyta > Magnoliopsida > Poales > Poaceae > Phyllostachys > Phyllostachys edulis. Next base: position 41,917,112 of record CM070556.1, read on the forward strand.
AATAGACACACTCTTGGGTTTTCCTTTCACCGTTTGAAACATGAGCGTCGAGTGCGTCGTCGTACCTCTAGGAACACACATAGCCTTTCTCATGGCATGTGTGGGTCTAGTGTCGATACGAGGACGAGTCATGATGCTAGTTCTTCCAGGACTTCTTCTTTGAGCCATAATGGTGCTTCGTCCTCTCGGACCGTGTCTACTAGTAGACCTCTACACCATTGCTCATTTTGTGGGAAGAATGGACATCATGTGGATTTTTGCTTTCGGCGTGCAAAACACTTGCGTCGAGCTCATGCTTCTAAGTCTCCTAGTGGGCATAGTCTTTCTCATGACATGCACACTAAAGAGCCAAGCACGAGGACTCGCTTTGTTGATGGCTTCTTTGACACGTTTTCTAGTGGTGTCGGACAGCACAGTGGACATGGTTTGCATAATTTTGGTTTTGGTCCACGAGCTGCCCCGAGGCAGGATTTCCGCCATTGTCCAAGAGGTGGACCTCGTTTTGTTCATCGAGATATACACCCACGGCGAGGATGTGTGAGTTCATTTGATGCTTCTGTTGGTTCTCATCATGGTGCTTTCAAGCTTGGCCATTGCCGCTTTTCTAGAGATGGATCTCGTTTTCATCTTCGAGTTGTCCACTCGCGGCGTGCCTCTAAGGATGAGATTGGATCTTCTTGCATGGACCATCATTTGCATCATGCTAACTCACATAATGGTTCGACTGCCTCCAGTGGTGGTGTGTCCAAGGTTTGGGTTCCCAAGCATTCGCTCTCTAACCCTTCGGGACCCAAGACTCGGACACCTTGCCTCTCTCATGTGTAGGTACCAAGAACGCGGGTTGGAGAACATGGACTTAAAGATTCCAATCTTTTGCTTCATCACGTGATCAGAACACTTGTTGGTTCTCCACCCTCATGATGGCCTCCAAGAGGCATGTGCTTTAACGATCGGCATCTACACCTGTTTTGTGAGCAATCATATACCTTCATGTCCTTATCTTCATGATTATTTATACTTGGCATGTTGTGCTTGTTTTGTGCTCACTTGTACCTTATTGACATGTGTTAATCCTTTGATATCCTTTAGCATGCCTTTATCTTGCTTATATATCCATGTACTATATTGTAGTTTTTTATTTTCATGGTTATGTGAGCTGTTCTGTCATCATGAGCTTGTGCTGTTGTGTACATGATTTATCTTGCTCGTGTTGATGTTTGCTGTATGTATCCACATGTTAACTTGATATCCATGTCTTGTTCTATAACATGCTTTATGCTTACATGGTTATTGTGCCTTACTGTTAATTGTGGATGCATGAGTCTTGCCATAGCTTTCACTAGCATGCTTTACTTTCGACTGTATATATGATGGGTGATATGCTATGTGCTTGTTTGCTTGCTCCTATGCCTTATTGTTGATTAAGGATAGTTTGAGCTTTGTCATGTCTTGGATAGCATGTGTTGCAATTGATTTGTCTATATTCATGCTCATATCCTGAACTGTTGATTATATGCTTAAATAAGCTTTGGATCATTTGCTGCTATCCTTGCTAGTCATGTGTCTTGGTACTGTTTCCCTAGATATTGTTTCACTAACCCAGTACCAAGGCATAGACTTTTTCTGTCTCTTTGGTGTAGTCTTTCAGTTGAGAAGAAGAACATGTGGTCCAACAAGTGTTATCACCCCAAGCTGTTGGTTCTTCTTCATTTGTGCCTTCAATGATGACTATCACTTCTCGGAGACGAAGGAATTTGAGATGAGGATGATGGGTGAGCGCAACTACCTTCGAAGCTTCAAGGATTGGATCTTCATCTATCATGACTACATCTCACCGCTTAGCAAAGGGACTCGAGTTCAAGCTTCTATACCCTACATTTGTGTATGGTATCCCTAGTCTACCTTGCATAGCATCTGTTTTGTGTCAGGTGTTGGGCTTGTTGTGTTCAGGGTAGATAGGAGGCTCTGTTCTACCACGTGTCTTTTCTAGGCACTCTTCTTATCCCTTGGTTTTCTAGGATGCACTCTTCTCACAGCCTAGGTCGAGCTTGTCTCCCAATCACTAGTGTTAGCAGGTTTTTGAGTTGCCCGTAAGCTTTTTAGTGTTGGTGTTTCGCTCCCTAGCTTTTCGAGTTGCTGTCCCTAGAGATCGTGTGGCGTTTGAGGTTTTGTGCTAGTTTTTGCGGAGTCCAAGGCCTTTTTGGCAGATCTCCCCTCAAAGCTTTTTGACCCAACAAGGTTTGCCACCTTGAGATGCGAGTAAGGGATAATTTATCCCTATGGGTTGGTTTGAGGGGGAGTTGGTTCTTTTCGGAACTTTCTTAGTTCTTTTCTGAACCTTTTCTGTTCATCTGAACTTTCCTTGTTCATTTGAGCTTTTGTGGATCTTTTCTGATACCTTCTTCAAGTGGTATCTTCTTCGGATCGTTTTGATCCTTTTTGATCTTTTTAGGCTTTTACATCTTTTTGTGCATCTCATTGTACCATATTGCATACATATGAAAAATCCAAAAAGATGCATTGTAATATAAGCTTTACCGCTTCTTTCTTTTAATTAATGAAGCTTTGCTTTTTACCCTCTTGAGCTTTAGTATTTCAATTCTTGCTCAAGATCGTGTCTAGTTCTTTCACTTGCTAGAATTATCATGCTTTTACATGTGCAGCAATGTCTTTGCTAAATGAGCTAGAACTGTTAATTAACTTGAACTGAAAATTGCTATTTGTGGATCTTTTAGCTAGTTGCACAATTAGTGATCCTTCTGTGACATTGGCCCTGTCAAAATTACTTTATTAGCTCTGGAATCTAGAATTGAACATCTTTGAGCTTTCAGTTCATTAAAGAATCTAAAATAGCCCTTGTGCAAAATGGAAAATGATCTCTTTTGTGCGAAAAAACTGATCTCACCAATTCTTTCTCATGAGATGGCTTGCCATTGTACTAGGCATGAACTCAGGGGGAGTTTTGGATGACCTAGACCACTCTTTTAAGCTTTTGTTGCTTGAGATGGTCGCGGCAAGGCTTGAGATCTAGCACATGGCTAAAAATACAAATTGTCAAAATTGGTTGAAGCTTAGGAAGAGGTTGTGGATGGCTCCTAGTCCAGGACCTTCTTTACTAAGATAGACCTTTAATCAACTTGAATATTCATTGCAAATGAAAAATAGTTGAAATTTGGGCTTTTGACAAAAATTGAGCTAAATGATTCAATTTAGGACTTTTTGTCTCTAAGATGGTCTTTGCTAGCTTCTGGATCTCACAATGACATTCTGATATGGCCATCATCACTTTAGGATAACTGTTGTTGAATTTGCTAATTTTGATGCATTGCTTAATCTTACCCAACAACATGTGATATATTGAGCTCATTAGCCTAGCTTTGCTATATATGTCTTAACATGATCTTGCTAGCTTTGTCAAGCTTGTTGTATCTTGAGTAATGGTAGAAATGCTAGCCTGTTCAATTGAGTAATCTCCAAAGCTTCTTTTACCTTAAAAATTGAAAAATCAAAATAAAAATGAAGCCACTCCATTGCATTTTATGCATGCTCTTTCTTTTGCTTCTTCCTTTCTTGTGCATTTGTCATCTCTGGATGAGAGGAAGGGATGATTCTTTGATGAATCCATTGTCAAAGGGGGAGAAGATATAGAGAAAATGTAATGTTAATAAAGAGCGTTTTGGTTATGGGGGAGTAGTTTTGTAAGGGGGAGAAATGAAGAAATTGAAAATTGAATATTCTCTCTTTTAAAATGATGATCATAGTGAGGGGAGCATTCATGCATTCATATTGCATTCTTTTGGTCTTATTGCCTTTTCTGAACTTGAATTACAAATCTTGAAGACTCACAATGATCTAAGGTCAAATAGAACAATTGTTCTTTCATATGGACCTTAAGTGAGATTTTGTCGATTCTTTGGAAATTGAAGCTTTTGTGCTTTCTTTTGCCTTATCTCACTTGTTTATGCTATTCTGAAGCCAGCTTGGTCATTTCCATTGCTTTCTTTTGCTAATGGACCAAGTTGTGCCTTTGTGCGAAAACTGCGAGTATTTTACTTTTCAAACCACAAACTTACATTTTCTGAGAGATTGCCAATGTGTTCATCAAGGGGGAGATTGTGGATATCATGGGGATATGCTCATGATCTTAGGATGATGAAACAATTGGCAATGTGGCTTTTGGTTTGAAGTTTCACGCGTTTTCGACAAAGTTTCAGACCTGTCAGGTCAGCGGTGGTCTGACCGGCTTTTGTGCTGAATGTTGATATAAGTGGTGATTTGATTTTGGGATAGGTCATATCCATATTTGTTAATGCATATATGTTGCATGATGCATGTTTTCACTAACGTGGGTCAAGTTGTGAAGAACTTGTTCCCGGATTCGTGTTTGCTTGTCTATTGCTGTGCAGGTGGCTTGCAGGTCAATGACGGTCAACGGCGAGGCGGATCAGGACTAAGCTTAGAGAGCTGAGGTCCAGAACGATCATGGATGCCTGGTGAGGTCAAGTGACTCAAGCGTGGCGCAGAATGGACAAGGATGACCGAACGTGCGATTCGGCGATCGGTTGGATCAAGCGGCGAAGTCGTTATAAGTGCTCGATGGTGCGGTGGGATCCGGACGGGAGAGACTTGACGACATGGAGCCGTTGATCAACCTACACGTGGCGAAGCAGGCGATTGCTTCAACAGATGGACTTGGTCTTTTGGAGAAGGATCGAGAAGGGGTATTTTGGTAATTTTACCAAATACCGCCTTGGTGACCTTTTGACTAAGCCGCGGCGCGGGTCGGCGCATGGTGAAGCGGTTTAGATCAATCGACGATGAAGACGGCGCTTTGAGATGCGTGCGTGTGTGTTCCGTTGTTGTTGGGCCCTAACGGAAGCCCATTAGGGTAAATCATCTAGAAGGTTTTTAGGGTTTGTTGTTGCCCTATAAAAGGAACTATAGATGGGTCATTTAGGGTTGCTGCTGTTGGAGAAAATTCAGGCGCTTTTGGAGGGCTGCGGCGCCCTGCAGACCAAGAAAAATAGCCGACGGCGCCTTGTCTGTTCCCCCGGGCGAAAATGAGAAAACCTGGCGGCGGCCGGTTCCTTGAGGAGCTTTTGAGCGGTGGCTCCTGGGTGTGTTTGTAAACCGTTTTTGACTCTTGCGTGTAAGAAACCCAGTACAGTGGTTGATTTGATGTTGCAGTGAGTGAATCTGGATGTTTCTTGCTTCAAGTTTTTATTTAGGTGCTTTTCATTGTTGCAACCGAGTTTTGAGTTTGATTGCCTACAAGTTGTTGCTTTCCTGTTTTATTGCTTGTCGTCCTGTATCGAGGGATCAGAAGATCTGTGTGTGGCTGTGTTTTTTGTAAACCGATTCGATCTGCTTGGTGATGTGATGGAAGAGTTGAGTTTGGTTCCCTGTGGATGAGGAGATCGAGGTCTGTGCATGTGATGGCATGCTCTGCTCCTTGTGGATTGATGCGGTTTGTAGCGTAATGAGCAGAGTTGATCACCGGCCTGTTTTGCCTCTTGCGTGTATGATGTTTCTCTGTGCGGCGGCAACAGTTTGTGTGTGCGCCTGTACAGCTCCAGGACAGCCCGCAAAAACCGGATCGGAGGATCTGGCTTGCTGCTCGATAGTATTGATGTGGCTGTAGTTTGTTTTATTGCCATTCCTGTTAGCTGCAGTTTCTTTTGTTTATTGCTGTCATTTTGCTGTTCGGATCTGTCGGCGTCCTTTATTTTTTGTGCGGCTGCAGCTGAATCGGCCGGCGATTTCTTTGGTTTGCTGCCCAGCCTGCTCATCTGAAAGAAATCAGCGCCCGCAGAATCCGGTCGAAAAATCTAGAGGCTCTGGCTGCTGCTTTTTCCCTTCCGCAAAAATAGATGCTTAGGGGCAGCAGCCTGTAGTCTCGGGTAGGCAGGAGACCGGATCCCCTGGGAAGCGCATTGAGTCTCATCAGTAGAACTAGAAGCCTCATGGCGGCGCCCTGTATACTCGTAAAAATCGGAGCTGCAGTGGCTGCCATCAATGATCTGAAGTTCTGTTCTTGCGTGAGTGTTTGATCTTGGTGTAAGCCTTTTGCTTGTCAATCTGTGTTTCCAGGAGGCCGGCTCTGTGTTTGACAAAAATCGGCCTGTGCATCAAGTTGATCCTGTTTTTGTAGCGTTTGTGGCAAAAAAGTGTAATACCTCGGCCTACTTTCGTATGGCCCATGTGGCCCATGAGGAGTTGTGTGGTTTGCAAACCTACGAAGTTGGAAGGATGGAAGGTTTTTGTGAAGAATCTCTTATTTTGGATTTGAGTGTTTTGGGAGCAAAGTTGGAATTGCATTGTGAATCCTTGTTTTCAGTTGAATCGATTATTGAGGTTTGATTAAAATAAGTTGGGTTGCACGTCTCTACTTAATGGAGGATCTCCTTGTTATGATGAAGAGATCGACTGAAAGATGGAACAAGAGTTTCATATGTTTACGTGCAAGCTATGTGGTTTGGTCCCAAAGAGATAGATAGCCTAGAGTGTATTTGGTTGTTCTGGGAGTTGTGGGGGTTTCGGACGAAAGCAATTCGCTAGAACCATCTCGAGTCTTGGAGCGGGGTATATAATGTTTTGGACGAACTGGTGTTGAGAGAATGCTTGAGGTATTTGGAGTGTGAGGTTTCATAAGAACCGTTGACCACCGAACATTTACCGCATCTTTGAGTCCTGTCTGTTGAGTGGTTCTGGTTAGGATGGTACACATGATGAGGCGTAGCACATCAGTTGCATCAATGTGCGGTGGTCCCAAAAGTCTAAAAGGGAAAAGCGACTTGGAAAATGGAGACTCGCATGCGCGAGCGATATCCGGAATTACTCACAGCAGGTATGTGGTAATGTTAGTAAGTTTTTAGCTGTGATTAACCTTTGATGTTAAGCGTAGTTAGAATTAGGGTCGAATTACATTTAAGGGGTAGAATGTAATACCCGGATGGATCCGAAAGAGTATTCGAGAGAATATTTAAATTGGGGAGAAGGACTAAATAGAAAAGAGTTTAACAGAGGATTAGAGGGGGGTTTTGTAATATCCCGAATATTCAAGTGAATGCAATAAAGTTTAGAGAGAACAACATTAAATTGGAGAGGAAAATTACTCAAAAAATTCAGAATATTTTGTGGGAGGATTGGAACTTAGGCTGCCCAAGGCGTCCTAACCATATGGGCCGCCTTTTAGTAGAGTCAAGAGGGGGTGCCTTTCCCCAAAATCTCCTAGCCTCTGCTACAGTACCCGCGCCGCACTGTAGCACGCGTACTGTAGCAGCCACCCCTCCCTGCTGCTCTACCAAGAGAAGGAAGAAGAAGAGAAAGGAAGGAGAGGAAGAAGAAGGGAGAAGAAGAGAGGAAAAGGGAGGGGAAGAGGAAGAAGGTGGGAGGGAGGTCTTCGTGAAGGTTTCAGCGGTATCCCGCATCATTCTTGTGGGTAAATTCGTGATCTCCGTTAGTTTTGGTAGATCGATCTTGTGCGTAATGTCTCCATATGTTACATGGAAGCTGCTGCAGTAGATCGGTTTAATCTGCGATCTGTTGACGCGCGTGTTTGAGATAGTTCTAGGTAGAATCTGTGTTTAGGGTCTCCTGGAGTTAGATGGGAAATTGCGTTAGCTTTTCAGAAAGTCCTAATTCATAATTTTTGAATAAACTATGAATTAGTTATGAATTTCGCAAGACTGGGTGCTAATTCAGTCTCAGGACTTGTGCAGCGAACATAGATTTGTAAATTTGATCTTGGAGACGGCCGAATTAGGTCAGCTGGTCTCCATGAGATTTATAGGTATTTTCATTATGATTCCAGAAAGTTAAATTTCATAATTTTTGGATGTTTATATCAAAAGATATGAATTTTAGAACCTAATGCTGTAATCTGCCCCTCTCTTGTGGACAGAATAGTTTTACTGGACTGTTTGCAACCTTTGTTGCATAGTGGGAAAATTTGTGATAATTTTATTAAGATAGCTGGTTTCCTGTAGTTTTCATAGAGTATTAGAACAATGTGTTTGGTTGTGCCAAACAAAAGTTATGATTTTCCCAAGTCAGATTTACTGAAGATGACAGAATAGTCTTCGAGATTAAAATCAAATGATTAGATCTGGTAATTTGATCTTTCGATCACCTGAGAAGTTGTAGCTAGGATTGTTTAGGTTCTAGAAAAATTGGATTCATGGCTTTTGGAGTCTTGACTCAAAAGCTATGAATTTTTCCTTAACAGCGGTCTGTTTGGACAGATTTGGGAATTTGAGAGCATAATGATTAATTGTTCGGGTTTCGATTAGGGATGTTTGTTCTTGTTTTGTTCTATTGCAATGCTGTACTCTTTTGATTGGTGTACTTAGTATATTGTTTTACGGTTGCCAGGTGGTGATGAACACCGGGGCTAGAGCCCTTCTGTCGTTGTCTTCCATCTCACGGTTAAGGCAAGTATAATGAGGGATAGAATAGATCCTAATGATTGGCATTGTTTGATAAATACCATGAGTATTTGTGTTATTCATGACTGGTAAGGTGGAATGAATGGTAATGCTCATGTTTTCTAGTGTTAAGTGTTACGTGCTATCCATTGGTGTTTGAAAGTTATTTTATGATTATGAATATTGGTAGTATGAATAGGTTATTCATATGCAATGTTGTTATGGATGCATGGTTGTGGTAATTTGAGATTTCATACATATGCATCATGAAATCTTATTGAAGTCTTGGTCATGTGATGACCAAGCAATGATTTGAGGTCCCGTCATGTATATGATCAAGGGCTGAGGTCCCCACACTTGTGGAGTGTGGGCTTGAGGTCCCCATTACTTGTGGAGTATTGGGCTCTTGGTCCCTGTGCTTGCGAGCACAGGCATGGGTATACATCGACGGATGTATACCTTGCATTACCGGTAAAATGCAAAAAGAGTTAAAGAGAAAGGTTGCATTGAGCATTGCATAAGCATATGGCATGATGTATGGTAAAGATGTGAGCATGAATGCTGATGTTTTAATGGTGTTTTATAATGTCACATTATTTGATACTTGCTGAGTCTTTGGGCTCACTCTTGCTTTTGTTGTGCTTTTAGGTACCACCTGCAAGAACGGCATGCATGGGAGGGAGTAGGATTGCTATGGATGCACTCACTACCACACACTCTTTTAAAGATGAATATCATTTAGATTGTACGAAATAATAAGCAAACCGCTTAGGATTGATTTTGGCTATGCTTGACTGCATGGATTATTTGAGTTAATGAGAGTACTAAATTTTGATTATGTTTGCTTATGCTTTAGCTGAATAGATTATTTGTGAATGCTTGATGAACTTTGGATGTTGAGATAGTGATAATGATATTTGCATCTGTTGAAACCTCCCAGATACTTAGATATACAAAGGAGGTTATGCGAAATTTAGTAAAAATGTCTTAGTTTTAAATTGTTATATTGTTAGTTTAGTAACATCCTGTGCTCATAGCACCTCGGGTTAACCCTTTTACACGCGAGGACGAAAGTGTAAGTGGGGTGCTATGTGTCTGTCTCCTGCCTTACAGTGCGTGGGCATTGAGTGAATTTTGGGCGAGGTGTTACAAATGGTATCGAGCATCAACCTTCATTTGCACGGTGCGTCTTGAGGGACATGCGGGCATATGGCGCATGGCGCGTGTGGTCCCGGAGTGGACACACGGCATGGCATATGTGCTTAAACCGGACGCCTGCACGCGTGTCCGAGGGGTGGTTACAGGCATTTGCAGCGTGTCGCGGTGTCTTTGTCGAGCGCGCCACTTTCAACGGGGTGAATGTAATACCTCGGCCTACTCGTATGCGCCCATGTGGCCCATGAGGAGTTGTGTGGTGGGATTAGTCCCACATTGCTTGTCTAAAGTGAGTTGTACTAGTATATAATGCTGTTGGGTCCAAACATAGCACCTCGGGTTAACCCTTTTACACGAAGCGAGGACGAAAGTGTAAGTGGGGTGCTATGTGTGCGCGGGTCCGCCCCTACGGTGGGCTGGGCATTGAGCGGATTTTGGGCCAGGTTGTTACAAAAGGAGCCGATAGCAGCGTCCTGTCATGCTCGCAAAATCCGGGTTTCCTCGGCGGCATGAGGCATCATCTGTAGATCGAAAAAAACAGGGCTGGTTGCTGTTTGTCTGTGCGTGCGAGTTCGGTTCTATGTATTAGCTAGCAGCTTAAATCTTTTGGATTTGGTTATTTCCGTTTCTACCAGCGAGTTTTTTTTCTACCGACCTGATTGAAGCTGAGCAAGGACCTGCAGAGGAACATCGGTTGGCTGTTTGGTTTTGTTGTGAGCTGTTTTTGGTCTTTTACTTCGGGGTTTGAACGGATTCAACACAGATCATCCGCTGTGTCTGTATACAGATCTTCATAGCTTTTATAGCTATTGGAGTGAAAGTAGTGTTGAGTTCGATCAAGGTGAAAAATAGAGAAAGCGTCTATTCACCCCCTCTAGTCGCCATTCCGGTCCTACAGTATGCAACCATCGATGCATACCCATGCCTGTGCTCGCAAGCACAGGGACCAAGAGCTCAATACTCCGCAAGTAATGGGGACCACAAGCCCACATTCCACAAGTGTGGGGACCTCAAGCCCATCATATACATGACGGGGACCTCAAAAATATATATGCTTGGTCACCACGTGACCAAGCCTCAAACATGATCTCAATATGCACATGCACAGTTACTCTATTCATCATTAACATGAAATAGCCATAACCTCATACATGAATGGAACTTAATCATACTTTGAGCATTCACCAATATTAACACACATATCATTCCAATAATCATGCATAGTTAATATGTATCAAATACTCTCAATCATGATCAAGCATTCACATTTAATCTATCAATCAAAGTACTTGCCTCAACCGTGAGACGGAAGACAACGACGGAAAAGCTCTAGCCCCGGTGTTCACCACCACCTAGCAACTGTAAAATAATATACTAAGTACACCAATCAAAAGTGTACAGCATTGCAATAGAACAAAACAAGAACAAGCATCCCTAATCGAAACCCTAACAATTAATCATTATGCTCTCAAATTCCCAAATCTGTCCAAACAGATCATTTATTAAGAAAAATTCATAACTTTTGAGTCAAGACTCCAAAAGCCATGAATCCAAATTTCCTAGAACCTACCCAAGCGTAGCTACAACTTATCAGGTGATCAAAAGATTAAATTACCACATGTAGTCCTTTGATTTTAATCCCGAAGACCATTCTATCATCTTCGGTAAATCTGACTTAGCAAAATCATAACTTTTGTTTGGCACAACCAAACTCATTGTTCTAAGACTCTCTGGAAACTACAGAAAACAGCTATCTCAATAAAATTATCATAAATATTCCTACTATGCAATAATGGTTGCAAACAACCAAGCCTTTCATCTCTGTCCACAACAGAAGGACAGATTATAGTAATAACTTTAAAAAATTCATAACTTTTGATCTATCCGTCCAAAATTCATGAAATTTACCTTCTTGGAATCATCATAAATTTATATAAATATCTTATGGAGATCATCTGACCAAATTCGGCCATCTCCAAACTCTAATGTACAGAACTACGACCGCTGCACAAATCCTGAGACTGAATTAGCACCCAGTCTTGCAAAATTCGTAACTAATTCATCCTTTATCCAAAAATTATGATTTAATACTTTCTGGAAATCTAACAAAATTACCCATATATCTCTAAGAGACTCAAAACACTGAATATGCATGGAACTAACCCAATCTCAGGAATTAACAGAACTGCAGTACTACCGATCTACAACAGCAGGATACTACAATGATTAATCGGTAGCAAAACACATCTATAGAACCGAACTAGCTATTGAGAATCATGATCTTACCCATGAAATCCCCCGCTGGACCATGCTGTAGTCCTCACGAAGATCACCCCCACCTTCTTCTTGTTCCTCTCCCTCCTCCTCTCTTCTTCCTCTTCCTTATGGCCGGCCAAACTACAAGGGAAGCACCGGAGGAGGGGAGCCTTCTGATAGAGCGCTGCTACATGGATGGCAAGCGCTTCTGATCGTGATCTGATACTTGGGATGCTAGGGTTTAGTTCCCCCCACATGGGCCCAAAGAACTATGGGCCAAAGGTCCGAGTTCTAAAACTTCTCCAAAATTCTGAATTTTCCTTTTCTAATTATTTTTAATTTTAGTTCTAGTCACTTATATGTTTTATATTTGAACGGGATATTACAATCATCGTATCCTTCACCATAGAACTACTTCAAACTCACATCCATCATGGGTTCATCCATTGGTGGCTCTCCTGAGACATTTGCATAGACCTGTACATGAAGTCCATGTCAGATTTAGAATAGATACAAGTAAGACAAAATACAGTCATAGTGTCAATGGCATACCTCTGTCATCATTTCAGCTAATTCCCTGACAGTGACTTCATTGTTAGGATTCCCAACATTGAAGATATGACCATTGGCTCAAATAGGATTTTTCCTTTTGGTAGAAAAATAGGTATTTCAGCTCCATTGATGTGGCAAATAGTAATGTTGGAACAAGGAATCAAAGAAGATTGAGCTTAATGCAACGAAGATATTCATTCTCAGAAAGGGACAAGTGTACATATGTTACTCAAGCAAGCCAAAACCCAAGGAACACCCTCACTAGGACCATCAACACCAGGAATAAAGTCCATCCTTGGTCCAATCCAATTGAAAGGTCTCACAATTGTGAATTCAAGGCCATTTTCTGCACCCTCAGCTGGTGGAAACTCAAAATGCCCATGGTTACAAAGATAAGTTAAAGAATTTGGGTGTTGCTAATGACAGAAATACACAAGTTACTCTACTCACCAAAAATAAGCCTCTCAATAAGCTGCTTCGCACATGCATAGGACCATCTCTATTTCACAATTGGACCAAAAATGCAGGGCGACTCATCTTCTTTCAACGCATAAAATTCAGGTTCCTGTTTGAAAGGTAGAAGGCGCACAAACATCAGAGAACAACCAAATATGATCGAAATGATTATGCATACAAGACATGTAACCATAATAAGCCTATGACAAGGACTGTTATGCCTTGTGATTTTTTTTTACCAAAAAAATGATTCTGTAATGTTCTTCTAATGCACTTTGTGCACAACAAAGTTATGGAGAGGTTCAGAGTTCAACCTTTTTTTTCTATGAATGTGTATTGAAGTTCAACTAAAGACCATACACCAAATAGACTAACACATCACCAGTTTACCAGCGAACTAAATATTTACGTAGAAGTTAGCCTTAGTGCTAACACAAAGAAGGAGTCCGAAGATTTTTTGCACATGATGACTGGACCTTGTTGGTAATGATCTCCAACAGGAACAACCTAAATAAATTGTAAAAGTATAAATAAAAATAATCAAATTGTCCTAAATCAACTCATTAATTACTTGTTACCTGCTTGACACCGAGCACCAACAGAATAAGACATTCAGGCTCTGTTGCCTATGTAGATTCATCAATAAGAACCTGCCAATAAAATTTGCCATCACCTCAGGATATAGTACAGAAAGACATCAAAAATAGCATTACAATTTCCAAGCATATAAATCAATAACATGTACAATATTGTCAGGTGAATATTAGATAGCAAGCAGTACTTACTTCCCGGTCAGCTTTTCTTTGTTTATTAACAACTTGTTTAGCATAATATCTTTTCCCAGGAGGCACCGATTCATTGAATGTTTCATCCAAGGGAACTTTAGAGGGTACGATTTTATCTATTGACTCACTAGATGCAGGGCAATCCAACCAGCCAGATAGTAAGGATAATGTCAAAGGCAAGGATGCATATATAAAAAAAAAACTACTTGCATAAGTAAATAGTAACAATTCAATTATCGCCAAACATGATTATGAGAACACGTGACACATGGGAAATTCAACAGGATACAAATTTACACATTTTCACATACAACACATACCCTGAGGTGCCTCTTTAATTTGGCTGTATCTACCGATTTTGCTTTGATTCATGTGATCATTCCTAATCTGTTGTCGATGTGGCTTTGATCCATAATCTTGTAGCTCTCTCTTTAACTTTTTGCATCTTTCTTCATGTTCCTACCAAACACAGTACACGAAACATAAAAAAGGGTACCAATGATTACCAAAATTCTTAAAGGAATTGGTTTAATAATTATTAAAACTTTGCACCATTTATGTTTGACAAAGCATCAAACTGGTTAGTTCATTAACAAGAGAACGACTAAAACTAAAAGCATGAAAACCAAAAGACTGCAGGAAAGAAAGGAAGATTGAACCAAATTACCAATAAAAGTAAAAGGAAGACAAAGTTATCTTAAAATGTGACAATGCCATATTGCCATGGTCCTCATATTTCTGAGTATTGTAGTCTTGTGTACTGCTTCAAAATTAACTTATACCATAATACAAATTACAAAATCCAAAACCATGCTCAACTCAAGGAGGACCTTTATCTAATGGTACTAAATTAACCTTCAGTCATATTATATGCATATCAAATTGCAGTGTACCATTATCACCAAAATACAAAGCAATCAACTGATGTTAATAAGCTCTATTTATAGAGATGCCTGTGCATGACACAGTTTATTCCCAGAGGGGATTTTATGTACCCTTCGCATTATCTCAACAAAAGACTCAACATGCTCGTTCTATGCAAAATCAACATCAATCGGCTCTTCATAAGTCTTGTCATCTTCGTCAGGCAATGGTGATGAATTCAAATCCATTGAGGATCTCTAGATAACCGTTTGAAATTGACACTTAATAAGTAATAACAGGGGGTAGAAAAAATATTGTATCAGACTAATTAGAGTAATACGCAATAGATAAACATATACATCTCCAAATAATACGGCAATTTCAACCGCAGTTGATAAGTACAATACAGTAAAGGCACTCAAACAATTAGTACTAAGTAACACAGTGCAGTAATTGTGCAGAACATAATATGTCATGAGAATACACTCCCCAAAATTAGAACAACAGCACCAACCACCTAGATAATCAAGGAATATCTTCACCTGTTTCTATACAAAATTGGTAGGAGACAAATCAAATAAAGTTTTTATACTTATGAGTGGTATTCAGCAAAGAACATACTATTCATCAAATATCTAGGTTCCAAATCCATTTTTACATCACAGAGCAAGGGGAGAAACTAGATAGAAGGAGTAGTATACCTTAGTGCTTAGGAACCACACCCACCATCACCTTTAGGCCAAAGCTCAAGGAGCACAAACCACATCCATCAACCCACCATGCATGAAGAAGCATTAGCCCACCTCCAGCATTCACCTTGCATAAATAAGCATCAACAAGCATCAGAACATAAGCCAACCATTCATCAGACAATTAGTGAAGCCCAAATCCTTACCGAGTGTAACACCCTGGCTATGCGGAAGCTAAAATGTTACCTAAAAGACTAACATACAACAACAATACGGAATAATTTCAACCATCTTTCAAATATAACATAAAAAGATCAATATCTAGTAGAATGAATATAAGAATTGAATCAGAATTCGACAACAATTCAATCTCAAGCAACCAATCATATTAAATCAATTATAATAACACTATCAAGAGCCTATACGAAGACCATTAAGCCATTACTAATTGAACCATATCTTGAAGAATGATAATATCAACCATCAACATCTATTTAAACCTTCAACCAATCATTCATTCATGAATGGCATAAAGTTAATATTCAATACTAGCACAATCTATGAGTTACTCAATAGAAGCATAGCAACTAACAATTGAACATAAATCACTTCATGAAGTCTTCTCATTAACAACTAAATTAAAGCAGTCCAACATTACTAAACTCAAGCAAATAATGACCAAATAGCTACATCTAAAGCATCATTAACCAATCAAGCCACGGGAATGATAAAATAATCGAAATCAAACCGTCTAGTCCAATGAATGAACTTAAGTGAACTTAAGCAACGAGGAATTAACAACATAGCGGGGTCGTCCATGAT
This sequence comes from Phyllostachys edulis, assembly GCA_036346405.1. Classification (NCBI taxonomy): domain Eukaryota; kingdom Viridiplantae; phylum Streptophyta; class Magnoliopsida; order Poales; family Poaceae; genus Phyllostachys; species Phyllostachys edulis. Next base: position 41,933,117 of record CM070556.1, read on the forward strand.
CACTATCAAAACATCCACCATGAAGGATGGTCACAAAATGGAAACTAAAGCAGTTATCAAGAGTATGAATTGTGGATAATTGGACTACGTTATTCATTGTGGTTTGTGTTTATGTGACGTGCACCATGTCTACCCCCTTCCCATGCATGTCGCTGCCTCGAGAGGTACATAGCAAGCACAACACAGCAAGTGTGAGTCTATGACTCAGCAAAGTGCAATAGCAAATCAAACATAGCATCATAAGTAGTTAAAGGGAGTAAACGATCCCATCATGAATCACAGCGTTATATACCACAAATCCATCTCTTATGATAGCATCATAAGTAGTCAAAGGGAACAAACAATTCCATCACGAACACAGCATTATATGCTAAACCAACAAATCCACATCTTGTGCAAAAATGCAATGACATGTCATGAATGCACATTCTTCACATTTTAGCAATTACCGGTAATATCGAGTAGTGTATTTGTCGATACATACTCTAGGCCTGTGCCCTCTAGGCACAGGGATCAAAAGCCTACACTCCTCGAGTGTGGGGACCAGGCCCGTCTAATGCATGATGGGGATCCAAAACACATTTAAGGCCTGTGCCCTCAAGGTACAGGGATCCAATGCCATGATGCAGAATGTAAAGCATGATATCAACACATCATGAAAATTAATGCTCATCAACATTATCAATCAGTAAGCATCATCAATCAACTAAGGCATTCATGCTCATCAACATTACCAATCAGTAAGCATCATCAATCAACTAAGGCATTCATCAAGTATGTAATATAACAACTCATTAAAAATACTTGCACTTGCCTCAACCATGAGACGCAAGACAAAAAGGCGAAACGCTCTAACACCGGAGTTCTCCACCACCGAGTGACGCACACTATGAATTGACCACCACCTACAACTCAGCATACAAGAGCTTGCTTGTCACTAGCTGGACAGTGGCAGTTGACCCTAAAAACTGGAGTACAGTCTCTACCTCTGTGTAGGCAAGTAATCCCAAACCTAGTGGCTGCAGCAAGACCAATGGTGACAGGCAAACCATCTGAACCATCCCCAAATAGATCGCCGAAGTCGAAACTGAACCCCTTCTTAGGAGTAGTCCAGGGAAGATTATGGATCAGCCATCCTTGACGTCCTTCAGCACCATCCTTCACCTGCGAAAGCAGCTTTGTAACCATTGCCTGTGACAAGCTTAGTAACTAGCTCAAAGTTCCCATCAAACCTAACAGGGATGATCAAGGTGGTGTTCTCGGGGTCCTTAAACCACAGTGCGAGCTTCTTCAAGAATCCGTTCTTGTCCTTGCCATCAAATGGCATGGCCACCGCGTTCTTCTTGGCCTCCCGGAGGTCCACCGAACCAACCTCCCGGGCGTCCTTGAGTGGACCAAAGTTGATGAGCTGTGCGTCGGGCTCCTCGAGCAGCCTCCGGTATGTGGCGCTCGGGGACATGACGCCATAGGGCTTGGAGGCACCACCGAGCAGCTACGAGATGACCAGTGGGAGTGCGACCGCGGCAACGCCGACGGCGGCGACAAGCGGATCTTGCGTGATGAAGTCCACGAGCCTGTCAAGGCCGAGGTCCAGGAGGGCGAGCTCGAAGCCCCCGCCACCTCCGCCAGAGTCGGTTGACAACCGTAGCATCTCCTAGTAGGAGAGCAGCACGACGAGGGTGCTGCCGCCATGCGCTAGGTCAAAGAGGCCTGCGAGGCCTACGTGGAGGAGGTGGCCCTATAGGAGGCTTCTCGGGAGGGGGGCCTCGCTTGGCCTCCGGGCGTGGGCGCACGGGGAGGTAGGCGGCGGAGACAGCGGCACGGAGGAGTGAGTCCAGGGCAGATGAGGAAGGGGCGAGCTGGGAGGGCATCTCTCGGACTTGCACACAGGGGAGATTGAGCAGGGAGAAGGGAGATTGGTTGGGGGGGGGAATGCTCAAGTGCCAGCGGTGGGGAGAACGACAGCTGGGAGAACTAGAATAGGGTTTTGGGTTAGCCTCTCTCTCCTTAAATAGGTGTGAGGCCTATGCCCTCTTGGGCCATGGGCCAAAAGGCCCACCACTAATCCCCATTTCCCACTAGATTCGTATTGTTATTATTATTATTATTAATCCATTAATTACCCATTCATGATACAGGATATTACACCGAGCCAGTAGTAGCGCAAACGGGCCGAGGGTTGGGCGAAGCGACGCCGGTGGCTGAAGGCCGAGCCGGTAGAGGAGACGCGGGCTGAGCCGGGATCGAGCGGTAGTGGACCAAGGCGACCAGAGGCACAGACACGGGTGTGGCCCAAGCCCCACGGCGAGCAGGATCAGAGACGAAGGCACAAGACGTAGTAGCCGGGCCGAGGGGAGGAACGGCGTCAGAGCGCCGAGGGCCTAGCGTGGCATCGAGCTCGGCGGTGGCGGCGCCTGGGGAGGGAGGAGGCTGCGCCATGAAAGCCACGGCCGAGCAAAACCTGGAGGTTGGAGAAGTGAGAAGGAAGAAGAAGAAAGAGGAATGGGGGAAATAAAAAGTGAAGAAGAAGCAAGGGGCGGTGCAATCGGCGGAGCCAGGCGAGTGGCTGGGTGGAGAAGTGAGGCGGCGCAGCCGGTGGTGGAGCCAAACGAGCGGCAATAGTGGCGCTAGGGGAGCTGGAGTGGCCGGGTGGAGGGGAGAGCCCAGGGAGCATTGGGGAGGGAGGAGGAGAAACATTTGGGGAAGAATGGGGAGCAGGAGAGCCGGACTGCTTGGGGAGGCAGGGGTTAGAAGCCAAAAAAAGGCACGGCCGGGAAAAGAAAGGGCGCAGTGGGAAAAAAAGATCCCGAGTGTTTTAGTTTCGATGCACTTGGGATTATACTTATTTCCCGAGTGTTATTGGAAACACTCGTGAAATTTATTGCTACTGAGTGTTTACTTTTAGTCCCGAGTGTCCTATGAAACACTCGAGAAAGTCCCGAGTGTTTTCGTCTAGACACTCGGGAACTAAACAGTTTCTGGTAGTGAGAAAAGAAGAGGAAGAGGGAGAAGAAAAGGGAGAGAAGAACCTCACGGGGATTTCAGCGAGTTCACACGTGTTTTCTAGGGTAAATATCAATTTCTTGCTGTTTGGTTCAATTAGTTTCTATTGTTGTTGTCGATTAGCGATTCGTGGTCACTGCTGTAATTTGAATCAGAAATATGTACTCTTTTGTTCATCAGTTCTCATCTAGTTCAAGGCGAAATTAGAGGTTAAGGCCTCCTAGAGAAATGTGGGGAATGTTAGTAGATTTCTGTAGGATCTGAGATCACTTCGTTTGGAATTTTAGTTTGGGAGATACATTAATTTCTTTACTGCTGTCCAGAAACCTGTCAAATTACAGCAGTCGTCGTAATTAACAAATAAGAATTTGATAATGGCCAAATCAGGGATGTCTCCCAACATGAATTTTGTAGGAGATTCACTTAGGTTTCCATATTGTTAAATAACATAATTTTTGGTTTAGCCAATTGGAAATTATAGCTATTCTTTTACTGTTGTCCATTTTATCTGTCAGTTTCTGATAGTAGGTTTTCAACTGTATGTTTAGATTCAGTTAAAGGCAAAATTAGGAGATCTCGCCAACTAAGTTTTTGTAGATGATTTTGTTATCTTTCCAGAGGATCCGACTAAGCCTTTTTATGGTTAACAGAGGAATAGTTATGTATTTTAGAAGGCTACTGTCCAGTTTTAGTTTTCTGCTAGTTGTCATCTTATTTGAGTAGATTAAATGATTAAACCATGGGTTTTGGAAATACGTTTGAGAGCATTGCAAATATCATAATATTACCTTGTCAAACTTGTTTTGAGAAACTTAATTGCTGTAGGCGGAGTGATTCAGGGTTACTGACACCTTCTTTACCTCCTAACATGTCGTAACGCGAAAGGCAAGTACATATTGAATTTCCTTGATTGTTTGTTTTGTTCAAAACGATTTTATGAGTATGTTATGGATGAATTTCATGGATGAAGAGTAATTCTGTGCTTACATGATTACGTTCACTGTTGATGTTAAATTTGCTTCTATGAGAGAATGCATTTATTTTATTCATTCCATTTCGATCATGTATGCCTCATCCACGGGAATGGATAATGAAAGTCCCATCTGTAATATCCCATTTCAATAAATAAGGATTAAATGAATTAGAAATTGATCAATAATCTGAATTTAGGAGGATAATAGTTATGGGCCTTTGGCCCATACCTAGGAGGTGAGCCGGCCACCAGTAAAAGAAGGAGGGGGGGAAAACCCTAGGATGGCACTGTAGCTACAGTATCGCCGCTACCTGCTACAGTGCCACTGTGCTACAGTACCACCCCATCTCCTGGTGCCGCCTCCTTTGGGTGCTGCCGGCTAAGAAGAAGGGAGGGAGGAACCCCGTTGGGTGCTGCCGGCCAAGGAAGAAAGGGAGAGGAAGGGGAAGAAGGACGGAGGAAAAGGGATTGTGTGGTGTTCATCGCGTTTGACAGCAGATTCTTCAAGGGTAATTCCGATTCCGTTCGTTTAGTGGCGTCATTCTTGCAATTGCGTAATGTTGGTATTTTGATCTGTTAGAGCAGAGAGAGTTGGCTGACGTTTTTGATAGGGTTAAGTGCAGAATCCGTCCTAGACGTCTCCTAGAGAATTGTAGGAGACGTCTATACCTTTCTGTAGAGGTCTAGATCACATCGTTTGGATGAGCGGTTCAAAAGTTATGAATTGTTTAGCGCTGCTGTTCTGCAATTCTGCAGTATTCCTGACAGTTAATGGTAATTGAACCGTATAGAATATTTAATGGAATTTTTAGGAGATCTTACTATAACTAAAAATGTAGATAATTGTCTTAGCTTTCCAGAAAGCTAAAGATCATGAAATTTGGATTTATATACTGAAAGTTATGATGGTTTTAACGTTGCTGTCCAAAAACCCGGACGTGAAATAGTTGCTCTGTTAATCAGTTTGGCAAGGGTATTAGATGGCCCAATCTGGAAGGCTCACCAAATAGGTTTAGGTGGGGAATTTGATAAGCTTTCCATAAAGTCTAAGAATGTGTCATTTGGATCTCGGATCAAAAAGTTATGGATTTTAGAATGTGGCTGTTCGTTAAGGGAACAGATGATTGTTTTAAGATTTTGGGATTTGGGTTTGCGTTAGAGAACGTGGCATTGTTGTAATTGCTTTTAACTTTGTTTTGTCTAGTATTATTGTCTTAGCGTGCCTATTAAATATATTCAGGTGGGGGATTGGTTCCGGGGGCAGCGCCTTCTTCTCGTCCTCCGTGCTCACACGGTTAAGGCAAGTACTTGTTTGCTAGAGATATTTTGAGTGAATGATCTTATTTGCTTGTATTTTGAGTATATGTGATATTCGTGGATGCTAGAGTGTTATGGATATCAATGGTCATGTTTATTAATGTTAAGAATGACTATGAACATGAATGATAGAAGTATGAATGAGTTCATTCATATGTGATGTTGCTGAGAATGCATGATTATGATGATTTAAGAACTGTTCATATGCATCATGTTGATATATTGAAGACTTGGTCACGTGGTGACCAAGCATTCTTTTTGTTGAGGTCCCCGTCATGAATATGACGGGCTTATGGTCCCCACACTCGTGGAGTGTGGGCTTAGGTTCCCATACTTGTGGAGTATGGGCAATGGTCCCTGTGCTAGATGGCACAGGCATGGGTATGCATCGACGGATGCATGCTCTGCATTACCGGTAAAATGCAAAAAGGAAAGAGAAAGAGAAAGTGCATTTGAGCATCTTGCATAGCATGAGCTTATGACATGTTTGTTATGAAGATTTGTTGATGATTACATTTGTTTATGTTAGTGTTGCCAGTTATTGTACTTGCTGAGTCTTGCGACTCACTCTTGCTGTTGTTGTGGTTTTTAGGTACCCATTACAAGAACGGCACGCATGGGAGGGAATAATTCTTAGAGTGCTTGCACAATGGCACAAACCATTCACATTGAATTGGTTGGTTTATGGATTTAGTATTTTGAGTAGTCTGGTTAAGGAATTGTTTATGATTACTCTCTTTGCTTGGAATAAATTGTAATAAAGATGATTAGATGATTTTAGATGCTCTTTGGTTTATATCTTAGCTGTTTAGCATGCTATAGATGAGATAGTGATGATTATCGTAATTTTGGATGTCTCTTAACTTTTGGATGTTGGGTTTATTTAAATGTGCTATATTTAACTGTTGGAACCTCTGGTATAGTTAACTATACAAAGGAGGTTCTGCCGAACTTTTGTAAAATATCTTAGTTTTAATTTATTAGTTTGTTAGTTTAGTAACATTCTAGGCTCATGTTGGGCTGGAGTGTTACAGCATCATTCCAATATGGTCAAATAAGTCCCATCATTCTAATATTGGCAAATGGATCCCCGTTTGAAAGATTCTTCACACGGGCCTTGGATCTCCGCATTTTGGATAATGGGGGCCTGAGTGAACACCGATGGGTGTTCACTGGCTATACCGGTATAAGCAAAAGAGAAGTGGATGCATTTTCATACTTGCATAAGATTCATAGCATTTTTCTTATTTATTCGAATATTGTGAATGACATGTATTTGACTCGATACTTTCGTCGTGGACTCACTCTTGCAAAGAAACAGGACAGAATCTGTAATCATCTTGCAACATGATTTTCGCGACTGGAACGACTTCGAATGGAAAACCTTATAACTACAAAGTTGTAGATAGCCTTCCGTAGTCCAATTTAGAGTCCTATTTGACCTAATTTTGAGTTCTGAGGTTTGAGATATGGGGCCCGCAAGGCAGGCTGCACAAAGAACCAAGGTCCACAATGTTGGAAATATGCCCTAGAGGCAATCATAGAGATGATTGTATTTCATTATGTTCATTATATTGGATAATGTGTTATCTTGTTCCTAGAATAATATTGTTAATATTTATTATCAAGTATGTGACTTAGTTGTGAAACTATATATTTCTGCGATAGTTATTCTTATACGTTCCCTGGTCGGAAACATATGAGGACACATATGAATAGACTAGCATATGTATTGGTTGATGACTATGTTTCACAAGTCATAGATATGGAGATATCAAACCAATAATACGGACACATGTTGGAGAACATGATGTTGGATTAGACCCACCTTGAGACACTATTGAGATTGTTATGATTCTATGTGTCGTTAGTTGGTCTCAAGCAATGATGATGTATAATCCTTAGACCTGAGATCAGCATGGTTTCCTACATGTGTAATAGCACTCTTAGGGGTTGCCAAACGCTACACCGTAACTGGGTAGTTATAAAGGTAGCTTTGGGTATCTTTGTGAAACATGGAGAGGAATGTGACTGGTCGGATATGGGATTTGCCCCTCCTAACATAACAGGAGAGATGTCTCTAGGCCCCTCGTTGTGATCGGATAAGGAAAGTGCATGGCCATGCCACTAGTAGTCGAAGTGTTCGACCACATGAAGTTATCCGACACTCGATCGAGAAAGAATTGAACAATCCATGGATGACACAAAATCTCACCTGGAGTTCAACCAGACATCGTGAGGCAAAGGGAGTATACACGAGTAGGTCACTCAGTTTGATTAGTTACAGACTGGTCGTATGAAGATACGAGCTGGTCGTAGACTGGTCGAACGTAATCACAGAGTGGTCATAACCTGGTCGTAAGGAGTTACGAATTGGTCGTGACCACAAACGAACTGGTCGTATAGAGTATAGACCTAGTCGTAAGTGATGAGGACCTGGTCGTAGATCATATTGCATTAAGGTTCATCCGATATAATTTGTGTGTATTCGGGAATCGCTATGTTCTGCTAGGAGCCGCTACGACTAGTGATCGGAAAGGGTTTCGAGTCACAACCGATTCGCGCATGAACCTCTGGTCACACACTTAACGGGTTAGAACAAACCGATGCGAATATGATTAAATGGCGTGTTCGGATAGGATCCGTCACGAGCACTATATAAGGAGATGCATGAGGCTGTTGGGAGGCACGCGAGAAAAAACCACCAAAACCCTAGCCGCCATCTTCCTAAGAGCTCTGCCGTGCGACTTGGTGCTAGCACACCGGCGTATGGTTGTTCCTGCCCTGGACGTGTGGATACCGTAGAGGCGCTACTACGATTGTTGCGCTTGAGGATGATCCGCGATCTTCACAAGGAACTGCATCGACTTGCTGGACGTTGGACGATCGACTACGACCACCACATCGACGCGCTCTTCGTTGGATTAGGCTGCTCCAACCCTTCTTCCGCTGCTCTGCGTGTCTGGTGGTAACGATCTGTGATCATCTACTTGCTTGGCTTCCTGGTTTGCGTGGTAGAAATTTTTTGTTTGTAGCTATCGTAGCCTACCCCGCGACCCAACACGCAACTGAGTCAAATTACAAGGCAAATTTCGTAATGAAGACGGCATTTTCAGAAAAACTCCACAAATAGGAAGCTGAAGTACTATGAGTTAGCTAAATTTGAAGACAAGAATAACTCCATTCTGAGCTCAGAAGAGAAAGTTACAACCTCAGAAGTGTTCACTGCACAGAAAGAAAGTAGGAAGAACCTAGGGCATGGGCCGAATGCCCACGGCGTTTGGCCCAAGGGGGCAGCCAACCAAAAGGACGGGGGTAGCCTAACCCTAAGCCTCCCCCTCCCCTTGCGCCACCCCCTCCACCCCATTCAGAGCCACCACTCCCTTGCCCTCCCCCTTGCTGCCCCGTGCTCCCTTGTGCTGCCGATCAAAAGCAAGAAAAGGAGGAAGAGAGAAGAGAAAAGAAAGGAGAAAACGGAATCTCACGGGTATTCTAGCATCATCATCGTGTTCTTCAACGGTGACCTTTAGTTTCCCTTTGCTTTTTTGTTACTTTTGTGATTCGGGCACTAGCGGGTAGCAGAATGAGTGTAGACAGTTTGTATTGCACTGTAGATTTCGATTCTATAATGGCAAAATTTGGTCTAGTCATCTCTTAGATAATTGTGGAAAAAATCAGTACCTCTCCATAGTCTTTTTTCACCTTGTTTGGTTGAGTAGATCTTCAGATATTAATTTTACAATGCTGCTGTCCAGAATCTCTGTCAGGTTATAGCAGTCGTGGTAATTGATTGATTAAAGATAGATAATGGCCAAATCAGAGATGTTGAACATCATGAATTGTGTAGATAATTCTTTTATATTTCCATAATGTTAAATAACACAATTTTTGGATCAGCCCAATGAAAGTTATGGCTATTTTAAGTTTACTGTCCAGAATGTCTGTCAGTTCTGACAGTGTTATTAATCTGTTTGTTAAAATTAGATAAGGGCAGAATTATGAGATCTTGCCAACTTAACTATTATATAAAATTTTGTAAGCTTTCCAGAGAGACTGAAAATGCATTTTTATGATAAGCAGAATGAGAGATATGAATTTTAGAAGGTTTTTGTTGGGTATTGAGTTACTGCTAGTTCGTCACTCTGTTTCAGTAGATTAATTATATGAAGTGTTGGATTTTGGAGTGCGGTTAAGAGCGTGGTGATTAAGCGTTGTTCTACTTTGTCAAAGCTTGTTTTGAGTAAAATATTTATTGTAGGCGGAGTGACCTTAGGTTTGGTTTTGCCTTCTCTATATTCCAATTTATCGCAACGTGAAAGGCAAGTACAATTTAGAGTCATATTGGATTCTTGATTGTACAAATTGGTTGAATGACTATGATATGGATAATGTTATGAACTATGAGTATTTTTCCACTGATTGCATGTCTTCGTTAAATGTTTATAACAATTGGATGGTATGGAAGTGTTCATTTCATTTCATTACATTCATGCCAAGTTTTCATGTTTAGCCCATGGGAGTGGGTATTGAGGTTCATTTCATTCAATTCAAGCATTCATATTTAACCCACAGGAGTGGGTATTGAGATCCCCATATTTTCAATATGAGCAACTAGATCCCCGTATGAAAGATTCTTCATACGGGCAATGGATCCCCGCATTTTGAGAATGTAGGCCTAAGTGAACACCGACGGGTGTTACACTAGCTATACCGGTATATGCATAACAGAAGTGGAGTCATATTCATGATTTGCATCAAGTGCATAGCATTTACATATGTATTTGATGTGTATTCAGAATGATCTGCCTTCGATTCGTTGTTTCATATGTTGTTCTTATGTACTTGCTGTGTCTTGGACTCACACTTGCCATTCAATGTTTTAGGTGATCGTTGAGGATGACATTCATTGGGTGGAAGTAGCTCACAGATGCATAACACATTGTTGCACACTCCATCACTTAAATAATGTTTCTGTTGCTTCCAATTAAATAGAACCTCTTAATGTAATAATTGGTTATTTGGTACTTAAAATAGTTTCCTTTAGAGTTTTTGAATGTTAGATGATGATTCTATCTAGTTGGAACTTATTAATGATGCGTATGATCTTGTTTGGGTTGTAATATCTGTGGTTTTGATTTTAGTTCCTTGTTAAAATTTATGTTTGTAATGTTATTAGAAATGACTAGATGATGTCTAGCTGTCATTCGTTATTGAATTGATAAAGAAAATTTGTAGTTTTGGTTTTTATTTGTTAATGTAAGTTACATCTTGGCTTTCGCATAGCCAGGGTGTTACAGGTTGGTACTCAAACTCTTGATCTCATGTGAAATATTTCTCTTGAACTTGTCACACTAGGCACCTCAACCTCACAACCTCATGTGTTTAGTTGTGTGTTGCAATATTTATATGTTGTTCTTTTAACACATATCAGCCACTGAAAAAACACCTCTAGAGAGCTGTAAATCATCTCAAAATATTGTCTTTACACAACATAACCTTTAGGCGAATTAAAGAGTGTCTAAAAAACGTCTTTACAAGATAAAATTTTGTATGTGTCTCCAAAACATCTCAAAACCGTCTCTAGCATACAAAATTTTGGGACGATTTTTAAAGCATCTCTAAAAAGTGCCTCTAGACTATATAACTCCTTATTTTAGAGATAAATTAAAAAGCACCACTAGAAAAGCATCTCTATGAGGGGGGTTTTCTTATAGTGGTTGTGGATGGCTCTTAGTCCAGGATTTGTTGTACTAAGATAAACCTATAATGCAACTTCAACATGTGCTATCCAATTGCAAAATGATCAAATGTTGTAGAAGTATAGGTGCTTGAGGTATTTTGAGCAAAATGATTCACTTTGGAATTTATAGCCACTAGAACGATCATTTGTAGCTTCTTGGTCTCACTTTGACATTTTGACATGGCTTGGATCATTCTAAGACCTCTTTAGATGAACTTGCTATTTTTTAAGCTTTGCATAACTTGTAATCACATTTATTGCTTCATCTTGTGCTATCTTATTTAGCTTTGCTATATATGTCTTGATGTGTCCATTGATAGCTTATTCATGTTTGATATGACTTATGCAATCCAGAAGTGCTAGCTTATTCATGTTGGATAATCTCCAAAGCTGCTTATTCATGTTGGATAATCTCGAAAGCTTCTTGTACACGGAACTTGCAAATAAAAAAATTGAGGCCACTCCATTACATTTCTTGCATTCTCCTTCCTATGCTTCTTCCATGCATCATGACTTGAAATCCTTGTATGAGACAAAGACGTAATTACTTGATGACTCTATTGTCAAAGGGTGAGAAGATATGTCAAAATGATGATATGGAAAAAAAATGATGAAAGGGGGAGAAAATGAAAAATTCCAAAAATTTGGGTGATCTTAGTGAGGGGAGCATCTCATACGCATTCTTGTGCTCTTATTGTCATTTCTTGACTTGAATTATATTTCTTCAACCCTCACAATGATAAAAGGTCAAATTGAACAATTGTTCTTTCATATGGACCTTGAGTAAACTTTTCGTGCACTCTCTTGAATTGAAGCTTTGATGCACTCTAATGCCTCATCTATGTTGCTTTTCCATTCCTCGAGCCAACTTGGTCATTTTCATGGCTTTCTCTTGCTTATGGACCAAGTTGTGCCTTTACGCCAAAAAGAGTTATATTTTTTCCAAACAACCTCTAATTTGCATTTTTGGGAAATTTCCAATGAGTTCATCAAGGGGGAGATTGTGGATGTCATGGGGATATGCTCCTAATCTCGGTGTGATGAACAATTAGCAATAGCGTCGAGGCGTTGGGTGAAACCCTTATTTTCGGGAAAATTTAGATTGCTGATAGACATCAGGAGATTAGATCGGCCATGGTGGCGGTCTGACTGGCCGGGATTGGTGGTATGACTGGCCACATGCGGCGGTCTGACCGGCCAAAAAAGTGACTTTTGAATTTTGAGGAATGCGATAAAACTGTTGTGTAGGAGTGTTAGGAGGAGAGTTTGCGCCAAGTTTTATGGAAAATGGAGTTTTGAGGCAAAAGTAGATATAGTTTTGCCAAAATGTCCAGAGAGGGACTTTCCACGTCCTTGGAAAAAATTCTGGAGCAGTCTGACTGGCCCTTGGTTGGTGATCACACCGATGGGCGATCTAACTAGCCAGGGCGATGGTCTGACCGGCCAGGCACTGGTTCATGTGCTGGGGTGGCGATGAACTTTGGGTGTTAGGTCAAAGTCATGGTTTCAGTGCATATGTTTTGCATGATGCATGTTTTGGCTAACGTAGGTTAAGTTACGAAGAACTTATGGCCAAAAATATTTTATTGTTCTATTGTTGTGCTTGTGGTTGGAGTCAACGGCGGTCAACGGCGAGGATGATCGAGACTAGGCTAGGAGAGCTGAGGTCTAAAATGATCGAGGATGTCGGGTGAAGTCATTGGACTCGAGCATGGCACAACTGTAACATCCCAAAAATACCCAAATGCAAAATTATGGGATTTTTAAAAACTTTTTAGGTGATAACTATTACCATTCTTCTTGATTGCATTTTTGAGATTTATTTGAATTTCATTTTTCCTTCTTGCCAGCTTAAGTAGTACAAAATCAGAAAGACCCTAAGTACATAAAATCATAAAGCCGGAACCTTACTATGGAAACCTTAGGAACATAATTGGTGTACACAAATTAAACTTCAAAGCATGGCTCTTCTAAAATTTACATATAGGGTAGGCCCTAAGAATTTCAAAGACAAAGATCCCCTAATTAATCAAAAAGTCCTAAGAAAAGTGCTCATCATATACCAAATAAAATTTACCAGAATAATTAATCACCCCAAGAAAATCTTGTCACAATCCTTAAACCAGTTTTCCTTCTCTTTCTTACTATTCCTCCGGCTCGGGTCCCCCAAAACTCGGTTGGACTCAACCCGTGGCTAGTAGCACCCGACCGAACCTCCTTTGGGTGCAACTGCACCAGTTCTCGGCTAAAATGTGTGCATCCGGCGCTGTTGTTCTTCTAGCCCACACCGAGCGGCTGGTTCCCTCTCTCTCGCTCTCTTGGCGTCAACGCCACTGACCTTCAACGACACGTCGCAAGCATGCAGGGAGGAGCTGGCAATTGCCATCTCTCACGCACCGGCCAACGTCACTCAAGCTCACTATGTTGCCTCTCCAAGTCACATCTAGCCCATGCCGTCCCAAGGCCGCGCTAGCACTTGCGCCGAGCGTGTCGTCGCTAGCTTCGGACATCTCCGTCCTCCTAGCTATAAATAGCCACACGGTCCCTCTATGAACTCCCTTCGCTACACTACATCTCCATTCATCTTTCCCATTCCCCAAATGAGCTAAGATGGAAGGTAACGCATTAGTGCCATGGCGGCCGAAGCACTGCCCCATCATCGCCGGCAAGCTGGCGACTTCCATGCTTTCTTAACCCCGTCACATGATGCTCTAGGCTACTCTCAATATTTCCCCTAAGCTGATTTGGCATTTTGTTCACGGGATCCGCTACCGCCTTCATTCTTCCTCCCCTTCGGCCGGTGGACCAAAACTGAAGAATCATCCTCTCTGATGAGTAGGATTGCAATTAATCCCTCTCTATATCTCCTTGAAGCTATCCTGGTGTAATACCTTGGCTATGCGGAAACCGAGATATTACCTAAAAGACTAACATACAACAACAATACGGAATAATTTCAACAATCTATCAACGAATAACATAAAAGGATCAATATCTAGTAGGATGAATATAAGAATTGAATCAGAATTCGTCAACAAATCAATCTCAATCATCTAATCATAGTAAATCAATTATGATAACTCTATCAAGAGTCTATACGAAGATCATTAAGCCATTACTATTTCAACCATCTACTGAAGAATGATAATATCCACTATCAACATCTATTTAATACAATCCCATGAACCATCAACCAAACATTCAAGAATGAATGACATAATGCTAATAATCAACGCTATCACAGTCTATAAATTCTCAAAAAAAAGGATACCACTTATCAACGGAGCATAAATCAACTTAAGAAGTCTTCTCTTTGACAACTAAATTAAAACAGTCCAACATTACTAAGCTCAAGCAGATAAAGACCAAACAACTACATCTAAAGTATCATTGACCAATCAGGCAGCGAGGATGATAAATTAACCGAAATCAAACCGTCTAATTCATTGAATGACTTAAATGAACTTAAATGGTGAAGAATTAAGAACATAACCGGGTCGTCCAAGATCACAATCAAAACATCCACCACGAAGGATGGTCTCAAAACGGAATCTAAAGCAACTATCAAGAGTATGAATTGTTGATAGTTGGACTAGTTTATTCACTGTGTTTATGTGTCGTGCACCATGTCTACCCCTTCCCATGCATGTCGCTGCCTCGAGAGGTACCTAGCAAGCACAACACAGCAAGTGTGAGTCCACGACTCAACAAAGTGCAATAGCAAATCAAACAATATCATCATAAACAGTCAAAGGGAATAAACAATTCCATCATGAATAACAACATGATATACCACAAACACATCTCTTATGATAGCATCATAAGCAGTTAGAGGGAACAAACAATCCCATCATGAACACAACATTATAAGCCAAACAGACAAATCCATATCTTATGCAAAAATGCAACGATATGTCATGAATGCAAATTCTTTACTTCTTTGCAATTACCGGTAATACCGAGTAGTGTATCCGTCATACATACTCTAGGCCTGTGCCCTCTAGGCACAGGGATCCAAAGCCCACACTCTAAATCATGTAACTTTCTCACCGACCTCACCGGACTAGTTACATGACTCTCCACGAGTGTGGGAACCAGGCCCGTCTAATGCATGACGGGGATCCAATATATAATTAAGGCCTGTGCCCTCAAGGCACAAGGATCCAATGCCATGATGCAGAATGCAAAGCATGACATCAACTCATCATGAAAAGTAATTCTCATCAACATTACCAACTTAAAGTTTCATCTTTAAACCATGGCATTCAGGCCCATCAACGTGTAACCATTATCATGTAAGCATCACCATATAAACATTATCACGTACACATCATGTAACCATTAGCCTACAGCTTCATGTAAACCTTTCCAAGTAGTAAGCATCATCATTAACTATGGCATGTGGGCTCATCAACATTACCAAGTAGTAAGCATCATCAATAATGCAATATAATCACTCATTAATACTACTTGTACTTGCCTCAACCGTGAGACAGAAGACAAAAGGCGGAACGAGCTAGCATCGGCGTTCACCACCACCTGGTAACCAAGAATGATACTAAGCATCAAACAACATGCTTAACAAGATAGTACTCGCAGCGCTCTACAACGTTTTCCCACAACCCAAGTGTGGGGGCCCCGAGATCAAATCCGTGTCAAGCTAAGTAATTATGCTGAAAGAGCATAATACTTATCATGAGACGAAAACGATTCCGAGTACCCGGATAGGTGTCCCATGTTAGCTCCCAAGGATCAGCGACTAACATGCACATATCCAAACACAACATTGTATTCACATCCATACACAATGTACAAGAATAAAGAAAATGTAAATACAACATCCTTGAATAGAAACATAATATACAAATTTTCATAAGAGGGCCATTCGGCCAAACATAAATATCAAGAGTAAGTTGCAGCAGAAGACAAACTTAAAATAGTAGAGAATAACCGAGTTGGCATGCCCACAAACCCACAAGCAACCAACTGGAGTTAAAGTCGTAGCGTCTGTAGTACTTTACCCAATTCGAATGACTTGTCACCTGTAATAGCAAATTTTTAAGTACAAAGTTGTACTCGCGAGACTTTTCAAGAAAAATAAGGATGCATGTAAGTATCAAAGGAAGGCTACTACACTAGTCAATTTTTAGCATAAAGCAAGTTTTGCAATTAGATAAACAATATAGATTCAAAATACCATTTCTAAAACATTTAGAAAACATTGCAATAGCAAGTAATGATCAACAATAGTACAATCTCCAAATATAACCAACACATGAATATACTATTCATGACACAATTCATCCCATAACCATTTATCACGCGTACAATGCGATCAAGATATTATTTCAGATTTCAACAAAACTAACATAATGACACAACAATTCCCACCATAACCCCAAACTTAACTTCCCATACTCTAACTGTGCATGCTTTCCCACAAGTGATGTCCATAACCGGGGACACGGCTATTCGAATAGATTTATTTGACTCTGCAGAGGTGTACAACTTTACCCACACGATATGCATTCCTCGTAATGTCGGCCAATGCACTCTTCCTTTGGAGTGTGACTGAGGTAGCATAACGAGGCCGTTACAATGTCATGTCCTAACTATCAAGCCACCCGAGGATCAGGATCCCGTAGCGCATCTCTGGCGCTACCGCACTGGTGAACCCGTTGTGTAAGTAAGTCCCTATCAACTAGAGACCCTTAGGGGCAAGATAAGAAAAGGGTAACATGCCCCCACAAGATTGACAACTCAAATCATCAAACAATAATAATAAAAGTCGCCAACCCAATTGTGTTTTGATAGTTAACACACAACAAATTATTAAGCCAAGCCATCGCCCATAAACCCGGCGTGTGGTTGTACGTAAGACTTGGTTCATCACACCACAGACCGGTCCTCAAATACCCAGACGGGGCTACATGAATCCGGGACCACCCCTTCATCACCCTATCACCCGTCCAAGTCCAACACACAACAACTCATCAACAATTTATAATATTCAGATACGAAGATCTGGACATTCTCCTCAATTTCAATATAATCAAATCCATAATATCCTCAAATTTCATTTAAGATTCAATTCGATCCATCGGCCGATGGACTAGCTCCATCAACCGTTATCGACTACAACTACTAGCATGACTAAGCATCGTTCTACAAATTAGCAAACAATCTCATATAACATATATCCTTAATCATACAAGGTAAAAAGGGTAATCAATATTCAAAGGAGGGCCAATGCAGCAAGTAGGAATTTAACTACTTCTACCCATGAACATATTTTTCAACATAGCATGCAATTTAGAGATTAAAACCATACAAAACATTTTAAAATCAATAGGAGCAATATGTTCAAGAGGAGGGTGCTCGCACCTTTGCTGTACCACTTGTTCAATCTCAGTTTACACTCAATTTAGGTCTCACGAATATATCGGTATCGTCGAAAAACCTAAAGATAGATGATATTGCAATAAACACCAAATAAGCCGAAAAATCAAAATGCTCAAAAATGCATGAAAATTATATAGTGGGTAGATCATGATTTTAGATGAATTTAGGTGAAGGATTCATTCCATTTGGAGTTAGTATGTGAAAGTTATAGCAGTTTGAAAATCAGTTTTCGGAAAAAAGCTGAAAAATAGGCTTCGGTTACTGTTCACCCGAAATTAATTATTTGGTGAAAATTTGTAGAATAGTGGTGGGAAAAAGGATTACATAGATAAATAGAGAATAATATTATAAGATCAAAATAACTGAGTTTGTTTCATTTTGAGTTCTAAAACATTTTCTATGAATTTTCAAAGTTAAAAGAGTTTTCAGTGTAAAATTAGTTCCTTTCAGAAATTTCTACCACAGTGAAATACTTTTTAAACTTGGGCTAACCTAGCCTCTGTCATAATCAAAATAGCCTCTCCAACCACACAATGCCGCATTCACGACCTTCCAACTATACAACATATCCGATAAATGTACTAAATCCACCAAGTTATGGGCATATGACTATAATCAATTCCATCAATTGTTCTTTGCTAGACTAATTAAGCTAATACTAACTACTAGCTCTACTAGTCTAACCTCGGCAAGTCATAATCTCATACACCAAAATTCACACCGATCGAGATTTATTTGATTTACCGATACCTAATGAGCTTAACAATTGGAATAACACATTCAACATCTAATAGTTCACTAATAAATCAATGTACATCCATTTCACCGGACTAGTCGGGTATACGACAACTACTAATCCAATCACATATGCGCCTCTCGATCGACTAATAATCGTTTATCCACTAATTCAAGAGAGGCACAATTCCATCGACTCGGCACATAAGACTTATCTATTAATTATATGACAAATCCAAATATTCATCCGCAATCAAAATAATCCATTCTACCATCTCCAAATTCTAGCACAAATGACTCACATAACTATTACTTAAGGCATCCGACCACTTTGCTCATGATTAAATAAATCATCCGATTCAACATCCATATTTCCTTAATTATCACATAAGCTATTCATCAAGTAATGATTCATAAAATTCTTATGCGTCCTAACTCCAAAAATTATTAATCTAACATGAGGGAAAACCTCCAATTAATTTATCATCCAAGATCACCACAAATTTCCATACGACTCCAAAATATTATCACCCGATCAAATAATCCAATCATATATTTAATCTAGCCTCCACCGATCAATAAGATACATATTCCGCTACGACGGAAAAAAAATATTCGTATCTACCGACATACATCACAAGAACACGCCTATGCATAAATAAGACATAACCGGATAATTATACCGGTCTTAATCTACCAAAATATTTTTAATATTTAAACATGCATAAATAGATGCCATGCTCAAGACTAATATGCAACATGCACAACTAATTTAAGTAATGCAGTGACGAAATAACACTAAAGATTTTACCACAACGCTAGGGCGTCGTCTCGGTCCGTGTCCACCGTAGTCGTCGCCGAACTCACCCGCATCCGCTCGGCTCCTCATCCATGTCCACCATCCCGACGCCACTACATGCATGCGCCCGCCGAGTGCATGCGCCGCCACATGCACGGCTCCACGCCACGCTGCGTGCATGCATGGTCGGGCTTGGTCTCGCTCTACCACGCCGCCGCCGCTTCGCATGCGCGCCGTCGCCTCGCCAAGCCCGCCTTGCTGTCACCATGCCGCAGCGAGCATGTGCGCCCGTCGCATGCACGCGCCGCGCAATGCGCCACATGCACGCTTGGCTTAACTCGTGCCGTCAACCGCCAGCGTCCAAGCCGTCCTCCGTCTTGGTGATGTGCCGTCCGACTGCAGTGTCGCCGGGTCGCCACTCCGCCTGAGCCTCAGCGCCACAGCTGCCTCCACTGCTGCTCCCGGGTGCTGGGCCGCTGCTGCACATCCCTTGCACCACCTTGGCGCCACACTAGCTGCTGCATTGCTACTGCAGGCCTGTGCTGCCGCCTGCCGCTGCTATCCCTTGCCAAGCTACTGCACTTGCCCAGTCCTGCGCCCTAGCCTCGTGCTGCTGCGGGACGCACCACATCGCCGCTGCAGCTCTCCATGCGCCGGTGCTCACGTCTTCAGCGTCGCGCCACCGTGCACTAGGCCACCACGGCCCGCCAGCTTTTGCTGCTGCATGCTGGCCATGGCCACAAGAGCCACCACGAATAGAAAACACCTACTGCTTCTTCCTCCCGGCCAGCTCTGCTACTTCCTCCCCCTCGCGCGAACTTGCTCCAATAGTCTTGCATGCGAAATCTAGTCATATGGGTGGGATGCTTATGAGATGAGGAACACCATGGTCTAGCATGCATAGAGAGATTTTCGGTTCTTGGGGGTGTTTGGGAGGAGAGAAGTGGAGATGGACTTGAGTCCATGGTTTCTGTTTTTGATGTTTGGGAAGAAGAACAGTGGGGAGAGGTTGATTTGGATGGACAATGGCACTGAGCTGGGAGCAAAGAATGGCTTGGGGATGAATGGTGCAGCATAAAAAAAATGGGGATGGTGGTGTGGCTTGGTTCGGTTGGAGGCAAAGAAAAAGGCTGTGCTGTTCGGTTTGGAGGGGAAAAGAAATGACTGGTAGAAGAAATGATGTGTGGCTGAGAGAAGTTCGGTTAGGCAAAAAGAAATGGTTGGGACTTGGGAAGGTGTCCAGGTGATGACAGTGTGTGTGAGGGCTTTGGGCTGGTGAGGAAAAGAAATGGGGCATGCATGTGATTCGGTTGGGCAAGAAGAGAGGCAAAAGGTTTCCCTCTTGGGTAAAGAAAGATGGCAGTGGAGAGAAGGAAATATGGAGCTTTGCACTTGTGCTTGACTTGGGAAAAATGGCAGTGCCGAATAGGGAGAAGAAAGTGACAGTGACCCAAGGGGCTTTGGTGTTGGGAGAAAGGAAATGAGAGAGAGAAAGGGTTGGTTCGGCTGGGAAAAAAAAACAAATAGCAGCAGGGAGTTTGGTAATTTTTAGACATAGTTTCCTAGCTCCAAAACTCACGAAATTTTTATGGGAGGTTCCTGACATAAAGTAGATACTTAGGTAAATTTTTCAGGAATTTATCCAGAGTGTGATGTTCTCTAAAAATCTTTAAAGTTCCTGTTTGCTCGAAAGAAGAATAGCAGTACCGTTCTTCCTCTGTTCTCCAGCTCGCTCCAACGACCTTGCATGTGCGAACTAACCGCCAAATTGGAAAGCTCTCGAGATAACGATCGCAACGGTATAACATGCATCGTCCGATTCTTGATTTTTGGTTGTGATTGCGAAGAGAAAAGTTGGAGAAAAGAATGGGCATGCAGGCGTTTCATCTGCTGCTTCTTTTCTCCTTTTTGTGAACTCATAAACCGCCATGCATGCGAAAACAATTTGTAGAAATGGGTTGGTCGTGCGATGAGGATCGCGGGGGTATGACATGCATGGCTTGGTTTTAAGTTTTTCGATGAGATTTGAAGGAGAGAATCGAAAAGAGTTAGCAGGGAAGGAAAAAGGGATATGACAGGAAAAGACGGGACACACAGCGCCTACGCTGCGGTCGGTTGAACTGAAAAAGAGCGGTGATACTAATGCATACATGATGATACGATTTTTGAAATGCACGTGAAAACATGAAATCAAAAATAATTAATTTTTCTTTTACTTCCAGTTTTTCAAACAATTTGATTTTAAAAGCAACATTTTAATTAAACACCGAAAAATTTTAAAACGTAGCCAAAATTTTAATAAATCACCAAATTAAATATTAACATCCCGATTATAAAAATCGGGGTGTTACACCAAGTTTAAACACTCGACCTACTCAAGCTAGACGACAAGCTAAACATAAATCTATTCGGGACAACAGTAAAGAAACAACCATAAGTTTTGATTGGATTAACCAAAATTCAAGTTTCTTGTCATTATAGAAATCTAAGAACATAATCTACAAAAACCTAGTTGTCATCATGCCCAGATTTTGCTTTTAACAAAATATGGTACCCGGGGCAAATTTACTGTCGGAAACCGACGAACAATCTGGACAGTTCAATTAAAAGTTGCATATCTTTTGTTCTACTTATCCAAATAATGTGTTATTTACCAATATGGAAAGTTAAGATAAATTTCTACAAGATTCATTGTGGTGGACAGCCCTGAATCGGCCTTTAACAAATTCAAATCTAACCATTAATATTTCTGCTACGCTTTGACAGATTCCTGGACAGCAGCAACGAAAAATACCATAACTTTTGAAAGGTAAGTCAGAAATTAGTGAACTTAGAACCCATGGAAAGCTTAAAATATAAGCTACAACTCTCTAGGAGACGAGATCCTCATATTCGGAATGGATATACCACCAAACAGTCGCACAAAAATGGACAGAAAATTGAATCTAACCAAGGCAGAAGAACCCTAATCAAAGCAAAACCTATGCAACTAAATCAATCTAACTAGCAAGGAAACCACTCATTACCCCTTGAAGAACCACAAGAGCTTGCTGAACTTCCCCCTTGAGATCAAACCCTACTTCTAGCCTTCCTCCCTTCCCTCCTTTCCCCCCCTTCCTCTCCTTCTCTTGGCCGAACAGATCAGCTCCTTCCCTCCTTGGCCGGCTGCAGCAGCAAGGGACCTCCCATGGCAGCCTTGGATGGAGAAGGAGAGGAGGAATTTCGGTTTTTTTTTTGGAGAGGTGGAGATGGTGGAAGCGCAAGAGGGAGGCAAGGGAAGAGTGGCGGCCAGGTTGAGGGAATGGGGAGCAAGTTTTGGTGGCTGCTAGGGAGAGTTCGGCTAGCAGCTGGGGGCTGCTTGGGGAGGGGAAAGAAAGGGGTTAGGGGCAGCTAGGGTTAGGGTTTGAGGGGTGGAGGTGGAGCTAAATGGGCTGGCCCAACTTGCGGTGCCTCCTTCCCCCCTTCTGGCCCACTAAGGCTACTGCCCAAAGAGCCCAAACGCGCTAAGAAAACAAAATTTGAACCGAATTCCCATCTCTAAACTCGATGCAATCGAAAGTGTATAAGTGTCCCTCCCCCGAATAATATTCTCTCTAATTGATATTAGGGGTATTACATTCTACCCCCCTTAAACAAAATTCGACCCCGAATCCTCACACAGCTCTACATGAAAAAACAGCCACAACTGAGAACTAACAACAGAACTCGCTTTTAAACAACTAGTTTACAAAGAGAAGGCAATTGAAAATAAAGAGTTTTCATCGGAACCACGCAATGCCAACTTTCCACTAAAAGGGTCAAATCCAAAAATTGATAACTCATCACAAAAGCAATTTCCACTTCCTAATTAGGAAATTTGCGAATGAACACCATGAAAGCCAAAGGAGAAATCACTCGAATCCCCAAATCCAATATTTCTTTTATTCCATCTGAACTGGAAAGAATCACACAAGCCAACACAGTGCCAACTCAAATTGCGAAAGGCATCAGTCAACAACACAAAGCTCAAACGAGAATCAAGAAAATGTTTTGCTACTCGAGAAAACCCCTTTTTTCAGTTTCTCTTTTAGGAATAAAACTCCTTTCAAACCTTGGAATTCAAGTTCATCACATACTACAAATTCAAGTTCATCACATACTACACGAGTTCAAATTTCTTAAATTAGCATCCTCAAAGATATGCCCAATCCAACATACATCATCCACACCTTTGTGGAGAGGCTCTATTGATCCCATCGAAACACCCTAGACAACTCCTTCTACTGATGGCATCAATTTGACAAGTGGCACCCAATGCAACTCAAAATAGATCTCACGCATCACATCATCTCAAAATTTTCAAGGATAACAACTCAAAATCCTCAGTACACACGCTCACGTACAACATCAAAAGGGTCCTATCAATGATCATTCCACTGCTTAGGAGACGCTATTATTCTATTTCCTCTACGCACAACATTGGGCGACCAAAGGTCTGGCATAAAATGCAAAGCCCAAATTTTTAACCTCCAAGACCTCTACAACGAACTTCTCTTATACCATATAGAGAAATCATCAAATTAAATCTCTAACATACCCACAATTCCAACATACTCACTCATTGACATCATCAGGAATCACCCACACAACCTCACAATACAATCTAATTACGTTACTCTATAAAATTGATCAAGATTTCCATACCTTCGTTAATTCCCAACATTTCAACATGAACTAATTACGTTACTCTATAAAATTGATCAAGGTTTCCATACCTTCGTTAATTCCCAACATTTCAACATGAACTAAGGCTCTAGGATTACACTTTACCATAGGTTCTACTTAGTCGTAACACCAATCAGTTTTACTTCAACGACAATCATTCCATTTGAATCAAATTTCCTCCAAGAGGTACAGGTCAAAACCAATTCATCTTCTACTACTCCTCCAATAGCTTGGTAGCAAAATCTCACCACTACAATTACTTGATTACCACCAAACCGTTGTCAGTTTACGCTTTATAAAACCTTGCAACACAAATCTAATGATCCTTTCTCAAAAGGAAAAGGCGAATAAGGACAAGTTCTGACACACCAGAAAACATTGCTCCTCACAGTGAGCATGAGACCAAAAGAAATAGTCCAATCGCGATGAGCTTGGAAAACAAAAGTTGAGATCATAGGTGAGGGCACACACCCCTCAAAAGAGAACAACAAATATTAACCAATAAGAATAAGACATTGCTATTTAAAATCGACAACGCTTGAGCAGAATAGAAAGTCTAGGCACATTTCAATTAAACCGCAAGTAACAAAATTTGACTCCAATCCTCAAATACTCCTACTACAATCTTTTCTTTAACACAGAAGATAGTCCTTTGACTACAACAATTCTTTGCCATCTCGAACAAGATAAGTTCTCAAGACCAAACTGTGAGGACCCCGACTTATTTGGCTTGTAATGCTTAGTCATCCATTGACCCTAGCATCACAAGCAAAATAACCCGTGTCTTCGAGATATGTAGACTTCCCAGAAATGCAGTATACACACCCCTTTACAAAATCATGCATCAATTCCATTCATAGAACCAAAGCACGAACTAGAATAAACCAAAGACATACATAATAGAGAGTTATTACAAAAGGGGGCCGACCGGCCAAATACAACTAAAAGAGATAAATAACAGCGGAAGCAAAAAGCCATAAGATGGCGATAAACAAAAGCCATACAATTTGCCTAAAGCCCACAAGGCAACCGACCGGGCCGCCAAGCTAGTCGTCCCATCCACCGCACATCTCACAAAAGTAGGGCCCTTGGGGCTCCACCTCCTCTGCAACAAATTTATTAAGAAAAGCTAATGAGTACAAAAATGTACTCGCAAGACTGACATGTCGTGTAACAGACCTATACATATGCAACATGCAAGATTCTTTAAGTGGAGGCTGTAGGTTGTTTTTAGCATAAAGCAAGTTTTCATTTGCAATATTTAAATAGATTCAAAGCAGTTTTACTGTAACACCCCAGCCCAATAAAGGCCTAGAATGCTACTAAAATATTTAATTTAAAACATATACAAACTAAAACTTCATACAAAAATTCAGCAGAACCTCCTTTGTATAACTAAATATACCGGAGGTTCCGTCAGATGCATAATTTATTATCAATATCTCAATATCTAAAATCCATCAAGCAACCATAGTGAATCTATTCAGCTAAAGCATAAGTAAGCATAATCAAGATTTACCACCCTCATTATTACAAATAGTTCAATGCATTCAAGCATAACCAAAATTATTCCTTAAGTAGTTTGCTTTTGTTAAGGTATGAACTAAAGATGATCATCTCTAAAAGAATGTGTGGTAGTGAGTGCTTCCTTAGCAAATCCTACTCCCTCCCATGTATGCCGTTCTTGCAAGAAGTACCTAAAAACACAGCAAAAACAAGAGGTGAGCCCAAAGACTCAGCAAGTATAATAAAAGGCATGAACAATGAACAACCATGTAAATCAGCAATTAAACCTCTCAATTCCACATATCAACTATCTTACACATGCATGTATGCAATATGCTCAAAAAGACAATTCTTTTCCTTCTCTTTCCCTTTTGCATTTTACCGGTAATGCAAAGTGCGCATCCGTCGATGCACACCCATGCCTGTACTATCTGGTACAGGGACCATTGCCCATACACCACGCGTATGGGGACCTAAGCCCATGCTCTTCAAGCATGGGGACCTTTAGCCCGTCATCAACATGACGGGGACCTCAAGAGATGCTTGGTCATCACGTGACCAAAACTTCAATAATTCAGCATGATGCATATGTAAGAACTCTCAAAATTATCACAACATGCATCCACATCAATATTTCATATGAATATCCTATTCATAAAGCTCATAAACATAGAACTCACAATTATCATATATCCATGATTAACACGTAAATCATAACACTAGCAACCATGAACATTATCAAACATGCCATCATCACGATCATGAACACACAAATACCCATTATACATATTAAACATTGCCATTCAGCAATATCTATTATAACCGTCATTATACTTGCCTTAACCGCGAGAGAGTGAAGGATGCGCCGAAGGTGCCGCCCCCGGGACCCGTCCACCACCTGAGTAATTAATATAGCGCATACTAAGATAGCAGTAGCAGAACAAACCAAAGCATACAACAACAATCGCTAACTTGAAGAGCGTCTAACTCGATCCCAACCCCAAGCCTACACGTCGATCTGTCCCCCTCGGTGGACAGTCGACTTCAAAAATTCATAACTATTGCTACAGAAGTCCAATTCAGGTTTTCTTAGACTTTCTGGAAAGGTAATTAAATTTCCTAAATAAACTTAGTTGGGGAGCCCTTCTGATTCTGCCATCTACTGCCCCTACCAAACCAATCTACAGAACATCAATTATCACGTCGGGTTCTCTGGACAGTACACTAAAATTATCATAACTTTTGCTACGAAAGTCCAATTCTTACGTTCTTTAGCTTTCTGGAAAGGTGAGGAAATTAGCCATCTTTTTCATTATAACGAGATCCTCTAATTTCGTGTTTAAATAATAGATTAACTCAAATTTCTACAGACTATCAGAATGCTGACAGGTTATCAGGACAGCAACACTAGAAAATTCATAACTCGCTAATCGTTAATCGGATTTGGGCGTTCTTGGCGGCCACGGAAAGCTAAGGACACGAGCCAACTTTTTCTAAGAGATGGGATCCACGGATTCTGCTTCTAAGGACCTCAAAACCGCCGTTCAAACGACTGGCCAAAAGGGATCTAATCAGCCGACATTGCTAAACATCCAATTAATCAACTAATCCATGGGGAACGATGGTTACCTCGACGAGTTGCTAAAGATCACGAACACTTGCTGGAGACCTCCCTCCTTTGCCTTTCTCCTTCTTCCCTTCCTCTTCTTCTTCTTCTTGGCGGGCAATCACCCGGTGACCTTCCTTCTTCCTCCACTTGGCCGGTAGCAACAAGGATCGTCTTCACCGGCAGCGAGGGGGAGGAGATGCACAGCAGCCGCGCACTGTAGCGGCGGTGGTACTATAGCTATAGTACGGATTAGGGTTTCCCCCCTCCTTTTATTGGTGGCCGGCCCCTCATGGGCCTCCTGGGCCAAGGCCTGAGGCCCAAGTTGCCGAAGAACTGCAGAAACCCCCTTTTTCTTATGTCTAATTTCTGTTATGAACGCTTTCTTGCTTAGAATAAATCGTAGTATTACATTCTACCCCCCTTAACAGGATTCGACCCCGAATCTATGCGAAAGAAAAATTGCGATTAGAATCTAAGAACGGTAGAACACATACCCGCGGTGAACAAACTCGGATACTGCTCGCGCATGCGAGACTCCAGTTCCCTTATCGATTCTTTTTGCTCATAGTGATGCGACCATGGCACCTTCACGGATACCAATGTCTTATGCCTCAATGCTCGTTCCGACCTCTCTAGTATACGTACCAGACGAGACTCAGACGTGAGGTCTTACTCGCTGTTCAACGGCTCTAACGAAACCTCAAAACTCCGAATCACCCAGGTACTCATTCGGCACCAGAACATACCAGACATTGCGTACTCCGCATATGGACCCTAAGGCGGTCCTAGCGATACGCCATCTTCCAAAATCCCCGCAACTATCGAAAACAACCAATGTATGCTTTGGGCTATCTTTCTCTTCGGGACCAAACCACATAACTTGCACATAACATATGGAACTCTTGTTCCATCTCTCAGTCGACCTCTTCATCATAATAAGGAGAACCCCCTGTTAAGCAGGGACGTGCAACACAACTTATTTTAATCAAACCTTAATAATCAGATTCAATTGAAAACAAAGGATTTACAATGCAGATACCAACTTTCCTCCAAAACCCTCAAATCCAAAATCGAAGATTCCTCATGAAAACCTTTCCGCACTCCAACAAGGTAGTTTTCAAATAAACTCCACATAATCCAAAAACAAATCGCTCAAATGCTCAAATCACACACTTCATTTATTTTTCCAACCAGGACGTAACCACCTTGTCAACATAAGTCAACTCAAATTGTACATGATCTCCATCATAAAAATCCAACTCAAACAAGAACCAATAGAGCACTTCTCTACTCGAGAAAACATTCTTTTCTCATATGTTCTTTAAGAAATAAAACCCTTTCCCAAATCATGGGTGTCCAGAATTATCACACTAACTCCTTCCTCTTAATCGGCAATCCCAAAATGATCCTCAAACTGAAAGATCAACCATACTTATTTAGAGGGACTCTACTAATCCACAAAAGGATTCTCTAGTCCAATCCTATACTAAAGGAATTATTTTGACAAATGGTTTCCATCACCTCAATAGAGATTTTTCACCCACAACCACATCATCTCATTCTGTTAAAGATAGTCTACTTCAAATTCTCAAAGACACATTCTCATTTACTTTACCCAAAGTATACTATCTAAGATCAACACACTATTCAAAATTAAGCTTCGATCATCTACCTCTACACATAATATTTGGGTCTCCAATGTGCTACCATAACAATGCAAAGCCCAAATTCAACCTTCAAGTCTTCGCCACAATTTACGCTATAATTGATAGGAAAACCTCATATTCCTTTACTAAAATTTCACACGACTCAATAATAACCTCGATTATTATTATCAACATTCCTCACTAATCAAGTAATCGCCCCAAGGCGATTTATTTCACCAATCTTAGATCTCCTCTAATCCACACCAATCCAATTCAGGTACACAACCAAAGTATACCCATTCGCAATACTCTAACTGGTTGATCAAGATTCAAACATACTCAATCACTAACATCGATAAATAAATAAATTCTTGACCAAGTTATCCTTAGAGATAATCTAACCCCCATAGGGTTACCCACTAAGGCCGAATCATACTTGACAATATCTCAACAATTCCTGTTATCCCATTAATTAGCACAACGCTTAGGTTTCTCCACACCGCTACTCTCATTAAACTTCACCATCATAACTCTTCTACACAATATTACTTAGTATCCAATTGCGATACTCTAATGCATTTATCAAGAGTCCATACTTTCGATAATCCTAACATGGGCAAAGGTTATTGGATCATAATTCGCCATAGGTTCCACTAGTTGTAACACTAATCAATTTTATTTCATCGACAAACATTCCTTTTAAATAGAACTCCCTCCAGGTGTTATAGGTCAAAACCAATTCACTGTCTTCTGTACTTCAAATAGGTTGGTTCCCAAAATCTCACCACTACCAAATACTTGTCCACCAACAACCAGTCGCTATATTACACTTTATAAGACTTGGCAACATAAGTTTGTTAATCCCTTTCTCAAAAGGAAGAAACAAACCAAAAACAGGTTCCAACGCACAAGAAAATGTTGCTCCTCGGAGTGAGCACGAGACCAAGAAGAACAATCAAATAGCAATGATCTCGGAAAGTAAAATACGAGTCCACAGTTGAGGGCACATGTCCACAAGAAGGAATATCAAACCTCCATAAATCAAGATAAAACATTGCTATTGAAACTCAAGAAACTCTTAAGCTGTAACAACAGAAAAGTTGCAGATTACAATTCTTAACTCCAACTTCAAATGCTTATGGTACACATCTTCCGTTAACAAAGAAAGAAATTTTCTTTGATTACAACATTACTTGCCAATCCAAACAAGAAATGCCTATAAAACCAAATAACATTAATCACTTAGGTACCAAACGGAACCTTCCCATACGTCACATTGCTCAATTAATTCCATCTACTATGTAAATCATGAACTCCCAAAAGACCACGAATGCAAACTCCAAACATTTCCTTTAACTTATATTACGCAAGGCAATTAATTTCCTTTCTCTCTAGAAGAATCATCACCACTACAACGAGTCAGAATCCCTTGTGGACAATCTTGCTAACATCAAGAATAATCTACTCTTAACAAGATTCGTTATCGCTAACTCTTCCTTTATAAAGCCCCCAACGGCTTACCAAAGTATTACATACCACTTTATCATCTCATCCTCAATTGAGAGTATACCAAATTCTTACAATATCATTACAACAACCACTTAATTTTTGAGGAACCTACTACACAATTTAAATGGTTATTCTAAAACCCTTTCATCAAAGGCATACTATTATCCGATTAATTTCACCATCATGCAACCACAGGTTACATATTAAATCCTTCATAAACCATTGATGATAATTCAATCATGGACAAAATTGTTGGTCCTTTCTCTATTTGTTTTTTTCCACGAGCGAAATTAAGATCATCGAATAGCCAATTAAAGAAAATTCCATGTTATTATCTACTAAGACATCAGTCGAACTCATCCTTACATTCCTCTTCCTACACAATTAGATTAATCCATTGAGACCGAATAATCTAATAAGTTTAGCAAACTAAACAATTCTATTGATCAACCATTTCATCAACGTTCCACACTTCTTAATAACTCTATTGATTCTGACTAAATATAGTCATCCTCATAGTCACAAACTCATCGAGAACTACTAGAGGACAACCTCATCTTATTCAACTTTCCTTTCAAGGATCCTAGTTAAAATCGATCAAGCACACACTACGACCCAACCCGATAATCCATATCATATCCATTAATTGCTTTGATTATACCCTCTCACATAACCACGACAAAACATCGCTAAAGGGTTTAACATCTTCTTTAGTAAAAGAGAACCATAAATCTTCAACACTCAAAATACCCAAGAGAGATATATTGAGTCAAAGCCTCCACGTAATAAAGGACTTGCAAAAGGAAACTTTCATTAACTAAAAACATCAAGCTTAATAAATGGTTCATGTTTTCCAATGGAAAGGACAAAACTCCAATACAAAGGTCAAACTTGTCAATCAACCAAGTTCACCACCACAAGAATAACTCATCGGTTGGGAAAACAATGATTGCTTTACGAGACTAATTTAGCCAAGGAAACACACCAACCTTTCTCAAAGCAACCCATCAGCCGCAAAGAAATAATAACCCAAAAGAAATTCACCAATCACTATTGGACAAGGGTTGACCAAATGCCAATTCCAGGAAGAGAACCACTCTTCTAAAGATACTCATTATCAACGCCTGTACTATGATATCCACTGTAGACACTTCACTATTCCTACACCACGAACGGTGGTGTAACTTGGTAAAGCCCAAGGCCACAACCACGACCTCAACCTCTCAATATGGGTTATCCCCACACATAATAATCATATAATCAATTAATGAGCAATAATACTCAATTCATATCAGCAATTAACAATACGATATAGCGGAAACGTAAATGCAACGCTTTGCCCATTCCCATTCTACTGTGCACTAGTGTGTCAAATTTTTAAATTGAATAGACACTAGCAAATTTTAATTAGTTCCATTCACCACGGACCTACAGCTCGATACCAATCAGAACACCCCAGCCCAATAAAGGCCTAGAATGCTACTAAAATAATTAATTTAAAACATATACAAACTAAAACTTCATACAAAAATTCAAAGAGAATCTCCTTTGTATAACTAAATATACCGAGGTTCCGTCGATGCATAATTTATTATCAATATCTCAATATCTAAAATCCATCAAGCAACATTAGTGAATCTATTCAGCTAAAGCATAAGTAAGCATAATCAAGATTTACCACCCTCATTATTACAAATAGTTCAATGCATTCAAGCATAACCAAAATTATTCCTAAGCGGTTTGCTTTTGTTAAGGTATGAACTAATGATGATCATCTCTAAAAGAATGAGTGGTAGTGAGTGCATCCTTAGCAAATCCTACTCCCTCCCATGTATGCCGTTCTTGCAAGAAGTACCTAAAAACACAAAGAAAACAAGAGGTGAGCCCAAAGACTCAAAGAAGTATAATAAAAGGCATGAACAATGAACAACCATGTAAATCAGCAATTAAACCTCTCAATTCCACATATCAACTATCTTACACATGCATGTATGCAATATGCTCAAAAAGACAATTCTTTTCCTTCTCTCTCCCTTTTGCATTTTACCGGTAATGCAAAGTGCGATCCGTCGATGCACACCCATGCCTATACCATCCGCACAGGACCATTGCCCATACACCATGCGTGTATGGGGATTTAAGCCCATGCTCTTCAAGCATGGGGATTTTAGCCCGCCATCAACATGACGGGACTCAAGAGATGCTTGGTCATCACGTGACCAAGACTTCAATAATTCAGATGATGCATATGTAAGAACTCTCAAAATTATCACAACATGCATCCACATCAATATTTCATATGAATATCCTATTCATAAAGCTCATAAACATAGAACTCACAATTATTAGATATCCATGATTAACACGTAAATCATAACACTAGCAACCATGAACATTATCAAACATGCCATCATCACGATCATGAACACACAAATACCCATTATACATATTAAACATTGCCATTCAGCAATATCTATTATAACTGTCATTATACTTGCCTTAACCGCGAGAGAGTGAAGGATGCGCCGAAGGTGCCGCCCCCGGGACCCGTCCACCACCTGAGTAATTAATATAGCGATACTAAGATAGCAGTAGCGGAACAAACCAAAGCATACAACAACAATCGCTAACTTGAAGAGCGCCTAACTCGATCCCAACCCCAAGTTTACACGCCGATCTGTCCCCTCGTGGACAGTCGACTTCAAAAATTCATAACTATTGCTACAGAAGTCCAATTCAGGTTTTCTTAGACTTTCTGGAAAGGTAATTAAATTTACTAAATAAACTTAGTTGGGGAGCCCTTCTGATTCTGCCATCTACTGCCCCTACCAAACCAATCTACAGAACATCAATTATCACGTCGGGTTCTCTGGACAGTACACTAAAATTATCATAACTTTTGCTACGAAAGTCAAATTCTTACGTTCTTTAGCTTTCTGGAAAGGTGAGGAAATTACCCATCTTTTTCATTATAACGAGATCCTCTAATTTCGTGTTAATTAATAGATTAACTCAAATTTCTACAGACTGTCAGAATGCTGACAGATTATCAGGACAGCGACACTAGAAAATTCATAACTCGCTAATCGTTAATCGGATTTGGACGTTCTTGGCTGCCACGGAAAGCTAAGGACACGAGCCAACTTTTTCTAAGAGATGGGATCCACGGATTCTGCCTCTAAGGACCTCAAAACCGCCGTTCAAACGACTGGCCAAAAAGGGATCTAATCAGCCGACATTGCTAAACATCCAATTAATCAACTAATCCATGGGGAACGATGGTTACCTACGACGAGTTGCTGAAGATCACGAACACTTGCTGGAGACCTCCCCTCCTTTGCCTTTCTCCCTTCTTCCCCTTCCTCTTCTTCTTCTTCTTGGCCGGGCAATCACCCGGGTGACCTTCCTTCTTCCTCCACTTGGCCGGTAGCAACAAGGATCGTCTTCACCGGCAGCGAGGGGGAGGAGATGCACAGCAGCCGCGCACTGTAGCGGCGACGGTACTGTAGCTACAGTACGGATTAGAATTTCCCCCTCCTTTTATTGGTGGCCGGCCCCTCATGGGCCTCCTGGGCCAAGGCCTGAGGCCCAAATTGCCGAAGAACTGCAGAAACCCCCTTTTTCTTATGTCTAATTTCTGTTATGAACGCTTTCTTGCTTAGAATAAATCATAGTATTACATTTACAATTCATTTTTAATTTGCAAATAACAGCGAGACAATAACATAATAACAATAGATAGATGACAACGACAATCCTAGAAGTGACTAACCCAATAGCCACCACAACAATAGTATGAATTACCCATTCATACCACCCATGTCAAGTTTTAATTAAAGGTTATAGTCTAACTCTCGAAAGACCTCCCCAAGCGTGTCCATAGCCTAGGACAAGGCTATTCGAATAGTTTGAACCCTGCAGGGGTGTACCAATGTACCCACACGTCAGACCGCCTTTTCGCCAAGCTATTAGCATACTTCCTTTGATATGCTAGCACGGCTAAGTCCAACGAGACATTTCCAATATTGTGTGTCAACAAGGACTCGCCCACATGGGGATACAACCTCCCCATACGTTGATGCGGAGTCATCAAAGATGCTCACCCCCTTATACGGATGGTGCTCCTTGCAGTGGATAAACCCCACTACTGTTCACCCAAAAGCCCACCATGCAACTCAAAGCTAACACACGCTAAAGTACTTAGTCAAGAGAGGTCCCATATCCCCCTCGTGTGGTTAGCATGCAAAAATTGCTTGGTTTAGTGTAACAAGATGTTCGGTCCTTGTTGACTTAGGCACCATTCCACATACCAACAAATCACACCATCATCCATTGTGCCCAAGTCCAAATAGTTTTCATTTTCAGTTTTGTTTTGACTTTACAAATTAACAAAGCACAAGTGCTAGACATAATAGAGTATTAATTAGATTTGTGTGATCAAGATCATCGACTAAGTGGATGACCGCCCAGTTCTACCGTAAGTTAAGCATTTCTAAGCAATATCAACACGTAATCTACTAAGTGACAAGAGGTCATCCAACGAACTCTAAATCACAGCAAGATATTCCTAGGCTTAGTAGTAGAGATTGA
This sequence comes from Phyllostachys edulis, assembly GCA_036346405.1. NCBI lineage: Eukaryota > Viridiplantae > Streptophyta > Magnoliopsida > Poales > Poaceae > Phyllostachys > Phyllostachys edulis. The sequence goes on from CM070556.1 coordinate 41,967,650, forward strand.
ACATTTACCTATAGAGTATGCATCTATAGGATCAACTAATCGATAATCATTTGACAACAAAATAGAGCATGCATACATACACTTTGCAAACAATATATTAGACTTTGAAAGTAATGGGATTAAACATGATCAAACTGCTTGCCTTGCTGGGGCTGCTCACTATGCTGCAAAGGGTCACTCACGGGATCAACACACTCGTCGGCACCTAACGAAAAAGCGAAAAAGAACCGATAAGAACGAGGAAAACCGAAAAGACTCCACAGAAAAATTTCACTAAAAGCTCTGAAATTTTCACAGCAGCAAGAGCATGATTTTTAAAGAATTTGGCAATAAGGACCAATTGATTTGGATTCTCAATGCAAAAGTTAAGGCCAAAACAAATCTGCTCAGCCTAGAAATTGTTGGAAAATTCAAATCGGTTACAGTTCATCCGAATTAAATTCTTTAGCACAATTTTCCAAAGAGGTGTTGCACCTGGGATTTTTATGGTAAGTAAAGTACCTCATGAGATGAATAACACAATTGAGTTCACCTCATTTGGAGCTAGTATGCATTTTCTATGATTTTTCAAAGACATGCACACAAGAACAACACAAACTGTACCCACCAAGATGTTGAAAATAGTGACATGTCTAAAACCTATTCCATCATTTAGTACACTAATAGAGGAAGCCAACAAAGTTGGATTCACTCAAAAAGGATCTATAAGGAAGTACTTATGCAATTTAAAAGTTAAATGCAATTTTTAGAACACATTTAAAGTCTATTCCTAAACCAATTTACCATTTCATTTTCTGGAGCCGAACCAAGCTTACAACCATTTTTAGATTAAAGCTGAGTTCAAACCAGAGCTACCAAAACTTGAATCAACTCAAATGGAGCTAAATTGAAATAGTTATGCATTTTTGAAGTTCATTACCTTTTTCAGTTTACAATTAAATCCCCCGGGAATTTTCTAAAATCAAAACAACATGGACGAACTTGGGCCGTTGAGATTGAATTAGACGGCCCAAGAGGAATGGGGCAACACGCTTGCGCCCGCGTGGATCCAACGAACATGGGCCATCGATGCAGCATTTGACGATCCAGGTTGAATCGCGCGCGGCGCGTTTGGAACTCGCGCGCGCGAACGGGGGCAGCGACTGTGGACCGTCGATCGCGAGATGGACGGCTCACGATGAATGCCACACAGTGGACATGCACAGACCCCGCGAAATCTTGCCCACAGATTTGGAAATGGACGGCCTTACGACACTGCTACAGTTGCCGGCCCCGTCCGACAAAAGAACCGTCGGGGAGATTGGCTCACCGTCGGCGATTGGGACCCCGCCGGCGATTGGGACCACAGCGGCGCAAACCAAGAGTACCACCAGGTCCGCAATAGAGATGCGCACCTACTGGTACCACTCACACCGCCGGGGGTGGCCTAGAACGCCAGCGAGCCAGAGGAGAGCGGCGCGGTAACGCACGGCCAAAAGCAAACAAGAAGGAAAGCTCCGCAACAGTCCATTCAAGCGGGTGCCCAGCCATCTAGGGACTATAAGAAAGCTACCTAGATGATGCGGAGGCACGGGATACTTGCGGTCGCCCAAATGACGAGGAGCAAAGAACGATGATGAAGACGACAACGCGGGGGAGGCACCTTGAGCAAAAAGAGAGGGATCGCGTCATCGGGTTAGACTCAATATAGCTCCGAGATGCTCCCAGAGCAAGGAATTGAAAGGAGAGGGTCCTTACCGGACTTGAGGAAGAAGGGGGAGCTTTTCGGCCGAAGGGGACCAAACTCCAAATTAGGCCACCCTTGTAAATGTCAAAACCAATTACGTCAGGGGTTTTGACCACAGAGGTGAGAGACACAAGTGGAAGCAAAGAGGTGGAAGAAAAGCCACTGGAACCCTGTTGCCACCGAGGAGCTTCAAGGTGCAACAATGGCGGCCGAGGGGCTTAGGGGTGATTTGAGCTCAATAAACCGAGAGCAAGTGGAGAAGGTGTTTAAAGGAAGCCAAGGAGGAACAAGGGAGCCTTTATAGCCAGGGAGCAGAGGCAATGAGCTAGGGTTAAGCTCCATGGTGAGCTTAGCCCACAGCTCGGTCCATGGCTCAACAAGGACGCGGAGGGGATGGGGGCAGTTCTAAACATGACTTTCGGGGCGAAAGGTCGACCAAGATTTAATGCTTGCAAAGAAAAGAGCTGTTGAGAGGTGACAAGGCACTACCCTCCCTCTGCCATGGCGCACGCCTGTGAGACCGAGGAAGGGAAGAACAAAGTGCACAGCCCACCAATCAGAGAAAGAGAAAGGGCATGGCTCGAGCCGGAACAGACACGGACAGGTCACGCCCAACCACAGTCATGAACGGGCTGATTACAACCATTATATATTTAAAGGGGGAGGTCGTGACCATTAGATCTGAACCGGTGGTCTGAAAAGGAAAGGGGAGGTCGCGAGCATTGATTCAATCGGGGTTCAAAAGGAACGGAGGTCGTGACCATTAGATCTCGATTAGGGTGATCGTGGACCATTAGATCTGAATCGGTGGTCCAAAAAGAACAGAGGTCGTGACCGCCAGATCTTCATCGCACGGTTCCGGCAAGGAAGGGGAGGTCGCAGCCGTTAGATTCACATCGACGGTTAAGTAAACGGTAGGGAGGTCACACGCCGAAAGGAGATAGGAGGTCGAGCCGCTGGATTTGCATCCAATGGCGATCAACAGGCGGAGGTCATGGCGGCTGCGCATAGCGCTGACAAGAGATGGGAGGTCGTGGCCGCTGGATTTACATCCAAGGCGCGACAACAAAGAAGGGGAGGTCGTGACCATTGCGCACGACGCGATGGGAGGTCGTGGCCGTTGAATTTCGATCCAATGGCGCACAACAGAGATGGGAGGTCGTGGCCATTGCGCACGACGCGATGGGAGGTCGTTGCCGTTGGATGTCGATCCAATGGCGCACAACAGAGATCGGAGGTCGTGGCCATTGCGCACGATGCGATGGGAGGTCGTGGCCGTTGGATTTCGATCCAATGGCGCACAACAGAGATGGGAGGTCGTGGCCATTGCGCACGACGCGATGGGAGGTCGTGGCCGTTGGATTTTGATCCAATGGCGCACAACAGAGATGGGAGGTCGTGGCCATTGCGCATGAGGCGATGGGTGGTCGTGGCCGTTGGATTTTGATCCAATGGCGCACAACAGAGATGGGTGGTCGTGGCCGTTGGATGTCGATCCAATGGCGCACAACAGAGATCGGAGGTCGTGGCCATTACGCACGACGCGATGGGAGGTCGTGGATCGTTGGATTTTGATCCAATGGCGCACAACAGAGATGGGAGGTCGTGGCCGTTGGATTTTGATCCAATGGCGCACAACAGCGATGGGAGGTCGTGGCCGTTGAATTTTGATCCAATGGCGCACAACAGAGATGGGTGGTCGTGGCCGTTGGATTTTGATCTGACGGCGACGAAAGGAGAGGGGAGGTCGTGGCCGCTAGATCTGGATCTGACGGCGACGAAGGGAGATGGGAGGTCATGGTCGTGGATTTTGATCCAACAGCGCACAACGCTCGCGCGAGGGAGGGACTCGGGCTGAGCTGGGATGCGGTTGGGTTCGACCCACTTAAAGGTGGCTCGGACCCAAGGAACAGTGCTCCAGATTTGAGTTTAAATTTGAAGGCTGAGTTTGGAGGAATTTTTAGAGGTAGCAAACTAACTCCAAAAATTCCGAAATTTTGACTAGAGCTTCCTCACTCTAGGATTAATCTTACATAAAATTTTCAGAGATTTTTATGCATTGCATTTCTCTCAAGAAATTCATCAATGGTTGTTCTAGGGTTTGACCAAAGGTCAAACTGGTTTGACTTACCTCGAAAAATTATCAAATAATTTCTAAAAATTATGAAATTTTTCAGAGGGGTCACACATCATCCCTAGAACCAAAGAAAAATATTTCCAAAGGTTGAATACCAGATTCTTGCCAAAGTTGATTAAGGGGTTGACTTTAGTCAACAGGGGGTTTAGGTTTTTGAATTCCACAACTCTTGACAAGAATTATAGAAATGTTCAAGAGTTTCAAGATGTGAGAAAAGTTTTAATTTCTTCTCATTTAATTACATTTGAAACAAACACCCATATTAGGTTACATTTGAAACACAAACCCTGGTTTGGTTACATTTGAAACACAACCTATATTTGGGATGTTAGAAAATCTCCCCCCTACAGAAATCTCGTCCCGAGATTTGGCTCACTCGAAAAAGAAAGAGGGGTAGTCCGCACGCAGACGATCTTCCCTTTCCCAAGTAGCTTCATCCTCGGATTGATTCGACCACTGAACTTTAAGGAACTTGATGGAACGATTCCTCGTTCTTCGTTCAGCCTCTTCAAGGATGCGAACAGGGTGCTCGCGATAGGTCAAATCTTCTTGGACATCAAGAGTTTCCAACGGAGCTTCCTCGCTTGGAACACGGAGGCACTTCTTTAATCGGGACACATGGAACACATCATGTACCCCTCAAGTCGCAGTAATTCCAACTTATAGGCAACAGCTCCTTTCTTCACGATGATGCGGTAGGGACCCACATACCGAGGAGCTAACTTGCCCTTGGCGCCGAAACGTTGATGGCCCTTCAAAGGAGAGACTTTGAGATAAACAAAGTCATTAGGCTCAAAACTCAACTCACGACGACGGCGATCTGCATAGCTCTTTTGCCTGGATTGAGCTGTGCGTAGACGCTCACGAATAAGCTAGACTTGATTCTCGGCCTCATTGATCGAGTCCGGGCCAAAGAAAGGTCTTTCGCCGGTCTCAGACCAGTTCAACGGGGTTCTGCACTTTCTCCCGTATAAGGCCTCGAAGGGTGCCATGCCGAGACTGGCTTGGAAGCTGTTGTTGTAAGAAAACTCGGCGAATGGTAAGCATTTCTCCCAATGCTTCCCATAGGAAAGAACACAAGCACAGAGCATGTCTTCCAAAACTTGGTTGACCCTTTCGATCTGACCATCAGTTTGGGGATGATATGTTGTGCTGAAGGAAAGGCGAGTTCCCATAGCCTCTTGCAAACTATGCCAAAATCGAGAAGTGAACAGAGAACCACGATCAGAAATGATCGTCTTAGGTATCCCATGCAAACTTACAATTCTGGAAACATAGAGCTCAGCTAAGAGACCCACGCAAAGCTGAGTCTTGACAGGAATGAAATGAGCCACTTTAGTCAATCGATCAATGACAACCCAAATGGCATCATTTCCCTTGGGAGACCTGGGTAGACCGGTGATAAAATCCATCCCGATCGAATCCCACTTCCACTCAGGCACTGGCAAGGGCTGAAGCAGGCCTGCAGGACGCTAATGATCGGCCTTGACATGACAACACACGTCGCACTCGGCAACAAACTTCGCAATCTCCCTCTTCATTCGGGTCCACCAAAATCCCTAGCAGAAATCTTGATACATCTTGCCCCGGGATGAATGGACAAAGGCGAATCATGGCCTTCGCGAAGGATCAAATTCCGCAACTCCATATCCTTTAGAACCACAAGGCGTTGCCCGAACCTCACAACACCAAGCTCATCTTCAGAGAAGCACTTGGCTGTTCCGTTCTTGACGTTTTGCCTGATTTGGTTCACTCCAACATCCGATTGCTGAGCGGCCTTGACACGATCCACCAAGGTTGGTTGCACAACCAAGGTAGCAAGGAAACCCTGCTCAACCAAACCCAAGTTGAGACGTTGAAACTCCTCCAGAAGGGTGGGTTGATGCTCCTTGAGCAACAATGCATTGCAATGCGCTTTACGACTAAGCGCATCGGCAACGACATTAGCCTTGCCCGGATGGTAGTGAATACCCACATCATAGTCCTTGATCAATTTCAACCATCTCCTTTGCCTAAGGTTCAGATCTGGCTGGGTGAACAAATACTTTAAGCTTTTGTGATCCGAGTACACTTCACAACGATTACCGATAAGGTAATGTCGCCAAATCTTAAGTGCATGAATCACAGCAGCTAGCTCCAAGTCATGGGTAGAATAGTTGAGTTCATGAGGTCTCAATTGCCTTGATGCGTAGGCCACTACCTTGCCTTCTTGCAAAAGGACACAACCGAGGCCTCGACGCGAAGCATCGCAAAAGATATCGAAGTCGGCGAACATCGGGAGAACGAGAACGGAGCGGTGGTCAAACGCTTCTTGAGTACTTGAAAACTTTCTCACAATCAGCGGACCACACGAACTTCTTGTCCTTCTTGAGCAACTCACCATCGGCCATGATCTTGGAGAAGTTCGCGACTTCTACATCGAACTGGGCTGACTCCAGGAAAGCACATCGTTGACCTTGCTAGGATCCATGGCTACGCCTCCTGCTGAAAGAACATGGCCCAAGAATGCCACTTCCTTCAACCGTAACGCCAGACCATTAACTTCGTGATACAACAGGTGCTCTCAAGCTTGCCTAAAACAAGCTTCAGATGCTCTTGTTCCTCATTGTTCTTGGAGTAGATAAGAATATCATCGATGAAGACCACGACAAACTTATCCAAATACTCTATGAAGACCGAATTCAAGAGGTTCATGAACAAGGCAGGAGCATTGGTCAAGCCGAAAGACATGACGGTATACTCGTACAAACCATAACGAGTAGAGAAAGTTGTCTTGGGAATATCCTCAGGTCGGATCCGAACTTGATGATATCCCACTCTCAAATCAATCTTGGAGAACACTTGAGCTCCAGATAATTGATCAAAGAGATCGTCGATGCGGGGCAAAGGATATTTGTTCTTTATTGTTACTTCATTAAGCGAACAGTAATCAGTTACTGTTCATCCGGATTAAATTCTTTAGCACAATTTTCCAAAGAGGTGTTGCACCTGAGATTTTTATGGTAAGTAAAGCACCTCATGAGATAAATAACACAATTGTGTTCACCTCATTTGGAGCTAGTATGCATTTTCTATGATTTTTCAAAGACATGCACACAAGAACAACACAAACTATACCCACCAAGATGTTGAAAATAGTGACATGTCTAAAACCTATTCCATCATTTAGTACACTAATAGAGGAATCCAACAAAGTTGGATTCACTCAAAAAGGATCTATAAGAAAGTACTTATGCAATTTATAAATTAAATGCAATTTTTAGAACACATTTAAAGTCTCTTCCTAAACCAATTTACCATTTCATTTTCTGGAGCCGAACCAAGCTTACAACTATTTTTAGATTAAAGCTGAGTTCAAACCAGAGCTACCAAAACTTGAATCAACTCAAATGGAGCTAAATTGAAATTGTTATGCATTTTTGAAGTTCATTACCTTTTTCAGTTTACAATTAAATCCTCCGGGAATTTTCTAAAATCAAAACAACGTGGACTAACTCCGGCCGTTGAGATTGAATCGACGCCCAAGAGGAACGGGCAACGAGCTCATACCGCGTGGATCCAACGAACGTGGGCGCCGATGCAAAGATCCGACGGCAGAAGTTGAATTGCATGGCGCGCGCTTTGGAACTCAGCCATGTGACAGGCAAAGAATCGTGGACCGTCGATCACGAGATGGATGGCTCATGATGAACGCCACACAGTGCACACGCATAGACCCCGCAAAATCTTGCCCACAGATCTGGAAATGGACGGCCCTACGACGTTGCTACAGTTGCTGGCCCCGTCTGACAAAAGAACCGCCAGGGAGATTGACTCACCGCCGGCGATTGGGAGCACGACGGCACAAACCAAGAGTACGACCAGGTCCGCAATAGAGATGAGCACCGGCTGGTACCACTCACACCGCCGGAGGTGGCCTAGAACGCCGACGAGCCGGAGGAGAGCGGCGCGGTAACGCACAGCCAAAAGCAAACAAGAAGGAAAGCTCCGCAACAGTCCATTCAAGCGGGTGCCTAGCCATCTAGGGACTATAAGCAAGCTACCTGGATGATGCGGAGGCACGGGGATGGTTGGTGCAGTTCCGGCGACGAGGAGCAGCACCGACGATAAAGACGACAACGCGGGGGAGGCACCTTGAGCAAAAAGAGAGGGACCGCGTCATCGGGTTAGACTCAATATAGCTCGGAGATGCTCCCAGAGCAAGGAATTGAAAGGAGAGGGTCCTTACCGGACTTGATGAAGAAGGGGGAGCTTTTCGGCCGAAGGGGACCAAACTCCAAATTAGGCCGCCCTTGTAAATGTCAAAACCAATTAAGTCAGGGGTTTTGACCACAGAGGTGAGAGACTCAAATGGAAACAAAGAGGTGGAAGAAAAGCCACTGGAACCCTGTTGCCACCTTGGAGCTTCAAGGTGCAACAATGGTGGCCGAGGGGCTTAGGGGTGATTTGAGCTCAATAAACCGAGAGCAAGTGGAGAAGGTGTTTAAAGGAAGCCAAGGAGGAACAAGGGAGCCTTTTATAGCCGGGGAGCAGAGGCAATGAGCTAGGGTTAAGCTCCATGGTGAGCTTGGCCCACAGCTCGGTCCATGGCTCAACAAGGATGCGGAGGGGATGGGGGCAGTTCTGAACATGACTTTGGGAGCGGAAGGCTGACCCGCATTTAATGCTTGCAGCAAAAGAGCTGTTGAGAGGTGACAAGGCACTGCCCTCCCTCTGCCATGGCGCACGCGTGCAAGACCTTGGAAGGAGAAGAACAGGTGCGGCGCAGCCCACTAGTCAGAGGAAGAGAAAGGGCATGGCTCGAGCCGAACAGAACACGACGTGTCATGCCCAACCACGGCCATGAACGGGTGATTACATACCAAGATATATTTAAAGGGGAGGTCATGACCATTAGATCTCGAACCGGTGGTCTGAAAGGAAAGGGGAGGTCGCACCATTGATCTCAATCGGGGTTCAAAAGGAACGGGAGGTCGTGACCATTAGATCTCGATTGGGGTGATCATGGACCATTAGATCTGAATCAGGGTGGTCCGAAAAAGAAATGGGAGTTCGTGACCGCTAGATCTTCATCGCACGGTTCCAACAAGGAAGGGGAGGTCGCAGCCATTAGATTCACATCGGACGGTTGCGAAACGAAAAGGGAGGTCACACGCTGAAAGGAGATAGGAGGTTGTGGCCATTGGATTTGCATCCAATGGCGATCAACAGAGGCAGGAGGTCGTGGCCGTTGCGCGCGACGTTGACAAGAGATGGGAGGTCGTGGCCATTGGATTTACATCCAAGGGCGCACAACAGCAAGGGGAGGTCGTGACCATTGCGCACGACGCGATGGGAGGTCGTGGCCGTTGGATTTCGATCTAATGGCGCACAACAGAGATGGGAGGTCGTGGCCATTGCGCACGACGCAATGGGAGGTCGTGGCCGTTGGATTTTGATGTGACAGCGACGAAAGGAGAGGGGAGGTCGTGGCCGCTAGATCTGGATCTGACGGCGACGAAAGGAGATGGGAGGTCGTGGCCGTATATTTTGATCCAACAGCGCAAAACGCTCGCGCGAGGGAGGGACTCGGGCTGAGCTAGGATGCGGTTGGGTTCGACCCACTTGAAGGTGGCTCGGACCCAAGAAACAGTGCTCCAGATTTGAGTTTAAATTTGAAGGCTGAGTTGGAGGAATTTTTAGAGGTAGCAAACTAACTCCAAAAATTCCGAAATTTTGACTAGAGCTTCCTCACTCCAGGATTAATCTTACATAAAATTTCCAGAGATTTTTATGTACTGCATTTCTCTCAAGAAATTCATCAAGTGCTGTTCTAGGGTTTGACCAAAGGTCAAACTGGTTTGACTTACCTCCAAAAATTATCAAATAATTTCTAAAAATTATGAAATTTTTCAATGGGGTCACACATCATCCCTAGAACCAAGGAAAAATATTTTCAAAGGATGAATACTAGATTCTTGGCAAAGTTGATTAAGGGGTTGACTTTACTCAATACGATGTTTAGGTTTTTGAATTCCACAACTCTTGACAAGAATTATAGAAATGTTCAAGAGTTTCAAGATGTGAGAAAAGTTTTAATTTCTTCTCATTTAATTACATTTGAAACAAACACCCGTATTAGGTTACATTTGAAACACAAACCCTGGTTTGGTTATATTTGAAACACAACCTATATTTGGGATGTTACACAAACCACAAGAACCACTTGAGGACCAAAAATTCAACACAACATTGTACTCGGAACAGATCAACTACCACATAAAACATGAGATCCAAATGATCTCAGCCGCAAAACTCGAGACATCAATTTCACGAAAAGTAAGCAAATTATTCTCCTCTTACAGAAATCAACATAATTTTTTTCTTTGATTGCAACCTCACGTAGCCAACTCGGACAAAAGAGCCTTTAAGAATAAATCACATGAATCTCTTAAGAACCAATAGGACATTTCAATACATCAATTAATTTAAAATAGTTTCAGCTGCCACATAATTCATGAGTCCCAAAAGATCAAGAAAACAAAACTTGAAATAATCTCATTTAAGCGATATCACCATAGGCGATCAAACTACTACAAGGATTGACATAAATCTCACATTCCGACAATTTAATAACATCGATAACATACGTTAGTGCCTAGAATCATCAAACTTTGTTACTCCGTTCTAAAGCTTTCCAAAAGAAACACAAGCCACAAGGTTGAAGCAAAGTTATTTTTAACAATGTCATGCTATGCAATAGCAATAACACAAGGCACGCTACCAAAGACCACTTACGAAATTCATCTATTCAATTATTGGTGTTGCTCAACACCAACTCCAACTCTTATTATCAATTGACCATTGTATTAATCATGTGTGTAAATATGATGCTAATTCTATTTGCATTCTCATAACCATTTATAATCATAGATTTGACATTTCACCTCAAACTTTTTAGAAATCAGTTCAAAACATGATTAAAGATTTACTAACATAATTTCTATAAAATAAGGTTTTACAAAATGCTAAACCAGCACCCATCTAGTCCTTTATACAGGTTTCAACAATTTTAGCATATTAGGGATTAGGTAAATCTAACATTTATGTAAAATCATCAAGTAGATGTTTACGAGGTAGCTTCAATTCAATATTCACTCTTCTTAATAACCCTGTTGATTCTAATAAAAATAAATATTTTCTAAATCACATCTCGTCATGTGATCATTACAAGTTAGCAATAAATTAACCGGCTACGCTACCGAGGACATCAGTTAAGGTTAATTATGCATCATGCCAAAGACCCAACCTGATGTCGTAAACATTATTAATTATCTTCTTTACTTACAACTTCTCACTTAGAACCACAAAACTTTGCAAAGGGTTTTGATACTTTCTGTTTCAAAGAAAAGGTTCTAAACTCCGACACTCCAACCACTCTAAAAGAAATGAGTAGAGTCAAAAACTTTCTTCAATGAAGTTTGTAAAAGATAATTTCCATTATCCAAAATACCAAACGAATCACCGGATCACACTTTTCAACAAGAAAGGTAGGACTTTCATGAAAAAGAACAATCTTGTCAAAACAACGTTTACCAGTGGCAAAGATAGCTCATTAGTCGGTGAGACAACACTTGCTCCTTCCTAACCAAGGCAGGACAATGCAAAAGAGCTTGATGCTCTCTCAAAAGAGAAGCATTAAACTTCAAACTCAAAGTACCCCGAAAAGAATACATTTGAACCAATGCTCCATCACGTTTAAGAATGTGCAAAATAAAGCTCCCAATAACCAACAAGTCGTGTTTCCAAACAAGAAGGACAGAACTCCCAAATAAAGATCAATCTTTTAAATCAACTCGTTTAATAGCAACAAGACAACTCGTCATTCAAGAGATCAAAGGTTTGCTTTAAGAAAACCAATAAAGACCGACAAACTCCTATCAACTGCAATGAACCACTAGTCTAAGAAAACTCATCCATCGCAGCTGAACAAGAATAACCATTCCAAACTCAAGGAAGACAATAATTCTCCCAAAGAAACTCATACTCTGAACGGTGGTGCAACCTGGCAACCCAGGGCTACAACCAGGAAATGAGCCCCTCGTCGTCTACTATCATAACATATAATAATCATATAGGCATATCATAAGTACCCGATGGGGATACACCATCCCATCTTGAACAACAACAATGTATCTATCACAAATCCCCCTTCTTTCTTTTATGTAGCAATGCAATGCTTGACCCATTCCCATCTTACTGTGCACAGTGTGTCAATTTAAAATTTCAACTACCACGGACCTAAAGCCCGCTCTGATACCAACTGTAACACCCTGGCTATGCGGAAGCCGAGATGTTACCTAAAAGACTAACATACAACAACAATACGGAATAATTTCAACAATCTATCAATGAATAACATAAAAGGATCAATATCTAGTAGGATGAATATAAGAATTGAATCATAATTCGTCAACAAATCAATCACTAGACAAACAGAGTCCCATTTTTTGTGTTAGTTTCAAGACCGCTGCGGGCTAGAGCTCCATGATGAGTCAGCAGGACTTTGCTCCCAAGGCGGCTCTCGCTCGTCCAAACCGCAAGAGTTGTGCGAGCGTAGTTATGAACCAAATCAATGTCTTAACTATAATTACGGTGATCCGATTGAAACAAATGTATGTATGCTATGGTATATGTCAATGGGCTAATTAGCGGAGTATTCTAATAGCAAATGAAGTTAATCAAGACATGGTTAGTGCACTGTTATCATGTAACTTGCAAAGACAAAGTGATGATCATTATCTAAAAAATATAAGTTCAACTGACAGTGGACTCCACCCTTTAACAGTTAATTAGATTCTATTAAAAGGTTAATTAATTATGGACATTCAACTAGCAGACTGATGTTGATTAGTTAGGAGTTGTTAATTAGATAATTAATTTAGTAATTAGTTAGTAACATTCCAAAACTAGCAAAGGCTAGATCAAGTAGTTAGCAAGTATTTTTTGAGAAAAGTTAACTAGCTATCAAGATATATATATATATATATATATATATATATATATATATATATATATATATATATATATATATATATATATATATATATATATATATATATGGTTAGAAGTGTATTGAGCTAGTGGAATTTGTAGTCAACAAGGGTAGGGATAATGGAGTCAATTCATAAGTTAGGCAAGACAGCAACTAAAGGTCTAGCTAGCGATTAGCGGTTAGATTAGTTACTAGATAATTGGAAATAGCTAGAATTTGGCTAAATAGCTGGCTCAAATGAATGCTCCATTGTAGTATATGAATCATTAAGGTTAAATAGAAAATGCTAGAAGTATGTACATATACATATGAGCAGCCTTGTATACTAAAGGATGATGGATAGACCAATGTTGTAATAACAGAAATGATAATTTAACTAGATAGTTAATCGAAGATTTGTAGATTTGTTGGATAATAATTGAGTACCATTAACCTATAGCCCTATGTCTAGGAGTACCCGAATGAATACAGGATTGTATACCATGATCTAACAAACAACATGTATAGGCATATACATAAACACCAGTGCCATGTAAGCCCTTAGCTAATATAAGTAATAATAACCACGGGTTAATCAAATGGTTGATTTCAAATGATTAATTAATAGATCATATAAGAGGAATGATTTTGACTGTATGATCATCGTAGATGTATACATAGAATGTCTGTAGAGAGTGATGTGAGTACTAAGTGGCCTGTTAAGGAAAACAACATCACCTAAGCCCTAGGTATCATTCGTCGTTATCCGTTCCCAGTGATCGGATGAATCGTAATCCGAAAGCAGATCTGAGAGTATTACCTAACTAGGTAATCTCTCCCATCCAGTTAACCAATGAGGAACGTTCCTGTAAATATTCTCTCTCTCTCTCTCTCTTAGAATTATCTACTTTGGTTTGAAGAATTTCCTTCATTGCAATTATCAGTGGATATATTTTGTCTGTAGTTTTTCCTTCATCAACTCCTTTGGATACACTCTTGTCTGTAGTATTTCCTTCATCAACTTCCTCGGTTATACTTCATCTGAAGTGTTTCCTTCACCCGCTCCATTAGGTATATCTGGAATACTTTATCCTTCCAAGTTGTCGTTAGATGTGTTTACTTTAATTCGAAGTATTTCTTTCTACTTGTATGTATTTGGATTTATTGGATTTTAATTGGTTGTTTTCAGTCGCTCTTGGATTTAAACGTATTCTGCTTAAATAGAATCTGAAGCTATGATGGGACAGCAGTCCAAGACAAAACAAGAACAAGACTAGGATTATCATGATATTGGGCTTTTATCAAAATGTTGAGCAAGACGATTATCAACATATTGAGCCGTATCAGAATAATGAGCAAGGCAAGTCAATACTTAGATCATATTGCACCTAATTTTTGTAATTATATTGTTTTAAATTATGAAATTGCATTGCTATGTTTTATACAAATACATTGGTCTAGCTCATAGTTAATGCCTTAACAATAATTGTGTATAAACTTACAATCCTTGAACTTGGACACTATCCTTGTCACCCTAGAATTAATGGTTAACATACTAGTTATAAGTTTGTATCTAAGTGTCATGCTTAGCATTGCTTAGATACATTGTCATTCAGGCATTAAGTTGCCCGACATTAATCAAACCTTTGAAAATGATATGGGGCAGTCGAGGCTGGGAGCCTGGCTGGTATGTTGGAATAAAGGTTATTTTGAAAACAAAAGAAAAACCTGAAAAACAGATTTTGACTTGGGCGGTTGGAAAGAGTGGCTGGTGCTGGGTGCACAAGAGAGAGATGGTATGTGGATGTACCGCTCAAGTCAATTAAGGACCGAATCTAGTAATGACCTCTCATGTAAAACAGTGCAACCGCAAGTTGGTAACACATATGACCTGGCTAACTAATTTGTTTCGCCTCGGCATGGCTTCAACGTTGGTGGATGCGGGTGGATAGATAGGGGAGAACAAAGCCACAAGAACCGTACGGCGCTAAAGGGAGACCTTCGGTGGGCGAGGGCAGGCCCTAAGGAGGTGATACCTAGCGGTGCGAAGTTGCAAAGAGGTGGGGTATTGTAAAGGCCTTGTGATAATCAATATTAGCCACACACCTACCAAGTGTGTCTGTCAAGATAAGTTGATTTATCTCTTGTGGGTAAAGTGTACAAACTCTGCGGAGTAAGAAAACTATCATGATAGTCGTGCTCACGGTCAAGAGCGATACTAAGAACTTGCTTGATATAGCTTTCCTTTTTATAAAACCATTGGTGTGTGTGTGTGTGTGTGTGTGTGTGTGTGTGTGTGTGTGTGTGTGTGTGTGTGTGTGTGTGTGTGTGTGTGTGTGAATGAAAAGGGTGGGTTTGAGCCCAGCAGTTGGAAATGTTGAGGTTGAAATCCAGAGAGTTGAGAAATCCTGGTCGGGGACCAGTGGTAATTACGGGATAACCTTAGCATTGAGTGGACGTACTCACTCAATGGTATAGGAGATGGAATCTTTGCTAATACTTTACAAATAAAAACTCAGTTTATAAAACTTGTGTTAGTAAAATGCTAAGTCTTAGGATTTGCTATTACTTAATCTATTTCAAGAGATGGCTTTGTGCAAAATAAAAGAACCATAAGCCTTTCCTTTGATTAGCCTTGCATCTATAATAATTGCATTGTGTATTGGCTCGTGAGTACGGTTATGTGCTCATGCTCACTATTTACATTCTTTTAGTCAGTAAGCACAAAAGAAGACTACAGGGATAAATATGAGCATTGGACAAGACTGAAGATCAAGAAGGCCAAGAACTAGGTCGCGAGCCCACAGTCGAATGCCGGTGGGCATATCGTGAGGGTTCCACGTGTTCTACTCTAATTCTACTTCCGCTACTGTTTTCTGAAAAGTATTTGGCCTGCCCGGCCATTCTGCAAGTCAAAAGTTGTAAGGTATATTTACGCTTTGTTTAATATTATGCAATAACTTTACATTCTTGTGATATGTATTTGAACCAACAATGTAACTGTAACACCCTGGCTATTTAGAAGCCAAGATGTTAACATACAATAACAATACGAAATAATTTCAACAATATCTCAACTAACAGCATAAAGAGATCAACATCTAATAGAACGAATGCAGGAATATAATCTTAATCCAACAACATAGCACAATTTCCAAATATCCATATCTACTGAATCCACTAAAATAATCCATCAATAGACTAATCAATGATCACAAGGAATTATTTAATCAACCATATCAGAGAGAAAGATAACATCCACCATCAAACTCTATTTATTATAATCCAACATTTAACGAATGAAAGACAAGGACAAAATTCATAATATTGAAAATTGAATATTGTGAAGTGAATGCATTATGCACGTCAACTCCCCCCCAAGAATGTCATCATCAGTGTTCACCTAGAATAAACAAACACAGGCAAGAATGAGTCCAAGACTCAACAAGTACAAAGAATAATTTGAACTACAATGAATATGAACAAGATAGTCTCAATAAAGAATATGAACATAGAACTAAAGGAAACATATGAATGAATGGAATGAATGGACTACACTTCTGCTTATACCGGTATAGCCAGTAACACACCCGTCGGAGTTCACTTAGGCCCGCATTTAACAAAATGCGGGGATCCAAGGCCTATATGAAGAACGTTTCATACGGGATCCAAATCTGTCCACATTGGAATGGTGGGTCATACGTGCCCATACTGGAATTGATGGGTCTTTACATTCCACTCCCATGGATGAAACATGAACAATGAATGAATGGAATGAATTATGAATAATGAAAGACATCATCTCATGAAACATGGATTAACGAACGTGAAAAGAACATGAAGCATTGAATCTACTCATGGATCATAGAAATAACAGTATGAACAACAACCACTCAGCATTCACCAACAATAAGAATTACAAGGTACTTGCCTTCCACTCTGCGAAGCGTTATGAGGCAAGACCAAAAACTACGTTAATAATCCTATAAAAGTCGAACATCCAATCTGTCTAACAGAACCACATAGCAGTAGAGAAATAATTATATCTTTTGTTCTACAAATCCAAATTGAGTGTTCTTTATCAATCTGGAAAGGTTATCAAAAATTCCACATCAACCTAGTTGGGTGGAAACCCTGAATCTGCACTTAACTTAATCATAACTTTAAAGTCAAATTAACAGTTAATTCACGTTAGATTTTCAAGATAGCAAGAAAGAATCCATCATATCTTATGAACCATAACTCAGAATTGAGTGTTCTTGGACGCTACGAAAAGCTAAGAACGAATCCCACATATCTCTAGGAGATGGGATTCTCTAATTCTGCTTCTAAGAACATGAAAACAGTCGCACAACATTCTGAACAGAACAGATCTACTAGCATCAGGAATTCGATCCAATAAACCTAATCAAATTCGCATGTATTATGAATCAAACGGCGAGGGGAATCCATAGTTACCCTTGTAGAACCTCAGGAAGACGCTGAACGAAACCCACGAAGAGGAACCTTCTTCTCCTCCCCCTTCCTTCCTTCCTTTTGGCCGACAAAGCTGTTGTCCTCCTCCTCCTTTCCTCGCGTTGGTCGGCAGCGGGGAGCACCGATGGTGAGGAGGGGAGGCACCACGGTAGGGACAGCACCAAGGGGAGATGGGGCGGCACCAAGACAGGAAGGGATGGGGGCGGCATCTAGGGGGGGTGGTGGCTTGGAGTGGGAAAGGGGGAGGGGTGTAGCTCGGCTAGGGTTTATGTGGTGTGAAGCGCCATGGGCTTTAGGCCCATGGGCGCCTCCCCCTCTTGGGTCACAAGGTAGGCCACAAGGCCATGCCAGCCTAGGCTGAAGGCCCACCTCCTTAATCCCCCCCCCCCAAAAAAAACTGAATTTTCACTAATAAACCTTTTCCCGATTAAATTTTCTCTACTCGGTAAACAGGTTATTACATTCTACCCCTCTTAACAAAATTCGACCTCGAATTCTAACCGTCGAAATGAACACAAGAACAGAATGCCACAGAATTGGAAACAACAAATTAACACATACCAGGAGCAAACAGGTCTGGATATTGCTCGCGCATGCGAGACTCTAGCTCCCAAGTGGCCTCTCTCTCAGTCTGATGACACCAAAGAACCTTGACATGCTTCAAAGTCTTGTTCCGTAGAACCCGCTCTGACTCTTCTAGAATTTTCACTGGCCTAGACTCAAAAGTAAGATCCTACTCAATGCTCAACGGCTCCAATGGAATAGCATGCACTGGGTCTCTCAAAAATTTCCTCAACATGGATACAAGAAACACATTATGAACTCTACGCATGGACTTAGGAAGATCCAAGCGATAAGCCAATTTCCCAATTCATGCCACGATTGGAAAAGGTCCAATGTACTTTGAGTTAAGCTTTCCTTTTGTACCAAAACGCACAATGCCCTTGGTTGGAGACACTTTCAGAAGAACTTGGTCTCCCACCTCGAATTCTAGCTCTCGCCTTCTCACATCTGCATAACTCTTCTGTTGGCTCTGAGCAGCTAACAGATTCTTCCTAATCTCTGCTACTTTGGCCATAGTTTGCTGAACCCAATCGGGACCCAAAACTGCCCACTCTCCAACTACATCCCAACACAACGGGGACATACTGTAACACCCCAGCCTGACAAAGGCTTGGAATGCTACTAAACTAATCAATTTAAACAAAGTTAAACTAAAACATCTTACAAAATTTCGGTAGAACCTCCTTTGTATAGATATCTATATCTGAGGTTCCAACAAACAGATATAACATATATAAGTAATCGAACATTCAATATGAGCAAGACATATCCAAAACTGGGCTAATCATTACTATAACATCCATAGCAAGTAGACATCTAGGATATAGTTCAAGAGCATCCAAAAGCATCTATCCATTTATTACAGTTTACGCCAAGTGAAGTAATAATCATAAAGAATACTTTAAGCAGTTCATTCAACTACTTAATTAACTTTCTATCGAATCCATTGTGGGTAGTTCATTCTATGGTGCAACAAAGATAATCTTTCCTTCCCCCCATGCATGTCGATCTTGTAAGGGTACCTAAAAACACAACAAATAGCAAGAGGTGAGTCCAAAGACTCAGCAAATACAATAAATGGCATCAACAGCCTACATGATTGTAATTCATCAACCATATTCCACAAAACCACATACCAACTATATTACATACTCATGCTATGCAATATGCTCAACATGCTCTTTATCTTTCTTTTTTCTCTTTTGCATTTTACCGGTAATGCAAGGCGCGCATCCGTCGATGCACACCCATGCTCGTGCCCTCCGCACAGGGACCATTGCCCATACTCCGCAAGTATGGGGATTCTAAGCCCATGCTCCACAAGCATGGGGATTTTAGCCCGCATAAACATGACGGGACTCAACAATAGCTTGGTCATCATATGACCAAGTCTTCAATAAGCCATCATGATGCATATGTATGAAATCTCAAATCACCACAAACATGCATTCGCAACAACATCACATATGAATAACCTATTCATACTACAAGTATTCATTATCATAGACTTCATAATTTTCAAACATCCATGAATAGCACATAACTCATAACACTAGAAAACATGAAAATTACCATTCATACTACCTTAGCAACCATGAACAACACATATACTCATAGTATTTAACAAACAATGTCATTCATTCATATCTATTCTATCCATCATGATACTTGCCTTAACCTCGAGAGAACGAGGGACGTGAAGAGGGTGCTGCCCCCGGGATCAATCCACCACTTAAATATAATTATAACGCACGCTAAGACAACAGAAATGGACCAAACAAACTATATAAGCAAACACGAACTCGCAATACCGTCTAACTCGATCCCAACCCCAATTCCTAAATGTCGATCTGTCCCCTCTGTGGACAGTCACATTCTAAAATCCATATCTTTTGGTACATAAATCCAAATGAGATGTTCTTGGACTTTCTGGAAATTTTATTAATTTTTCCAACTAAACCTAGTTGATGAGCCTTTTTGAATCGGCCATCTAATACCCCTACCAAGCTAATTAACAAAACATCGAATTCACGTCGGGTTCTCTGGACAGTATACTAAAATTACCATAACTTTCAGCACGATTGTCCAAATCTCACGTTGTTGAGCTTTCTGGAAAGTTGAGACAATGATCTACAACTTTAATTATATTCAGTTCCTCTAATTTTCCATTCAACTAATCGCTTAATCCAGATTACTAAAACCTATCGGAATACCGACAGATTTGTAAAACAGTCACACTAATAAATTCATAACTTCTGTTACAGAGGTCCAAATAATGCGATCTAGTACTTCATGGAAAGATGATGACGTCCTCTACACTACTCTAAGAGATGTCCAGGACTTATTCTGCCTTTAAGCACATCAAAACATCGGTCTAATCCAATCTGTCCTGAGCTGACCTAAATACCGACATTTCTAAATTAATTAAATACACATCTAATTGGGGGAAAACAAGGGTTACCCTTGACGAACTGTTGTAGATCAGGATGTAGCCCGCGATCCTTCCCCTTCCTTCTCTTCTCCCTTCTCTCCTTCTTCCTCTTCCTTTCTCTTCCCTTCTTCCTTGGCTGGCAGCAAGGGGCGACGTGGCTTGGCCAAGGAGGACGGCATGGAGGGGGAGGCGGCATCAATGGGGAGAGCGTGCTACAGTGCTATAGTACGGTGGTGACACTGTAGCATGGATTACTGTAGCAAACCCTAGGGTTTTCCCCCTCCTCCTTTTGTTGGTGGCTACTTTCCTCATGGGCCATGGGCCACTTTGACTAAATTCCCCCCTTATGGCCGGCCACCACCTCCCACCTTCGGGCCAAATACCAATGGGCCTGACGCCTCGGCCCAGGTTGTCCAAATTTTGCTGTAAACCCCCTCTTTAACTGCTTAAATAATTATTTTCTATTTAGTCCTTCTCCTAATTTAATTATTCTCTCCCGAATATTCTTTCGAATACTTTTGGGGTATTATATTCTACCCCCTTAAATAGAATTCGACCCCGAATTCTCCTTGTCGTTCTACTCGAAGAACAACCGCAACGGAAGGTATCCAACAACGAACATGTACTCAACGTGAACAACTCTGGAGTATGCTTGCACAAACAAGATTTCAACTCTAAAGTCAATCTCCTCTCGGACTTATGGGACCACCGTACCTTGAGGCAGCTGATGCACTACGCCTCGTCACTTGTACCATCCTAACCAAATCCACTCAATGGACAGGACTCAAAGATGCGGTAATGCTCGCTGGTCAATGGCTGTTATGAAACCTCACACTCCAAATACCTCAAGCATTCTCTCAACACCGGTTCATCCAAAACATTATATAACCCGTTCCAAGATTCGAGACGGTTCTAACGAATTGCTAACTTCAAACATCCCCACAACTTCCAGAAACAACCCAATGTACCTTGGGCTATCCTTCCCTTTGGTACCAAACCACAGAATTTGTGCTCAAGCATATTGAATGCTCGTTCTATCTTCAGTCGATCTCTTCATCCTAACCAGGAGGGTCTTCGTTAAGTAGGGACACGCAACACAACTTATTTTAATCAAACTTTAATATTCAGATTCATATGAAAACAAAGGATTCACAATGCAATACCAATTTTTCTCCAAAACACTCAAATCCAAAATCGAAGATTCCTCATGAAAACCTTTTCGCACTCCAACTAGGTATTTTGCAACTAAACACCACATAAGCCAAAAGAGAATTCGCTCGAATGTCCAAATCAAATACTTCATTTATTTTCCTAAACCGGATAGAACCACCTTGTCCACATAGTCAACTCAAATTGTACCCGATCTCTGTCATAAAACTCAGCTCAAACAAGAATCGAGATAGCACTTCTCTACTCGAGAAAATATTCTTTTCTCAGATGTTCTTTTAATAAATAATCCCTTTCCCTTTTCATGGGTGTCCAGAATTATCACACTAACTCCTCCCTCTTAACCGACAATCCCAAAACGATTCTCAAACCGAAAGAACAACCATACTTATTTAGAGGGACTCTACTAATCCACAAAATGATTCTCTAGTCCACTCCTATACCAAAGGAAATTTATTTTGACAAATGATTTCCAACACCTCAATAAAGATTTTTCGCCGACAACTACATCATCTCATTCTGTTAAAGATAATCAACTTCAAATTCTCAGCACACATACTTATTTACTTTACCCAAAGTGTTCTATCAAAGATCAACACACTAATCAAAATTCGCTCGCTCATCTTCCTCTACACATAATATTATTCTCGTGGTCTTAGCATAAAAATGCAAAGCCCAAATTCAACTTCCAAGACTCCTACAATGAATTCCGGTATACTTGATAGGTAACCCTCAGATCAGATGACTAAAAATTCACACAGCTCAACAATAACCTCAGTTATTAATGTCAACATTCATCACTAATCAAGTAACCGCCCCAAGGCGATTTATTTCACCAATCTTAGACCTTCTCTAATCCACACCAATCCAATCCAGTTACACAGCCACAATATACCCATTCGCAATACCCTAACTGATTAACCAACATTCAAACATACTCAATCACTAACGTCAATAAATAAATATATTCTTGACCAAGTTATCCTTAGAGATAATCTAACTCCCATTGGGTTACTCACTGAGGCCGAGTCACACTTGACAATAACTCAACAATTCCTGCAATCCCATTAATTAGCACGACGCTTAGGTTTCTCCATACCACTACTCTCATTTAAATTCACCATCATAACTCTTCTACACAATCTTACTAAGTATCCAATTGTGATACTCTAATAAATTTATCAAGAGTCCATACTTTTGATAATCCCAACATCTCAACATGGACAAAGGTTATTGGATCATAATTCGTCATAGGTTCCACTAGTGGTAACACTAATCAGCTTTATTTCATCGACAAACATTCCAATTAAATAGAATTCTCTCCAGATGTTATAGGTCAAAACCAACTCACTTTCTACTACTCTTCAAATAGCTTGGTTCCCAATATCTCACTACTATCATATACTTATCCACCACCAACCAGTCGCCATATTACAGTTTATAAGACTCGGCAACACAAGTTGGTTAATTTCTTTCTCAAAAAGGAAAAGACAAACTAAAACCTATTTCAACACACAAGAAAACATTGCTCCTCGGAGTGAGCACGAGACCAAGAGAAACAGTCAAATAGAAATGATCTCTAAAAACAAAAGTCGAAACCACAGTTGAGGGCACATATCCTACAAGAAGGAAATTTCAACCTCCAAAAATCAGGATAAAACATTGCTATTGAAACTCAAGAAACTCTTAAGCTGTAACGACAAAAAAATTGTAGATTACAATTTTTAACTCCAACCTCAAATACTTGTGGTACACATTTTTCATTAACAAAGAAAGCAATTTTTTTTTTGTTTTCAACATTACTTGCCAACCTAAACAAGAAATGCCTTTAAACCAAATCACATTAATCGCTTAAGAACCAAATAGAACCTTCCAATACGTCACGCTACCCCAACTGGTTTCATCTACTACATAATTCATGAACTCCAAAAGATCACAAATGCAAAACTCCAAACATTTCAATCCATATTACGAAAAGCAATCAACTTACTTTCTCTCTAGAAGAATCATCACCACTCCAACGCGTCACAATATTTTGTAGACCATATTACTGACATCAAG
The DNA here is from genome assembly GCA_036346405.1 of Phyllostachys edulis. Taxonomy (NCBI): domain Eukaryota; kingdom Viridiplantae; phylum Streptophyta; class Magnoliopsida; order Poales; family Poaceae; genus Phyllostachys; species Phyllostachys edulis. The sequence continues at coordinate 41,991,225 of CM070556.1, forward strand.
AATAATTCACTCTTAACAAGGTTCGTTATCATCAACCCTCCCTTTATAAAGTTTCCAAAAGCTTACCAAACTGTTACATACTACTTTATCATCTCATCCTCAATTGAGGGTATACCAAATTCTTATAACCTCACTACAACAACCACTTTATTTTAGAGGGAACCGACTACACTATTTAAAAGGTTATTCCAAAACCCTTTCATCAAAGACATACTATTATCCGATAGTTCTACCATCATGTAAACATTGTTCATCCATTAAATCCCCTCAGTTTATCTCTTAGTGATGCTCAACACCAAACTTTAATAGAGAATAATTGCACCTAGCAATTCCATATAATCACTAAGTATACACCAAAAGTTACTCTAAGATTAATATCCACTAAGACAATAATCTAACTCCTTTTGAACTTTAACCATCCCAAACGGTTAGGTTAATCCATTGAGACATGTTAATCCAATTTACCAAAGAAGTTTACCAAATGTATCACTCTTAATGATCAAGTCAATTCATCATTGTTCCACACCTCTTATTAACTCTATTGATTATAATTAGGTATAGCCATACTCCTAATCATAGCTCATCAAGAACTACTACAAGCCACTTTCAAATTAATCAAATTTCCTTTCAGGGATCCTAGTTAAGATCGATCATGCACATACTGCAGAACCAACCTGATAATCCATATCATATCCATTAATTGCTTTGATTATAACCTCTCACTTAACCAAGACAAAACATCGCTAAAGGGTTTAACATCTTTTTTCATAAAAGAGAACCATTAATCTTCAACACTCAAAATACCCAAGAGAGATACATTGAGTTAAAACCTCTATGTACTAAAGGACTTGCAAAATGAAGCTTTCATTAACCAAAAACATCACGTGAATAAGTGGGTCATAGTTTTCCGATGAGAAAGACAAAATTCCATTATAAAGGTCAAACTTGACAATCAACCAAGTTCACCAGCCGCAAGAATAACTTATCAGTTGGGAAAACATTGATTGCTTTACAGGGCAACTTAAACCAATGGGAACACAGCAACATTTCTCAAAGAATCCCATCAACTAGAATGGACTACTAATCCAAGAGAAGTTCATCAGCCACAACTAGACAAGAGTTGACCAAATTCAAATTTCAAGGAAGAGAACAACTCTTCCAAAGATATTCACTATCAACACATGTACTAGGATATCTGAGGTAACCACTTCCCTATTCTCATACCGCGAACGGTGGTGTAACCTGGTATAGCCTAGGACCACAACCACGACCTCAACCTCTCAACATGGGTTATCCCCACACATAATAACCATAGTACTATAATATAGATATATCACATCATCTCATAACAGGAATCATCAATACAACACAACGAAAGCGTAAATGCAATACAAAAACCCATTCCCAACTACTGTGCTTAGTGTGTCAACTTTAATAATTCAAACACCACGGACCTACAGCCCGCTCTGATACCAACTCAGAATAATTCCCAAATGCATAAAGGCCTGGAATTCTACTAAACTAATCAATTTAAACAAAGTTAAACTAAAACATCTTATAAAATTTCGGCAGAACCTCCTTTGTATAGATATCTATATCTGAGGTTCCAACAAACAGATATAACATATATAAGTAATCGAACTTTCAATATGATCAAGACATATCCAAAACTGGGCTAATCATTACTATAACATCCATAGCAAGTAGACATCTAGGATATAGTTCAAGAGCATCCAAAAGGACCTATCCATTTATTACAGTTTACGCCAAGTGAAGTAATAATCATAAAGAATACTTTAAGCAGTTCATTCAACTACTTAATTAACTTTCTATCGAATCCATTGTGGGTAGTTCATGCTATGGTGCAACAAAGCTAATCTTTCCTTCCCCCCATGCATGTCGATCTTGTAAGGGTACCTAAAAACACAACAAATAGCAAGAGGTGAGTCCAAAGACTCAGCAAATACAATAAATGGCATCAACAGCATACATGATTGTAATTCATCAACCATATTCCACAAAACCACATACCAACTATATTACATACTCATGCTATGCAATATGCTCAACATGCTCTTTATCTTTCTTTTTCTCTTTTGCATTTTACCGGTAATGCAAGGCGTGCATCCGTCGATGCACACCCATGCCTGTGCCCTCTGGCACAGGGACCATTGCCCATACTCCGCAAGTATGGGGACCTAAGCCCATGCTCCACAAGCATGGGGACCTTTAGCCTGTCATAAACATGACGGGGACCTCAACAATAGCTTGGTCATCACATGACCAAGTCTTCAATAAGCCATCATGATGCATATGTATGAAATCTCAAATCACCACAAACATGCATTCGCAACAACATCACATATGAATAACCTATTCATACTACAAGTATTCATGATCATAGACTTCATAATTTTCAAACATCCATGAATAGCACATAACTCATAACACTAGAAAACATGAACATTACCATTCATACTACCTTAGCAACCATGAACAACACATATACTCATAGTATTTAACAAACAATGTCATTCATTCATATCTATTCTATCCATCATGATACTTGCCTTAACCTTGAGAGAACGAGGGACGTGAAGAGGGTGCTACCCCTGGGATCAATCCACCACCTGAATATAATTATAACACACGCTAAGACAACAGTAATGGACCAAACAAACTATATAAGCAAACACGAACTCGCAATAGCGTCTAACTCGATCCCAACCCCAATTCCTAAATGTCGATCTGTCCCCTCTGTGGACAGTCACATTCTAAAATCCGTATCTTTTGGTACATAAGTCCAAATGAGGTGTTCTTGGACTTTTTGGAAATTTTATTAATTTCTCCAACTAAACCTAGTTGATGACCCTTTTTTAATCGGCCATCTAATACCCCTACCAAGCTAATTAACAAAACATCGAATTCACGTCGGGTTCTCTGGACAGTATACTAAAACTACCATAACTTTCAGCACGATTGTCCAAATCTCATGTTCTTGAGATTTATGGAAATCTGAGACAATGATCTACAACTTTAATTATATCGAGTTCCTCTAATTTTCCATTCAACTAATCGCTTAATCCAGATTACTAAAACCTGTTAGAATACCGATAGATTTGTAGAATAGTCACACTAATAAATTCATAACTTCTACTACAGAGGTTCAAATAATGCGATCTAGCACTTCATGGAAAGATGATGACGTCCTCTACACTACTATAAGAGATGTCTAGGACTGATTCCGCCTTTAAGCACATCAAAACATCGGTCTAATCCAATCTTTCCTAAGCTGACGTAAATACCGACATTGCTAAATTAATTAAATACACATCTAATCGGGGGAAAACAGGGGTTACCCTTGACAAACTGCTGTAGATCAGGATGTAGCCCGCAATCCTTCCCCTTCCCTCTCTTCTCCCTTCTCTCCTTCTTCCTCTTCCTTTCTCTTCCCTTCTTCCTTGGCCGGCAGCAAGGGGCGACGTGGCTTGGCCAAGGAGGACGGCATGGAGGGGGAAGCGGCATCAATGGGGAGGGCGTGCTACGGTGTTACATTACGGCGGCGACACTGTAGCACGGATTACTGTAGCAAACCCTAGGGTTTTCCCCCTCCTCCTTTTGTTGGTGGCTACTTTCCTCATGGGCCATGGGCCACTTTGGCTAAATTCCCCCCTTATGGCCGGCCACCACCTCCCACCTTCGGGCCAAATACCAATGGGCCTGAGGCCCCGGCCCAGGTTGTCCAAATTTCGCTGTAAACCTCCTCTTTAACTGCTTAAATAACTTTTTTCTATTTAGTCCTTCTCCTAATTTAATTATTCTCTCCCGAATATTCTTTCGAATACTTTTGGCGTATTACACCTACACCTTCACCCATAAGGATCCTCAAATGGTGCAGCTCGAATGCTAGCGTGGTAACTGTTGTTATAGGCGAACTCTGCCAAAGCTAAGTGGTCTTCCCAACCTCCCTTCCAAGACATAACACAACATGTGAGCATATCCTCTAGTGTCTGAATCGTGCGCTCATCCTGACCATCTGTTTGAGGATGGAACGCGGTGCTAAGCTGTGTGCCCAAGGCACTCTGCAGGCTCTCCCAAAACTTGGAGACAAACTTGGCATCTCGATCAGAAACAATAGTCTTAGGCACACCGTGCAACCACACTATCTCTCGCACATAAAGAGGAGCCAAATCACTTCCTAAATTAGTTGTACGAATAGGAATGAAATGTGCAGACTTACTGAACCAATCCACTATAACCCAAATAGCATCCTTCCTCGCTGCGTGCGAGGTAAACCAACCACAAAATCCATGGAGATGTCATCCCATGGTCAAACTGGAACCTCCAAAGGCTGCATCAAACCTGATGGTCGCTTATACTCAGCCTTAACCCGTTGGCAAACTCCACAAGATGCTAGATACTGAGCGATGTCGACCTTCATCCTTTTCCATCAGAAACTCTTCTTCAAATCCTTGTACATCTTGGTCTCACCAGGATGTACGGTATATGGAGTACGATGTGCTTCCCTTAGAATCTCATCTTTGACCTGAGCCTCCTATGGCACACAAAGGCGGCCTTTAAATCACAACGCACCAGAATCATCTACACTGAAGTGGCCTTGCTTGCCCTCATCTAGGTGCTTCCTCACTCGCTGGAGCATATGATCATGCTGTTGTGCTTCCCACACTCGATCTGGAATGGCTGACTAAAGAAGCAAATGAGTCTTAGACTGGGCGGTACCCACAAAGCAAAAAGAGATATCCATATGCTCAAAATCAGCAATAAGACAACTGAGAGTAGGAGGTGTCGCCTTGCGACTCAAAGCATCTGCTACCACATTCGCCTTGCCAGGGTGATACTGAATGGTGAGATCATAGTCTTTTATCAATTCTAACCATCTTCTCTGTCTCAGACTCAAATCTTTCTGGGTAAAGATATACTTTAGACTCTTGTGATCAGTTTAGGCTCTTGTATTAATCTTGGGACATTGGATGGTTTACAAAGGAAGGCCAGTAAACAAAAATAATAATGACATAAATTAACCTTCATAAAAGAACAACACCACCTTGCTGTAACGAAAATCACATTTTGGCAGGAAATCTAGTGGTAAGTTCAATGTACAGGGACATCTGACCAACAGAAACAGCTTGATAGGGCCTTGAAAAATAATGGGATGGAAAGCAGTAAGCTAAAAGTTCATGGCAACACCAGCCAGCCAAGTATTAGTAAAACAAAAGAACCAATACCTGTGTAAGATAAACTCCCTGCACCACTTGATATACGAGCACGGATGGCCTAGAAATATACAAGTGCGGGTCATTATTCAAAGAGGACAAAATTTCCACCGTATGGAGATAAAGCAAGCACTGGTGACAAGTCAAAAAAATAGAATTATGTCTGGCAATGTGGCAGTAAGCATATCAAGGTCCTACTTACATTGTTTGGTCATATGCCAAACAGTAGAGCAATAATCCAACATTCAGATAACCTTTTGCAATATTGTTGTCCAAAGTAGTATTGCGTTTTGGATTTCATTGATAACAAAAAGATAATGAATCAACTTGTAGATCTTAGGTCGATTTTACTTTAATTAAACTAACACATCCTAATGAAAAAGAGTTGCTCTAGCTTCTAGGGGAAATCGTTCTTCATGGAGTATTAAGAGAGTAGCCCACCTTTCGAGAAACAGACTAAGCTAACTTGGTTGTAGCATGCTCATTGGCACTTCTAGAATCAAATATACCATCAGAAATTGAAATGTCATAGACAAATAGCGGTCGTACAAGGCTTCCTCCTAGGATCAGGATAACCCCTTTAGTGCTAGGAACTTCATCAAGTGCTTGCTGAAGAGCAGAAAGTAAGGTAGAAATGCCATTCTTTAACTTATCTTGCTTCTTGATTCTGCATCTAACCCCCCCTTTTTCATGTGTTGTACTTTCTCTGATCAAATGGTTTTAGTTCTGCTAGTGGTAATGCCATTTCTTCCTATAAATGCCTACAAATTAATAAAAGGCTCATTGCAAAAATAGATGACAACAGGAACATGTTTATTGATTACTAAAATTACCATTTCCTCCTTCAAACCTGCAAATTCATTTTCATGATCATGCAACACCCTGAAAAATGTGGAAATATAAAACTAACTTCAAATTCATGTGATAATTATGTGACACTATACATAACTGTCCTATCTTAGTTTATACTGCAAAATGGATAATTACATAAGCTAGATTACATGATGTTCATCTGTTCCTCAAGTGTTAGGCATGGGTCCAACACAAAAATTTAAACAACACCATATCACAAGATTTGTTGAAGGTTTCATCTTCAGTAAAGTATCCATTCTAGAATTCACGATGCCTAACAATGTTAGCTTTGTGCTAGACATAGTAGCCCCAAACAAATAGGACTCTGGGACACACAATTTTAATAAATTTGAAAATTGACAAGAAATCACTTGTCAAAATTCTAGGACAATAGCTTCGATTCACCCTTAAAACAACAATTGTTAAGTGTCTGATGTACAGACTTGAGAACATTTGTTTGGTTGGACATGCTAGGGAGGACAAATGTGTTCATCTAGTGCAAATGCACAGTGAAATAATATAAACTGATCAGACAATATGTAAATCAGAAATTTCAACAAGCTCCATATCTATATTACAGGTTGTTGAGTGTTGACCCTACTCAATGGTGTCAGACACATACACTTGATCAAGTGCTCAAGTAATAAGGGGAGTAACAAGTACCTTGCTCTGCATTGAGGCCATCAGTCTGGCAGTAATACTCAACTGGATCTCACATGTGCATAATTCAGCCCCAATATCGCCGTAACTCATAACTATTTGGATTAGGGTTTTCTATTGAATCCTAGCAAAATAACTCTCTGTGAACATGTCGTGAAACTTATTAAGCGTGAAGAATCCAAAAAGAAAATAACTCAACCTACAACCCTAACAAACAACAACATGCATTCAAGGGACATAAATTGAGCATTCATCCAGACTAACTGAAGTAAACGAAAATAGTTCATGCTCCAGTTCAAACGCCAAGAGCAATGAGAATAATCTATGATCATAATAGAAAATTCATTTTCTACAAAGTTGAATAAATGCACAAGCTTTTTTTTCCTACCAGGGTAAACTGTTTCCATTTTATTGGGAAAAAAGAGAGAACAAAAGTACATCAAAGTTCTGTCACACCTGAACCAACACATAGCACCAGGGAGCAAACCACAGACCAAAGCAAGGTTCAAATTAAAATATCTCAGCAGCTAACACAATGGAAAAACACGCATCATTCAACTAACAGAGCACGCACAAACTAAGACCACATGTTAGAACAAAATATCTCTCAAAATTCTAGGAAAAGCAAGCAACTAATGACCAAACTAAAGTCCATTTAAATCAGCATCCTGTGATTTGCTCAATTCAATCCCACCAGTACATGCCTGAACACCACCAAATTGACGGCTAATTCCAGGGATAGTTCAAATCCATATAAATATATAATGGTCGAATGCACCACAGCCATTCGATCTAATTAAGTTCTCATTTTCCAAGCAAGCAAGTTGCTCTAGAGCAGAAACGAAGAAACAAGCACGCAATCAACTCCAAACCGACCAAATTCAGAGCCTAGCACCACCTTAAATGCAAAAAAAAAAAAATTTGAACCCTAGTCAATTGCTCGGCTAAACCCTATAAGTTAAGGATTCACAGCAAAACCCACCAAATACGTCACAGTACCGATCATTTTCCAGCACATTAGAGAGAGAGAGAGAGAGAGATTGGGGATTGCGAGGGGATCTGGTGGTGTTCACAATGTGGAATACCTCCGACCGCTACAGCGACGCCGCCGCCTGCACCTCCACCAATCCTACACCCTACGGTTCACCGGCACATCCGAAGGAGGCCGTCTCCATCTTGTCATCGCTGTTCGTCGAGGCCCAGAGATGGTGCCGGTGTCCTCCTCCCGCTGCTTCCTCTCGCACTCCTGCTATCGCCGCTGCTGCCACGGCACCCCTTGTAGCGCTTCGCCTGCCCCTACCCCTACGCCTGCACAGTAGGTGTCGGGGCTTGCTTCCGACGCCTGAGGCTCCTTGATGGGGATTCAGGGCTTGGAGAGAGGAAGTTGGATATGTCACCCATGTAATCCTCGTCGGCGTCGTGGGAGCGGTTGGGGAAGTGGGCAAGTGGTTTGGGGAGAGAAATGCAGACCGATCGGAAGCGGGGAAGAGGGAGGCCGGCGGCGTCGAGCGCGGGGAAGAGGATCGGCCGATCGGGTGCGGGAGCCGAATTTGCTTCGTAGCAGCTCAGTTGGCGTCACCAGCCTCTGTTCCACCTCCTCTATCACCATTGCCACCCCCCTCTTCCTATCGGGCTCCGCGGCCTCCACTAGCGCAGCAGCGGTTCGCATATGAGGGTTGGGCTTGCTTGGTGGGAAGAAGGGGGTCGAGGGCGGTGGCGGTGGAGGAGAAGCGACGACGCATGCGGTGTGTCAGTGTAGTATCGGCGAGGTCGGGGTCACGTGTGGGGAACGTGGAAGGCGAATGGCGCTGGTGGGGACAGGGAGGGAGGGTGGAAGGTGTAACACCCCAGCCCAACATGAGCTTAAAATGCTACTAAACTAACAATAAAAAAAATTAAAACTAAGACCTTTTTTCTAAATTTCGGTAGAACCTCCTTTGTATAGCTAACTATACTAGAGGTTCCAACAGTTAAAACAAATATCATAATTAAACAATCCAACATCCAGCATAATTGATAGCCATTCAAGATATGCTAATCAACTAGAGCATAACTAAAGGTATCCAAAATATGCTACTCATCACTATTACAAATAATCCAATGCATAAAGCATAACCATAACAAATCCTTTAAGCAGTTTGCTCATTTATTAAGGCGTGATCTAAAATTTAATCAACTATAACATATTCGTGGCAGTGTGTGTGTCCGAACATATGACTACTCCCTCCCATGCATGTCGTTCTTGTAAGGGGTACCTAAAAACCACAAACAAAGCAAGAGTGAGTCCACAGACTCAGCAAAATACTAATAATAAGACATTATAACACACTATTATAACATCAGCATCCATTCTCAAATCTTTACCACACATCATGTCATATGCTTATGCAATGCTCAATGCAACCTTTCTCTTTAAATCTTTTTGTATTTTATCGTAATGCAAGGTATGCAACCGTCGATGATACCCATGCTCGTGCTTTCATAAACACAGGGACCAAGAGCCCAATACTCATAAGTAATGGGGACCACAAGCCCATACTCCACAAGTGTGGGGACCTCAAGCCCGTCATATACATGACGGGGACCTCAAAAATATATATGCTTGGTCACCACGTGACCAAGCCTCAAACATGATCTCAATATGCACATGCACAGTTACTCTATTCATCATTAACATGAAATATCAATAACCTCATACATGAATAGAACTTAATCATACTTTGAGCATTCACCAATATTAACACACATATCATTCCAATAACCATGCATAGCTAATATGTATCAAATACTCTCAATCATGATCAAGCATTCACATTTAATCTATCAATCAAAGTACTTGCCTCAACCGTGAGACGGAAGACAACGACAGAAAAGCTCTAGCCCCGGTGTTCACCACCACCTGGCAATCGTAAAATAATATACTAAGTACACCAATCAAAAGTGTACAACATTGCAATAGAACAAAACAAGAATAAGCATCCCTAATCGAAACCCGAACAATTAATCATTATGCTCTCAAATTCCCAAATCTGTCCAAACAGACCGCTGTTAAGGAAAAAATTCATAACTTTTGAGTCAAGACTTCAAAATCCATGAATCCAAATTTCCTAGAACCTACCCAAGCGTAGCTACAACTTCTCAGCTGATCAAAAGATCAAATTACCACATGTAATCCTTTGATTTTAATCCCGAAGACCGTAAAAATTCATAACTTTTGATCTATCCGTCCCAAATTTATGAACTTTACCTTCCTGGAATCATCATTAAGTTATCTAAATATCTTATGGAGATCATATAACCAAAGTCGGCCATCTCCAAACTCTAATGTACAGAACTACGACCGCTGCACAAATCCTGAGACTGAATTAGCACGCAGTCTTGAAAAATTCGTAACTAATTCATCCTTTATCCAAAAATTATGATTTAATACTTTCTAGAAAGCTAACGAAATTCCCCATCTATCTCTAGGAGACCCTAAACACTGAATCTGCATGGAACTAACCCAATATCATGAATCAACAGAACTGCAGTACTACCGATCTACGACAGCAGGATACTACAATGATTAATCGGTAGCAAAACACATCTATAGAACCGAACTAGCTATTGAGAATCATGATCTTACCCACGAAATCCCCCGCTGGACCACGCTGTAGTCCTTGCGAAGATCACCCCCACCTTCTTCTTCCTCCTCTCCATCCTCTCTCTTCTTCCCTCTCCTTCCTCTTCCTTATGGCTGGCCAAACTGCAGGGGAAGCAACAGAGGAGAGGGGAGTGCTACAGTAGTGCCGTGTTACAGTGACGGCGGTGCTACAGTACCGTGCTATAGAACTTGGGATGCTAGGGTTTACTTCTCCCCCCCCCCCCCACATGGGCCCAAAGAGCTATGGGCCAAAGGCCCGAGTTCTAAAACTTCTCCAAAATTCTGAATTTTTCTTTTCTAATTTTTTTTAATTTTAGTACTAGTCACTTATATGTTTTATATTTGAACGGGATATTACAGAAGGGCAGCGACGGGTGCGAGAGAGGAGAAGGAGGTGAGGGGCGGTGGTTGCAGGGGAGGAGCGGAGAATGTAGGGCGGGCGGTGCGGGTAGAGCAGTTCCAAGAGTTAACGCATGCGAGCGCGTGCGAACAGAAGAGAAGGAGGTGTGGGACGATTTCCCTATGGGGTAAACTCCTAATTATTGTAGTTAAGATATTATCAAAGGTTATAACTTGCCTTGGTCTTGCTTAGTTACCAAACTCTGATCTTCAAATCTTGCTCTCGCTCCTTGGAAATCGTTGTCTAAACGAAAGAGAAAATGAACAAGGCATTAGAAAATTCAAAATAAATTAGAAGAAAATCCAAAATTAACTAAACTAGTATTGAAAGAGAGAGCGTTATTTTACATGAATTTAGAAAGAAGAATGGGTTGAATCGGAGTTAGGATGAAAGAGAACGGGCTTTCGGAAGATTGGATGGGAGAGAAAATCAGGGAAAAGAAAAATGAGAGAGGTTACTATGGCTGATAAGTGGGTCCTACGAAATATTCTAGAATATTTCTTTTTCTAGATTTTTTGAAAAAAGGCCAGAGGCTGACAAGTGGGCTACGGTCTATAGATCGAGTCCACGGAGCTAGGTCACGGTGCACGACGATCTGGGTCTATGGAATAGGGAACTGAGAGGTCTGTCCACGCGTTAGTGGCTTGGTCTACGATGGACCAAATCCACACGCCGATTGGATCTAGGGCTGGCTCGAGATGACACGCGGGCAGTTGACATGGTAGACATGTGACACTTGTGCTGAGTTGGAGCGGAGGTGTCGAGGACATGACACTAACACGGTTGCCACGTTGGCTAGACAGCAACAACGGCTTCGGGGACCAAGGGTCGACGGTGACTCAGCGGACTTAGATTAGCGGGTTGGGTAGAGAGATCCTACACGGGCGGTGGCGATGGTGCGCATGGAGCAGATGCGACAGAGTAGGAAGGACCAGACCGGGATCATGTTACTATGACCGATCCTGTGGTGTCCTCTACAGCCTCCTTCATGTGCATGCCGAGTCAACTAAGAGATTGTGAGGACCCCCGGGATTGCGTATATTCCAAGTCAAATAATTATACCAGAAAGCATAAATTTCAACAAAGAATATACACAATGCCAGGTTCCCGGATATATGTTCTATAATAGTTCCCAAGATCAAAGACTATTGCACATATACCCTCAACAACATTGTACCATGTCATACAAGGCATACAGATACAATAATGCATACAAAACTTTACAAGTTAGTTCGGTTCACAAAAGCAACCGAACAACCACAAACATTAGAAGTTTTAGTGCAGCGGAAACAACTATAAACAGCAAAAAGCCACCAAGTGTGCCCTCATAACTCTCAGGCAACTGAGTGGAGGATAGAAACAGCTTCACTCGTTAGCGTCATACGATCGGCGCTTAACGGGCATTTCGATACAAGTAATCGTCCTCACCTGCAACAAGTGGTTAAAGCACCTGAGTACAAAAGGTACTCGCAAGACTTACACAAAACTACTAAAAGAAAGTGTTTAGCAGTACCTAAACAAAGGATTAGAACTTTACATGCATAAAGCTGACAACAGGAAGGTTGTAATGGCAATAGTGTTGCATGAAGCCAGGTTTGAGTCCTGCACTTGCTAAGTTTTGCTAAAGCAGTTTTATAAACAGATTTGGACTAAAACAGTAAGTAAAAGATTATTCAACAATTATTCACAAAATCAAAGTGGCTGTCCACTTTGAATAAAAGGCTAGCATGAACACCCCTTCATGCCGAAACAGTACCCCTGACAACCTTTTAAAAACCAGAATCTATACATTGATAACCAACAAATCTAGTGTTGTCCGTAACTATGGACATGGCTATTCGAATAGTTTTAACTCTGCAGAGGTGTACATCTTTACCCACACGACTTAGTTAGCCCGTAAGCCTTCGGATGCCTCCGAACGATGACACACTTCCTTTGGTATGTTGGCCGGGTAAACTAAGATTCGGTATTTTTCAGCAAGTTGATATTATTGAGTTGATTCACACATGCGCGACGTAATCCCATTTCGTGCAAGCTATACCGCCTACTAACCAAACGGGCACGCAAGTTGTGTCGAGAATACCGAGTCAATGAACAAAAATAAAATAGTGCTCCCCTGCACATAATAGAATTGAACTCGGCACCCTATGAACACGTAAACTTCACAAATGTCCTCACACCACCATTTTCTCAACTCAAACACACCATCTCCTTACTTAACCAAGCAGCGCCCACACACCGCGTGTGGAAGTACGCAAGGTACTAGAATTAAAGGGTCAAAGTTCAGTCCTTAAAGATCCGGACAAGACTACCACATTACCCAATCTCGTGCACGAAGGCACCATCACTAGCAACCTCTTGTCCAGATCAAAGCCAAAATTTTATTAAAACAGAAAGGACTTAACTCAAAATTCAGTTTTACCCAAACTGATCAAAAGAATCGAAAGTAAAAGTTTTAACTGGGTTGCCAGTGACTGACAAGAGAAGCTTGTCAATCACTAATGTTCTACAGACTTGCACTACTAAGCAACGATCTACAGAACAAAATACCAAAACAAGGATTCTAGCTTAAGCATAAGTGTATGAATGTAATTCATGATAAGCCACAATCATTGGGATATAACTAACTACTCACATATCACAAATACTTCAAAAATAGCATGCAACAGTATCACTGTATTTTGAAATTCTAAAGTATAAAAAAAAAATCTGGGATCAACATGGTGCAAAGAGGATGCTTGCCTTGGTAATAATAAACCACTTGTTCATGTTCTTGTTGCACAGGAGGATTTTCACTCACGTCGGTAAGGTCAGAATCTAAAAAGAGCAAAAATTCAAATGAACAGCAAGAACTTCTAGAGAACAAAATGCTAAAAAGAAACATGGTCAAAGTATTAATGTGCAACTAGCAAAATGCTAAAGCTACAACTATATTTAGTAAGGATAATAACCTAGATTAACCTACAATAGCATTAACTAACAAGGATTAACAAATAAGACCTTGCTATAGATTTGTCGGTCTGACCGACAACAAGAACAACAAGGGCAAAGAGAGAGGGCTTTGTTGAAAACAAAGCACAATAAGCAAACAGACTCTTGCTTAAGCTACTGGAGTTAAAAAGGGAGCTACCTGGACTTGAAAATGATCAGAGAAGCTCTAAACTTGACGACGATAAGAAAGACCAAAAAACAACAGAAGGAGATTCACTGCAACAAGATAATATGATAAAGGATTCAATGAATGGATGAGCAGGATAGCTTAAGTAAAGCCCCTAGATGATCTGAACCAAAGGAATTGAATAAAAGCTCACCAGGTTGGGTTTGAGGACGCCAGAACCGAAAATAACCGAGAAGGGGAAAAACCAAGATTCCTGGTGATTCTATGCATCAAAAGATAAATAGTTTGAGGGGTTTTGCTTTTAAGCTCCTATGGCACGAAGTGATGTGAAAGAGCTAAGAAAAAGCTCACCGGAGCAAGAAAATCACCACGGCGGCGCTCTGGGCGTGCTCTAGACAACTAGTGGACAAACTCTCATTTTCAATCTACAAACAATGCCAAAACTCACATTAACAAGGTGAATTAAGCATTGAGATAGATGAAGAAAGGGTAAGAACGAGAAGCTACGCCGGAGAAAACGAGGAAAGCTCCGCGGCAACAAAAATGGCAGAGAGCGAAAACTAGGGTTCTTATACCCATGTCGTCGGGGAAAACAATGGAGGTCGTGCGTGTCCTCACGGCAGCAAAATAATGCCAAGTGTCACATGCATGCTGCGAAACTCACGGCGAAGCACCACCGCACGACGACGAGCTCGGCGCTGGCGCGAAGGCATGGAGGAGGTGATATTGAGTCACCGACATGCGGACCCCACTGTCAGCCTCAGTGAAGACACAACACAGCGGCTCAAACAAATTTTTGACCGCGCGATCAACAATGAATGACTGAGATTGATTGGGACGTTCGGACGGTCCGAACGGCCCAATCGATCTTGACCGTTCAATTGAAATCCAAGGGTCACGATACGAGCGTTCTTTAAGCTTCAAAGGTTAAGAGCGGCACTGTTGGATTTTGAATTAAGGGCTGAGATCGAGGGGGCGCTGCGGCGGTCTGAAAGGCCCACTCGAGGAGGAGCGTTGGATTTATATCCAACGGCTACGCTTAACTGCGCGCGATTGAGTTTTAAATCAAAAAGAGTGGCGTAGTTGGATCTAAATCCAATGGTTGAGATCAACGGGCTGTTCGGATGGTCTGAACGGCCCAATTGACCAGGGCTGCTGATTTTCGATCCAACGACTCACAATCATGGCGCGTTCGGACAGTCCAAACGGCCCAACTGATCATGGTGGTTGATTTAAAATCCAAGGGCTGATAGAAAAAGAGCGCGATTAGGGTTTAACCCTTTAAGAATAGATATGGCCCGATAAAAAGGTGATCGCTCGATGAAGATCCACTGGCTTAGATCACATGGCGTGTTCGAAAGGTCCGAACAGCCCAGTAGATCAGGTCCGTTGAGATTAATTCCAAGGGCTGAGATTGCGTGGGGAGATAAGGATTGTCCCAATGCATCTGGTTCGCTCGTTTTGAATCGGAGGGCTCACGATGAGCCATGAGATTGAGGCTGAGCCCTACGTGATAGAGTTAGGTTCAAAGGCATGAGGCTGGGTCGCACAAGTTTGCTAAGGGTTGGGTCCGGTCGCTATAGCCAAGGTTTAGAGTTGAGTTTAGAGTTGACTTGAACTCAAAACCAACTTCAAAACTTTGACCGGCGGTTTAAAATATCAAATAAATTTGTAAAAATACGAAATTTTGCAGAGATGCTACTAGGATGATATATGTCCTAGATAAATTTTGAAAACCACTGTTTCACGATTTAAAATACTTAAATAATTACTTAAACCAAATAGGTTTGTTTAGAGAACAAAGATTTTTCTTAAGATCAAAATAATTTCTAAAAATTTGACAAAATTCATTTTTATTCAAGATAATTTTTCTAGTATTTGACAAAAATACTTCTCGGTCTCAATACAAGCATAGACTTGTATTTTCTTTTGAAGTTTCCAAAAACAAGGCTAAGATGTGAATCAAAAATGGAGGTTTTAAAATTGTAACAAATTGCCCATGTTTCAAACTGACCAGAAATGCTATGAAAAGCATTTTATTACTGTTCATTAAAACTGGGGCTGTTATAGAGATAGAGGGAGCACTTGGGGGTGGGGTTAGTGGACCTTGTAAATGCACTCGTCGAGGACCATGGCGCAGAGCATCTCCTAGAGCTCGGCGACGGTGTCGATGTGGACGATGCAGCAGATCTCGTGGAGCTGGCTACAGTGGAGCTCAAAGCCTCAAACTCCTTGTCGTACGTGGGTGCCAAAGCCACAATGACACGGGGAGCGTTGGTGCTCATGTCCAGGTGCAGCCGCGCCGCTAATCCCACACTAATGAATCAATGCGGCTCACATCTCACTAGTGCCATTGCCATTGGTGTGGGGAGAGGAGACCAAGAGAGTAGGGCAATCCATCACATAAATGGGGAGCGGAGGATACCACAAGAGAGGCGCTGGTAGTTGGAGGATGGTTTGGGCAGTTTGGGGCCTCAAGATGTTGTTTTTTAGCCGGTTTTATTTGATGAACAGGTAGGTGAGGGAGGAGAGGGAGGACGGACGACCAAGTCTCATAAAATAGTAGACATAGAGATTCCACTGTTTGCAATCCTGAAGCGAATTGCACGAATTCTGAGGCCGTGAAAGCCCATGAGCCCATTCCCGTTCCATCTCCAATTCCACGCCGTATGTTACTGCAGTATGTGCAATCCACAAACACCATCGTGTCGTGTGTATCCTTTGTAGACTAACCCAAGCAAACCGACAGTTCTCTTCACCCCTCCATCAGTCCATGGCCAAGTTCTCCTTCGACGACGCCGACGAAGACCCTCCTACCGCCGCCAGCGGCGACAAGAGGAAACGCGACGACGGCCCTGCCGACGCAGCGGTCGATGGAAGATCCCCCAAGGCACGAAATTTGGCGGCCAGGGACCGCGAGCGGGAGGGAAGGGCGCTGGTGGGGGAGGAATCGGCCGGCGGGTGCGGCCGGGAGGTGGAGATGATCGGCGGGGAGGGTAATGGGGGGATCAGCGTGCGGATCGACCCCGACCTTTTGGATTGCTCCATCTGCTTCGAGCCCCTCCGCTCTCCCCTCTACCAGGTAAGCGGAGGAATTATCAGACTCTTTTTTTTTGCCAATTATTGCGTTGATTGTTTAATTTTCTGTGCAAATTGGATTAGATAAGTGAATTCACAGATGGGGTAGAACCATGCGGTTGTGTCGGGTTTGGACCATTGCATGGATTGGTGAGCAAATTGGATTAGATATTGTTATCTGATGAGCTAATTGATAGGGATAAAGCACAGGCAAAGCTGTAAGACGCAATTCTACGGAGAGAGGAGAGACATGAGTACGATTTGCACTACATTTTCCTGGCAAGCTTTGAAGAAGGCATAAACGATAAGTCAAAATTTGCCCATGTAAAATACGCTTTAAGTGTGCACATTTCCGAGCTTATAGCTATAGTAATACACTAGAAAGTCAGATGAGTAACATAGAATTGAAGTGCCTTTTTAACATTCATTAATGAACCATATTGGAACGACTCTTGTTAAGAACTACGGAACAACACTTGTTAAGGACTAAGGAATTTCATTGACGAAACAACAATGAAGCAGAAATTTTGGCAATAACAATATTGTTCTGCTTGTCCTATGGCCTTTTGAAATCAGAGATGACAAAAACTCAAGTTTTTCGTTGCCCTGTGGTTGGGTACTAGCACCGCATTCCCAGCTTATAGTAGCCAAATTTTCAATCTAATATGCTGGAATTCGCGCAATTCCAATGAATCAAGCCAGAATAACAAAAATTCACCATAGATACAAAGAACTGAATACATGTCATTTCTGAGCAGCCGTCCAGTTCCCAGCACACTAACCCAGCCAACCCAAGTGGACGGTTGGTGGTATTCTCTCCCTCCCCCTTCACCATTGGGAGCACACCCCGCTGTTACAAAAACCTGAGCAAGAATCATGTTCCTAAGTCACCAAAATCAGACTAATTATGTTAATCTAACTTCTATTATACCAAACTAATTATGTTAATCTAATATCCATAAGATCTATGAGTATGTGATTTCTTTACTATTGGTGGCAATCAGGGCGGAACTAGAACGAAAATAATTGGGATTCACCACTTCACTCTGCATATAACAGCATATATAATTTTCAAGTAACATGGTACTAAATAGTAATTTATGCGGCAAACATTGATAAAAATGCATCATTCGGCCTCAATGACCAATAAAAAGAGAATAAAATGACTAAAAATTTTGGGCTAGAAGATGCACAACTTTTGGGTTAGGGAGTGCACACATAATATATACATGACAATATCTACTAATTTTTTTGGGACCCGGTGTCCTATGACACCGGGTGAGCCCAATTGGCTCCACCCCTGGTGGCAATTCAAGGCTTATGAATTTCTGCATAGTGGGGACAACCATGTGGCATAGTGGTACTGGTAGCACAAGTTTGTGGTTGTTCAAGTCAAGGGTTCAAGTCCCCACTCTCCTTTAAATCAAACATAGGTAGGTGGTCCTCCTACAATTCTCCTTTTTTCTTAACTTCTGTGTAGTGCTTATGATTAATGTACTCCCTCAACTTCAGCCTTCCAGACGTTTCACTGTTTCATTTCCTGTTTAAATTCTAAAAAGAAACATTGTTCTGAAAGGGGGTCCACTTGGTCATTTCTGGACCATTTTCTGCACTTAAATGGCTGAATAAGTGTATTGTCTAGGTCCAGTTACATTTGGATTTAGTCATTTTTCTCTGTTGTTGCTTCACGAAAACCAAATAATCATAACCTTCTCGCATGCATTGTTGTGTGCATGATTATGTATATGTTTTTGTTATTTGTAAATATATACCAGCTTATCTGACCCGTAAGTGTTCACTCTTTTCGACGAAAAGTGGGAATTTATTTGTTAATAAGCGCCCATATACTGTTAAGCAGTAAGCAGTTGGGTGACCACACAATTATCTTTATAGCTTTTTAGAACTTCAATACAACAAACCCAGTTCTAAAAATGCATATTTGAGTTACTTCCCTCGCCATTGCTGCCAACTGATCTGACACTGACAGTAGTGTTCTGATCATCATTTTGTCATGTGCATGTCGGCCACAGAAGGACGCAACAGCAGCAAATCCGTTCATATAGATAATAAGTTTCCATTTTACATATTTCCTTTTGGTTAGTAGCTATCTTTTATATTTCCTTTTAAACAGTTTCTATCTTTTAGGTTCAAGCAACTCTATATATCGATTAAGGAGGCAATTGTTATCATTGTTATGTAAGTAGGAAGAATAAAACAAAGATCACCCGTGTCTGTAGTCTCCTCTTTCTCCTAGAAGTCCCTCCTTTTCAAACCATCAGTGTCTTTCTCTATGGTACTTATAACCCGTTATGATCTAATGGTCACTACACATTTCTACCAACTAACTGAACAGACTTAAATTGATTAGCTGCCAACACAGAGACAAACCTTGTGAAACTGCAATCTTTTACGTTTAGATGGAATACTGCAGCCTATAAGCACACCAAGGACAAATTTGTACTATCAAAGAGAGCACTATACTACTAACACCATCATGGTTATTAAGTCGGCAAGTCAACACTACCCTCCTAGTGACCGACTTGCCGACTAGTCGAAAGATACTGTTCATATGGCAGTGATATATATGTACACATGTATATATTATATACCTTGTATTGCAATGATTGAAAAGTACATCTATAGCTTGAATTAAAGAGAGGATTGATGACTTACATGTTTTGAGTCCAAACTCCCCTTCATTTGACTTGTTGAATCCATCTTTGAAGCATGATTTGAGACCTTCATGCTGCAAAATTAAAAAACAAGAATGAGCATACGATGATTGATGAAGGTAAACTATGATGAACTCATACAATACCGTCAAGGGAGAGCAATATAGTGCCATGAATTAAAGAGGACAATACAAATCATACAACATAAGTACATAGCAACAAATAAAAGAGCAATTAGGAAATTAAGCATCTAAAACATCAAGTTCTCAATGACAATAGCGTTCTACACTATAGTTAAGTAACACGACAACAAGTTCAGAAGTCTCAAATAGCAAAAGTAAAGCATAATCATCACAATCCATCATCATGGCTTAACACAATAGGCTTGGGACTCCTTATCGGTTGTTGTCACACTCATATCTTCATTTTCTCCTCCTTCATCATCACAATCTTGAAAGAGTGGTGTTAGATTAATCTTGTTTTGATAATTTTAGTTTCTAAAGTATAGGACGTTGAGTCCGTGTACACATCGTATACGAGTTGGATACGGCTTGAGTCCGTATACAATGTTGAGTCCTATACGGTTTTTTGTTTGAGTTCTCAGCCTTTATAAGCAACATCGCCTTGTAAGTTTGAGTCAAGAGTTTGAGGTGTAAGAAGAAATAGAAAACACAAAAGAGGAGCAGTGTGCTCCAGGAAACATAAGTTCGTGTTCTTTGTTGTTTTGGTTTTGTTCTTTGGCGTCTGCTTGTCTCTGCCTGGGAGGAAGACATGACCATCATGTGAAGACTTTGAGGCTCAGGAGTGCTGCCGGTACAGCAGCACCACAAAGAAAAGAAGAAACCAGAAGGCGCTGCATGGAGCGGGTGAAGTCGGGAAGACAAGCATTGCATCTGATCACGTTAGCAGATGATGTCGAAGCAATTCACGAGAAAACAACCGAGAGAACCGAGTGCATCAAGCCGAGCGTTTTCTGCAGCGATTTTTTCCTGGAACAAGCGCAGTGATAGAGCGAAAGGATTAGTTAAATTCCAACAAGTGGTATCAGAGCCTGTTGATCTTGGTGCCATCTGAAGATCATGGGTGACAACGCGAAGACCCGGGATGGGCCGTTTTCTCTCCTATATCTTGTCCTGACGACCGACAATTATCCTGTGTGGGCAATGAAGATGAAGGCAAATATGCGCGCCTAGAGAGTCTGGGGTGCAGTCGATCCGAAGACGAAGGACAAGGAGGTGGACGACAAGGTAGACCAGACGGCTTTGGCCATTATCTACCAGGCGGTGCCAGACTCCATGATGCGGCAGCTCATCGGCAAGGAGATCAAGACGCGAGGCGTGGGTGACGCTTCAAAAGATGCACGAGGGAGTTGATCGTGTGAAGGAGGTGCGGCTCAAGAATTTGCACACCGAGTTCGAGAATCTCCAGATGGGAGAAACCCAGTCGGTGGACGAGTTCGCCGGTAAGCTGTCTGCATTGTACAATCAGATAGTCTCTCTCGACGAGAAGATTTCGGGAAAAATCAAGTTTGGCGACGGTTCCACGGTACAGATAAAAGGCAAATGTACAATGTTATTGCGATGCAAGAACGGTGATCGGAAGATGCTGCTTGATATTTACTTTATACTAAGTTTGTGCAACAACATACTCAATCTCGGGCAGTTGGCGGAACGGGGGTGTAGGGTGGAGCTGCAGGATGAGTTCTTATGTGTCTATGACAAGAACAAAGATCTATTGATGAAAGTGAAAAGATCCCTAAACTGGTTGTACAAAATTTCTCTGAAAACTTGTAAGTCGGTTTGTGTGAAGGACAGTCTGGAGGAGCCAGAGTGGAACTTAGATATCGGCCAAGGATATGGCGGGACCCAGAAGTGGCACGCAGTTGGCGCAGGAGGCGTAGCAGGCGGAGCTTTGGGAGGTCTAGACGGCGCGCAGCAAGGCGCACAGGGAACTGCAGGGGCGGTGAGTCCCACGCACATGAAGGGCGCGGTGTATACGAACTTGACGCAGGAGGAAGAGGCGGTGTAGCCTCAGCTAAGATGTACGCAGGGAAGTGGACAGACTTGGTCCAAGAGAGGAGCGGGAGGCTCAGGTAATAACGAAACCGAGGTGGTCGTGGGAGCAGGTGCTCCAGCCCAGGCGGGTATGCAAGGAAGGATGAGTTCAGTCCAGGTGCGAGGCGCGGGAAGCGATGATTTGTGCATGGCTCAGGATGGAGCAAGCATCTGCAGTAGGCGGATGTCGGCCCAGAAGTAAGCGCCTGAGAGCGCAGTAAAAGAGGAAAACTTGAAAGTTTAGAAGACGAAAAAGATGATTGGCATGATCAAGATGAAGAAACAAGATTAAGGGGGTGATTGTTAGATTAATCTTGTTTTGATAATTTTAGTTTCTAAAGTTTAGGACGTTGAGTCTGAGTATACATCGTATACGAGTTGGATACGGCTTGAGTCCATATACAATGTTGAGTCCTATACGGTTTTTTGTTTGAGTTCTCAGCCTTTATAAGCAACATAGCCTTGTAAGTTTGAGTCAAGAGTTTGAGGTGTAAGAAGAAATAGAAAACACAAAAGAGGAGCAGTGTGCTCCAGGAAACATAAGTTCGTGTTCTTTGTTGTTTTGGTTTTGTTCTTTGGCGTCTGCTTGTCTCTGCCTGGGAGGAAGACATAACCATCACGTGAAGACTTTGAGGCTCGGAGTCTTTGCCAGACAAAGACACCACAAAGAAAAGAAGAAACCGTATATACCGCTTGGAGCGGGTGAAGTCGGGAAGACAAGCATTGCATCTGATCACGTTAGCAAATCACGAGAAAACAACCGAGAGAACCGAGTGCATCAAGCCGAGCGTTTTCTGCAGCGATTTTTTCCTGGAACAAGCGCAGTGACAGAGCGAAAGGATTAGTTAAATTCCAATAAGTGGTATACCCTTCTTGTACTTCCACAAAGCCTCTCGCATCTCTTTCATGATTATTGTTGTAGTCTTGGCATATTTTTTAACATCTCCAAACCCACCCGTAAGATGCTCCTTAAACCTTTTGATTCCTCCCGATACCTTCCGGTCACAAAGCGAACATTGGACCAAATCTCGGTTGCCAATAACTGGTCAAAACCCGTATTTCCATCTCAGGTCTTTGGATTTAGCCTTCCGCTTATGATCATTAGCTGGATCATAACCTTCGGTGCCCACTATCGGATTTAGAGTTGAAGTTGGAGTTGTAGTTAAAGATTGCTCTACCATGATGCCTACATATGCAGAAAACAGAGAGCTATCTTTAGTTCATAAAATCGCAATCACACAAAGATGTCGTTTTGTGCATATCTCCTTCGCAGTCACAATCACAATTCACATGTGACTGCAATTCTCCTTCTGTTCATAACTGCATATCGCCTCCCTTCTGTGCATATCCCCACCCTTAGCCCCAAATCGATCGAATCATTGTCGTCGAACCTCCAGACTCCAGAGTATCCACTCTCCAGAACCTCCACAAGCACGAATTCGATCGAACCTCCAGTCTCTCCAGCCCCACGAAGCCCCACGCAGATCCATCCTCCCCTCTTGTAGCCCTCCCCCTAGGCCCTCAGCCTCACCTGGGCGACGAAACAGAGAAGAGAAACAGAGAGGAAGAGGAATAGAGGAGCATACCTGAGCGACGGGAGCGGCGGCCTTCACCTCCTCCAGCGGGCGAAGGAGCTATGACGAGCCAACGACTGGATCTACCTCCGAGGGGCGAGGACGAAGGGCGACGGAACTGCGGTGACTGGATCTGCCTCCGAGGAGCGAGGACGAAGGGCGATGACTAGATCTGCCTCCGAGGGGCGAGGACGAAGGGCGATGATTAGATCTGCCTCCGAGGGGCGAGGACAAAGGCTGGTGGCGCGGTGTGAGCTGCCTCCGAGGGCTGCGGCGATTGATCTAGAGTTCTGGACTCACGCGTGAGCCCTGACTCCCCCCCCCCCCCCTCACTCCCTTCCTCACTGCCAACTCCTCACACACTCCCTCTATCTCTTTGCCACTTCCTCTGATAGCCGGGCCCCACATCCCTCCTCCAAAGTCATCCGACTTGCCGCCACCTGGTCGACTAGTTGACGGGCAACTCGATGACTAGTCGACCAGTCTCCTGGCTTGCCGGCGCAGGTCGAGTCGCCTAAGCATAAACACCATTAGGAATCATCACTACCCAAAGGAATACCAAGGAAAACACAAATTTTTGAGGCATATCCACGAATGTTCCTGCAGCAAGGTTTAGGAAACCATGAACAAACTGGCTCCATTGCTGGTTCTGAACACACACATAATATTTGGTTTTCTGAACACGTCTACTGAAGTGACATGTGGTCCTCATAATATTTTGGTGTATCGTTGAGATCTGAATCAAGCTGCAAAGACAGAATTGACCTACCTTTTGCTCTATGGTGATTTACTGCAAGCAGGCATTTGGATCAATGTCATGGACAGACCTAGGCCATGCGCAAGATTAGGATTTCCTTGCACGTCAAGTTAGGATTTTAGGAATTAATAGATAAGCTAGGAAAGGAGAGATTGTGTTTGTTTGATTCTATCCTTAGAGATAATTCAGGAAAGGAGAGATTGTGTTAGTTGCATTCCATCCTTAGGATGTAACTACTCTATATAAGGGGATGACATTATCAATCAAGAGGCAAGCAAAGAGTTAAGAAATTACCTATCTCCCTCACGTCTCCCTCTACCTTCTCCCTGGCAGAAGCCCCTATCTCTCTGCCTTCTTGTTGTTCCCATCTAATCTATTGCTATTTCTCTAATTTCTACGCCAGTAACTGTTGCGGTCTAGTTTTAAGTGGCGTAAATTGTATGAGTGTCTAATGGTGGGTCGAGGCTTGAACTCCTGGCGGCGCAAGAGAGACGGAGAGAGAGATAACATGATATTGCTTGCCGTGAAAAGATAATGCCTAACCCATTAAGTAGGTTGGCTGCCTAACAAGATGATCTAATCTAACCAACTAACTGCTAACAACTTAAAACTTATCAAAGAAAATGATAACTAAGGCCCCGCCGTTCCTGGTGCCTGTGCCATGCTGGGGCTTGCCGCTGTCCTGCCCATCGTCGATAATGAAGTCCGAGCATAACAGCTACCCTCTCCCAAAATCAGTCCATAACAATCAGTCTCTTGAATATCTGTACTTTATCTTAATATACTAATAGAGCATACTTTTATATCGCCCTTGCTTGATCACAGCTTATTTGTGTATTTTCCAGTGCCAAAATGGCCATGTAGCATGCTTTTCCTGCTGGTCCAGGATCAACAACAAGTGTCACATTTGTTCTCATGATGCTAACTTAACACGGAACATTGCATTGGAAAAGATTGTTGAGTCAATCAAGTCCTCCTGCTCATATGCCAAGTGGGGTTGTGGCATGGTGGTTAGCTATGCGCAAAGAAATACTCATGAAGAAGCTTGCCTTTTTGCTCCTTCAATGTGCCCCATTCCTGGTTGTGGATATAGAGGCTTCACGGGATGTTGGTCAGGCCATTTCGTTAACAACCATAGTGCTGATGGCCTACGGTTCATCTATGGTCAGTCCTTCGAAGTAAATTTGGAGGTATCCGTGCCGTTTCTAGTTCTTCTTGGAGAGGATGATCACCTCTTCCTACTCCTAAACAAGAACATGATGCCCTACGGGCATGCTTTTTCAATGGTTTGCCTTAGGACTGGCAATCTGAATTGGAAGTTCTCGTATGAATTTAAAGCAGCTAGTAGGGGAAACCCTGAAAACTGCCTGCAACTGAAGGCTTCCGTCACAAATACAAAGGAGTGGCGAGGTCTGCATCCTGCACAAGCTTTCCTTTTGGTTCCATACGATTTTTGCAGTTCTACCAACCTAACGCTCAATGTCTCTATTGAGAGGTGTGCTGCTGTATGATGTGAATATGTGTAATTTTATGTTGTAAACTAATTTCAGCATATACTTGTACATGTACGTGTAAAAACCTTTCAAAGGAATGTTGGATGTTTTTTAGTGATGTTCCATTGCAAATTGTTCTCCGGTTTCCATCAGGCTGTGACAACATTGTAAATCATAGACAAAATTTACGAAAGATATGTATATAAAGTTAGATTAAAAAATTTGAAAAATTAAAATATGTTTTATGTTGTATGTACTGTATCCAAATTTGAATTTAGGTACAGTACAGAAAATCCAAAATTCGGAAGTAAAAAAATCTAAAATAAACGTTTACATATCAAAATGAAACTAACAACGTTATTTTGGTATGCATTTTTTAATTATAATTATGGAAGCTGACGACTTAGAGACCTACATTATTTTATATAATTTTAATCCCTATATATATTTAGATCGATGCTGCCGTTTTATGTCCAATTTTGAAATAAATCCACGATAGTCCGCAATCGTTGTTCACATAAATTATTTTAACCTCTGCTCATGTTTTTTCTGACTTAAGCTGTGTCTGACATTGCGGTGGATTATGACACCGTTCGGTGGAACCGCTTTTAGATGTTTCGTTGTTTGGTTATCTGCTTTCGATAAAGAGCCGAATTTGCCACACAACGTCAGACTTAATCTACGACATATGCTTTTATTCGAAAATAGACTTACGTTTGTTATATAACTCTAATGCTTGTGATTGAAAGTAGAGTTATATATTTTATACAATTTGTGATATGGTTAATATATATTTGATCAATCTGCACGGTTTTATCTGTACCTATTAAAATAATTGTTGTAGAGCTTTCTTTTTTTCTCTTATTAACGTGAGAATTTCTAGCCTCTCAAATGAATGTTGGATGTTTCTTATATCGTGTAATAAAAACTAGTTGTGTCCCCATACGTTGCTACGAAAAACACATGGTACTCAACGCACACGGTTCTTTTGCATCATTAAGAGTAAATACAACACACACACTTGGTGCACTATAAATACGAACAACAAAAGTGAAAGTAGCAATGATGTATAACAAAAGATTCACTTTGAATGTTATCCCTCATTTAACAACTCTCAGCATCTACTCCATCAAGTAACACATACACTTTCTGTTATGCTACCCTCAGTCTTCGCACCTCATGTTTTCTGACAGTCTTGATGATAGATAGATGTTCACGTTAAAATGCGTAACTCAGCCGAGAAATTTGATAATTTCCGGTGACAATATCCTTACTGGTTGAGAGTCCCATGCAGTAGCTATAATAATTTTGCAATTAAGCAAGTCATATAATAAAAAGATGGCTTTCAAATCACATAATAAACGCGAAAATGAAGTCAAATAAAAATCACGAGATGACAACAATTTTTTTCCTTAAAATTCTAACATCATTGTTAAATTTCATCGAAGAAGCTTAAGCATAGACTAATGACACATCACACATTGACGGCGAGATGCAGAGAGAAAACAGGTAAACCAAATATGTGTGAGCATAGCAAAAACGGCTGCATATCAGGTGCACAAAGCCCATTTGGTGCACATATGGAAAAACTTTTTGTTTGGGTATCAAATTAGCATAAAAAATTCTGAAAAAAATTCTAGATGTAATTTATGGTGTTTTGTTCCACCCTTTAAAATTTGAAGTTCAAACTCAAAGTATGTTAGAAGATACAAAAAAGAGAAATTTCTGACATATGATAGATCAAATGGTGCTGAAAAAAAAACAGGCAAATGTTACTATTCACAGTAAACTTCTCTTTTTTATATCTTCTAACATACTTTGAGTTTGAATTTCAAATTTTAAAGGGTGGAACAAAACACCATAAATTACATCTAGAATTTTTTTCAGAATTTTTTATGCTAATTTGATACCCAAACAAAAGTTTTTCCATATGTGCACCAAATAGTGCTTGTGCACCTGATATTCTCCCAGCAAAAACAAGGAGAAATTAAGGCAACCTAGAACAGCGGTATGGTGCCAAAGATGATTTTTCAAAACGGTAAAATTCCAAAAATTCCCAGAAGAACTCCTGAACATACTGGCAGCGTATCTGGTGCACATGTTCCATTTGGTATACATGTGCACACACGCGATCTGAGCCCTCTATTCTGAAATCCACGGCTGAGATCGCCTTCCCCTCCCACCTCATGCCACTTTGCGAAAAAAGCCCCTGTGCGAACGAAATTCTTCTCAAATCGCCCCCAATTCGTCTGGCCTCCATTCCTCCCCGACCCGTGCGCGCTAGGGCTTTCCCAGCGCCGCGCCACCCTTGCACTGAGTCCTTGCCCCCTGCGCTGCCCCTTGGCACCCCTACGCCGCTCCGTCGCCACGCTGCCACCCAGTCCTCAGCCTTCCACAAGGGCGATGCCGCCACCAAGTAGATCGTGGAGAGCGTGCTCTGGAGCCTGCACTGCATGCCGGACTACTCTGCCACCTACATCTCCGTCGAGTTGTAGCGAGCACATTGTTCATCTCTTCTTGCCTTGTCGGCTGTATATCATGGGCCGGTGCATTGTTTGGTGTAACTAAATTATAGAGGGGAAAGAGGAAGAAAAAATGCAGATGCAATGTAACTAAAAGGTCATAGCAGGGATAGCAGGGAAATATATATATAGTCTACGGTTCTTACTTGTGTTCTTAGTGTGTAAATCAGGTAGGTTTTGACAGTTTGTTTCACAAAGTGTGTCTTGGTTGATTGTGTTTTTGCTTGGAAAAGAATACATGCTTGCTGATTTGACTATCTTCTAGGATAGCTTTATCCTTTTATGTGACGAATTCTACATTTTGTTAGCATATCAATATTGCTCAATGTAAGTTTATTTTGCAGTAGTACTATTCTTCAAAAAGATCCCAGGCCATTTTATCTTTACATGTATGATTCCTATGACTAATTCCTAACGTTTTATGATCTGAGAGATTTTCTTTCCTACATGTGAGAAAATCATGTTAAATCTTTGCCTTGGAAACTACAATATTGCTTATTGTGTATATCTCCTGGGAATTAGAAACACGGATTTTTTTTTGTTGTGCCCTTGACAACACTTCTCATCATGATAGGGGGCTACTATTGTGGATCAGCCAGTATGCATTACTCGTTGGGGAGAACTTGATGAGCCTTGTAATGTATATATTAGTATGATCTCTCTATGCACAAACATTGGCAGAAAGCTGCACCATTTCGCAGGTGGTTCCAGGGCTATCTTGAATACTATGGGTGCAATGTTTGGTGGTATCATAGATCAGGAGGTTGTTAAAGCATATTTGAATCCTATTGTAATGCTAAAGCAGATTTGAATCCTATTGTAATGTACTAGTTGATGTGAGTTAAAGCAGAAATTTGTAATTTTATCAGATCAGGTTGTAAAAGCAGATTTGAATCCTATTGTAGGTCTACTGAATCTCTCCCTGTTGAGCCCTTGGAGCCTGGTGATTTGAAGCTAGAGAACACTAGATATGATGCACATCCTTCAGCAATAGAAGAAAAGCATGGTGGCTCCACTGAGTCACCTACATCTAAGCATGTATCTGCTATTGATGTTGACGTTCTCATATTAGCTAGTTGGTAATTTGATGGGAGTCATGGAAATGTATCACATGTATGAACTAAGATTTTGTTGTATGAACTGCATGTTTTGTGTTGTATGGAAATGTACCATTGTTCTAGAGTCATGGAAATGTACCACGTGTACAAACTAAGATTTTGCTGTATGAACTGCATGTTTTGTGTTGTATGAATGATCCAAATGAAGTGCTGCTGATTCTGAAAAATGCGAAATGCAAAATGAATGATCCAAATGAACTAAGATTTTGGGTTGAGTATCTTATTTTATGCAAAATGCAGTGTTCGGTACATGCAAAATGCATATTCTTAAAATGCTACAGTATCAGTCCTGGCACTATTTAGTTATGTACTTTGAATATCTTGATGTATGCAATCAGAAAATGCAACATGAGATTCAGTTCGGTTCCTTGTTTTGTGATTCAGTTCAGACTAGCTTAGCTCAGCAGAAAAGGTCCAATATAGAATATGCAAAGTTCGTGAACCATTTCATCCCATTATCAGGTATTCACTTGACAATCACATTTCATGAACCAATTGCAAAAAACATTTCATCCCATTATCAAACAACATTTCTGCACTTAACAATCACATATCAGGTATTCACTTAACATTCACTTGCAAAGTTCATGAACCATTTTATCCCATCATCAAGTTCAGACAAGGCAATCACAATATTGCTTCCATTGCCTCCATTGACTAGACATTTTCAGGAATAAGTTTAAACATTCAAGTCCATGCTTCCATTCCAAACAAAAAAAACTTAGCACATACATTTTGATAATTCATACAACACAAAACATGCAGCTCATTCACTCATACCATGGTAATACAAAATCAGATACATTTCAAACAATTCATATATCACAAACACTTAGCATGTCAAACAGCTTCATGAGCATTGCCCCTCATCAGCCCCAATTATTGAAACAAACTGGACTGCATTTTGGATTCCAGATTTCACACAGTATTCAAGCCACAATTCAGTGCAGCATTCAGTGTAGCATTTCAGTACATTACATTTCTTGAAAACAAAATTATAGCAACAAAGTAATTTCTTAAAACCAAAATTACAACAATAAAGTCGTAATTCGGCACCATGCCTTATCAATACACAAGTGCATGTGTGATTCTGATATATTTGGATACAAAATCAAATACATTTGAGAAGTCCCCATCTGCCCCAATTCATCCATTTGCCCCCCATCAGCCCCAATTCTTCCATTTCATCCCATTCCAGCCAAGTTCTGCAACCAAAAGAACTAAAAATCAATTACCACTGCAACTTACAACATGCCAAATTTGAAAATCTCAGTGATTCCAAGAAATGCTAGCCCCAATTTCATCCCATTCTTCCATACAAAAAATGTCAGGGATTCCAAGAAATTACTTACCTCCGTAGAGGGAGTACAGATCAATGGCGGGCAGTGTAGGGGCTCTACGGCGCGACAGCTCAAGGGGGCGTCGCCACGGTGCTGGGCTCAGTGGGAGACTCGGCAAGGGCGGCTCTGGCGTAGCAGGGTGCCGCACGGCGTGGGGGGAGGGGGAGGCAGAGCATGGTGTGGCATGACGGTGGGGAGGGGAGGGGAGGCAATGTAGGCGGGAGCTCATGTCTTAGTGGGAGACTCGGCGGGGGTGGCTCTGACGCAGCAGGGTGCCACACGGCATGGGGGGAGGGGAGGCGGAGAACGGTGTGGCACGACGGTAGGAAGGGGAGGAGAGGCGGTGCAAGTAGGAGCGCAAGTCGATGGGAGGTGCGGTGGTGGACACCTCCAAACCCTATCTTGAGAAGGGTTTGGGAGGATGAGACTGAGGTTGGGGAGACGATGGGAGCTCGCGGAGGATTTGGTGCTACTGTGGGGGGGGGGGGGGTTCGCGAAATGCTGTGAAGTGAGAAGGGGAGGCACGCCCACAGAGATCTTGGCCGCTCGGATGAGATTGGACGGCTGTGGTTGCGTGTGTGCATATGCTCACAAAACAAGGTATGTTCACCTGATATGTTGCCGAACATACTACTCTTATTATAGCACCTAAAATCATTGCTCCACCAGCGAGGCCACGTCGCCCACATTTCTGGCCAGTTCGATCACTGTCTCGCACGGTTCCATGCCCTTTGATCTTGACGTCGGCGCTAGCTCCGTTTCCTAGTCATCCGATCATGGGCAGCAGCGGCAACGTGCGCTCGAGTGGTCCAACGATTCCTCCCATCCCCTCTTGATTCTTCTCGCCCTTGCCCTCAATCAGCTCCTCTCCTCAATCAACGTTGCTTCTTGCTCCTCTCCTCTCGCTTGCGCATTGCCGTCGCCCCTCGTGCGCGCTGTCTCCGGACAGCTCCTCCCTTTCGCCAGCGCTGTTCCTATCGTCTCCTCCTCCCTGCCGGGTGTGTCCTCCCCTTCGCACACGTAGCCCCTCAACGCCTCCGCTTCCACCCACGAAACCCCCATTGGCCGCATCCTCAACTTCGCATGCGCAGCCCCCCGACGCTCCTTCATGCCCTGCACCCACCCCGCACTCGCCACCCGCCCCACCCCCGCTACCGTTTGTGTGGGAGATAGTGTTGAAGAAGTGAAAGGTGAACGAGGATTGGGCCATCAAGAACCAGGAGCGCCAGGTGGCCAAGAGGCAGCGCCGCCGTGAAGATGGCAAGGATGCCATCAAGCGGCCCGAGGGGTTCGTCAGGGAGTTCTGCAACAAGGAGATCGACTTCCTGCGGATGAGGACCCGCCTCAAGGTCTGCAAGCTACTTCCTGTCGAGAGCCTCAGCTCCAAGCTGCTCTTTGCGATTCGCATCCCTTGGTTAGTACTCCGTACTCAATAGTAGTAGGATGCAAAGTTTCTGCCTTTTTTATCCTTGGAAAGTTTATTTCTCTACCTAGTGATGGTGTTTGACAATTAATAACATGGTTTGGTTGTGTGTAATTGCAGCACTACTGACTTGCATCCTCACATCAGAAAGATTTCGTGTTCCTGAAGGCCACTGAGGTAACTCTGAAGAGGCTTCTTGTTGTAGAGGCTTCTTGTTGTAGAACCGTTTGTCACTTATGGGTAACTGAATGCAAACATTCTTCTCCATTGCAGTGTTTTTTTATAAGAAAAACGTGATTCATTGTTTTGTTAATTTTTAGTTTGTGGTGTTGAAATTTTGTTTACTATTGTCTAACAATAGGTTCCCGAATTTGAAGAATGTGAAGGAGCTTATTTACAAGAAGGGCCGTGGATTCTTGGACAAAGAGCCTTTCCCTCTTACCAGCAATGATCTAATTGAGAAGGTATAATTTTGTAACATTTTCTAAAGATCGAGGTTGAGGGCATTAGTAAATATGTTTACCAAAGTCTATTCATTGCACAATAACTATGTGGAATATTAGTAAGGCATAGCTTTGGATATGTCAGTTAGTTTTATGATATCTTGTCCACTTCCACCAAAATAATTTATTCTGGAGGAATTAACATTATATGAAACTTGAATTCCCTATGTCTCCAAATTCAACACAATGCAACACTTTAGTTTGGATGATCATCAGCAGTGCTATTTTGGAATCTTTCTGGATGGACAGCTGAAAGCCATATGGAAGTTTGTCTTGCATATTGTATACGGGAATAATATTTCTTTGTTATTGTTACGTAGAGTATTGCCTTGGACAAGTGAAGGAAAAATGTTGCAGAGTTGAGGACACAATTATTGGAGCCTCCAAAGGTATTTATGAGTTATGCCGCTACATAAGAATCTTTTGAGTTTGTAATTAAAAGCGTTTTCTGTTATGATTTAGGTAACAAATAAGCTAATCATGCGAGGCTGTTGTGTTGTTGTTCCTGTTCCAGTTTTTACTGAAATCTATCTTAACTTCGACCTCAAAGATTTTTGGGTAACACACTCTGGAAATAAGAAATAGTCTTAGCTTTGAGGTTGCTTGAATTTCTATTATTAAATCTGCCATCTCATTGGTCATATAGGATTCAAGTGGACGAGATGTTTTTGAAGTCACAAAGTTTTGCCATATGTATTTGTTCACTCGCATTTATTAGATCAATACGATTCATGCTTTCAATAATTCATGCTGATAGGAATAGTATTCCTTTGTTATTGTCACCTAGAACATCATCTTGGACAGCTGAATGCCATATGGAAGTTTGTCTTGCATATTGTATATGGGAATAATATTTCTTTGTTATTGTTACGTAGAGTATCGTCTTGGACAACTAAGGAAAAATGTTGCAGAGTGGAGGATACAATTATTGGAGCCTCCAAAGGTATTTATGAGTTATGCCACTACATAAGAATCTTTTGAGTATGTAATTAAAAGCATTTTCCATTGTGATTTACATAACAAATAAGATAATCATGTGAGGCTATTATGTTGTTGTACATGTTTCAGTTTTTACTAAAATCTTTCTTAGCTTCAACCTCAAAGATTTTCGTGTAACACGCTCTAGAAAAAAGAAATTGTCTTAGCTTGGAGGTTCCTTGAATTTCTATTGTTAAATCTGCCATCTCATTGGTCATATAGGATTCAAGTGGAGATGTTTTTGAAGTCACAAAGTTTTGCCATATGTATTTGTTCACTCGCATTTCTTAGATCAATACGATTCATGCTTTTAACAATTCATGCTGCAGTGTTCAAAAGTCAACTCTTTTAACTATGTTAACTGGGGCATGTTCTGAATCTGCATCATATGCGTTCAAAACCCTCACTTGCATTCTTGGTGTTATCCATTGCAATGAAAACAAAATCCAACTTCTTGATCTTTCTGTTATGATAGAAGGAGCCTTCGAAGGCAAGGGTCGTAGGTCACTTAGGCCCTGTTTGGTATGGCTCCAACTTTCAGCTTCGTAGTTGGAGTAGGTGGAGTTGTGCCAAATGGGCTAACTCCACAAAATTTTTGGAGTTGGAGTAACATGGAGTGGAGCAGCCCCTAGTACAAATTTTGAAAGCAGGTAAAATCTTGCTCCAAGTGGGGAGCGTGAACCTACAATGAAAAATACCCCTAGAAGTTGAGAGAAATTACCCGCAAAATGCTCCTCAACTACCCCCTTCCCCTTCGCACCTGTCCGCATCCCCTCGCATCCCCTAATCCTTTGCAGCTAGGAGAAGGCCAGGGCTCTCCCACGCTCTTGCCGCCTCTCCCTCGCGCTCTCGCCGCCTCTCCTCTAGGGCTCCCCCGCCAAGAAGCTCCCTGCCGACCTCGCCTTCCCCGCCAAGTCCTTCTTTGGCTCGCCGCTCGCCCGCCGCCCTGGCATGCATGACAAACTGAGGCAAGGTCCGCGCCAAGGACCCCCACGGCATGGCCTCAGAGGACACCGTGGTTGGGGACTTCGCATCCTCCACAGGCGGGGGTGACGACCTCGATGCCGAGTTCGAGCTGCCCACCGACCTGCTGCCGTCGACATACGACCCCACGCTCGACGTTGGGCCCAACAGCCGCCCGCTCTTCACATCCTTCTCCCATCGCGATGCCAACACCTACGTCGATTTCACGTACACACCCCTTCTCTTCTCCCTTTGCCGTCTCGATTGGATCCAAATGCGGTGATGCGCGTGGTTGTGTTTTGAAGTGTTCATTTTGTTTATGAAGTTTGGATCTTAGATCTCAGTCTCGTGAAACTTTTAGTGTTGATCGCGCCAAATGAAATGTTGTTTGGTAGAAACCATTGGTTAACTTGTGGTACCAAATTTTGCACTGATAAGGTAAAGATATTAGGGGATTTGGTAATTGTATCAATCTGACTAGGTGTGATGCGTATGCACTATGCAAGTCTATCTGTATGGCTTATTAATATTTTCTGTTTACTGTGTGCAACTTGATGAGGTATGGCTTTTGCTTATTAGTCTCTTCCTTGATTTTATCGATTTTAAAAATTGTTGTCATAGTAAAAAACTTAGTGAGGTCATTTAAATTATGCTTTCCCCCATTGTGAAAATTGGGTGCGTTTGTTCGTCCCAAAAATTGGTATTGTGCCAACTCAACTCAAATATGGGAATATTTGTTTGCTCCTTTCTGTAGCTGACTTGAAAATTTTAACTCATACTATGTTCATTTTCCTTTGGAGATTCCTTTCACTTAGAAGAACATGTTCTGCATTTCATGCTTCCTGGCCCAAAGAGAGAATGCTAATGGTGAGGAGTGGATTGGTTGATGGAGGTCAGGAACATGATTTTCTGAAATGACAAGTGGACCTAACCACATGATGTAGTGCTATTGTGAGTAATTTAGTGCATTTCCCTTTCATTCCTTTGAGCCTATGGACAATAATATTATTGGTGATTTTGTGATTAAAAGGTGATGATGCACAAGTTGGTTAATTTCTAGATCAAGCTGAAGTAATGCTCATGTTGGCCCTAATGAAAACTATTTGTAGATCTAGTTTATTCTTGTTGAAAACATCATGATTTTATTCTTGTTGTCATGCAACTTTCTCCTGACTTTTCATCTCTGCAGTACACTTCTGGCTTTTCTTATGTCAACATATCTTGTTTCATTTCCTGTAAAAAAACATATCTTGTTTCATTCGATTGCTAATTCAAGCTTCCTCAGTTGTGAGTTGTGACAAAGCCTTCAACTCTCCAATGTCGATTCGGATGGTGTGCTCGTGACAGAGCCCAAACATCGACAAGGCGAAGAAGAAAGAGTACTGGGTTTGTGTGTACTTGCACCTTTTTTTTGTGTGGATGTGGTTAATTTAGTGTGAATTTAGCACTAGGCATATTTTGCTATGCTCCTAATACAGTGGACTTATTTCCTTAACGGTAAGACTAGTAGAGTGGAGTTTCATTAGATTTTCAAAACCTCCCTGTAGCCAACACCTGCCTTCATCCATGTTTGTGCTAGAATTACTTTTGCTCAGCACAGTAACCGCATAATGTGGCTACTGGTTAACTTGAGTTTAACATCATGTGTCCCATATATGGTGAAAACATAGAGCAAGAATGCAAGCCTTATTATCAGGTTGTTTTGTGCTTACATGATAAATAATTATTCATTAGATGATTTTTTTCCCCTGTAGTTGGGCCACTATGCTCCATATCCATTTTGGGAATTTACAAGGGAGAAATAAAGGGTGCATATATGTTCAGAGTTCAGACCAGCATCTCATCTTTCCATTATTTCCTGTACAGATACCAGATGTTCCTCTGAAGACTTGGAGGCTTGTCCAGAGAGTCTGCGACATTATAACCCAAAGAAATGTTAGTGATGTATATATGTGTCTGATGAAGTAGAGAATATTTTTGTTAATTGTCAGTGTAGATGCGTGAGAATATTTGGTAAAGCTTGCTCGATGCGATTCTACATGTTTTTTTCTTTTCATTTCATTGTTGTCATTTGATGTAGTGGTTTTCGGACTTGCAATAGTAGCTTTGATTAATAAAGATGAGAGGAATCATGAACGACATCTCCTGCCTCCTTGACTCTCTTATGGACTTTTGTTATGATACTCATTGAGTTTTTTTAGAGAAGATACTTATTGAATTAGAACTTTTGTTATGAACTTTGTATGTTTATGTATGTTGTATTTAATTTTTTTTCAAGAAAAAATTTCGAATGTGGGCGAAAAAGATGGCACAATAATGCACAACATGGCAAAAAAAACATAGCATGTCATAAATCAACTTATAAACTATTATAAGTTAAGCAATACAAAGAAAAAAGATTACAAGTCTCAAAGCAAGGGTAGTGCAGTCTTTTTACAACGATCGTTCTCATTTCTGGAGCTAGAGTCAATTTTCTAACAAAACACCTCCTTAGACTGCTTCAACTTCTCATAGGAGTGGATCCAAGAGTGAAGCTGGAGTTGGAGCTGCAAAAACTTAGAGCAGAGCCATACCAAACAAGCCCTTACTCCTCGAGATCTTCATCATACAGTACAGGGGAAAATAATTGGTACTCCTGCAGATAAGGCTTGGGCCTTGATCTACCTCAGGCACCACTTGTGCTCTAGCCTTAAGCAAGAGAATGTCACTATTAGAGACCCCAGTGAAATCTTGGAACATCTTTATGAGATGTTTGATACTATGCAAAGAAACTCTTCTCAGTGAGTTACATAAGTGGATGGGCATGAAGATACAAGATTATGAATCTATATCTGCAGACAATTTGGACCTCATGTATGTGATCAATACCGTAAGGCTGTTAGGCAGGAACATACTAGAAGAGGATATCATTAATTAGACCCTTCGATCCCTTCATCGAGAAGATATCCCACTAGGGATGACCCAAAGGGAAAAGAATTTCAGGGACCACTACCATGTGATTGGAGCTTTACATGATGTAGAGCATAAAGGTGGTCTGCACCTTAACAAACCACCATGCTATGACTACGGTCTAGAAGGTTTGGTGGAAGGAACAGAGAGGCAGCTTCACAAGGAGAGGAAGAGCAAGTGCCCACTGAGGTGGAGGATATATAGGGATTCTCCGGATGATACCTCTACAAGTGAGGGAGAAGGTAGCTGTAACACCCTGGCTATTCGGAAGCCAAGATGTCACCTAAATAATCTAACATGATAACAAAATCGAGACATACGACAAAATTCTCAATTTCGGTAGAACCTCCTTTGTATAGTTAACTATACCGGAGGTTCCAACAGTCACATATATCAAGACAATAAGAAATCAATAATTAACCGAACCATAACAGGAATATAGTCTGAATTCAAGCAATTATATCAAAAGGATGATCGAAGATCACAAGTAGTACTTAATCAACCATAACTTGGAAGATATTATCAACCACAGCTAACTTTATTTATTACAGTTCATCGATTAACGAATGAAAGATGGAATCAAATCCTATTATTGAAATTGGTGTATGGTGAAGTGAACGAATAGTGCATGTCTACTCCCTCCCAATAGAGCCATCATCAACGATCACCTAAAATAAACAAACAAAGCAAGAATAAGTCCGAGACTCAACAAATACAGTGAATAACTGAACATACGACAAATATGAACAAGGCAGCCTCTATTAAGAATATGAACATAACACCGAATGAATATGCGAATGAATGGAATGAATGAATTGAATGAAAGGAATGGACTGCACACGTGCTTATACCGGTATATCTGGTGACACACCCGTCGGTGTTCACCTAAGCCCGCATTTAACAAAATACGGGGATCCAAGTCCCGTATGAAGAACATTTCATACGGGTGTCCAAATCTACCCACATTGGAATGGTGGGTCTTACGTGCCCATACTGGAATTGATGGGTCTTATAATCCACTCCCGTGGAAGGAACATGAAAATGGATGCATGTATTGAAATATGAACTATGAAAGACATCATGTCTACACTTGGAATTAACACATAAGAAAGGAACATAAACTTTGAACATTATCATGAATCACAGAAAAGCACAATACGAACATCAAGCATCCAGAAAATCATCAAGTGCCAATTGCAAACCTACAGACCGGGCAATAGCAATCAAAAGTAGGACAGCATTAGTAGACCCACCAAGTGTCACTCATTTGAGTTCACAAAGAAATGAGGGTCTCCCACACTAAGGACAGCAACGAAGCATGCCCTGCCTTATAATCATGATGGGATTACTACGACTAACAATACCATGGCCAGTGTGATCACTAAACTAGACATCATATATATATATATATATATATATATATATATATATATATATATATATATATATATATATAGGAAGTGTAAATGGCTGAGGTAGCATCACTACAAAGCATCAAGATCTACCAAAGCATCCAACAATTCAACATCCTTCAACGAGGATTGCGATCCCTGAGCTATGACATCTCCATTCACCGCAATGCAGCAACAACCATCATAATAAAGGCGGCCACCAACACATCCCCACATCATCTCCTATGGAATCAATCCGAAGATTGAGCTTCCTTAACTGATGATGGCTTCCAATTGCATTCATGAAAACCTCAATGCCGATGAATCCGAGGAGCATTTGCAGTAAAGAACTCTTTCCAGGTTTCAGCAGCCAAAGATACATCAAGAAATTGAATATAACCATAACCAAAAAGCACAAGATGTTGTATGTATAATCACGAGACAAAGCGTCCTTCAGGCACTCCCTTGTGGGCATTTCATCAAACACCAACAAGGCAAGGCTGCTGCAGTGAGATTTGGTCGGCGGGGAGGAAGGAGCAACCGGAGTTGGGGAGGTCGGCGACGGTGGCGGAGGCGTTCGGGCAGGTGGAGCTGGGGTGGCTGGCCGGGCCGCGGGGAGCCGGGGCCGAGCTGGGGCGACGGAGGCGGAGACCCACCGAGTCGGGGCGGCCGAGCCGAGAGTGGCGTTGACCGGCCACGGAGGAGGCGACGCGGCCCACAAAGGAAGGGGAAAGCCAAAAAGGCGGCCGAGGCGAGGTCAGGCTCGATGGCGGCGCGACACTAGGGGAGGTGGTGTAGCGGTGGCATCGGGAGAAGGCAGCGTGAGGGAGGCGTGGCGTGGGCACGGGTCGTGCCGACAGCGGCAGCGATCATGACGGGCGGGGGCTACCGAGAACAAAGACGCTGGAGGTGGCTCAAGCGGCCAGACGATGACGATGAGCCACTCCACTGAGCGCGGCCATCGGCGATAGGAGATGGGGCGTGGGGGAACCAGTTGGGGCGGCGGCTGTAGAGGGTAGGGATTTGGGGGAACAAAAATAAAAACTAGGGTTTGGTTTCATCCATTTAAGCTTGTTTCCAAATGGGTCAAAGGCTCGGGTTCTAATACTTCACCTAAAATCTGAATTTTTCCTTTCTATCTCTATTTAATTTTCATTTTAGTTCCTTTAATCCCACTTATGAGATTTGGTATATTATAGTAGCAAGAACCATGGTGTTTGCTGTTAAAGAACGAAATAAGATGGGATCTAGACTTATGTGTCTTCCCATAATCTCTCCTCTTAAAATATTAAAAGACAATTCATAGTGTGTTAGGATGGTGTTAAAATATAAAACACTAATTTTTGTCAATCCTAAGAGTCAGCAATATTAGAATTAAAGTTACTTTTGTAATCTTTTGTTCATCTGAATAATTCCAATTAATGTGCATTTTTTATTTTCATTTATTTACGGAATGTCTTAATTCATGCATATTATTTTATCTCCTACTTTATAGAATAGTTGAAAAGTACAATCAATGGAAGGAGAGCAAGAGGTCTTGTGGATAGTTGTACTACAAATTCAATCCTAATGGACATGAAATACTTCTAGACTTTCAGTTCGAAAACTAAAAACATATTGACCATAGCTAGCAACTATGGTAATATTTTTGGAACTAGAAGAGTGTCGGTTTTGTTACCGATAGGAGCTCGATAATCATCATGGATGTATTATTTTTACCAGAATCAACACAAACTCTATTAAGTTACAAGGATATCCAAAATAATGGTTTCCATGTGGAATCAGAAGATGAGAACAGTTCTGAGTACATTCTCATTACAAAGAAAGATGGATATCATAAGGAAATATAGAGGAGCTTCCCAATTTTACATCTAGATTGTACTACACGTTTGTTAAACGTGATGATGCTTATGTTACGATGAATGTCCAATTTAAAGATCCAGAATGGTTTCAAATGTGGCATGAACGTTTGGGTCATCCTGGAGATAATATGATGCGCTGGATTTTACATCATTCTTCTAGCCACAATTTGCAGTCCAAAGAAATCCCTAATCTAGCATAGTTTGTGTGCGAAGCTTATGAGAAGGGTAAGTTGATTACAGGGCCCTTGTATCATAAGATTCAGGATGAGTAACCTGATTTCCTTGAGAGGATTAAGAGGGACATATCTGGACCGATTAAGCCCATGTTAGGGCCTTTCAGACACTTACAAATGTATGCCTATTATCCACTAGGAATCATGCCTTTGCAAAGTTGATTTCACATATTATTGCTGTAAGGGCAATAGATAATGCTGTGGAGTTTACTTCCAAAGCATTTAATGATTATTGTAAGGCCTTAGACATAACAGTGGAACATTCAGAACCACATATTCATACTTAGAATGAACTTGATGAATCATTAATCAAGAGGATAAAGCTTATTCCTAGGCCCTTGTTAATGAGATCAAATCTACCAACTTCGTGTTGGGGACACGCTGTATTACATGAATCATCATTAATACAACTCTGGCCATCTGCATACCATAAATTGTCACCTTTCCAATTAGTGTGTGGGAAAGAACCAAATATTTCTCATATGGGTAATTTCAGTTGTGTCGTATACATACCGATCTCTTCACCTCAGCATATGTCAATGGACTTCCATTGTAAATTGGGAATTTTTCTGAAATTTGTATCTCCGTCTATAATAAAAATGTAACACTTTAGCCCAACATTGAGCCTAGAATGCCACCTAACTACTCTAGTTAAACATTAAATAAATGATAATTCCTGTGCATGCATGGAACAAATACCCGTCCACATGTCACAAGAGAACCAAATAAAACAAAATAAATCAAGTAATAACAAAACCATTCAAGTTTTACACATATAAACTAATCAATAACCAAGTCCAAGAATAAATGAAAGGGAGAAAAATCAATATCACTAGATTTAATTGGGAGCACTCTAAATAGAGAAATTTTGTGTGATTAATGCTTGTGATATGCGTATGCTACTCCATCCCATGCATGTCGCCATCAACGGTCACCTAAAAACCAACAACAAAGCAAGAGTGAGTCCACGTCTCAGCAAGTACAAGATAGAACAATAAACAAATAGTTTATCTCTCAATTTAAGCATTAACAATGTTTTTGCATGTGCAACAATCTTTCTCACAACTCAACAACTCAATTATCATTAATAAGTTCTCATGTATGCAAATGCAAATGATGCAACTCATCATCTGATACTGATATAGCGGAGTGCTCACCCGTCGATGATACACTCTTCCCCCATCTTCATTAGGATGGGTCCCTACCTCCGCAGGATTTTATCATGGAGCATGCCAAACTAGCGATATACATGGCAGTACTCACCACCCTAGCTCATATGGACATAAATGATGCAACAACGTTCATTAATCATCAATGTTATCCATTATCGTAACCATGTCATCCCTATGGTCATGTCATCATCATGTCATATCATCTCTATCATAATCATTGTCATGGCATGTAAATAAGCTTACCAAAGGATAAATAAATAACATGACAATGAAATATTAAAGACGACGACAACCAAACTGATGGATACCGCTCTACCATGCACTTGCCTTTTAGCCACACAAGTCGGGACGATGCAAAGGAGGCACCAAACTCAAAGTGACACTGTGACACCCTGATTTTCAGAGCCTTTTTGAAAAAAATTTCAAAATAAAAAGAACCATTTTGTTTTGATGAGAATTCAAAGCTTAACATGAGATTTTCAGAATTTGGGTGTTTAACATGACTAAACCGAACTTCAACTAACCCTTTAGTTTGGTTCTTTTGGTGTTACTTGAGCTCTCTGGAGCTATCCCTTCCTTTCTCTGTAAGTTCTGCCCTTCTCGTAAGCTCAGCCCTTTTCTTTCGACCTCCCTCTTGTTTGACCTTGTCAGATCTCCCCTCGCATTGTGTTCGGATTCCTTTATTTCAAACCATATCTTTGTTGGCTCGAATCTCCTTGGTTTAGACCCCCTTAGGTCTAGACCTCCTCTCTAGTTCCTCTTCGGTGTTTGACCTCTCCTTCGGGTCACAAGTACCCCGGAGAAGTCCTAAACTCAGGTTTGTGTTTCAAATACCTTTGATCTCTGAAATCTAAATTTTGGATTGAGCTCCCCTTCTGGACCTCTCTCTGGAGTGGGCATTCCATTATGCCCAGATCCTCTTGTGTCTGGAACCCTCTTGCGAGTCTAGACCTCTTGTGTGTCTAGACTACCCGTGTAGTTGGACCACCTTTTTGTTGGTTTGAATCTCTTCAAGGTTTAGACCTTCTTGCTGCCTGGACGTTTCTTTTTTTGTCTAGACTCCCTCCCTTGCTGGGAAGCTCCTTTAGGACCAAACCTCCCTCTCGCGTTCATTTGGACCTCCCTGTGTCCACTTGAACTTCCCACTTGTTCACATAGACCTCCTGTTCTCACCTAAACTTCTCGTGTGTTCCTAAGGACCTCCTTAGTCCTTCACCCTAGCAGTCAGGATCTCCCTGGGTTCATCCTGACCGCCCAGATCTCCTTGGACCACTTTCTGTGGATCTCCTCCGTGGGATCCCTCTCTCTTAGAAACCTCTCCGTCCATACCTCCTTTCGTCTGGATCTAATGGTCCAGACCTCTCCTTCGTTTGGATCCAAAGGTCCGGACCTCCTTTGTGTTGTCCTCCTCTGGTCTAGACCTCCTTGGGTCTAGACCTCCCAAATGCTGGGACCTCCCTGGGTCCAATTCTCCCTCTCGGGTTTTCTCTGGCTTACAACTTTCCCAAGCCTTCGCCACCCGCGTGTGCATCTGAGCTCCTTTGGAATCCTGTTGAAGCTTTTCGTGTTCACTTGGACCTCCCCGTGTCCTTCAGGACCTCCCCATATCCTCTAGGACCTCCCCTTACCTTTTTTGGACCTCCCCGTGTCC
Source organism: Phyllostachys edulis (assembly GCA_036346405.1). Taxonomy (NCBI): domain Eukaryota; kingdom Viridiplantae; phylum Streptophyta; class Magnoliopsida; order Poales; family Poaceae; genus Phyllostachys; species Phyllostachys edulis. The sequence goes on from CM070556.1 coordinate 42,034,865, forward strand.
TTCAGGACCTCCCCATGTCCTCTAGGACCTCCCCTTACCTTTATTGGACCTCCTCGTGTCCTTTAGGACCTCCCCAGGTCTTCCAGGATCTCCTCCTTGTCTATTTGCATCTCTATTGATTGTGAGTCGTCCGATTTGCATTGGACGGTTTGATCTTGGTGAGACATCCGGATGGTCCGAACATCACACCCTCCCTGAGCCATATATCATTCTGGGCGGTCTGATCGAAATCCAGTGGCCCCAACCTCCTCCTTGTAGATCTGGACCGTACCTCCTCCTTGTCAATCTGGACCGTTAAGACCTCCCCCTTGGAGATCTTAACCATCCAGACCTCCTCCTTGTAAATCTGGACCGTTAAGACCTCCCCCTTGGAGATCTTAACCGTCCAGACCTCCTCCTTGTAAATCTGGACCGTTAAGACCTCCCCCTTGGAGATCTTAACCGTCCGGACCTCCTCCCTTGAAGATCTGACCGTTAGGACCTCCCCCTTGGAGATCCTAACCATTCAGACCCGCCCCTCTTGTAGATCTGATCATTAGGACCTCCCCTTGGAAATCCTAACCGTTGAGACCTCCCTTGGATTTGATCCTACGGCTCTAGACCTCCCTTGCGGGTGAGGATCTCCTCTTACCTTTGCAGACCTCCCCATTTGTAATTGATCTTGACTGTTGGACCTCCCTTTCGGAGATCCAACCATCTAGACCTCCCTTGCGGGTGAGGATCTCCTTTTACCTTTGCAGACCTCCCCATTTGCCTTGATCCCGACCGTTGGACCTCCCTCCCGGAGATCCAACCGTCTAGACCTCCCTTGCGGGTGAGGACCTCCTCCTGGCTTCTGCGGACCTCCTCTTTTGCTTTTAATCTTGGCCATTTGGACCTCTTTTTCGGAGATCCAACCGTCAGAACCTCCCCTGTGGGTGAGGATCTCCCCCTGATCATTGCAAGACCTCCTCAATGTCCTTACAGGACCTCCTCCGCGGGTCTTGGCTGCCCCCACTGGGCAGTCACACCCAGTTTTCTTTACCTTTGACTGTGTCCTGGTGCAAGGAAGTCTTCACCGCATTTAATGCATGTTGCATCACATTAAATGCTCTCACTTTTGTAGTACTCATGTCACACTATTGTCACATTCCTTGCCTACTCTCATTGTCCTCTTTACCAACTCCTGAGGACCCATATTCTGGGTCATGTGCATTGGCTCCCGCTATATATAGTTTGGGTAGTCCTCCTTTCCCACTTTCTTCTCCATTCCCCCCCTCTGTCACAACCGAGCATACCTTGGACCTCCCTCCAAGTTCTTGGACCTCCTCCCGACCTCCCAAACTCTCTGTTGGTTTTGTATCTAAGTTTATTTGGAGTTCTTTGGGTTCTTGTTTGAGCTTTATTGAATATTTGGTTTTTACCGTGTAGATTGCCAAGACCGTGTGGAACCAGAGTTCTGTGAGGGAGAGGAAGAAGCTCAAGACTTTGAGCAAGGCAAGTTACACTCTTGATCATGTTGCACCCAATACTTCAAATTACTTATGTCGATTTCAAGAATGTATGCATGCTTACTTTACTAAGTTATTTCAATGCCTATCTTTCAATTCATAGTTATGCCTACTGCTTGGTATGACCACTGTCCATGTTGAATCAACCTCATTGTCACCCTAGATAAAACCTGGTTCTTGCAATAGTGAGGACCCGTAGCTCTTGAAAAATGGAATGCTTAGTCTTGCTTAGACCAAAATCTTGATTTGGGAAGTTTTGACCAAAAATATCACTTGATTAAATGATTTGGGCCGTGGCATTGGTGTGTCATGGAGATTTCGGCCATAACATTGGTGTGTCATGGAGGTTTTACAAATAGCCATGGCATTGGTGTGCCATGGAGGTTTGAAAAGCAAAGTAAATGAAAAATGGATTTGGACTTGGGCGAAGCTGGTTGTTTGGTTGGTGCATGTCTATGCACGGGTGTCGTGTGATCCGATGCCCCAGGGTTGAGGTTTGTCGCCCAAGTCGGTTAAGGACCGGTCTTTGAGACACCACTTGCTAAGCCTATAATGGGCTATGCCAAAATTGTGCTGTAACACCCCAGCCAATCAACGGCCTGGAATGCTACTAAAAGAACCAGAACCTCCCTTGTATTATTAATTAATACCGGAGGTACCAACAGAATATCATAGGAAGGCATAAATAAAACATCCAATATATGGAGAAGGTATCCTTCCTTCACCAGTTAATTTCTATCTATTACAGTTCATCATAAACTAGATTCACAAGCAGTAATAAATCATGGAGAAGGTATCCTTCCTTCCCATCTTGGTTTACTTATTACAGTTCATCAACAAATCAACAGTTTACTCATTCATATAGTATGAACTACATGATATGATTTTATTAGGATGAAGGGTAGTGTGTGCAATCCAAAGAAAAGCTACTCCTCCCATGCATGCCGCTCTTGCCAAGGGTACCTAAAAACACAACAAAGCAAGGGTGAGTCCACAGACTCGGCAAGTATCAACAAGGCCAAATCTAGAAACACATCCACAAGATTAATATTCACAATTAAACATTACGCTAAACATAGCCTTCATGCTTATGTAATGCAACCATGCAATGCACCTTTTAATCTTTATCTCTTTTAGCATTTTACCGTAATGCGGGGTATACAACCGTCGATGTATACCCATGCCTATGCACTCGGCAATAGGGACCAAGAGCCTATACTCCACAAGTATAGGGACCTTTGCCCATCATCGCATGATGGGGACCTCTTTACTCATTGCCCACATTACACGAATGTGGGGACCTCTAGCCCGTCATCGACATGACGGGACCTCAACAATTCATACTTGGTCACCACGTGACCAAAACTCAATCATGCTTACTACATGCATATGTTCAATGACATTATCTTCTAAACATATGAATTCAACATATACATAGTAACGTGTAAGCATTAACCATGAACACAGAAACTTTAACCATAGCTTGAATATACCAAGATATATTGTAATTCATCACAATAACATCCATGCATGGCAATCACGATCAAGACACAATCAATCTTAGCAAACAATCATCATTATTCTTTAACCCGAATACTTGCCTTAACCGCGAGAGAACGAGGATGCGTGAGAAGGTGCTGCCCTGGTACCCGTCCACCACCTGAATAATAATTATGAACCAAGCTAAGACAACCATACTGGACCCAAGATATAATTAATAGCTCAAACGAAAAAGACCAAACTCTCAAGCGCCTTCCGAACGTCCCACTTCTAACGATCGACCTGTCCCTCTGTGGACAGTCAACTTCTAAAATCATAACTTTCACTACCGGGGTCCAAATAAGGTGTTTTAAGACTTTCTGGAAAGGTAATTAAATTACCTAGATAAACCTAGTTGGGGAGCCCTTCTGATTCTGCTATTTACTACCCCTACCAAGCCAATCTACAGAACATCAATATTCACGTCAGGTTCTCTGGACAGTACACTAAAACCACCATAACGTTTGCTACGATTATCAAAATATTGCGTTCTTTAGCTTCCTGGAAAGGTATGGAAATTATCTACATTTTTTGTTATATCGAGATCCTCTGATTTCGTATTTAACTAATGGCTTAACCCAGGTTTCTACAACCTGTCAGAAATCTGACAGACTAGCAGGACAGCGACACTAAAAAATTCATAACTTGCTGACCGTTAATCGGATTTGGGTGTTCTTGGCGGCCACGTAAAGCTAAGGACGTCACCCAACTTTCTAAGAGAAGTCATCCCCAGATTCTGCCTCTAAAGATACGAAAACCTACGTCCAAGAATCTGGACAGAATTGAATCTATTACCCGACATTGATTAAACAACCAATTAAACCTCTAAACTATCGGAGATCGGTGTTACCCTTGACAAATCGTTGACGAACACCCACACCAGCACCGGCACGAGGATCCTCTCCTTCTCTTTTCCCTTGCTTTCTCCTCAATTGGCCAATTCCCGGCGTTCCTCCTTCTTCCTTCCTCTCCATCCTTTCTCCTCTTGGCATAGCAGTAGGGGATGCTACAGTGCGCGCTACAGTACTAGGGGCAGCAGTACTGTAGCACTAGGGTTTCCCCCTCCTTTTATTGGTGGCGGCCCTCATGGGCCTCTGGGCCAAGGCCCGAGGCCCAAAGTTGCCAAAAACTGCAAAAACCCTCTGCCTAATTGTTTGCTAAATCTATATTATATTTGGTCCTTCTCCTAATTCAATTAATCTCTCCCAAATACTCTTTTGAATATTCTTGAATACTTTTGGGGTATTACATTCTACCCCCCTTAAATTGAATTCAACCCCGAATTCTAATCACTCTTAACGCCAAGGTATATCCACAGTTAATACTTAAAAAAATATTAGCACATACCTGTTGTGAATAATTCTGGATATTGCTCGCGCTTGCTAGACTTCAAATTCCTGTGGTCTCTCTCTCTGCTGCTGCGACCAAAGCACCTTGACGTAACTGACGTGTTACGCCTTATTACTCGTCCCAACCTTTCAAGAGTCACTCAACGGACATGACTTGAAGGTACGGTCTTATTTGTAGGTCAACGGTTCTAACGAAACTTCACACTCTGGATTTCTCGAGTACTCCCTAGACACCGTGTCATACAAAACAATCAGGTTTACGCCAGACTCTAGACGGTCCTAGTAATACGCTATCTCTCAAATCTCCACAACTTTCGAAACAACCAATGTACCTTGGGCCAACATTCTCTCGGTACCAAGCCACACAACTGCACATGGTACAAAAACTATTGTTTCTTGTATCAATCGATCTCTTCACTTTAACAATGGGCACCTCCTTCAACCAGGGACGCCAACGGAACTCATTTTTAACAAACTCTTTAGAAACAGAACGCATCGAAAATAAAGGATTCTCAAATCATCGATAGCACACTAATTCTTTTCTTTTAATTTGGCAACCTTAAAGCTATGCTCAAACTGAACACAAAATCCACATCTAGGAAGAGAGACTCTTCCAATCCATAATAACATACTCTGATCAACTTCTCTACCAAGGGAATTACTTTGACATATAATTCCCCACACACCTCCATATAAATTTCAGCCACAATCACCTCACCTCAATCTTTTAAGGTTAATCAACTTGAAATTCACCACATTCACACTCATTTACTTTACCCAAAGTATTCTATCAAAGATCAACATACTATTCAAAATTCGCTTCTGTTCATTCACCTCTACACATAATATTGGGTCTCCAAGGTCCTAGCGAAAACGAAAGCCCCAAATTTAACCTCCAAGTCTCCTTCCATGAACTTCTAGTATACTTGACAGTAACCCTCGATCGATGACTAAAATTTCACACACTCAACAATACCCTCACCATTAATATCAACATTCCTCACTAATTAAATAACAGACCTAAGGCGATTCATTTCACCAATCTTAGACCTTCTCTAACCCACACTAATCATATTCACTACACGACCACAATATACCCATTCACGATTACCCTAACTGCTTGATCACGATTCAAACATACTCGATCACTAACATCAATAAATAATTATATTCTTGACCAAGTTATCTTTAGAGATAATCTATCTCCCAAAGGGTTACTCATCGAGGCCGAGTCATACTTGACAATAACTTAACCAAATTACTATCCCATTAATTAACACGGCTACTAGATTCCTCTATACCGCTACTCTCATTAAACTACACCCTCATAAATCTTCTACACAATCTTACCGAGTACTCCAAATGCGATACTCTAAGAAACCGATCAAGATTTCCATACTTGCTAATTCTAATGTTCTATCAAAATGAACACAAGATCTTGGACCACATCTTGCTATAGGTCCTACTAATTGCGATAACGAAACTTGTTAGCTCCAAAGACAAACATTCTATTTAAATCAAATCCTTTCCAAGGGTTATCCTAATAAATTGATTTATTGCGCCATGCATCCCAAACATCTTGACACCAAGCCTCACGGAATCATCTATTCGACCACCACTATCTCATTGCCAAAATTCATCTTTAAAGGTTTTGCAACATGAATCAATTAATCCTTTCTCCAAGAAGAGGCCAATATGAATATTAATAGTAATTTCAGCATTTTCGGATAAACGTTTACCATTCACGGTAAACACAAGACCAAAAGGAATATCAATTGGCAATGAACTCGAAAACATAAGAGGAGTCCACAATTGAAGACACAGTTCCCCAAGAAGAGGATATCAAACCGTAAGTTACTGAGCGTGACTTCAAACCTCAAATACTCCTAATACACTCTTTCCGTTAACACAGAAAACAATTCTTTGATTACAACAATACTTGGTTAGCTCGAACAAGATAAGTTCTTAAGACCAACCCGCAAGTACCAATAAGATCCTTCACACATCAATTTTTTTTTCTGAGCAGTTCAACTACTATATAAATCATGAGATCCAAATGATCTCACCAAAAAACTCAAACATTTTCATTTACGGAATATCATGAAAGGCAATCAAATTAATCTCCTCTTAAAGGAATCAACATCACTCTAGCAACCATAACTGTTAGTCTTTCTAACATCCTATCATGCACTCCTGGCATGAACCAACATAACTCACTATCCCATCACTAACCTTTCCAAGGAAACACAATAACCTATTTCATTTTTTTTTCTATAAGGTTGCAATACTCAACCTGGTCAAGATGATAACTAATGCACAAACCCCACTATCAAAGTAAACCGTCTTTTAACTAGGGCATACTTGCCCACCATCCTCACAACACACCTATATAGATCACCCTTAATTTCCAATCATTAACCTTTTAGCAAAGCTCAACATCAATTTAGCGCACACCAATTCCAATCTAATGGTTATCGTAAGCAGCTTGATTTATTATATTGTCTTGGAAGGATTTATGGTCATTTCTCTATTTGCGCTCCCACTAGCAAACATAAGACCATCAAGCAACCAAAAACATCCTTATCTCTCCCTTCCTACACAATTAAATTAATCCATTGAGATCAAGTAATCCAACCAGTTTAGTAAACTAAACAATTTTTTTTTTAAGGATCAACCTTCTCATCAAAGACATATTATTATCCTACCACTCCACCATCATGTAAACATAAATTACTAGTTACATTCCATCAGTTCATCTCTTAGTAATGCTCAACCCATACTTCGATACGTAATAAATGCACCTAGCAATTTCATATGATCATTACTTATCCATAAAAGTTAACTTCAAGATTAATATCCACTATGACAATATTCTAACATCTTCGGACTTATCCATCCCAAAGGGTTAGATTAATCCGCTGAGACTTCGCAAATCTACGCTATCCAAGAAGCTTATCAATTAATCACCCATAGTGATCAAACCAGTTCGTCAACGTTCCATACTTGTTACTAACTCTATTGATTCCACCTAAATACAGTCATACTCATAGTCAAAGCTCATCAAGACTACTAGAGAACAACCTCAACTTATTCAACTTTCCTTTCAAGGATCTTAGCTAAGATCAATCATGCACACATCGTCACCCAATCTTGATAATCCATATCATATTCATTAAGTGCTTTGTTTATAACCTCTCATCTTATCATGACAAAACATCGCTAAAGGGTGTAACATCTTCTTTCATAAAAGAGATCCATTAATCTTCAACACTCAAAATACCCTTGTGAAACTCATTAGTCACAACTGGACAAGAGTTGACCAAAGTCAAAGAAGATAACAACTTTTCTAAAGGTACATCACAATCACGCCTGTACTAAGTTATCCGAGGTAACCACTTCACTATTCTCTTACTATGAACGGTGGTGTAACTTTGGTAAAGCCAGGGCCACAACCACGACCTCAATCTCTCGACATCAACTATCATAATATATAACCGATACAATCAATTATAAGTATATAAGATCATATCATACATTAAGCACAATGATCAACTAGCAATCAGAGCACAAAAGTAACTATTTACTCGACGAAGCGTAAATGCAATGCAAAACCCATCCCCAACTCATCGTGCTTAGTGTGTCAAGTTTAATATTTTCAATACCACGGACCTCTGACCGCTCGATACTAATCAGTAACACCCGTACCAATCAACGGCCTGGAATGCTACTAAAAGAACCAGAACCTCCCTTGTATTATTAATTAATACCGGAGGTACCAACAGAATATCATAGGAAGGCATAAATAAAACATCCAATATATGGAGAAGGTATCCTTCCTTCACCAGTTAATTTCTATCTATTACAGTTCATCATAAACTAGATTCACAAGCAGTAATAAATCATGGAGAAGGTATCCTTCCTTCCCATCTTGGTTTACTTATTACAGTTCATCAACAAATCAACAGCTTTACTCATTCATATAGTATGAACTACATGATATGATTTTATTAGGATGAAGGGTAGTGTGTGCAATCCAAAAAAGCTACTCCCTCCCATGCATGCCGCTCTTGCCGGTGGTACCTAAAAACACAACAAAGCAAGGGTGAGTCCACAGACTTCGGCAAGTATCAACAAGGCCAAATCTAGAAACACACCACAAGATTAATATTCACAATTAAACATTACGCTAAACATAGCCTTCATGCTTATGTAATGCAACCATGCAATGCACCTTTTAATCTTTATCTCTTTTCGCATTTTACGTGTAATGCGGGTATACAACCGTCGATGTATACCCATGCCTATGCACTCGGCAATAGGGACCAAGAGCCTATACTCCACAAGTATAGGGACCTTTGCCCATCATCGGCATGATGGGGACCTCTTTACTCATTGCCCACATTACACCTAATGTGGGGACCTCTAGCCGTCATCGACATGACGGGACCTCAACACTTCATACTTGGTCACCACGTGACCAAAACTCAATCATGCTTACTACATGCATATGTTCAATGACATTATCTTCTAAACATATGAATTCAACATATACATAGTAACGTGTAAGCATTAACCATGAACACAGAAACTTTAACCATAGCTTGAATATACCAAGATATATTGTAATTCATCACAATAACATCCATGCATGGCAATCACGATCAAGACACAATCAATCTTAGCAAACAATCATCATTATTCTTTAACCCAATACTTGCCTTAACCGCGAGAGAACGAGGGATGCGTGAGAAGGTGCTGCCCCTGGTACCGTCCACCACCTGAATAATAATTATGAACCAAGCTAAGACAACCATACTGGACCCAAGATATAATTAATAGCTCAAACGAAAAAGACCAAACTCTCAAGCGCCTTCCTAACGTCCCACTTCTAACGATCGACCTGTCCCTCTGTGGACAGTCAACTTCTAAAAATCATAACTTTCACTACCGGGGTCCAAATAAGGTGTTTTAAGACTTTCTGAAAGGTAATTAAATTACCTAGATAAACCTAGTTGGGGAGCCCTTCTGATTCTGCTATTTACTACCCCTACCAAGCCAATCTACAGAATATCAATATTCACGTCAGGTTCTCTGGACAGTACACTAAAACCACCATAACGTTTGCTACGATTATCCAAATATTGCGTTCTTTAGCTTCCTGGAAAGGTATGGAAATTATCTATAGTTTTTGTTATATCGAGATCCTCTGATTTCGTATTTAACTAATGGCTTAACCCAGGTTTCTACAACCTGTCAGAAATCTGACAGACTAGCAGGACAGCGACACTAAAAAATTCATAACTTGCTGACCGTTAATCGGATTTGGGTGTTCTTGGCGGCCACGTAAAGCCAAGGACGTCACCCAACTTTCTCTAAGAGAAGTCATCCCCAGATTCTGCCTCTAAAGATACGAAAACCTACGTCCAAGAATCTGGACAGAATTGAATCTATTACCCGACATTGATTAAACAACCAATTAAACCTCTAAACTATCGGAGATCGGTGTTACCCTTGACAAATCGTTGACGAACACCCACACCAGCACCGCACGAGGATCCTCTCCTTCTTTTTCCTTGCTTTCTCCTCAATTGGCCAATTCCCCTGCGTTCCTCCTTCTTCCTTCCTCTCCATCCTTTCTCCTCTTGGCATAGCAGTAGGGGATGCTACAGTGCGGCGCTACAGTACTAGGGCGGCAGTACTGTAGCACTAGGGTTTCCCCTCCTTTTATTGGTGGCGGCCCCTCATGGGCCTCTGGCCAAGGCCCGAGGCCCAGTTGCCAAAAACTGCGTAAAACCCTCTGCCTAATTGTGCTAAATCTATATTATATTTGGTCCTTCTCCTAATTCAATTAATCTCTCCCAAATACTCTTTTGAATATTCTTGAATACTTTTGGGGTATTACATGTGCAACCACATGTCTCCGATTAGGGGGCGTGGGATCTGGCTAATTAATTTGCAAAGCTCTATTGTGGTTTATCCTGTTGATACGGTGGGTTGTCATGTTACGACTGTTGTAGTCCCACCTGGCATAAGAGGGGGCACCCCATTAACCCGACAGGTTTCTATCCAAAGGGGGGATTTGCAAAACCTTAATGTGGGTGGACTGCGGTGGAGCGATGCATTGTAAAAGCCTTGTCATGTGCTTTAGACCTCTCACCAAAGGAAGTGTGAGGTGGTATCGACGGATGCCAAGCAAACTAGAGAATTCATGTCATGTGGGTAAAGTGTACAACCTCTGCAGAGTGTAAATCTATTCGAATAGCCGTGTCCGCGGTCATGGACATGCTGGCAATGTCACTCAAAGTTAGCTCTTGGTTTTGGTTTTCAAAAGACATGTGAAATTGGTTTTGATGGTTTAATCAAATTGGGTTTGGGTAGGAAGTCATGTGACAGGAGGGTATCCTTCACCATTTTGATGATGAATGTTATCCAACTGAAAATGGATTTGCAAAAATGAATTTTAACTATTGTAACCTACCTTGAAACTTAATACTTGTAGTTGAAATAAAATTGGCTTTATGCAAATCAACCCTAATATGCTTTCCCTTGATATATCCCTATGCATGTCATTCTGTTAATTGACGGGTGTAACTTGCGAGCACGGTAGTTGTGCTCACTCTTGCTTGATTCATGAATTGAGTAGGTGAAGATTCCTATGATGATGAAGATGACCAAATCAATTAGGTCGCACCCTCCAGCCAGTCACCTGTGGTGTAATGGGTGGACACTGTCTTTTGGTTTTTCTACTGCGTTTGTGTGCTCTCGGTTGCTGGAGCTTGTAAGCAACCCCTTGTAATCAAATCTCCTTTTGTTGTTAATAAAGTTCTGTGGATGTTTTTGCTGTCACTTGCTTGCTGTGAGAACTAGTCGATGATCCTTGGGAACCAATTTAGATCGCAGTGGACTTTAGGCTCATCCTCAAGCCTCACGACCTCCTCGGGTTAGCTCCTTTCGGACCTCCCTCGAGTAGCACGTGGAGCTTGGGGAGGTCTGAGGTCCAACAACCTCCTCAGGGTCGGGACCCCAGACCTCCGAGTGGTTCTATCGGACCTCTCGGGAGGTCTAGAGGTCCTACTGGGATGTCCCAAGGTTGTCCTCTTGGGACATCCTAGGAGTCCTTTACGGACCTCCCAGGAGGTCCTGAGGACCTCTCGGGACGTCCTAGGCGTCCCTTTTCGGACCTCCCAGGAGGTCCTGAGGGACCTCCCGGGTGTGCTCTGGGCCGGGTCGCTACAGACACTCCCTGTACAAACATTAATAATACACTCAAAACATGCCACAATAGTACACAATCATCTAACAAAATGCTATTGCACCTATGCACAAAGCCGACACACTTAGCTCAACTTCATCAAATGACCTACCCTCAGTCCCAATCATCAAACAACCATAAATTTCACTTTTGGACACCAAATGTGGTAAAATTTATACTTTCTGGGATCTAAACAAAATTCCCAACAATATCTTAGTTATACAAAGCTTTTGATTCCACCATCTATGTCCCCGTTTCCACCCCGAAGGTCATACTAGAAATTACCAGAACAGCTGACTTCACGGGCTTGTAAATATTTTTCTACAACATGAAAAATAGCAAACCATAGTATTTCTGGAATCTACAGAGAATTCTTTACCTAATACTAGCTATGGCCATAATTTAAGTCCCACAATTAATACACATAATTACACAATCTTCACAACTACTATCATTGACGATAAAGTTCTGGACAACAGTACTCCCGAGGCCATAACGTTTTACTCACTTATTCAAATTCAATGATCTTGGACTCGATGGAAATATAAGGAAAATATCTACTACTGTCCTAATCAGATGAAAATATGATTCTGGATGGACATATCCCAAATTGCCCTGTAATATTTAGTAGTACAGTTTAACAAAATAGGGCATCACAAAACATCTAACTCCCGTGACCATACCAATCTACCACGTGAATAAACATTAATCTAGGATCAATCTAAGGATGAACAGATCATTACCCACAAAATTTGGAGGAAAACCATCGAGGGAGCGTGAAACCCTAGTTTTCCTTCCTTCCTCTTCTACTTTTCTTCCTTCTTCTTCCTCTTGCCGGCTCCTCTTGGTCCTCCTTCCTTTGCAGTGTAGCTCGCAGTAGGGGTGGCAAGGCATCGGTGGTAGGGGTTGGCACTGGTGGTAGGGGATGGCTTTGGCGGCTAGAGGCCTGTGGTGACCCACCCTGTGATGCACCGCAAGAGGTCCGGGAGGACCATTTTTTTTTGCGCTGCGACGCCACCACAGAGAGGAGTGGTAGCACCGCTGGTGCACTCCCGAGGAGGTGCCGCCAGACCTCCCAGAGGTCTTCAGGACCTCCTAGAGGTCTTGGTTCGCCACCGACCTCCCAGAGGTCTTTAAGACCTCCCGAGGTCTTGGCTCGCAACCCCTCGAGCGCCTCCGGTACATCACTAGAGAGGTCAGACAGACCTCCTGTGTTAAGTCCCATAGGACCTCCCGGAGGTCCCGCCTCAGACATCCAAGCTAGTCCCAGACAAATGTAAGCTAGCTCACACAAGAACACAAGCTAATATCATAACCACGAGGTCAAACAAAGATGAAGCAGACAAATTACTTAATATAACAGGACCTTATGGTCAAGCTTGTTAACAAGAGGTCTGCCACTGAGGGCTTACAAAACCAACAAAGACTTACAACTGGCAACAAGGAGCTCTAGGGCTCCAACACCAAAAAACGCAAAAGCCACCAACAAGCACCACAGTGTCGGGTGGAGGACGTCCTAGGTAGCTGGATCATCGAAGAACTCCTCCTCAAAGAGGTCTGCACTGCCCTGCACTTGATCATCTTCATAATCTGCTTTGACACAGGGCTTAAGCCATGAGTACTTTGAATGTACTCAGCAAGTCACAGGGAGCAATTATGTAATAATATTCATGCAAGGGCTTACCAATTGAGAGCTGTAAGGTTAGTTTGCGCAAAGCCAAGTTTTGACAATAATAGATTGAAAAGCAGCAAGGTAAAACAATAATACATAATAGATTTGATGATTGAAAAAGTGGAGGGAGCACCAACTCACATCCACAACAAAAATGGGGGAGGTCTGGTCACACCAGTGGCCAGGTCCTCACCCAAAAACCACTCTAGAGCACCCACTCCAGAGGTCCGAACCAGCCTCTAGACCACCACCCGAGCCAACCCTGACCCCTCTGGAGCCGGCCAAGGTCTCTTCGAGGCAAAGCCAAGGCTTCTCGCTGAAGTGTCCAGTGGCTCCAACTTTTCAAAACAACTACCCCTTGCACCATTTTCACTGAGCATGTCCATGACCAAGGACTTGGCTATTCGAATAGATCTTACACTCTGCAGAGGTGTACAACTTTACCCACAATCCACGATCTCTCTAGCGGGACGGGTTCCGGTCACCCTTGCTCACTTCCTAAGGTGAGCGAGGTCTAGAAAGTCTTGACAAGGCCTTTACAAAGCTTTGAACTGACTTGGGCTGCCCGCTAAGGTTTCGCAATCCCCTCCTGTGGTCTAGAAATCCGCAGGGTTATGGGGTGCCCCCTCTTGCGCCAACGAATCACACGCTCAACCACAACAGCCCCAAGCCACCTCATTGCTAATTATTCAGCCCAGACCATTCCCATAAAATGATCTTGTGGTTGCCTTTGTTTGGCCTAGATCAATGAGACACAAAGTAAAGTCCTTAAGCGTGCTAAGGCAAGACTTCCACAAACCCGGATGTGCATAGCACCCACTACTCACCCCCTTCTTGCCTTAGCAAAACCTTTTGTAATTACCCATGCCAAAAGACCACCTAGTCTTGGCACAACAGATTTTAACAAAGTGGCCTCTCACCACAAATCAACACAATTTAGGCATCCCGCCATAGTCGCTAACATGGCACCGACCACAAGTTCCATAGTTCATTAGTCAAGATTATTAGGAATGAAACATGATTCACAGCACCCACGCTTTCTAGAGCGAAGCAAAACATAACCTCGGCCCCATGTTGGCACATAGCAAGAAATACCAACTAAATAACCGTCCTAGGGCTCACAAGGTGAACATAGCAACATGTTAGGGCAAAGAACAAAGGAGACATAACGAAGAAGTAGGAAAGTAACTACAGCCCAAACCTTTTCTTATAAACATAGCCATGCATGATAAAGTAAAACCAAAATACATTTACAAGACTAGGTTCAAAATGATCAAAAGGAGGTGCATGGCTTGCCTTGGTCAGCAAAGGAGAGCCTTGATGAGAGAGAGAGCCGGTCCAAGATCTCCTCAAACTCGTGATCTACACGTTACTTAAGAAAACCAAATGAGCAAAACCACACTAGGCCAAAGAACTTCAAAAGAAGACTAAAAGAACTCAAACAACACTTAACCAAAACCCAGGACAAACAGTGCCCCGCAACAACAAGGGAGGTCCACGGCAAGGGAGGGTGGTCTTTAAGCAAAAGACCAGCAAAATCTGCGAGGAGGTTTTCCAGAGAAGATGCCAACACTTGCGGCTCACTCTTGGTGAAGCTCCAAGCACAAGCCAGGAGCGAGCAAGGCAGGAGCAAGGTGGGCAAATGAGCAAAAGGTTACAAAAGTTTGCCCACCCAGGCTATATATAGCCGGAGTTGGTGGAGTGCACCAGGAAAGAAGTTTGGAGACGTGTTGGCAATCGGGGCAGCTTGGGCAGGGCTTGCCCTAAAAGAATTAAAATAAGGTACCTCAGATGTGACTGCATTCAATGTGACCGACACCTATTAAATCGCACTGAGTTACGAGGCAAAACAATAATTACAAGGTTGCGAGAGGTCAAGTGGGGGCGATCAAAAGGTGCACCACTTGGTCAAAGAGGTGGCCCCACCGCAAGGGTCGTCCCTGTGAACAACCACAGGGAGGTCCTGGACAGGAGGTCCAAAACGCTCAAGGGGGAGGTCCTGGACAGGAGGTCTAAGGACTCAAGAGGAGGTCCTGGATAGGAGGTCCTGGACACTCAGATCTTCACAAGGGAGGTCTAAGGGTCAAGATCTCAAAGGGGAGGACCTTAACGGTCCAGATCAAAGGGTACAGGGAGGTCTTGACGAGTAGATCTCCAAAAGAGAGATCTAACAGTCAAGATCTCAAAGAGGAGGACCTTAACGGTCCAAATCAAAGGGTACAGGGAGGTCCTGACGAGTAGATCTCCAAAAGGGAGATCTAACGGTCAAGATCTCAAAGAGAGGAGGACCTTAACGGTCCAGATCAAAGGGTACAGGGAGGTCCTGACCAACAGGGATACTCTGGGTTAGGAGGGTGATCTTTACAAAAGACCAGCAAGGATCGAGGAGGTGGTCCTTGCAAAACACCAGAAGAGGTCACGGGAACAAAGGAAAACGCTACAAAGGCGAGCCGTTCGATTGGAATCAGGCGGTCCAAAAAGGAAAGGAACGTTCGGACCATCCAAACGTTACCTCACAGTTGAGCCGTCAGATCCAGATCGGATGGTGCAAAACAAAAGGGCCGTTCGGACCGAGCGAACAGACCAACGAGACTAGGCCGTCTGATTTAAATCGGACGGATAGGAGGGAAAGGGGACGTTCGGACCAAGCGAACATGCTCTTAGGATCGGGCCATCCGAACAGCATCGAACGGTCCTAAGGTGATGAAGGCAAAGCCTCAAGCGATACAGCCACAGGAGCCAAAGATGGGTCCAAGCGCTAAGGAGGTCTTGGACCTAAAGAGGTCGGAACCTTTAGATCCAATGAAGGAAGGACCTGGACGGCTAAGATCTCCAAGAGGGAGGTCCTAGCGGGCAGATCTAACCAAAGGGAGGTCTAAGCGGCTAAGATCTCCAGAGAGGAGGTCCTAACAGCTAGATCTCAACAAGGGGAGGTCTCGCGGTTAAGATCTCGAGAGATGAGGTCCTAACGGCCAGATCTCAACAAGGGGAGGTGCGGCGGTTAAGATCTCCAGAGAGGAGGTCCTAACGCGAGATCTCAACAAGGGGAGGTCTGCGGCGGTTAAGATCTCGAGAGGAGGTCCTAACGGCCTGATCTCAACAAGGGGAGGTCTCGAGCGGTTAAGATCTCGAGAGGAGGTCCTAACGCCGATCTCAACAAAGGGAGGTCTGAGCTGTTAAGATCTCGAGAGAGGAGGTCCTAACGGCTAGATCTCAACAAGGGGAGGTCTGGCGGCTTAAGATCTCGAGAGAGGAGGTCCTAACGGCCAGATCTCAATAAGGGGAGGTCTGAGCGATTAAGAGAGGTCCTAAAGGACACTAAGGAGGTCCAGAGGACAAAGAAAGGCCCGAAGGGACTCAAGGAGGTCCGATGGGGCTGGAAGGGAAATCGAGGGAGGTTCGAAAAGGGCACTGGGAGGTCCAGATCAACTCGGGCGCCCAAGTGAACTCGAGGAGGAGTTCAAAGAGAGGTGGGAGGTCCACGGGAAGGTCAGAGAGGGCACAGGGGAATCAAAAGGGTTTGAAACACAAACCCAAGCCGGGTCCTTAACAAAGAAAAACCCAAGCAAGGAGAGGTCGAGCAGAGGGGAGATAAGAGAGATCTAGATCTCAAAGAGATTCAAGCCAACAAAGGAAGTTAGAAGAGAAGAGTTACTAGGGGCACACAGAGAGGCTTCTGAGGACCAACAACCCAAGAGCAACAAAGACACAGCAGAGAGCCTGGCCGCAAAGAGCACCAACAAGGAGCTTAGTTAAGGTTTGATTAGTTCAAGTTAAACTCTCCCAATTTTCAAAATATCAGGTTAAGCTTTGGATTCTCAATAAAGCCAAATGGTTACTTTTGTTTTGAAAACTTGGCAAGAACTTAAGAGAAACAGGACGTTACAAGGCGGCAAATAGAGATGGAGATAGGGATGGCTGGCAATGGGGCGACGGCTAGGGAGCAAAGAAGGCGGCTAGGGTGGTGTCAGCAAAGACAAAGAAGCGGCAGCAGGCGGAGTCTTTGGTTGGCTCGGATATGGTTGCCACACCCCCTGTCCTCTCTTTATGAGGTGGCCTGGCCATCCCCCTCCTAACTTGTTCAACACGGACAAAGCCAGGGAGTGGGCCTAGCAGTCGGTCGGCTCCCTCCCCCAACCGAAACCCACACATGTTTGGTTGGGCCATGGGCCAGTGGCCTACCTTCTCCTGAAAATCCTAGTTTTTCTAACAAATAAATTCCTAATTTCCAATTTGTGGTTTTCTATTGTTGATATTAAATAGGATATTACATTCTACCCCCTTAAAAGAATTTGTCCCCGAATTCTATTCGTGCCATTCTACTCGAAAGAACACCAACTGAAATTAACAATGAATAGCATGTACCCATCGTAACCAACTCTGGGCACTTCTCGTGCATGCGAGAATCCAGTTCCCAAGTCGCTTATCACTCGGTTTGATGTGACCACAACACCTTGACGTATACCCATGTCTTATGCCTCAACACTCTCTTCGACATCTCCAGTATAAGCAACGGATGAGACTCGATCATGAGGTCTTGTTCAATGGTCAACAGCTCCAAAGAAATGTCATTCTCTGGATCTCTTAGGTAGTTTCTCAATATCGAGACATGAAAAATGTTGTGTACCTGCGCATGGACTCAGGAAGGTCCAAACGATACGCCAACTTCCTGATTCTTGCTAATATCGGGAATGGTCCGACATGTTGGAAATATGCCCTAGAGGCAATCATAGAGATGCTTATATTTCATTATGTTCACAATATTTGATAATATGTTATCTTGTTCCTTGAATGAATCATCAGTCATGAAGATTGATGAGTATGTGACTTGTTGGTGAAGCTATTTTTAACTTATGATGATGTCGTTCTAAAAGTATCCCTGGTCGGAAGTCACTGGTCGGAACACTAGTGACTCTACGACTAGCACATGTATTGATTGATGACCATGTTTCACCGGTCATGGGTATAGGGATATCGAATCGACAATGTGGACATGTGTTAGAGAACATGGTGTTGGATAAGACCTACCTTGAGACACTATTGAGATTGTTATGATTCTATGTGTCGTTAGTTGGTCTCAAGCAATGATGATGTATAATCCTTAGACCTGAGATCAGCATGGTTTCCTACATGTGTAATAGCACTCTTAGGGGTTGCCAAACGCTACTAAATCGGGTAGTTATAAAGGTAGCTTTCGGGTATGCTATGAAACATGCAGAGGATGTGACTGGTGGGATATGGATTTGCCCTCCTAACATAACAGGAGAGATATCTCTGGGCCCTCAAGTGGTCGGATAAAGAAAGTGCATGGCCATGCATCGATGGTCGAAGAGTTCGACCACATAAGGTTATCCGATACTCGATCGAAAAGCATTGAGCAGATCCATGGATGACACAACATCTCACAGAGTTCAACCAGGATATCGTGAGGCAAAAGGAGAATACATGAGTAGGTAAACAGTTCGACCCGATTCTGAATTTGGTCGTATGGAGATACAAGCAAGTCGTAGATCTGGTCGAGCGTAATCACAGAGTGGTGAAACCAAGTCGTGAGGAGTTACGAGTTGGTCGTGATCAAATATGAACTGGTCATAGAGATAGGACACGGTGCGTAAGTGATGAGGACACTGGTCGTAGATCATATTGCATTAAGGTTAAATCCGATATAATTTGTGTGTATTCGGGAATCGTTATGTCACGCTAGGAACCGCTTCGACTCGTGGTCGGAAAGGGTTTCAAGTCACAACCGAACTACACATGAACCTAACGGTCACACATTAGCAGGTTGGAACAAACCGGTCGAATCTGATTTGTAAAGCGTGTATGGATAGGATCCGCCACGGGCCTATATAAGGAGATGCATGAAATTTGTTGGTAGTGGTGGTTGGCGCGAGTTGCCCTCTGAAACCCTAGCCGCCATCTTCTTGAGAGCCTTGCGTGCGATTTGGTGCTAGCACACGGTGTCAGACGGTTGTTCCTACTGGGCGACGTGGATACCGTAGAGGCGCTACTATGATTATCGCGCGAGGGCGATCCGCGATCTTCACGAGGAGGACGATCGACTCGACCACCGCATCGACTTGTCGGATGTGGACGATCGACCACGACCTCTACATCGGCGCTCTTCGTTGGACCAGTGCTCCAACCCTTCTTCCATTGCTTATGCTTCTGGCGGTAACGATCTATGATCATCTACTTGCTTGGCTTCCTGGTTTGCGTGGTAGAATTTTTGTTTGTAGCTATCGTAGCCTACCCCGTATCCCTTCACGACATACCTCGGGTTACGCTTTCCTTTGTATTGAACCATACAATACCTTTGGTGGGAGACACTCTCAAGAGCACCTGATCACCCACTGCAAACTCCAGATCACATCTTCTCACATCTGCATAGCTTTTGTGCCTACTCTAAGCCTCTAGCAGATTCTGCCTGATGACGGCCACTTGCTCAATGGTCTTCTGAACCTAGAACTACCTTCTCGCCCACGGCACCTCAACAACATGGCGATCTACACTTCAGCCCATACAAAACCTCAAAAGGTGTAGCTTGAATACTAGAATGATCGTTGTTGTTGTAGGCGAATTCTACGAGGGGCAACTGATCCAACCAACTACCCTTACAAGACAAGACATAGGACCACATCATGTCCTCCAATGTCTGAATGGTCTGAGGGTGGAATGTCATGCCAAGGCAAAGCTCAGTGCCCAACACACTCTGTAACCTCTCTCAAAACTTGGAGACAAACTTGGAATCTCTGTCAGAAATGATGGTCTTTGCACACCAAGCAACCTCACAATCTCTCACACATAAATAGGAACCAAATCGCTCGCCGTATTCGTCGTGCGAATAGGAATAAATTGTTCAGACTTGCTAAAATGATCCACCACTACCCAGATAGCATCCTTCCCTCATGTAGAACGAGGTAACATGACCACAAAATCTAGTGAGATATCATCCCAAGGCCACTAAAGAACCTCCAAAGGTTGCAATAGTGTCGCATGACGCTTATGCTCAGCTTTCACATGCTGACAGACTCCACAAGATGCCACATAATTGGAGATATCCACCTTCACCATCTTCCACTAGAAGTTCTATTTCAGATCACGATCTTGGTCTCACCAGGATGAACGGTGTACGACGTACGATGAGCCTTCCCCAAGATATCATCTTTGACTTCCCCCTTTTGTGGCACACAAAGGCAGCCTTTGAACTGCAATGCACCAGACTTATCAATGCTGAAATACTCATTTTTGCCTTTATCCAAATGTTTCTTGACTTGCTGCAACAACCGGTCACTCCATTGCGCTTCTCGCACACGCTTTGGAATGGCTGACTCAGGAATCAACTACGTCTCAGTATATGTTGTACGATCATAAAAATAACACATTCCCATGCGATCAAAATCAGCAAAGAGACAATCCAGATTGAAGGGATACACCTTGCGACTAAGAGCATCAGCAACCAGGTTTTCCTTGCTTGGATGATATTGATGGTGAGATCCTAGTCCTTGATGAATTTCAACCATTTCATTTGCCTCAAATTCATATCCTTTTCCATGAATACATACTTAAGGCTCTTATGATCAGTGAAAATATCATAAGACTCAATGTATAGATAATGTCTCCAGATCAAGAGAGCAAAGACAACAACGGCCAACTCTAAATCATGAGTGGGATAGTTCTGTTCGTGCTTCTTCAACTGCCTCGATGTGTAAGCAACCACTTTTCCATCTTGCATGAGCATACAACAAAGATTCACTCGAGAAGCATCTGAATAAACTATGAGTTCTGGATCTTTTCAACGGAGTTTCTGTACCCTGAAGGAGAAATTGGTGACTTTTCCTATTCTCACCCCGAAGTTGGTGAGAAGCATCACTTTTCCAACTTTTCAAATACAAAACGTGCACTTCTTTAACTTCCCATATAATTAACATGTGCTCTCTCAAAGTTTCTACCCCTAGTCTCAAGTACCATTCATGATCCTCTTTGGTCTTTGAATAAATGAGAATATCATCATTGAACATGTAATATCCTGATTATTCAATAGTGAATGCAATAATGTTTAGAGAAGGAATTAAAGGAAAATTTAAGATTTTTTGGGAGGTTTGGATTGTGGGCTTTCGGCCCGAGGCATCCTAGCCCTAGTGGGCTAGCCCTTTAGTGGGCCAAGGGGGGCGCCACTTCCCCTAACCCTAGCCATCCCTCCCCTCCATCCCCTTGGTTGCCACTCTTCCCCCTCCATACAACTTTGGCCACCACACCTCCCCCTCATTCTCCCATGTGCCACCATCTCCTCTCCCAACCGAGCTCCCCTCACTACCATCTCCTGGTGCTTCCCCCTGCAGTTGGTCGGCCGTAAGGAAGAGGAAGGAGAGGGAAGAAGAGAGGAGAAGGAAGAGGAAGAAGTAGAAGGTAGGGGGATCTTCGTGAGGACTTCAGCGTGGTCCAGCGGGGAATTTCATGGGTATGATCATGATCCTCAATAGCTAGTTCATTCTTTAGTTGTGTTTTGCTGCCGATTAATCAGTGTAGTACCCTGCTGTTGTAGATTGGTAGTACTGCAGTTCTGTTAATTCGTAAGATTGAATTAGTTCCAAGCGAATTTAGCATTTAGGGTCTCCTAGAGTTATGTGGGTAATTGCGGTGGCTTTCTAGAAAGTATTAATTCATAATGATTTTTGTAAGTCTGAGTGCTTGTTTAGTCTCTGGATTCGGGCAGCGAGCGTAGTTCTGTGAATTAGGGTCTAGAGACAGACGAATCTGGTGGGTTGATCTTCATGCATTATGTAGATAACTTTATGATGATTCTAGGGAGACCAAGTTCATATTTTTTGGACGGTTAGAACGAAAGTTATGAAATTTCGATGTTGTTGTTGTAGTTCTATCCTTCTCTTCGAGACAGTAGGGAAAGATTGCTCTGTTAGCAACCATTGTTGCATAATGGAAAAAATATAATAAATTTATTATGAAAGCTAGTTCCCTTTAGTTTCTATAATGACTAAGATCATTGGGCTTGGTTGTACCAATTAAGATACCAAATTCCTAAGTCGATAGTACCGAGGATTAAAAAACTATCTTCGGAGATAAAAACAAAGGCTTAGATAAACTAATTTGAACTTTTGGTCACCTGAGAAGTTGTAGGTATGCGAGTGTAGATTCTATAGAACTTAAGTTCATGATTTTTGGAGCTATGAATCAAAATTTATGATTTTTTCCTCAATGGCTGTCAGTTTAGGACAGACTGGAATTTGTGAATGTATCGATAAAGTTTTGGGTTGCGAATAGGAGCAAATGATTTCATTTTGTTTTATTGCTATGATGTGCACATTTGAATGGTATTCTTAGTATACTTTATGAATGCCAGGTGGTGGTGGGAACCGGGAATAGAGTCCTTTTGTCGTTGTCATCCGTCTCGTGGTTGAGGCAAGTGCAAGCAGTGTAGAGTGAATTGTGATGCTAAACTCTTGATTATTGCCATGGTTTATTTGTATGAACATTATCTATGATATTGTCGCTGAATATTATTCTCTCATGATGGATTGAGAATATGAAGTTCATTTGCATCATGGCATTCATTCTTGAACCTTGCACTACGTGGTAGCCAAGGATTGTTTCTGTGAGCACCCGGATTTATTAAGCTCATAATACTTAGTCATCCAATTGACCCTAGTATTATCAACCAAATAAACCCGGTCTCTAGAGATGTATACTTCCCAGAATGCAGTATACATACCTCACAACAAAAGAATGTATCAATTCCATACAACACATAGTACATAAGCAACAAACCAGAAGTTAATATTAATATGGAATAGCTATTACAAAAGAGGGGCCCTTAGGCCAAATAACAACAATTCTAAAAAGATAACAGCGGAAGCAAAAATGCCATAAAGATGGCTATAACACAAAGCCAATCAGTGTGCCTTAACCCCTAGGCATCTGACCGGACCGCCAAGCTAGTCGTCGAAGAAGCTGCAACACATAGCACAAAAGTGAGGCTCTTGGAAC
Organism: Phyllostachys edulis; assembly: GCA_036346405.1. Classification (NCBI taxonomy): domain Eukaryota; kingdom Viridiplantae; phylum Streptophyta; class Magnoliopsida; order Poales; family Poaceae; genus Phyllostachys; species Phyllostachys edulis. Next base: position 42,058,172 of record CM070556.1, read on the forward strand.
TCGCCCCCTTCCTCTGCAACAATAGCCACAAAAATGCCACAACCACGGGCAGATGAGTACATAAAGTACTCCATAAGACTTCGTGTAAGATAACAGGCCTATAACATATGCTACATGCAAGCTTTATGTAAGTGGAGGTTGTATGTCTCATTTAACATAAAGCAACATTTATTTGCAATAAGGTAATACATTTAAAGGCGAGTTGTCAAATCTGTTTTAACATTCAACATCAAGTTTGACAACGATAATAACAATAAGTAGATGACAACAACAATCACGGAAGTGACTAACCCAATAGTCACCACAACAATAGCATGAACTCCCGTTCATACCACCCATGTCAAATTTTAATTAAAGGTTGTAGTCTAATTCTTACGGAAATAACCAAGCGTGTCCATAACCTAGGGCGAGGCTATTGAATAGTTTTATCCTGCGGGTGTACCACTGCACCCACACGCATGAGACCGCCTTTCCTTCGCACACTTCGAAGGTGTCTTTGTACAGCTAAGTCCTCTGAGACATTTCCAAGGATAATGCTAATTACGAGCCGCACAACCCACGGGGAGAAAGAGACATTAGGCGACCTAGCGGAAGCTAATGTTCCCTCCCACACTATACATATCGTTTTCATTTAAAACACACCAACCGAGCAGCTCATAATTAACACCTCCTAGAGTACTTAGTCAAGAGGGTTCCATATGCCCTCGCGTGGTTAATACATATAATTGCTTGGATCAATGGCGCAAGAATTAGGTCCTTGTTGACTCGGGCATACCACCACATCCAAAAACCACACCATCCATCCAATATGCCCAAGTCCAATCCACACATTTATTTTCAGATTTTGTATTTACAAATTAACAAAGCACAAGATGGACATAATGGAATAATAATTTTAGTGTGATCAAGGTCATCGACATAATGTCGACAACCGCCCATTTCTACCGTTATCTAAGCATTGCTAAGCATTTTAAGTCGCAATCTACTAAGTGATATGAGCTCATCCAACGAGCTCAAACCACAGCAAGTAACCTAGGCGTAAGGTAGTAAAGACATGGCATTCCTACAGATTGTGCAACTATAGGATTCACTAACCATAATTAAAACAAAGTAGCAATGCATACATAGAGTTTAAACAATATAATAGACTTGCAAATATAGGATGAATCATGGTCAAACTGCTTGCCTGGCTGTTGAGGTCACTTTGTTGCGGAGGATCGTTCTCGGGATTACCACAAATGTCGAACCCTAACGAAAAGGCGATAAAGAGTCGATAAGAATAAAGAAAAGCAACAAGACCCAACAGCAAAAGTTCTCCGAATGATTTGAAATTTTTATAGCAGCAAGGTATTGATTTAACATGAATATAGAAACAAGAATCAACTGATTTGGATCTTTAATGCAAAAGTTATGATGAAAACACTTTTGCTCAGCCTAGTAATTAGAATTAGGTTACTATTCATCGACAAAATTTCTAGACATGTAGGGAACCTGAAAATTTTACAGTAGTTCAAGCATCTCATGAGAGGAACAGCAAAATAGGGTTCATCCCATTTGGGGCTATATTGCACTTTCTATTAAGTTTTGAAACAAGAACTTGAACAAAATTATAATGCATGATTATTTCTCCTAGAAACAGTAACATGTTCAAAACTATTTTTCCTAGTAAGTTCATTATTAGAGAATCCAACAAACTTGGATTCACTCAAAAAGAGTTTACAGGTAATTAGTTATGCATTTAACAAGTTAAAGGATTTCTAGTGAAACAATTAATGCTTATACAAAGTTAAAGTTAATTCTGGATATTTTTGTAACTATAACATGATTAAAACCATTTTTAGATTAAAGTATAGTTAATAACAGTATTAACAAAATTGATTTCAACTTAAAAGGAGTTATAATGAATTTGTTATGCATTTTACCATTTAACTGAAATTCTAATACATTTAATAAAACTGAGAAAGATTAGAATTTAATTTCAGGGTTTTCTGGAGTCATATTAATCTTCTAAACATTTTTAGATTAAATTTGAGATTATGAAGGAATTAATCGACTGGAATCATCTAAAATGAATTACCATGAAAAAGATATGCATTTTCAAAGTTTATACCTTTTTCGGTTCAAAAATAAAGCTCTCGGGAGAAACCAAAAACTTAAATGATGTGGCTGATTGTGGACCGTCGATCTGAGATAAGCGGCTGATATGGACTGAAGTATATTGGAGCAGCGCCAAGATTGCATACCGACAAGCGGGACCCATCGTCGATGATGTGAGCCATTTGGGTGGTTTTAACCCACGTGCAGAGGTTTTAGTCCCACGTCGATGTGAGGGCTCGGGGGTGTTTACTATGCGCGTTAAGGGTTATTTAAGAGGCTGGCCCACATGTCGGCGGACATTAAGGACGGCTTAAGACCAATTAAATGCTAACCCATGATTAGTATTTAATGAATGTCATCTTGTGTCCTAATGACCTTACGGCATGGGACGATCGCGTCAAACAAAACGCAGAGGAGATTCGCCACTTGTCGCCGGCGACTCGACCTGTGTGCGAGCCAAGGACAGAATGGGTTATAATAGGCTTGCGGACCCGTGGCACCACTCACACCGACGGCGACGGCGTAAATCGCCGTGAGCCGAGATGAAAGGGACAGTGCGAAAATGACCGAAAAGGAAAATAAAAACGAGCTCCGCATTGTCCAAGGTAGCAGTGCCATAGCTCCTAGGGACTATTAGCAAGGTACCTTGGTCAGTGGAGGCAAGGAGATGGCGGAGAAGCTCAGCCACGGTGCACCTCATGGGACCCGAGGAAGACAAGGCGGGAGCTCGGCCTAAGCAAAAACATGGCGACCAGCGTCATCGGGTTAGCTCCACGGTGCTCAAGGAAGCTTCTCGAGCAAGGAATTGAGAATGGAGCTACTTACCCAAGCGGGGAAGAAGGGGTGCTTTTAGGCGAAGTTGAACAAAACACAAATTTGACAATTCTGTAAATGTCGAAACGAATTAGGTTAGGGGATGTGGTCAAGAGGAGGTGGCTCAAAATGGCGAGAGAATTGGAAGAAAAGCCCTTTGGAGCACGGTGGTGTGGCTCGCTCACGGCCAACAATGGTGGACTTGGGTGTTTTGTGGATTGAGCTCAATGGAGCACCGTGGGTGCAACTAGAGCTCAAGGGCGTGCAAAGGAAGCCAAGGAGGGAGCTTGAGGGCTTAAGTGCAGAGAGGAGAGGTCTGCGGTCTCAAGCAAAGCAACCCTCGGTCAAGGTGTCCCATGGCCATGGGCGCCCGAAGGGATGGGGCGGTAAGGGAAGACTTTGGGGCATACAGCAAGCATTAAATGCAAATAGGCGTTGCAGGACCGGACAAGACTTGGCCTGCTTTCACGCGCAAGACGCCATGGCTCTGGCGCCTGTGAGACAGAGCAGCGGCCATGGGAAGATGACCAGAGGCGAACCAGGCCCACGGTCGGTGACACAAAGCGGCTCGAGCCAAAGCGGCGGCGGCGGTCGAGCCCGACCATAAGCCACGGACCCAATTCGCGCGCCGTTGGATCCGATCCAAGGGCCGAGGTCAATCGAGTCGATCCAAAGTGCGCCTGCTGCCGCGTGCGATTAAATCTAACGGCTCGCAAGGATTGCGCCATGAGAGCCTGGTGCTGCTAGGTGGTTGGACCAAGGCAGTGGCTCGGGTCGACACGGGTTCGAGCAGAAACAGCAGTGCACTTCCCAAGGGTTTAGAATTCAGCTTGAGACTTTGTGGATTTATTTGAGGTATCAAAACAACTCCAAAATTTGTGAAAATTTTACAGGAGCTTTATGACTAACATATTGACCTCCCATAAAATTTTCAGAGGTTTTAATGCCCTGCATTTTTCGCAAGAAATTACAGAAGGTGGAACCTTAGGGTTTGACCAGATTTGACTTGGTTTGACTTGCCTCTAAAATTATTCAAACAATTTCTAAAAATTGTAAGAAAATTCAGAGGGGTCACAAGGCTTCCTTAGAACTCAGGAAAAATATTTACAAGTGTTGGACAAAAGATTTTTATCCAGGAGGTTTTTGATTGGAGTTTAAATTGGGGATTTGATTTCTATTCCCATAATTCTTTTACAAAATTACAGAAAAGGTTCAAGAACCTAAAGATAAATAAAAAGTTTTAATTTACCCTCATTTTCAGAATTGGGATGTTACAAAACCTCCCTCCTTACAAAAATCTCGTCCCGAGATTTGGCTCGCTCGAGGAAGAAAGAGGATAGTCCGCACGCAGCGATCTTCCCTTTCCCAAGTAGCCTCATCCTCGAAATGGTTCGACCACTGAACTTTAAGGAACTTGATGGTCTTATTCCTTGTCCTTCGTTCGGACTCATCGAGTATCTGAGCAGGTGCTCGCGATAGGTCAAATCTTCACGAACATCGAGAGTTTCCAACGGAGCTTCCTCGGTTGGAACACGGAGGCACTTCTTCACCGGGACACATGGAAAACATCATGTACCCCTCAAGTGCAGATGGCAACTCCAACTTATAGGCAACAGCTCCTTCTTCTCGATGGCGCGGTAGGGACCGACATATCGAGGAGCTAACTTGCCCTTGGCGCCAAACGCCGATGGCCCTTCAAAGGGAGACTTTGAGGTAAACAAAGTCATTGGGCTCAAAGCTCAACTCACGGCGCGGCGATCCGCATAGCTCTTTTGCTGGATTGAGTATGCATAGCAGCTCCACGAATAAAATTTGGACTTGGCGCTCGGCCTCATTGATCGAGTCAAGACCAAGAGAGGTCTCTCACGGTCTCGACCAGTTCAACGGGGTTCTACACTTTCTCCGTATAAGGCCTCGAAAGGTGCCATCTGAGGCCGCTCGAAAACTGTTGTTATAAGAAAACTTCGGCGAATGGTAAGCATTTCTCCCAATGCTTCCCATAGGAAAGGACACAAGCACGAAGCATGTCTTCCAAAACTTGGTTGACCCTCTCGGTCGACCATCGGTTTGAGGTGAAATGCCGTGCTAAAGGTAAACGGGTTCCCATAGCCTTTTGCGAGCTATGCGAGAAATGGGAAGTGAAGATGGAGCCACGATCGGAAGCGATCGTCTTGATCGCCATGTAAGCTCACAATCCTAGAGACATAGAGCTCGGCTAGGCGATCGGTGCGAATCTTGGTCTTTACTGGGAAGAAAATGAGCCACTTTAGTCAACCGATCAATGGCGACCCAAATGGCATCATTTCCTTGGCGACTGGGTAGACCGGTGATAAAATCCATCCCGATCGAATCCCACTTCCACTCCGGAATAGGCAAAAGTTGAAGCGATCCTGCTGGGCCGATGATGCTCGGCCTTGACACGACGACATCGTCGCTTTTCGACAACGAACCGCGATCTCCCTCTTCATTCGGGTCCACCAAAATCTCTGGCGGAGATCTTGATACATCTTTGTGGCCGGGATGAATGGATAAAGGTGAATCATGGGCTTCATGGAGGATCATATTCCGCAACTCCATGACCTTTGGAACCACAAGGCGTTGCCGAACCTCACAACACCATGCTCGTCCTCGAGAAGCACTTGGCTGTCCGTTCTTGACCTTTTCCTTGATGTGGCTCACACCATCGTCCATTCTGGCGGACTTGATCCGATCCACCAAGGTTGGTTGCACAACCAAGGTAGCGAGGAACCATGCTCAACTATACTTAAGTTGAGGCGCTGGAAATCCTCCGAAGGGTAGGTGGCGCCCATGTGAAACAAGGCATTGCAATGCACTTTACGACTAAGCGCGCCGGCAGCGACATTAGCCTTGCACGGATGGTAGTGAATACCCATATCATAATCCTTGATCAACTCCAACCACCTCCTTTGCACGAGGTTCAGGTCAGGTTGGGTGAACAAATACTTGAGGCTTTTGTGATCCGAATACACTTCTAGCGATTCTGATTAAGTAATGTCGCCAAATCTTAAGTGCATGAATCACAAATGCCAACTCCAAATCATGGGTAGGATAGTTAAGCTCATGAGGTCTCAATTGCCTTGATGCATAGGCCACTACCTTGCCTTCTTGCATAAGGACACAACCGAGGCCTCGACGAGAAGCATCGCAATAAATATCGAAACCGATGGATATCGGGAAGAACGAGGGCGGGAGCGGTGGTCAAAGCGCTTCTTGAGAATTTGGAAGCTCTGCATGCAAGCATCGGACCACAAGAACTTCTTGTCCTTTTGAGCAACTCCGTCATCGGCCCGCGATCTTAGAAGTTCTCGATAAAGCGGCGATAGTATCCCGCTAAACCAAGAAAACTCCGTACCTCGGTGACCGAAGTAGGCGGACTCGAGGAAAGAACATCGTCGACCTTGCTAGGATCAGCAGCTCGCCTCCAATTGAAAGAACATGGCCTAAGAAGGCTACTTCCTTCAACGAGAATGCACACTTCTGAACTTGGCGTCTGGTGGTGCTCCGCAGACTTGCTCAACACAAGCCGGATGCTCGGCGTGTTCCTCATCGTTCTTGGAGTAGATAAGAATATCATCGATGAAGACCACGACAAACTTATCCAAATACTCCATGAATACCGAATTCATGAGGTTCATGAACAAAGCGGAGCATTGGTTAAGCGAAAGACATGACGGTGTACTCGTACAAGCCGTGGCGAGTAGAGAATGCCGTCTTGGAATATCCTCGGTCGAATCTGAACCTGATGATATCCCACTCTCAAATCAATCTTGGAAAAACTCGGGCTCCGGTTAATTGATCGAAGAGATCGTCAATGCGGGGCAATGGATACTTGTTCTTTACCGTCACTTCATTAAGTGGGCGGTAATCAACGACATCGTAAAACACGAATCCTTCTTCTTAACGAAGATAGCGGGACAACCCCAAGGGGATGAGCTAGGCGGATGAAACCCTTCTCTTGCAGCTCATTAGCGCTTCTTCAACTCCACCAACTCGTTCGGTGGCAACCGATAAGGCCTCTTTGAGATAGAGGCGATGCAGGAGCCAACTCAATGACAAACTCGAGGTCTCGAGCGGGTGGCATCCTGGAAGATCTGTGGGAAAGACATCAAGGAAGTCACAAACTGTTGGGACTCCATTAATATCTAGAACGGACTTAACCGAGGCGAAGAGATGTGGACCTAGCAACCGGCGAAGGAAGCGCTTGAACACCGAAGGGACTAGAAGAGAGACGGACTTCTTGGCGCAATCGATTTGTCCCATATGGCGAGACAACCAATCCATACCAAGAATCACGTCGGACTTCGCAGACTTGAGGAGAATAAGATTATTTGAGAATCCCACCCTCAATCTCGATGGGGACATCCCTACACTCAAGCTCGACTCTCAACTCCGATCCGGAGAGCGAATGAGTAAGCGGGACCGACAATGGAGAAAAAAAGCTCTCCAACAGCAAAGAAAAGACTTCGAAACAAAGGAATGTGATGCTCTGAATCAAACAAAACGATGGCGAGTGAGAGTTAACGAAAGTGTACCTAGCACGGCGTCGGGTGTCTCTGAGCCTCCTCATGGTGATGACGTTGTGCGACCACTACCCACGCCTGGTAGCTGGGGCGATCTTACGGTCTGCGAAGATCCACCTCCTTGCCGCGTCCTCCATTAGGGCGAGGGGTGCTCCGATCTTCTTAGGGCAATTATTTGCATAATGGCCCTTCAGCTCTGAAGAAACAAGTGACATTGGCCGCCGGATTGTGGGGCCACTCTGTGACCGTGACGTCGTGGCCAGGGCACGACTGCGAAGGACGAGGAAGGCGAGTGACCTCGGGCGCCGAGGATGAGGCTGGAACCGGAGATCGTCCGGCGAGGCGGGAAGAAGCGGGCTGGAAGTCTTGTGGGTCTCCACTTGCGCTTCGAGGAATCCATAAGCTCTCGAGCCGCATGCTTTCGAACGATGGCCTTGTCGACCAAGGTCTGGAAATCGGGAAAGTCGACAATGGATAGCTTGTCCTTGACTCCTCGGACAAGCCACGCTGAACTTGGCACCTTAGCCATATCGGTGGCCACATCCTCGGGAGCATAACGAGCTAGATGGTTGAACTCGTATACATACTCCATGGTGAGCTCGCCCTTGCTTGGCGCAAGAAACTCCCCTTCTTGATCTCCATCAAGCCGGCGGGGATGTGAGCCCGACGGAGGCGGCGGAACTCCTCCCAAGAGGCGGTGTGGTCTCACGGGCTGCATGGCGAGATAGCTCTCCCACCATGACAAAGCTGCACCCTCCGGTGGTGCGAAGCAAATAAGCGCCTTCTCGTGCTCCAGCGCTGCGCTATCTGGCTTCCGCTCCACCGAGCAAAGCCAATAAATGCGCATCGAGCGGGTCCTCGAGCCGAGAAAGGTAGGGGCTGAGTCTGAAGAAACTCAGCAAGACCCCCACGAGGCGATGGGCATTCCTGGCCCAGATCACGAAGCTCCGGAAAGTGCGGTGGTGTTGCGCGCGATGGCGTCGATAGAACTCTCACATCCGCGGTTGCGCTCAATCAAGAAGAACCTCGGCCATGGTGGGAGGAGGAGAGCTCCTCGTCCGGACCAGTGGCCAACCTTGGCCGCTCTGAGTCGTCCCAGCCATCTGTTACAAGAAACCTTGGTTAGCAACTAGACTCGAAAACAAGCTTTTTAAAAAAGCCAAAAGGCGATCGACTAGGGAATGGAATATCACCCTAAGCGAAGGCCAAAAATAGCAAGTAAAAGACTTTAAAAGCTTCTAAAAGGGCTCCAAAACAGCAAGGAAGGTATCAAAACCAAGGCTCAACTTCTCAATACAACTAACCCGTATTGAATGAGCAGTAGTTGCTCGAGAGGATTAAAAATCAGACTGTAACGTAAGGGTTAATACTAGTAGGGAGCAATGTTAATTCTGCGAAATCGTGTTAGATACTTAGCTAACTAGTATCACATCTTACCCTTTTATTCCCCAAGTTTTAGTTGGATTAACCTCTCATTTTCTACCCTATTTAGAACTTATGAGCTCGCTGTCCGGAAATTGGCGATCGCTGTCCAGATTTTGCATCCAAGCCTCCAAGCGAATTCTTCAACCGGAAACTTCAAAACCTTGTAGAGGGCAGCTAACACTTCAATTTGCCAAACTCATTAGTTCCCAAAACCCAATTAATCGATAACACTATCTTTTAACAAGGAAGAGAGAAAACAGCTTTTAAAACTCAAATTAGAGTGAGATGAGAAGAAAGCTAAGATAGATGAGGAGTAAAATCTGAGAATTACTTAAGCTTTCAAACTCATTTAACACTTTGAAATTAGGTTTTCAAAATATCCTAAAACGACCAAGCTTGCGTTACTACGGTCGGGACGGCTCGATACCAACTTTTGTGAGCACCGGATTTATTAAGCTCATAATACTTAGTCATCCAATTGACCTAGTATTATCAACCAAATAAACCCGGTCTCTAGAGATGTATACTTCCCAGAATGCAGTATACATACCTCACAACAAAAGAATGTATCAATTCCATACAACACATAGTACATAAGCAACAAACCAGAAGTTAATATTAATATGGAATAGCTATTACAAAAGAGGGGCCCTTAGGCCAAATAACAACAATTCTAAAAAGATAACAGTGAAGCAAAAATGCCATAAAGATGGCTATAACACAAAAGCCAATCGGTGTGCCTTAACCCCTAGGCATCTGTGGGACCGCCAAGCTAGTCGTCGAAGAAGCTGCAACACATAGCACAAAAGTGAGGCTCTTGGAACTCACCCCCTTCCTCTGCAACAATAGCCACAAAAATGCCACAACCACGGGCAGATGAGTACATAAAGTACTCCGCAAGACTTACGTGTAAGATAACAGGCCTATAACATATGCTACATGCAAGCTTTATGTAAGTGGAGGTTGTATGTCTCATTTAACATAAAGCAACATTTATTTGCAATAAGGTAATACATTTAAAAGGCGAGTTGTCAAATCTGTTTTAACATTCAACATCAAGTTTGACAACGATAATAACAATAAGTAGATGACAACAACAATCACGGAAGTGACTAACCCAATAGTCACCACAACAATAGCATGAACTCCCGTTCATACCACCCATGTCAAATTTTAATTAAAGGTTGTAGTCTAATTCTTACGGAAATAACCAAGCGTGTCCATAACCTAGGGCGAGGCTATTGAATAGTTTTATCCTGCGGGGTGTACCACTTTGTACCCACATGAGACCGCCTTTCCTTCGCACACTTCGAAGGTGTCTTTGTGCAGCTAAGTCCTCGAGACATTTCCAAAGGATAATGCTAATTACGAGCCGCACAACCCACGGGGAGAAAGAGACATTAGGCGACCTGGCGGAAGCTAATGTTCCCCTCCACACTATACATATCGTTTTCATTTAAAACACACCAACCGAGCAGCTCATAATTAACACCTCCTAGAGTACTTAGTCAAGAGGGTTCCATATGCCCTCGCGTGGTTAGTCGCATAATTGCTTGGATCAATGGCGCAAGAATTAGGTCCTTGTTGACTCGGGCATACCACCACATCCAAAAACCACACCATCCATCCAATATGCCCAAGTCCAATCCACACATTTATTTTCAGATTTTGTATTTACAAATTAACAAAGCACAAGATGGACATAATGGAATAATAATTTTAGTGTGATCAAGGTCATCGACATAATGTAACAACCGCCCATTTCTACCGTTATCTAAGCATTGCTAAGCATTTTAAGTCGCAATCTACTAAGTGATATGAGCTCATCCAACGAGCTCAAACCACAGCAAGTAACCTAGGCGTAAGGTAGTAAAGACATGGCATTCCTACAGATTGTGCAACTATAGGATTCACTAACCATAATTAAAACAAAGTAGCAATGCATACATAGAGTTTAAACAATATAATAGACTTGCAAATATAGGATGAATCATGGTCAAACTGCTTGCCTGGCTGTTGAGGTCACTTTGTTGCGGAGGATCGTTCTGGGATTACCACAAATGTCGAACCCTAACGAAAAGCGATAAAGAGTCGATAAGAATAAAGAAAAGCAACAAGACCCAACAGCAAAAGTTCTCCGAATGATTTGAAATTTTTATAGCAGCAAGGTATTGATTTAACATGAATATAGAAACAAGAATCAACTGATTTGGATCTTTAATGCAAAAGTTATGATGAAAACACTTTTGCTCAGCCTAGTAATTAGAATTAGGTTACTATTCATCGACAAAATTTCTAGACATGTAGGAACCTGAAAATTTTACAGTAGTTCAAGCATCTCATGAGAGGAACAGCAAAATAGGGTTCATCCCATTTGGGGCTATATTGCACTTTCTATTAAGTTTTGAAACAAGAACTTGAACAAAATTATAATGCATGATTATTTCTCCTAGAAACAGTAACATGTTCAAAACTATTTTTCCTAGTAAGTTCATTATTAGAGGAATCCAACAAACTTGGATTCACTCAAAAAGAGTTTACAGGTAATTAGTTATGCATTTAACAAGTTAAAGGATTTCTAGTGAAACAATTAATGCTTATACAAAGTTAAAGTTAATTCTGGATATTTTGTAACTATAACATGATTAAAACCATTTTTAGATTAAAGTATAGTTAATAACAGTATTAACAAAATTGATTTCAACTTAAAAGGAGTTATAATGAATTTGTTATGCATTTTACCATTTAACTGAAATTCTAATACATTTAATAAAACTGAGAAAGATTAGAATTTAATTTCAGGGTTTTCTGGAGTCATATTAATCTTCTAAACATTTTTAGATTAAATTTGAGATTATGAAGGAATTAATACGACTGGAATCATCTAAAATGAATTACCATGAAAAAGATATGCATTTTCAAAGTTTATACCTTTTCGGTTCAAAAATAAAGCTCTCGGGAGAAACCAAAAACTTAAATGGCGTGGCTGATTGTGGACCGTCGATCTGAGATAAGCGGCTGATATGGACTGAAGTATATTGGAGCAGCGCCGAAGTGCATACCGACAAAGCGGGACCCATCGTCGATGTTGTGAGCCATTTGGGTGGTTTTAACCCACGTGCAGGGGTTTTAGTCCCACCCGTCGATGTGAGGGGCTCGGGGGTGTTTACTATGCGCGTTAAGGGTTATTTAAGAGGTGGCCCACATGTCGGCGGGACATTAAGGGCGGCTTAAGACCAATTAAATGCTAACCCATGATTAGTATTTAATGAATGTCATCTTGTGTCCTAATGACCTTCGGCATGGAGACGATCGCGTCGAACAAAACGCAGAGGAGATTCGCCACTTGTCGCCGCGACTCCGACCAATGGCATGAGCCAGGACGAGAATGGGTTCGCAATAGGCTTGCGGACCCGTGGCACCACTCACACCGGCGGCGACAGCGTAAATCGCCGCGTGCCGAGATGAAAGGGACAGTGCGAAAATGACCGAAAAGGAAAACAAAAAAACGAGCTCCGCATTGTCCAAGGTAGCAGGTGCCATAGCTCCTAGGGACTATTAGCAAGGTACCTTGGTCGATGGAAACAAGGAGATGGCGGAGAAGCTCGGCCACGGTGCCTCTCGCGGGACAGGAAGACAAAGGCGGGGAGCTCGGCCTAAGCAAAAACATGGCGACAGCGTCATCGGGTTAGCTCCACGGTGCTCAAGGAAGCTTCTCGAGCAAGGAATTGAGGAATGGAGCTACTTACCGGCAACGGGGAAGAAGGGGGTGCTTTTCGGCCGAAGTTGAACAAAACACAAATTTGACAATTCCTGTAAATGTCGAAACGAATTAGGTTAGGGGATGTGGTCAAGAGGAGGTGGCTCAAAATGGCGAGAGAATGGAAGAAAAGCCCTTTGGAGCACAGTGGTGTGGCTCGCTCACGGCCAACAATGGTGGACTTGGGTGTTTTTGTGGATTGAGCTCAATGGAGCACCGTGGGTGCAACTAGAGCTCAAGGGCGTGCAAAGGAAGCCAAGGAGGGAGCTTGAGGGCTTAAGTGCAGAGAGGAGAGGGTGCTGCGGTCTCAAGCAAAGCAACCCTCGGTCAAGGTCTTTGCCATGGCCATGGGCGCCCGAAGGATGGGGGCGAGTAAGGGAAGACTTTGGGGCATACAGCAAGCATTAAATGCAAATAGGCGTTGCAAGGACCGGACAAGACTTGGCCTGCTCACGCCAGCGCGCGCCATGGCTCTGGCGCCTGTGCAGACGAGGCAGCGGCCATGAGGAAGATGACCGAGGCGAACCCAGGCCCACCGGTCGGTGACACAAGCGGCTCGAGCCAAAGCGGCGGCGGTCGAGCCGACCATAAGCCACGGACCCAATTCGCGCCGGTTGGATCCGATCAAAGTGAGGTCAATCGAGTCGATCCAAGGTGCGCCTCCGCGGCCGTGCGATTAAAATCTAACGGCTGCAAGGATTGCGCCATGCCCACTGGTGCTGCTAGGTGGTTGGACCAAGGCAGTGGCTCGGGTCGGAACACGGTTCGAGCCCGAGCAGCAGTGCACTTCCCAAGGGTTTAGAATTCAGTTGAGACTTTGTGGATTTATTTGAGGTATCAAAACAACTCCAAAATTTGTGAAAATTTTACAGGAGCTTTATGACTAACATATTGACCTCCCATAAAATTTTCAGAGGTTTTAATGCCCTGCATTTTCGCAAGAAATTACAGAAGGTGGAACCTTAGGGTTTGACCAGATTTGACTTGGTTTGACTTGCCTCTAAAATTATTCAAACAATTTCTAAAAATTGTAAGAAAATTCAGAGGGTCACAAGGCTTCCTTAGAACTCAGGAAAAATATTTACAAGTGTTGGACAAAAGATTTTTATCCAGGAGGTTTTTGATTGGAGTTTAAATTGGGGATTTGATTTCTATTCCCATAATTCTTTTACAAAATTACAGAAAAGGTTCAAGAACCTAAAGATAAATAAAAAGTTTTAATTTACCCTCATTTTCAGAATTGGGATGTTACAGTTTCTTTTGAGGTCTCTGTCATGCATTGGACGGGCATGAGATCCCCGTCATGTATTAGACGGGCATGGGTCCCCACACTCGTGGAGTGTGGGCTTGAGGTCCCTATGCCTAATGGCACAGGCTTGAGTATGCATCGATGGATGCACTACTCCGCATTACCGGTAATTGCAAAGAATGAAGAAAGAGCATGCTTGACATATACATTGCATGCAAGTATAAGAGTTTTATGTATGGTCTCCTTGCTGATGTTCATATGAGGATTTGATATCTTCAATTGTTGATCGTGATGTTTTGTCTTTTATCACCGTTGTACTTTGCTGAGTCGTGGACTCACGCCTGTTGTTGATGTTCTTTTTAGGTATCTCTTGAGGCAGTGACATGCATGGAAGGGGTAGTTTTGATGCACTTAACACATGACCACTCATGGCAAATAAATTAGCTTATTTACCTAAAACCATGTGTTCTTGCTATTACCTTTATTCTCAGACTGTGTTCACCCCTCGTGGTGATTGATTTAATTGTAACCGTGGTAGCCTAGTTTTATCGTGGATATTTCAATTTATGCTTTTAAATTTCAGCTATTGATTTATTTAATTCCACTTGATAGAGTAAATTGAATGACTTGATTAGTCTTACATCCTCGTAATTCTGATGAACCTTGATGATTTAGATTTAATTGTTAAAGAGATGCTCTCATTGTGTACCATTAATCATTTGGTTCGATTGTTGGTTGAGAAATAGCAAGATCCATGCCCAGGTATTTATTAATTGATTGGTGGTATTATTTAACTTGTCTATTTGTAGCTTATGCTAGTTCTTGTTGATTAGAATTAATTCATTCGTTGTTGTATGTCTTGCTGAAATTGTGTTAGTATGTTGAAGTTAAGTGATGCTGTAAGGTTGTTTAGTAGCATCCTAGGCTCTATGTTGGGCTGGGGTGTTACAGTTGGTATCAAAGCGGGCATTAGGTCCATAGTAATTGAAAAATTAAATTGACACACTGTGCACAGTAGGTGAGATTTGGATAATCCATTGCATCTTCGTTTCTGATAGTATGTTTCATTATATTGGAGTTGAAATGTTATTGAATTGATTTTGTACTATTGTTGTTATTGCATATAGAGCTGAATGGTTAGCTATATATCTTTGGTGTTCAGAAATGGCGAGAGGTAGAGGCCGTGGTTGTGAAGCGAGCCGTGGCTGTGGTCGTGGACGCGGATCGACTGTGTCTTCATCCCCGGCTGAGGAGGTTGTTGGTGAGGTAGCTAAGGAGGTTGCCTCAGCTGCTCACCCAGCTGCTGATGCTCAGGCCACGTTGGCCGCCCTACTTTAGGACCTTCAGAGAGAGGTTCAACAACTTAGTCAGCAGGTGCAGGCAGCCCCTCCTATTGTAGTTGCACTTATTGCTGTTCCGGATGCTACACCGGTTCCACCTGAGGCTAGAATGAGCCTTCGAGAGTGGATGTCTCTCCGTCTTGAAACTTTTGGCGGAGCAAGTACCCCGGTTCAGGCAGCTGATTGGCTTCGTTATATGGAAAGACAGTTTGGCGCATTGGAGATGACCTTGGCGCAAAAGGCACGCTTTGGCCTTCCAATTGAAGGGCCAAGCAGACATTTGGTGGGAAGGGGTTCTATCAGCTAGGACCCCAATGCAGGGACCAATCACTTGGGAGGTTTTCTTGGAGCAATTCAGAGCTAAGTTTTATCCTGATTCCTTCCTCGAGAGGATGGAACATTCCTAGATGGCCTTTGTTCAGGGGAAGCTGTTTGTGGTGGATTATGAGGCAGGATGCAACAACTTGGTCCGTTTTGTGCTAGCTATGGCTGGTAATGACCGAGAAAAGGCAAAGAGGTTTCGTAGGGGACTTAATCATGAGTATCACCACGTCTTGGGGGCGACCAGTCTGCTTGACTTCAACTCTGTGGTCGATCAGGCCAAGGGTATGGAGTTGGAGAGAGAGCTCACTAGGGAGAGGCAATCTTCTAGTGGCTTTACTCCTTCTGGTGGTTCTGGCAGTGGTCAGAAGAGGAGTTTTAGTGGTGGGAGTGGGTCTTCTTAGCGACATGCTTCCAAGAAGTTTCAGGGAGGCCATCGTCCTCAGTCGTCGACGCGATCTGGTTCACAAAGGTAGACTACTCCTTCAGTAGCGCGCACTTCCTCGTCTTCACAAGCGTTGCGTCCTGTTCCAGGCTAGGGTATGATTTGTTTCAAGTGCGGTGATGGTCATCATGCTTCTGAGTGCTCTTTCACTGGAGTTTATCGTCATTGTGGCCTGTCAGGCCATAAGATGTCAGTTTGTAAGCAGAATCCAGCGAGTATCATCAAGTAGGAGTCAGTTCCTGCGGCATCTTCAATCGTACTACCACGAGGTTCAGTTCAGACTCTAGCAGCTGCTCCCACACCTCAGTACCCTTCAGGTTGGGCTCCTCCTGCAGCATTCTCTCCAGCACCTCCTGTAGGGTTCTACTGGAACCCTGTACCATCTACACCACCTTTGTTCGCTTCACCTGCGGCAATCCCTGTTCTTCCTTCACTGAGTGTCGATGCCTCTTCTGCCTCGGCACCACCGAGAGTCTACGCCATGCCTACACCTGAGACCGTAGGCCGTCCTGACGTGGTGAAAGGTACCTTACTAGTTGATTGCCATGAGGCTTTTGTTCTTTTCGATTCAAGGGCTACCTATTCGTTTGTGTCACTTGAGTTTGCTAGGAGGGCAGGTTTGAGTTTGCAGAATACTTCTCAATCTGTTGTGGTCAGTTCTCTAGGGGTCTCATTTCTAGTTCTACAGTATGTCTGGGATGTTCTATTACCATTGATGATGAGGATTTCACAGCTAATCTTCTGGTGATTCAGTTATCACCTTTTGATGTTATCCTTGGTATGGACTGGTTATTCAATTACCGTGCTAAGATTTGTTGTTTCTAGAAGACTATGACTTTGCAAGCCTCGTCCAATGAAGAATTGGTTTTTCAGGGTAGTGCACCGTCTGATTCCCTTTTTGTGTTGGCTAGTTTGTTTCCTAGCCGACGGGCATCAACAATTGGGTTGCTTTGGTCTCTTAGCGCGAAGGCAGATTCCTCTCTGCGCATCGAGGAGATTCCCGTGGTGTGTGAATATCCTGATGTTTTTCCCGTAGAGCTTCCTAGGATGCCTCTAGTATGGAATGTGGAATTTCGAATTGATCTTATTCTTGGTACTCGACCTATTTATATGTCTCCTTTCCGTTTGGCTCGACCCTTCCAGGATGAGTTGAAAAAGTAGTTGGACAATTTGTTGTCTAAATGTAAGATTCAGCGTAGTGTTTCGCCGTGGGGAGCGCCTGTTCTCTTCACAAAGAAGAAAGATGGTAGTTGGCGTATGTGCGTGGATTATCGGGCTCTCAATCAAGCGATGATAAAGAATAAATACCCTTTGCCCCGTATTGAGGATCTTTTTGATTAGCTGAAAGGAGCTAAAGTGTTCTCCAAGATTGACCTTCAGTCGGGATACAATCAAATCCGAGTTCGGGAGTAGGATATTGAAAGACGGCTTTCTCTACGAGGTTTGGGCATTATGAATATAAGGTTATGTCTTTTGGACTAACAAATGCTCTTGCAGTTTTTATGGAAGCAATGAACAGTATGGTGCATCGGTATCTTGATAATTTTGTGGTGGTGTTCATTGATGGTATCTTGATAATTTTGTGGTGGTGTTCATTGATGATATCTTGATTTATTCCAAGTCGGAGGAGGATCATGAACAACATTTGAGGTTGATTCTCGAGACCTTGAGAGAAAATCAATTTTATGCCAAACTGAAGAAATGTGAGTTTTTCAGAAGTTGGGTTTCTGGGGTATGTGATTAATCAAGAAGGCATTTCGGTCGATCCTAGCAAGATCTCGACAGTAGTAGAATGGAAAAGGCCAAAAAACGTCAAGGAAGTAAGGAGTTTTCTAGGCTTAGCTAGTTATTACCGGTGTTTTGTAGAGGGTTTCTCTATCATTGCCAAAGCGATGTCATAGCTAACTCAGAAAGGTGTCAAATTTCAGTGGTCAGATGAGTGCGAGCGCAGTTTCTATACCTTGAAGGATAAGTTGGTGACTGCTCCTATTCTTACCCTTCCTGAACCTGGAAAGCGATTCACCATTTATTCAGATGCGTCTCAAGTTGGCTTGGTTGTGTGCTCATGCAGGATGGCAAGGTGATTGCCTATGCTTCGAGGCAGTTGAAGAAACAAGAGCAGAATTATCCAACTCACGATATAGAGCTTGCCGCAGTGGTTCTTGCTCTAAAGATTTGGCATCATTACTTGTATGGCAAATCTTGTGATATATTCATTGATCACAAGAGCTTGAAGTATATCTTTACCCAAAAAGAACTTAATCTAAGACAAAAAATGGTGGTTGGAATTAATAAAAGACTATGACCTCACCACTCAGTATCACCCTAGCAAGGCGAATGTTGTGGCGGATGCTCTAAGTCGCAAGGTGACACCCACTGCTCTCAGTTGTCTTGCTGCTGATTTTGAGAGTATGGATATCTCTTTCTACTTTGCGGGCACCGCCCAAACTGAGACTCGTATGCTTCTTGAGTCAGCTATCCCAGATCGAGTGCGAGAAGCACAGCAGCATGATCAGTTGCTCTAGCGGGCGAGGAAGCATCTAGATGAGGGCAAGCATGGTCATTTTAGCATAGATGAGTCTGGCGCGTTGCGGTTTAAGGGCCGCTTCGGTGTGCCATAGGAAGCTCAGGTCAAGGATGAAATTGTAAGGGAAGCAAATCGTACTCCGTATACCGTACATCCTGGCGAAACCAAGATTTATAAGGATTTGAAGAAGAGTTTTTGGTGGAAAAGAATGAAGTTTGATATTGCTCAGTATGTGGCGTCTTGTGGTGTTTGTCAGTGGGTCAAGGTCGAGCATGAATGTTCAGCAGGATTGTTACAACCTTTGGAGGTTCCAGTTTGGCCGTGGGATGATATCTCAATGGATTTTATGGTTGGTTTACCTCGCACGCAATGAGGGAAGGATGCTATTTGGGTTATAGTTGACCGGTTCAGCAAGTCTGCGTATTTCATTCCCATCCGTACAACAAATTCAGCGAGCGACTTGGCTCCTCTCTATGTGCGAGAGATAGTGCGGTTGCACAGTGTGCCTATGACTATTATTTCTGATCATGATGCTAAGTTTGTCTCCAAGTTTTGGGAAAGTTTGCAGGTTGCCTTGGGCACGCAGCTTCGTCTTAGCACTGCGTTTCACCCTCAAACAGATAGTCAGTCTGAGCGCACAATTTAGACACTGGAGGACATGATCAGTTCTTGTGTTATGTCTTGGAAAGGAAGTTGGGAGGATCATCTAGCACTAGCTGAGTTTGCCTACAACAACAGTTACCATGCTAGTATTCGAGCTGCACCATTTGAGGTCCTTTATGGGCAAAAGTGTAGATCCCCGTTGTGCTGGGATGCGGTTGGAGAGCGGGCAATTTTGGGTCCCGACTAGGTTCAGCAAACTGTGTCTAGAGTAGCAGAAATTAGGAAGAATCTGTTAGCTGCTCAGAGCCGACAAAAGAGTTATGCGGATGTGAGAAAGCGAGATTTGGAATTTAAAGTGGGGGACCAGGTACTCTTGAGGGTGTCTCCTACTAAAGGCATAGTGCGTTTTGGTACCAAAGGGAAGCTTAGCCCGAGTTACATTGTACCATTTCAAATCGTGGCACAAATTAGGAAATTGGCTTAACGCTTGGATCTTCCTAAGTCCATGTGCGGCGTGCATAATGTATTCCATGTTTCCATGTTGAGGAAGTATTTGAGAGATCCAGAACACGCGATTTCGCTAGAACCGTTGAACATTGAGCAAGATCTTACTTTCGAATCCCGGCTAGTGCAAATTCTGGAAGAGTCAGAATAAGTTCTGAGAAACAAAATGCTGAAGTATGTCAAGGTGCTTTGGTCTCATCAATCCGAGAGAGAGTCCACTTGGGAGTTAGAGTCTCGCATGCGCGAGCAGTATCCTAATCTATTCCCGACTGGTACGTGTTAATTGTTATTTCTTTTCGGTGGCAGTTGTTCTTTTGTTTAAATTCGATGTTTAGAATTCGGGGTCGAATTCTATTAAGGGGGGTAGAATGTAATATCCCGATTATTCAATAGTGTATGCAATAATGTTTAGAGAAGGAATTAAAGGAAAATTCAGGAATTTTTGGGAGGTTTAGATCGTGGGCTTTTGACCTGAGGCAACCTAGCCCTAGTCGGCCGACACTTTAGTGGGCCAAGGGGGGTGCCACTTCCCCTAACACTAGCCGCCCCTCCCCTCCATCCCCTTGGCCGCCAGTCTTCCCCCTTTGGCCACCACACCTCCCCCTCATTCTCCCTTGCACCGCCATCTCCTCTCCCAACTGAGCTCCCCTCGTTGCCATATCCTGGTGCTTCCCCCTGCAGTTGGCCGACCATAAGGAAGAGGAAGGAGAGGGAAGAAGAGAGGAGAAGAAAGAGGAAGAAGTAGAAGGTGGGGGGATCTTTGCTAGGACTTTAGCATGGTCCAGTGGGGAATTTTGTGGGTATGATCATTATCCTCAATAGCTAGTTCAGTTCTTTAGTTGTGTTTTGCTGCCGATTAATGAGTGTAGTACCCTGTTGTTGTAGATCGGTAGTACTGTAGTTCTATTAATTCGAAAGATTGAATTGGTTCTAAGCAAATTCAGTATTTAGGGTCTCCTAGAGTTATGTGGGTAATTGCAATGGCTTTCTGTAAAGTATTAATTCACAATTTTTGGATGGATAATGATTTAGTTATGATTTTTGCAAGTCTGAGTGCCTATTTAGTCTCTGGATTCGGGCAACGAGCATAGTTCTATGAATTTGGGTCTGGAGATGGATGAATCTGGTCAGTTGATGTGCATGAATTATGTATATAACTTTACTATGATTCTAGGGAGACCAAGTTCATATTTTTTGGACGGTTAGAACGAAAGTTATGAAATTTTGAAGTTATTGTTGTAGTTCTGTCCTTCTGTTGGGGATAGTAGGGAAAGATTGCTCGGTTAGCAACCATTGTTGCACAATGGGAAAAATTATAATAAATTTATTGTTAAATATAGTTCCTTTTAGTTTCCATAATGACTAATATCATTGGGTTTGTTTGTACTAATTAAGAGATACGAAATTCTTAAGTCGGTAGTACTGAAGATGATAGAACTGTCTTCGGAGATAAAAACAAAGGCTTAGATGAAATAATTTGAACTTTTGGTCACTTGAGAAGTTGTAGGTATGCGAGTGTAGATTATATAAAACTTTGGTTCATGATTTTTGGATCTTTTAATCAAAAGTTATGATTTTTCCTTCGGTGGCTGTTAGTTTAGGACAGACTGGAATTTGGGAATGTATCGATAAAGTTTCGAGTTGCAAATAGGAGCGAATTATTTCATTTTGTATTATTGCTATGCTGTGCACATTTGAATGATATTCTTAGTATACTTTACGAATGCCAGGTGGTGGTGAGAATAGGGAATAGAGAATAGGGAATAGAGTCCTTCTGTCGTTGTCATCCGTTTCGCGGTTGAGGCAAGTGCAAGTAGTGTAGAGTAAATTGTGATGCTAAACTCTTGATTGTTGTCATGGTTTATTTGTATGAACTTTATCTATGATATTGTCGCCGAATATTATTCTCTCATGATGGATTGAGAATATGAAGTTCATTTGCATCATGGTATTCATTCTTGAAACTTGGACTACGTGGTAGCCAATGATTGTTTCTTTTGAGGTCTCCATCATGCATTGGATGGGCATGAGATCCCCATCATGTATTGGATGGGAATGGGTCCCCACACTTGTGGAGTGTGGGCTTGAGGTCCTTGTGCAATGCAATAACTCAATCCCACCTATTGTGCATAGTGTGTCAAGATTAAATATTCAAATACCACGGACCTACAGCCTGCTCTGAGACCAACTATAACACCCTAGCCCAACATGAGCCCGGAATGCTATTAAACTAACAAAGTAACAAATTAAAACTAAGATATTATACTAATTTTCGGCAGAACCTCCTTTGTATAGTAAAGCGTACAGAAGGTTCTAACAAGTACCAATAACATAAAACAATTAATTCAAGCAACCTATATAAATCAAAATCATAAAACTCCCATGGAGCACTAACCAACTCTATTACAATCCAATTGATGCATAAGACATAACCAACATATAACATCATGGCATACTGCTCAATTAGTAAATCATAATCCAAACTTAATCAATTGTGAATAGTTCGTGGTGGTGTGCAACCAATCTTATGACCATCCCCTCCCATGCATGACATTCGCGCAAGAGGTACCTAAAAAAAATACATACAAACAGCAAGAATGAGTCCAAGACTCAGCAAAGTACAATTAATAAGATAATTTAATACACAACTATGTCGTCCTCATCCAACCATAATTCTTTATAATAAACCAGTTCACATGCTCATGCAATGCAAATGCACAAGTGCATCTTTTCTTTTCTCTTTGCATATACCGGTAATGCGGAGTATGCATCCGTCGATGCATACCCATGCCTGTGCCTTCTAGCACAGGGACCATAAGCCCATACTCCACGAGTGTGGAGACTTCAAACCCGTCTAATACATGACAAGGACCTCAAAATCAATGCTTGGTCACGACGTGACCAAGCCTCAAAGATGATAACATGATGCATCTGAATCAATTCTTTTATCCAACATAAACACGTATTAGCCAGCAGCAACATACATGAATAAAGAGCATACTCATACTTCTAGCATTCATGAACAGTGACATACACATCATTCTAGCATCCATGAGTAGAGAATATACACATAATACCAGTAAACATGAACAATCACCCTTAATTATTCTATCACTAACTGTACTTGCCTCAACCGTGCGAAGATGGAAGACACAAAGAGGGCGTTGCCCCCGGAACCAAACCCCCACCTGAATAATTTTAACAAACACTATAAGATAACAATTCTGGACTAAACATTGCTAGAAACAAATATGGAACTTACTATGCTCCCTAGTGCAACCCGAAACTCCAAATCCCGTGACATCGATCTGTCCCCAAAACAGACAGTCCACTTCTAAAAATCATAACTTTTAATCCAGAGATCCAAAAGGGTTGTTCTTTGAATATTTGGAAATCTTATTAATTTATCTAGATAAACCTATTTGGTGAGCTTTCCATATTTAGCCATCTTCTATCCTTGCCAAACAAATTAACAGAACAACTAAATCTCGTCAGGGGTTTTGGACAGCGAGACTAAAACTCACATATCTTTCAGTACAATTATCCAAAATTTACGTTCTCTAGCTTTCTGGAAACCTTATTAAAAAATACAACTTTTTTTTTTGGTGAGATCTTCTAAATAATTCATTAACTATTTTCTAATAACTGATTAACATTAACTGTCAGAATTATGACAGAACCACAGAATGGTGACGCTACAAAAATCATATCTCCTGATCCGCTCATCCAAACGACCTGATCAAAGACTCTACGGAAAGCTAGCGATGTCACCCACAAGTCTCTAGGAGATGGCCAGGTTAGAATCCACAATTAGCATCCTCAAATCTGTCGGCCACTACAGACTGCCCTAAACCTATCTAATACCGACATTGCCTAAATACAAGATTACACTACTATTCGAATGAGATCAGGGGTTACCCTTGGAGATCCACTGATGAACGTAGAAACCACCCCCACAAAATCCTTCTCCTCCCTTTCTCCCTTCTTCCCCTTCCTCTTCGTGGCTGGCCAACCCAGGTGATCGTCGTCCTTCCTCCACTTGGCCAGCAGCTACAAGGTCCTTCACCGGCAGCAGGGGGCTTCACCGGAGGAGGAGGCACTGCTGGAGATGGTGGAGGCATAGGGGAGGAGGCACAAGGGTGCTGGTTGTGGAGGCCAAGGGGGAAAGGTGATGAGGACATCACTCCTTCAGATACACGAACTACGCAAAATCTTCCAGATCCGGTTGCTAAACTACAAGGCCCTATGACAAGAGCTCGTGCACGT
This sequence comes from Phyllostachys edulis, assembly GCA_036346405.1. Lineage (NCBI taxonomy): Eukaryota > Viridiplantae > Streptophyta > Magnoliopsida > Poales > Poaceae > Phyllostachys > Phyllostachys edulis. Next base: position 42,082,063 of record CM070556.1, read on the forward strand.
CACTTAAATTATGAGGTGAGCTCGTTTCTAGGTGCTAATAATTTATCTATGCAGAATGGTATACTACCTAATAATTGTGATCTTTTATACTTAGGAATAATGGGAAGGACCCGTCAAGTCCTGGTCATCTACGCTGATTGCGCCCAAGCAAAGGAAGTCCCTCTGATTGCGCCGAGAAAAGATTCTGGGTTGCAGAAGGTCTACGACCAGATTCCCAAGGTCTACGACCAGTTCTCCGTGCTCTACGACTAGGTCTACAAGCTCTACAACCAGGTGTACCCGCTCTACGACCACGATGGGAGTTAGTCAGAATCGTTGAAGTAAGGTGTTGTGTCACCATTTTGGGCCTAATAAGGCCTTGTAAGCGTGTCAAGGTCAAAGCCCAGATCGTCGCCTATCCCCACAGTAGCACAACCCTAGGTCGACCTCCTCATGTTCCCCTATATATGTGCAACAAAGCACCACGATTTAGGGTTGGGTTTTTCTTAGATTATTCTCGCCACTTTGCGTTTAAATACGCTTGTTCAGGTTTGAGGAACCCCACTTGTGAACTTCATCTATATTCGTAATATAATTCAGATTGCATCTACCGGTTCTTGTGAGTTGCTTCGATTGCTTGCGGAATCATAACCCTCGTGGTAAGGTCGATCGCGTGCAAGCATGGTTGATAACGACAGTCGTGCGGGTGTAGCGAATTGCGAGGTGACGATCTGCGGGTCGGAAGCCTCAAAGCGTCAACGTCCTCAAGACGAAATCAATCGAACCTATCGGAAGATCGGGCCACCGTGATTCATCAAAAGGTGCAAGGGGGTGGCCAAGGGGGGAGAGGAGGTGGCGCCCTAGGGTTGTGGTGGCTACCCCCCCCCCCCCCCTCCTCCACTTTGGGCTGAAATCAAGTGGGCCAGAAGCCCCGTCCTAGGTTGGCTTGACTTTGCAGAAAACCCCCCTCTAATCCTCTGTTAAATCACTTTGCTAATTGGTCCTTCTCCTTAATTTATTTATTCTCTCTCGAATTATTTTGGGGTATTACATTCTACCCCCCTTAAACGGAATTCGACCCCGAATTCTAATCATACTCAACGCCAAAGACCAATCACAGCCAGAATTGTACCAACAATACCATGTACCTACTGTGAATAATACCAGATATTGTTCGCGCATTTGAGACTCCAATTCCCAAGTCGTTTTCCTCTTGGAATTATGGGACCACCGCACCTTGATGCAACTGATGTATTACACCCTCATCACTCGTACCGACCTAACCAGAACCATTCAATGGACAGGACTCGAAGATGCGGTATTACTCGCAGGTCAACAGATCTTATGAAACCTCACACTCCAAATACCTCAAACATTTTCTCAATACCGGGTCATACAAAACGTTATATGTACCCTGCTCTAGGGCTCGAGACGGTTCTAGCAAATTGCTATATTCCAAAATCCCCGCAACTCGCAGAACAAACCAAATATACTTTGGGCTATCATTCCCTTTGGGACCAAACAACAGAACTTGCACATAAACATATGGAACTCTTGTTCCATCTCTCAGTCGATCTCTTCATCCTAACAAGGAGAACCTTTGTTAAGCAGGGACACGCAACACAACTTATTTTAAATAAACTTTAATAATCAGAACTCAACTGAAAACAAAGGATTCACAATCCGACCCACTCATAACCAACTTCCCTCCAAAACACTCAAATCCAGAATCAGAGATTCATCATGAAAAACCTTCCAACATTCTAGCTAGGCAATTTGCAAATAAACATCACATAAACCAAAAGAGAAATCACTCGAATGGCCAAATCAAACACTTCCTTTATTTTCTTGAACCGGAAAGAACCACCATGCCTCATAAAGTCAACTCAAACTATACACGATCCCCGTCATAAAAACCCAGCTCAGACAAGAATCAAGAGAGCACTTCTCTACTCGGGAAAACACTCTTTTCTCAGATGTTCTTTTAAGAAATAAACCCTTTCCCAAATCATGGGTTTCCAAATCATCATACTAACTCCTTTCTCTTAACCGACAACCCCAAAACGATCCTCAAACCGAAAGAACAACCATACTTATTTTTTTAGGGACTCTACTAATCCACAAAAGGTTCCTATAGTCCACTCCTATACCAAAGGAATTATTTTGACAAATGGTTCCCAACACCTCAATAACGATCTTTCACCCACAACCACATCACCTCATTTTGTTAAGAATAATCAACTTGAAATTCTCAGCACGCATACTCATTTACTATACCTAAGTATTCTATCAAAGATCAACACACTATTCAGAATCCACTTTTGCTCTTCTACTTCTACACATAATATTGGGCCTCCAAGGTCCTAGTATAAAAATGCAAAGGCCAAATTCAACCTCCAAGTCTCCTATCATGAGTTTTTGGTATAATTAATAGGAAATCCTCAAATTCGTTTACTAAAATTTCACACAGCTCAACCATAACCTCAGTTATTCATATCAACATTTCTCACTAATCAAGTAATCGCCCAAGTTGATTCATTTCATCAATATTGGACCTTCACTAAACCACACCAATCAAATTCAGTTACACGACCACAATATATCCATTCGCAATACCCTAGCTAACTAGCCAAGATTCAAACATACTCAATCACTAACGTCAATAAATAAATATATTCTTGACCAAGTTAACCTTAGAGATAATCTAACTCCTAGAGGGTTACTCACTGAGCCTGAGTCATACATGACAATAACTCAACAATCCCTACTATCCCATTAATTAGCACAACGCTTAGATTTCTCCACACTGCTACTCTCATTAAACTACACCATCATAATTCTTCTGCACGATCTTACCAAGTACCCACTTACGATACTCTAATAAAATGATCAAGATTTCTATATTTTCTAATTCTAATGTTCTATCAAAATGAACAAAAGATCCCGGACCACATCTCGCTATAGATTCTACTAGTTGCGACAACGCACTCAGTTAGCTCCAAAGACAGACATTCTATTTAAATCAAATCCTCTCCAAGGATTATTCTAATAAATCGATTTATTACTCAATGCCTCTCAAAAAACTTGACACCTAAAGGCTCTGTAACACCCTGGCTATGCGAAAGCCAAGATATTACTTAAAAATCTAACATACATCAATAATACAAAATAATTTCAGCAATCTTTCAGCTAATAATAGGTAAAGATCAACGAACAATAGAAAGATTATAAGAATTGAACTAAAATTCAACAACATATCAAGACTCTAAATATCCTATCATATTGAATCATTTAAGATAAAACTATCAATAGTCTACACTAAGATCATTAAGCATTTACTAATTCGACCAAATCAATATGAATGATAACCTCAACCATCGAACTCCATTTATTACAATCTGAAATTTATCAAATGAAAGGTAATAACAAGTTCAACTAATTTAAAGGTGAAAAATGTGAAGTGAATGAAGTGATCCATGTGACTAATCCCTCCCATGCATGTCATCTTCAATGTTTACCTAAAACAAATAAACAAGACAAGAATGAGTCCACAGCTCAGCAAGTACAACAGAACAATATGAACAATACTAAATAAGGACATAACAATCACATAATAGAATACGAATGTAGAATGGATGAATAAGAACATAACATCACATAATAGAATTCGAATGTAGAATGGATGAATAAGAACATAACATCACACTATAGAATATGAATGTAGAATGACAGAAATCATATAAATGAATGAAATGCATGCTCTTCTCTTCTACTTATACCGGTATAGCCAGTGAACACCCGTCAATGTTCACTCAGGCCCGCATTATCCAAAATACGGGGGCCCAAGGCCCGTATGACGAATGTTTCATAACGGGGATCCAATTTGCCCATATTGAAATGGTGGGTCTTACATGCCCATATTGGAATGATGGGTCTTTACATCCCACTCCCGTGGGTGAATCATGAACAATGAATGAATGAATGAATATATATATATATATATATATATATATATATATATATATATATATATATATATGAACATGGATGTGGATATCATGGGGATATGCTCATGATCTTAGGATTATGTTACAATTGGCAATGACGTTGAAGGTTTATCGAATTGTGCATTTTCAAGTAGTTAAAAGTCTTTGTCGAACAAAAGGTCGATCGGCGTGTTGAGAGCGGTCATACCAGCCTGGTGCAGTCTGACTAGCCAATGAATGGCGGTTGATCGGTTATGTACTATTCTTCGACCAAAAGGTGGCGATCATTGTTGGGTTAGGTCAAGTTCATGGGTTTTAGTGCATATGTGTTGCATGATGCATGTTTTGACTAACGTGGGTCAAGTTGCGAAGAACTTGTTCCCGGAATCGATTTCTTTGTCTATTGTTGTGCAGGTTGCTTGGAGGTCAACGACGGTCAACGACGAGGATGATCAGGACTAGGCTTGGAGAGCTAAGGTCCAGAACGATCGAGGATGCCAGGTGAGGTCAATGGATTCAAGCATGGCGCAAATTGGACAAATGTGACCGAACGGTCAGTTCGGTGCGACGGGTTGGATCAAGCGGTGCGGAGGTCGGTGCAAGTGCCATGTTGGTTTTAGTAGGAGCCGGACGGGAGAGACTTGCCAACATGATGAGAGCCGCTGGATCAACCTACACGTGGCGAAGCATGGAAGTGCTTCACCAAGTTTGGACTCGGTCTTCGGAGAAGGATCGAGAAGGGGTATTTTGGTAATTTCACCTAAATACTGCCTTGGTGACCTTTGGCTAAACCGCGCTGCAAGACAATGCAAGGAGAAGCGATTTAGGTCAAGTAAAGTTGAAGACAACGCTTTAAAATGCGTGCGTGAGTTAAACCCGTTTGTGTTTGGGCTAAACGGGAGCCCAATAGGATTAGTCTTCTAGAAGCTAGCCTGTACTATAAATAGGGGTGGTTGCTGTCCAGCACTTGAAAGCACTTCATTTGGAAAAAAACCCTAGTTTTGGTTTTAGGGGCTTAGAGAGGAAAGTGGAGGTTTAGGGTTCTAGAGAGATGAGTTGATTGTGTGCTCATAGATTGAGCCCTCTCAAATCATTCTATGCATGATTTCTCAAAGATGAGTCGCTTTGTGTTCTTCCTCTTTCTTTCATGATTTTGAGTCTTTCTTTGATCCACAAGTTTTCTATTGGTTTCTTGCCATGACCTAGCTTGCTGTGACATGTGGGAACACTTCTAGGATCATCTTGATCATCAATCACCCACGAGCAAGTCTTTAGACCTTATTTCGATTTTGACTCGGTTTTGGAGCACCCTTCGTTCAAACTAAAAAATATAGGAACTTTGGCATGGATCATCACGATCCTTGATTGTAATAGGTTCCTAATATCTTAGAGAAGGTGTGTCTCAAGTTTCGTGGAGTTTGGACGTGTAGATCAAAAGTTAAATCGATTTCAGTTTCGGTTTTTAGGCTATCTGTTCTGTTCATCGTGCACCGGTCAGACCACAATTTATATGCCGGTTAGACCGGACCCCAGTCAGACCGTGCCTAAGCCGCTGGTCAGACTGCACCTCGGTCAGACCGCGCCATATATGTCAGTCAGACCGTGCCCGAGGGTTTTGAGCTCTAGTTTTGGTCTTTTGCTTGGGGTTTTGAATTGGGTTCAATACAAGTCTTCTGCTGTACTTGTATATTAATCTTCATAGCTTCCATAGCTAACGGAGTGATATTGGTGTTGAATCCAATCCAAGTGAGAGTGAGCGTGCTCCTATTCACCCCCCTCTAGGCGCCTTTACGGTCCTACAAGTGGTATCAGAGCGCGGTTAGCTCTTCTCATAGATCTTAATCGATCTGAGGAGCCATGGCATCTGACAAGTATTCCACCAAACCACTTGTGTTTGATGGAGTCGATTTGTCTTACTAGAAGGCTCGCATGCATGCCTACATCGAGGCTCAAGGGCACTCAATTTAGCTTAAGGTGAAAAATCCTTATATAGTGCCAGCCAATGACGATGTGATCACACCTGATGTGGAGGCAAATAGCAAGGCTCGAAAATTCTTGATTCAAGGGCTTAGTCGATCTGAGTTTGAGCATGTCGCTCACTTGAGGTCTGCTCACGAGATCTGGAAGACCCTCACTGACTACCATGAGGGCTCTACTGCGATCAAGGAAGTGAGATAGAACCAACTTAAGAAAGAATATTCAAAGATCGAATAAAGGCCTGGTGAATCTTTGGATGGGTTGTGGGGAAGGTTTTCCAAAATTCTTCATGAGTTGCGTGCTGTGGATCTTGTGTTTACTGAGTCTGAGAATGCACTCCAGCTCTTGGGTGCACTTGACGTGAGAGTTTGTGGGATGTATTTCACTTCCATCAATGATAACACTGTCATGAGTGAGCTTACCATGGATAAGCTCTGTAATGACCCAACCCTAGGGCACCCGAGAGGTTCACCGGAATTCCACGGAAGTCCATCTGGATCTCCCAGTGGGTCCGGTATTACCCCCCCTTAAGGCATCGGTAGGACCAGGATCCGGTAGTACCGCTCGAGGCTCCTTAAGGACTGCTCGAGGGTACCACCTGACCAATCCCGAGAGGAGGTCTTCACCCAGGAGGTCCTACAACGCTACCCAGGAAACCTTGCACGACCACTAGAAGATCAGGGAGTGGTCGAGAGACCTAGGGTCACCCCAAGTCCATGACCAAACCCAAGGGAGGGCATGAGACAAGGGGTCATCTTATGTCCTCTGTGACAATGAGCTAGTCCCAAGGATCATAACTAGCTCTTCACAACAAAACAAGAGTGGTAACATCCGCAACGCGAGTTTTTATTATCAACATAATCAATAGAGTTTCTTACAAAAGCAGCCTTGGGCCGAACACAAAATACAAAAGAACAAAAAAGGAGCGATAGTCCATCAGCACGCCACATGCAACTGACTGGAGGGCACTGTAACATCCCAAATGTATAATCAGGGTTTGTTTCAAATGTAATTACATGTGTAGAAATTAAAACTTTTTCTCACATCTTGAAAACCCCTAAACTCTCATGTAATTATTGTCCAAGAGTTGTATAATCCAAAAACCTAAAGCTCTTGTGACCAAAAGTCAAACTCATTTTCCATTTGTCACAACTCTTGTGCCAAACCCTTGGAAATATTTTTTTCCTTGGTGCTAGAAATGTTGTGGAGCCTCCCTGAAAAATATCATAAGTTATAAAACTTGTTTGATAATTTTTGGAGGTAAAACAAATCCTTGAACAGCTTTCATGAATTTTCTGAGAAAAATGCATTGCATAATAACCTCTGGAAATTTTATGTAAGGTTAATCTTAATGTCAGCAAGCTCCAGTTAAAATTTCATAAAATTTGGAGTTGAATTGCTATCCCAAACGATTTTGCAAAATCTCAGCTGTTAAATTTGAATTTCAAAAGCTTGCACTGTTCCTTGGGCTGAACCGCTTTGCAAAGCTGGTCCAACCCAACCTCTTACTCAACCCATCAGACCTCCCTTCCCACCTTGATGAGGTCGCAGCCGTTGGATTTACATCCAGCCGCCACGACCTCCTCCTCAACCAATGCAGCCAGGTCCTCCCCCACCTACATGAGGTCACTACCTTTGGATCAAAAATTAAAGGTCCTGACCTCCCCTCGCCATCAAACCACCTAGACCTTCCCAATCTCAAGTTGTGCACCGTTGGATTAAAATCCACGGTCACGACCTCCTCCTTGCCTCGTGCGCATCAGACCTCCCAGCTGGTGCGATGCGCAGTGTCTAAGACCTCCCCTTTGGTTGTGTGCCCTTAGATTTAAATCCAAAGGCCATGACCTCCCCCTCACTTATCTAAGTCGCGTGCGGCTTAAGTCCTTCCAGGAGGTCCACACCGTTGGATTTAGATCCAACGCCTTGGACCTCCTATCCCCTTCTCCACTTGCGCATCCACGCAGTCAAATCAGAGGGCCACGACCTCCCCATCCAAATCGTGTGGCTGGGACCTCCTCCCAGTCACTTAAAACTTAACGGTTCAAAAACAAAATCCGATGACCAGGACCTCCCCATCCTCTCAATCCAACGGTGGGCTTGAGGTCCTGTTCTTCTCCTAGCTTGGGCTCGCGTGCTAGAGCTGCGGCGGTGGAGAAAGTCAGAGCCGGTCATGTCCAACGGCTCTATGCAGGCGCATTTAATGCGTGTCAGCCTCTTTCCGCCCCCTAGGCCATGCCCTGTCCTAACCTACTCTGTCCCCTCCATCATGTCAACTCCATGGACCTCCCGTGGACCTCCCATGGGCTAAGCTCACCATGAGCTTAACCCCTGGTGCAGGACCTCTCCTGCCCTAGGTATAAGAACCCCTCGGGCTCCCCTTTGGCTTCTTTTGCACACCATTGAGCTTGGCCTTGCCTGTGCTTGGCTGAGCTTCTCCTCCACTAACCTCCCCTTTTGGCCGCCATTGTTGAAGACCTTGGACCTCCTCGGTGGCCTTGCTCCAGTGGCTCTCCTCTTCACTTTCTTTCTTCATTCATGCCATTTTCCTCTGTAACCAAGATCCTAACTTGTTTAGTTGGGCATTTCGCAGAGGTGGCCAGTGTGGAGCTTGGAGTTGGTAGTGAAGCTCTCGTCTTCCCCAGCTCTGATCCTCCACTTCATCGCCCTCCGTAGCACCTCTGGACCCCCAGGTAATCTCCCTGGTAATCCCTAGGCACTTGGCACACGCTTGTATGTCGCTGCGGAGCTCAATGTATCGCTGTTGTCTTTTGCCGTGCTTGTCACCTTGGCCATCTCGGCTCGCCTGCGTTCAAAGCCGCCGCCATCGAGAGTTGGTCCACTTGTGTGCGCAACACTATTGCGCACACGATGGTACTTTGGTGGTCGCCATGAGGTCTCGTCGCCGCGGCTTTACCCATGTCTTTGTGGTGAGCATTTTTGTCGGGCCACCACCCCGCGTGTCATTTGGACAAAGATTTGGGGCGATAAATGCTCCCAATGATGGAGCATTCTTTCGCTGTCTTAGCGCTGGACCTCCTTGTGTCTCTCGCCATGACCTCCTCGTTGTCCCGCGCAAGATTAACTCAATGTCTGCACAGGCGTCTTGCAAGAAGCGCTTAAGGCGTTGGATCTTGGCCGTCCAAGACCTCCTCCGAGGAGATCTTGAACGTCCAGGACCTTCCCCTTGCGCAATCGTGGCCGTCCAGACCTCCCCTGGAGGTCTGTGACGTTTTGACCTCCGCTTAGGACCTCCCCGAGGTCATCTGTGACGTTTTGACCTCCCTGGGTTGATCTTGACCGTCAAGGTCCTCCCTCGGACGATCTGGACCATTAAGGTCCTCCCTTGGAAAATTTGGACCGTCTAGGACCTCCCCCGTGAGGTCTTGACGATGTAGATCTTCCTTGGGAAGATCTTGATAGTTTAGATCTTCCTTTAGAAGATCTCAACCGTTGAGGACCTCCCTCGCTTAATCTGGACCGTCCCGGTCCTCCCCCTTTCGTTGTGGTCCGTTGGATGCCGCATCAACGGCCACAACCTCCCCTCTGATTAGCGTGTGCGCGTTGCTGGGAGGACAAGGACCGTTGGATCCAAGATCCACGGCCCATGTCCTCTGGACCCTCGCGAGCGCGTGTGCGCATCATCGCCTGGGAGGTCTTGAGCCGTTAGATTCAAGATCTATGGCTCATGTCCTCCCTGGTCTTAATGGTTATTAGAATTTCCAGAGAACACTTATTTTCTAAACTGAAAAAGGTATGAACTTTAAAAATGCATAACTAATTCATTTTAAATCCAATTAAGGTGATTCAAATTGTGTTAGCTCTGGTTTGACCTGGGCTCTAATCTAAAATTGGTTATGAGCCCAGTTCAGCTCCAGAACATGGTTTTGCAAATAGATCTCAAAACTAACTTTAAATGTTACAATAAAAATTCAAATTAACTTGTAAAATGCATAAGTAATTCTCTAGAGCTCCTTTTTGAGTGAATCCAACTTTGTTGGCTTCCTCTGTTAGTAAAATAAATGTTAGAATAAGATTTAGACAGGTCACTATTTTCAAAAAGCTTACTTGTGCTTTGTAATTTTGTTCAGGTTCTTGTTTTTGAAAAATTATAGAAAATGCATAATAGCTCCAAATGAGATGAACTCAATTGTGTTATTCATCTCATGAGGTGCTGGTTTTACAGTAAAAATCTCAGTATCACCACCTTTCTAGAAAATGTTGCCAAATATTTAAATTAGTGAATAGTGGCAGTTTGGTATTTTTAGGGCTGAGCAGAATTGTTTTGCTCATATCTTTCGCATTGAGAATCCAAATCAATTGGTTCTTGTTGATAAATTCCCTAAAAATCACCCTCTTACTGCTGTAGAAATTTCAGAGCATTTGGAGTTTGTTTGCTGTGCTGTCTTTGTGATTTTCGTCGTTCTTATCGATTCTTTTCGCCTTTTCGATTAGGTGCCGACGAGTGGGTTGATTCCGTGAGTGATTCTCTGCAGCATAGTGACCAGCCACAGCAAGGCAAGTAGTTTGATCATATCCCATTAATGTCCCATTACTTTAAAGTTTAATACTTTGTTTCACTTATATGTATGCATGCTATTTTGTGTTAAAATGTCGTTAGTAATCCTATAGATGCATATTCTGTAGGTAAATGTTCATTCTCTACTACTAAGCCTAGGATTATCTTGCCGCGATTTAGAGTTCGATGGATGGACTCTTGTCGCTTAGTAGTTTACGTTGATAATGCTTAGAAATGCTTAGATAACGGTAGAAATGGGCGGTTGTCGACATTATGTCGATGACCTTGATCACACTAAAATTTTTATTCCATTATGTCCATCTTGTGCTTTGTAAACAAATAAAATAAAAATAAAACAAGACTGTTATTGACTTGGGCACAATGGATGTTGGTGTGATATGTTGGGTGTGAATGGAATGATGCCCAGGTCCCCAAGGACCGAGTTACTTGTGTCACTAAGCCAAGCGCTTATGCGTGCTAACCACACGAGGGTATTGGGAACCCCTCTTGGCTAAGTACTTTGGGAGGTGTTAGTTATGGGTCGCAGGTGAGTAAAACTGTTTTATAAGGGAAAGAGCACCCGCAGTTGCTACGGCTGGGCCGGTGTCTCCTACCTTCCGGGTTGTCGCGACTCTTAACTAGCATCATTCATTGGAAATGCCTCGTAGGACTTAGCCGTGCCGGCACACCAAAGGAAGTGTGCTAATAGCTTGGCGAAAAGGCGGTCTGACATGTGGGTACATTGGTACACCCCTGCAGGGTTAAAACTATTCGAATAGCCTCGTCCTAGGTTATGGACATGCTTGGTAAGGTCGTGCAAGAACTAGACTACAACATTTAATTAAAACTTGATGGGTTGGTATGAATGGATGTTCATGCTATTGTGGTAGCTATTGGGTTAGTCACTTCCAGGATTGTTGTTGTCTATCTATTGTTACTTGTCTCGTTGTTCTTGCAAATGTAAAATGAATTGCAAAATTGCTTTGGAATCTATTTAAATATTGCAAATGAAATCTGCTTTATGCTAAAATAAGTCCAAAGCCTCATCCACTTAAATAAAGCTTGCATGTAGTTAAACTATAGTTCTGTTATATTACACGTCAGTCTTGCGAGTACATTTTTGTACTCATTTGCTTTGCTTAATAACTTTGTTGCAGAGGAGGTAGGGTCCAAAGGGCTCTACTTTTGTGAGATGTGCATGGGTTGGGAATCGAGCTAGGCGTCTTGGTCGGTTGCCTTGTGGGCTAAAGGCAAACCTTGTGGCTCTCTTTTGTTTATCGCCATCTTATGGCATGTCGCTTCCGCTGTGTTACTTTTATTAGTTGTATTTGGCCGGTCGGCCCCTTTTGTAATAACTCTATATGTTGTATGTCTTTTATTCTAGTCGTGCTTTGGTTCTATGTCTTGAATGGAATTGATGCATGATTTTGTAAAGGGGTGTGTATACTGCATTCTAGGAAGTATACATATCTCGAAGACACGGATTATTATGTTTGTAATGCTAGGGTCAATGGATGACTAAGTATTACAAGCCTAATAAACCGAGGTCCTCACAGGCACAACCTAGTCGCTTTGGTCCTCTTCTTCGCTGCTAAAGTCTTCTCCTGATAAAAATTGCATTGAGCAAGAGTGAGCACAACAACTGTGCTCGCAAGTCACACCCGTGGAGTAACAGAATGACATGCATATATGGATATTTCAAAGGAAGGCATATTATGGTTGATTTGCCTAAAGCCAAGTTTTTTGCAATTACAAGTACTAAGTTTCCAAAGCAGGTATACTATAAATAAAATTCATTTTCTAAAGCTCAATTTTCAATTGGATACATTCATCATCAAGATGGTGAAGGATACCCTCCTGTCACAAGGCTCCCTGCCCATAACCCATGGGATAGAAATCCCAAAATCTTTTCATTAAACCTTTTGAACCCAAAATCCAAGTCTAACTTTGAGTGGTCTTTGCCAGCATGTCCATGACCGTGGACACGGTTATTCGAATAGTTTTCACTCTGTAGAGGTTGTACACTTTACCCACATGACATGATTTCTCTAGTTGGTTTGGCATTCGTCAATGCCACCTCTCACTACCGAAGGTAAGAGGTCTAGAGCTCATGACAAGGCCTTTACAACGCATCATTCCACCACAGTTCCTCCTCGCTAAGGTTTCGCCTCCATTGGATACAAATCCGCAGGATCGGGGCCCCCTCTTGCGTCGGTGGGAAACATAGGTTATGAAAAACCATAGGCCCTAAAAGACCTCCCACATATCCAAGTGGAACAACTGCGGTGGAACTTTGCAAATTAGTTGGCCAGGTCCCATGCCCCATTCTGGACACATGTGGTTGTACGGTGAAGCATAGCCCATTATAGGCCTAGCAAAGGGACGCTCAAAGGCCGGTCCTCAACTGACTTGGGCGACCACCACAAACCCCTGGATCTCAACCTTATCCAGGAGTGAGTCCATGCATGAACCTTGCACCATCCAAGCCAACCAATTCGCCCAAGTCCAAATCCATTTTCCTTTCATTTGCTTTTCAAAAGCCTTTAGAAGTTTCCATGTTGGTAAAATTTCCCCAAATCAAAATTTTGGTCTAGCAAGACTAAGCACACCTTTTTCAAATGCATCTGGTTCTCACTATTGCAAAAACCATATTTTCATCTAGGGTGACAATGAACGAGTTCAGTGTCGACAGTGGCTGTACAATGGACATTAGGCATAGCTACCATCTTAAAAATAGGTATTGGAATAACTTAGTAAAGTAGGCATGCATATACCTTTGAAACAGAACATAGTAATTTGAATTAATGGGTACAATATGGTCAAGGGTGTAACTTTCCTTGCTCACTAACTTGGGAGTCCTCTTCAGTGCACTTAAACTCCTCGGAGTCTTCGCAATCTACACGGGTAAAAAAAACCAGTTCAAACAAGGCTCAAATAAAGAATCCAAAAGAGCTCCAAAAGAACCTCAAAACTCAAGCAACAACAAAATTTCATACTAAGATTAGGTTCTTTGGGAGAGGTTTCCAACTTACTGGAAGAAGGTCCAATGAGGTTGGTTTTGGCAAAAGACCAGAGAGATGATTTTCACATAGAAGCCATAGAAGTTGAGAGGAAATCCAGGAGAGAAGGTCCTGGAAGGGACAACCACCCATTATGGCGGCGGTAACAAGGATAGATCATTACACAAAGAGACTTACCAGGGCCAATAAAGAAATAATGATTGAAGGGGAGGTCGTGGAACAAAGGTGGCAGCTGAAGCCAACACAATGCTTCCAGTGGAACCTTCAATGGTGGGCACATGACGGTGGAGGACCCTGGTGAAGTTCTTGTCAGCAAGGGCTCCCTAGAGAGTAGCTGACCGAGAGCCAAAATGCCAAGTGTGGAAAAAGGTGAGGAAGGAGAGCTACCTGGGCTAATTATAGCCAAGGTAGTGAAGGAAAACACAAGAAGCATACGTGTCAAGATAAGTGTGAAAATAGGTCAACAAGTAGACGAAGGACAAGGCAGGTGTCACCACCAATTTGGTGAAGGACAAAAGAAAAGGACAAGGTATGCTGTTAAGGGAGGGGATAAGGAAAGATAACAATGGTGCCACTAAGTGACCACATTCAAAGTAAGCAACACGTATAAGGCTGCATTCAATGCAACATGACATGCATTAAATGCACAAGGTACTAGTGTGGCGGAGTAAATTGAGAATGGGTAAGACTGATAAGTGGGGCCAGTCAAATTTTTTTTTTTGAACAATCGAGTCAAAGAGGGAGGTCCGAAAGGCTTAGGAGTTCCTGAGTGCTAGGAGGTCCTAAGGATAGGGAGGTCCTAAGGACTAGGTCGACAAGGGAGATCCAGACTGTTAGATCCCCAAAGGAGGTCCAAAGGACTGGTGGTAGTACCGGTGTTCATGATACGGAACGACCGGAGAGCAGTAGTTCTGGACCCATTTGCGGTACAACCGCAAGCTCAAAGGGGTCCTAGTAGACCTAATATAATCGGAGGAGGTTTGGACGGTCGAGATCCAACATATGGAGGTCTGAACCGATCAAATGGAATCAAAGGAGAGGAGAATTAGTGAAGAAAATGCGAGGAAACGTGAACCGCTAGATCTAAACCGAACGGGCCAAAATGATTTGGCCATTTGGACCACCCGAGATGGCAAAGCGATCTCAGCTCGTTGCCTGGATCGGAGGGTCCCCTAGAAAACGGTAATACCGCTAATTGAAAGAGGTACTACTGCACCCCTGGTAGCACCATTTTCTGCTAAGCGGTAAGTAAATTCCAAAGCACATGTTTGAATGCTTGATTCCTACTTGAAGCGGTATGACCGCGAGCCTAACGGAGGTAGTACTGTATAGCAGCAATACCCAACTATTGCGGCATGAAAATTCCCAAAAGATGAGCACTACAAAGATTCAAAGCAAGCGGAAGTCCAAATGAGCATAAGTCCAAAAGGCCTGAGAATGATGTAAGGTTAACAAGAAGAGGTCTAGAGAAGTCAAGTCCAAAGGAAGGCCTAGACATATAGGTACATCCAAACAAGGAGGAGGTCTGAGCCACAGAAAAGGTCCAAACCACACTTTTTCACAGAGGAGGTCTAGACCACAGAGAAGGTCTAAACCAAACATAACACGAAAGAGATAGGCTGAAGGGAGCACTGGCAAGCATACAAGAGAGGAGGCAACCCTAAGGTCAACCCACTCCAGCTGAACTAAAATTTTGAATTAATTTAGTCTTCTCTTAGTCATTTTAAAGCTCCTTCAAAACCTCAAATTAAGTTTGAATTCTCATCCAAACCAAATGGTTCTATTTTATTTTGAAATCTAAAAAGGTTTAGAAATTTAGGGTGTTACAAGCTCTACTCGAGGTTGAAGACGCATGAGATTGACTTCATCTCGTGTCTCCCCAAGACAGAGTCGATGGCTCCTGTGGTTGACCCGTCTAAGGGTAGCTCTTCTGATTCTTTGGATTTTGGCTCATCTGGTTTTTCACTATCCGCTTTGCACTCCTTGAGCGATGAGCAACTAGAGAAGCTACCTGAGGATGACTTAGCCCTCCTATCCACAAAATTCACGAGAGCCTACAACAAAGTGAGGAACAAGAGAAGAAGTGGCCCTGTTACCCCCAATCTGAAGGGCAAGGAGGAGAAGGACTTCCGGAGACGTCCTTAAGCTCGAGATGCAAAAACCAAGAAGCCTAACTACCTGAAGTTCGTCAACCGGGTCCTTGCCGCTCTTGAGAATGTTGATATGAGCGATGTGGACTCGGGGACGGAGGATGATGAGGATGAATCTTATGTCAAGAAGAAGGCCTAGGACTTCACCGACATGTGCTTCATGGCTAAGGACAGCCACGACGTCGATTCCTCTAACGATGATGATCCCTTTAGCGATCCAGACGAGGTCCGTCGTGCGAGGAAGGAGGACATATGGCTTATTGACTCTGGGTGTTCTCGACACATGACTGGAGATTCTAGATGGTTCTCCTCCCTCACACGTGCATCCGGCAACGAGTTGATCATGTTTGGGGATGCTTCTACCAGGACCGTGACAGCCAAGGGCACAGTGCGCGTCAACAACAACTTCATGCTTAAGGACGTCACTTTGGTAAGTAAGCTGAGGTTTGCCTTGGAGAACAACTGAGTGCGTTGACTTAAACTACTTAGGAACGAGCCATTGAAAAGATTCACCCCCTCCCTACCGCTAAAACTCTTCTTCTGGTCACCACCAGAAGCAACCGGACCTCTAGAACTTTGCAGCCCCTTAGTGAGCTACATCTCCAACTCCATACTCCTAGCCTACTCAACAACAGAGCTAAAGTCATAGAGCGGTGTGTCACCTAGAACGTGTCGAAACTAAGGATTGAGGCCCCAATAGAACCTCTTGGCCTTCAAGAGATCATCGTTAGCCACCGAAGGTACGAAATAGACCATGTTGTTGGACTCCGCCTCATACTCAACAACGGTCCTCTTCCCCTGAATGAAAGTGGACAAGGTGACCTCCATATTCTTCGAAAAGGAATCTGGGTAGAACTTTGACCTGAACTAATCGACAAAGATCTCCCAAGTAACAGGACTATGAGCTGCGGTCCTAGCAGATATGACTCCATCCCACTAGATGCCTGCCTAACCCTTTAGCTGAAAGGCCACAAAGCAAGACCGCTAGTGTGAGGTCAACTCCAGAGCTCCAAATTGCCTCCCCATGCAGAGTAGCCAGTCCACTGCTTGGACTGGCGCTCCAGATTGGTCAAAAAAATCCAATCTAAATGCCATCCACTCACAAAGACTCATTCGCACATCAGTTGCGGCTTGGGGAACAACAAGAGCAATTGATGCCACAGCAGCAAGGGCTGCCGGCACCGACTGATGAAGCGCATGGATCTCCTCCACAAGCTCTCTCAACAATGCCGGTGTTCCCTCCTGGCCCCAGTCACATGCGGGTTGGCAGTAGCCTCCTATTCAAAACCACTTCCCTCAACAACAGACTCAACAACCCTAGGCAGTGGCTTTACCAAGCCACACCCACGACTATAACCTCCTCCACGACCGCGGCCTCTACCTCTCGAGATAGCTATTTATCACAAGCAATAATGCATACAATAAGATCAAAACATCAATTCATATCATAAATCAATAATGCGACATAGTGGAAATATGAATGCAATGCTTTATACATTACAATCCTACTGTGCACTAGTGTGCCAATTCATATCATAAATTAATAACGTGACATAGTGGAAATATGAAGCTACTCACCCTGCACGAAGTCCATTTGGCCATTTGCTAACAGAAAGGCTGAGCTGGCGAATCGCCATGAGTGAGAGGGAAGTACTATGCCCCTACTCTGGCACTAGGAATGTACTTCTCTCTCTCTCATGGCTGACTCAGAGGAGGCAAGGGTGAGAAGGTGGTGGCAAGCTGTGATGGTGGAGTTCTAGTGAAGACGTGAGCACGGTGTGTTCTTGGGGCCGAAGAATCCATTTTTGTCGGTGTGAGGTGACGTGAATGATGAACACAGCCAAAACATGGCGGCGACGAGTCCACAGGACTCGATGGGGACGAAGTTGCCAGAATCGCATCCGATGAACTTCGCTTCAACGCAAGTTCAGGGAGCTAAGTGGCACAACCTTGCATGTTTAGGGGGCTGAGAAAGTAAAATACAAGTTCAGCGAGTTAAGTGGCACAACCTCGCAAGTTCAGGGGGCTAAGAAAGTAAAATGCAAGTTTCAGGAGCTAAGTGGCACAACCTCGCAAGTTCAGGGAGATGAGAAAGTAAAATACAAGTTCAGAGAGCTAAGTGGCATAACCTCATAAGTTCGGAGACCTACAGTGCAATTTTCTCATCCTAAATCAAGTTCTAGAATTTAATTAATCAAGCAAGTTTTAGTAGATTAAATGAACCTAAGTTGTCAAACTATTTAGCGTGGACCTAAAGCTCGCTTTGATACCAACTATAACACCTCGGCCCAACATTGAGCCCAAAAGGTCACCTAACTACTCTAGCTACCAATTTAAACCTAATTAAATGATAATTCCAGCACGCTTGCATGGAACCAATACGTGTCCACGAGACAAAAGGGAACAAAATAAAACATAATAAATCAACTAATAACAAAACTATTCAAGGCTCATGCATATAAACTAATCAATAACCTAGTACTTCCTTCCGGTCCTCCTCTACTTCTTTCATAGCACATCGTGAAACCCTAGTTTTCCTTCCTTCCTCTTCTTCTTTCCTTCTTCTTCGACTTGTCGGCTCCTCCTAGTCCTCCTTCCATTGCAGTGCAGCCAGTGGCAGGGCTGGCAAGGTGCTTGTGGCAGGGGCTAGCACCGGTGGCAAGAGGCAGCATGGAGAGCTGGTAGTAGGGAGGGCTGGAGGTAGGGCGGTGAGGTGTTCGGGGTAGCTCGGCTAGGGTTGTTGCACCCCTCGGTCCTCCCTTTATGAGGCGGCCCAGCCACCCTCCTACCATATCCGTCATTGACACAACCAGGGAGTGGGCTTGGCAGTCAGCCAGCTCCCTCCCCCAATCAAAATCAACTCAAGTTCGGTTGGGCCATGGGCCGGCAGCTCACATTCTCTCCTAAATCCTAGTTTTTCTAAGAAATAAATTCCTAATTTCCTATTTGTGGTTTTCTATTCTTGAAATTAAACGAGATACTACAAAAAATATATTTGGAGCCCATGATGGTGGATCTTTTAAAAGTAAGATATGTTGATTGTGTATTTAATAAAGGACTATTCCTAGCATTAGGGGGGAGGAAATCATCGTATTTTGGAATGTTGGGAACTATGATGTCATGATAGTAGATTAGTAGTATTCATAATGTTGATCAACACACTAAATAATCTAAACAAGAGGTTCAGAGGAGAATAGAGTTGCAAAATCTTGCAAGTAAACTACCAGATTCATTCGCAGATCATAGAGGAGTTACCAAGTGGCATATATCTACGATAAATGCACATGAGATTGTAGAACCATCCTGAGCTTTGGGTTCTGCATCTGACTCCACCTTACACAAGAAGAGCGGAAAACCTCCTGGTTATAAAGAGCTTGTACCATAGAGACGTCCGCAAAAGAGACAAATTGGACAGGGGAAGAAACTCCATTAACCGAATGTAAACGAGATTCATCCAAGCAATGAAAATCATCCAAGGGACAATGTGCCTAGTGCAGAGGACAGCGCACCTGCTGACACTAGGACAACAAAATGATCAGACTCTGCCATATTGGGAAATAGTGGAGAGTTGGTTGATCCAAATAAAGTGTCAATCAAATTGTATAAAGAGTTTGCCACAAATCATGTGGAAATAGGATAAATCTTTTATAGGCATGTATGAGCTAATAGCAGCTGCTTTGCTACTTGGATTGATTTCCATAATTAAAATTTGTATCCCAGACTGAAGATGATTTTTGAATGTATGAATCGTCACGATTGCGATGAATGGACGTGTGGTCAAGACACCATAAGACGTCATTCTAGTTCAAAACAAGTGGGTGTTTGTCAGAAAATGGAATGAACGCAATGAAATGGTGAGATATAAAACAAGGTAAGTAGCACAAGGGTTCGCGTAGAGACCCAGCATTGATTTCGATAAAACGTATTATCCTGCAATGGATGACACAATGTTCCGTTACTTATTATCTATGATAGCAAGTATGAATTTGAATATGCAACTTATGGATGTTGTGTCTACATATTTATATGGGCCACTAGATTATGAAATCTACATGAAGATTCCAAAAGGACTCAAAGTCCCTAATATGAGCGAGAATGAAAATCACAACATGTGTAGTGTTAAAAATCAAAGGTCACTATACGAATTAAAACAGTGAGTTTGTATGTGGTATAACTGACTAAGTGAATTTCTTTTGCAAAATAGATACGTAAACAATGAGGATTGTCCGTGTGTGTTCATAAACAAGTCCATGACTGGATTTTGTATCATGTTTGTATATGTTGATGATTTGAACATCATCAGAACCACAGAAGATCTTCTCAAAGGAAGCTCATACTCAAAGACAGAATTTGAGATGAACGATTTGGGTAAAACCAAATTTTGTCTCAATTTGCAAATTGATCAACTGCATGGTGGCATTTTTATGCACCAAACCACCTACACCAAGAAAGTTTTTGAGAGATTTTATTGTGTTAAGTCTCATCCATTGAGTAAACCTATGGTCGTTGGGACATTGGAAGTGGATAAAGAGCCATATGGATACAAACGAGATAATGAGGATGTATTAGAGCTGGAAACTCCATACATAAGTGCTATTGGAGCCTTATTGTATTTTGTCAATTATAGTAGGCCTGATATAACTTCTGCAGTAAATTGTTTGGTAAGAAATAGTTCCTAGCCTACTAAAAGGCATTGGACAGAAATTAAAGGAATCCTTAGGTAGATGCCAGGTACAATTGATCTTGGATTCTATTATCACAAGGGTGAAGATACAAAGATGAAATGTTACTTAGATGTTGGCTATTTATCTGATCCCCATAATGGTAGATCACACACTGGATATGTTTTGATAAGAGGAAATACAACTATCTCTTGGAGATTTGTAACATTGTCGCTAGTTGCTACATTGACTTATCACTAAAAAATAATTGCACTTTATGAGATAACTTGAGAGCCACTACTACACAAAGGGTCATCATAGACGGTTCTAAACCATCATCCCAGACGGTTTATGAACTGTCTGAATTTATGTCTCTATGATAACAGGCAGTTATCACAGACGGTTTGTGAGCCGTCCGTGATAAGTCACAATACAGACGATTTTTGGTTGAAGTCACCTGTTAATGCCTACTATCATAGATGGTTTCTACCAAAAACTGTCTATGATACGTCGGCCATCCACTACTACAAAAAAGGTCATTACAGACGGTTCAAGAATGTCATCACAAACGTTTTCGTGAGCCATCTGAGTTTATGGGTCAATAATGACATGAGGTCATCACATGCCGTTTTTGAACCGTCTGTGATGCAGATTATCACAGAAGGTTATTAACTCAGAACCATCTGTGATAGTTGACCATCACAGACGGTTTGTAGATAAAACCGTCTGTGATGATCTCTTCTCTATAAAGTCTCCAAGCAGTGGTTGCTTCTGCCTTTAAAACCGACTTCATATATATAGTCTATAATCCCTTGTTAGCTAACTCGAGGCCTGAATTCAGCTAGCTAGCTCGCTCCTTGGGTGTTCATCCAAAACGTTCAGGTGAACCACAGCCTTCTTCATCGAACCTGACACACTAGAGTATGTGATTTGCTTCATGCCAATCCTCCAAGTGCTTGTAAAATCCTCCTAAATCACGGTGAGGCCATCCTTACATATAAACCAGAACTCAAGTTGCTTGGTGTTCTTGTTGGGTTTAAAGACAATTACGTACTTGTAATTAATAACTTTAAGCTCAGTTCTACTACTATTACTTCTGAGGTCGTGGTTTAGGAGGATTCTACAAGCACTTGGAGGATTGGCATCAAGCAAATCACACACTCTAGTGTGTCAGGTTCGATGAAGTAGGTCATGGTTCACCTGCACGTTTAGGATGAACACCCAAGGAGTGAGCTAGGTAGCTGAATTTAGGCCTTGAGTTAGTCAACAAGGACTACTAACTATATATATATATATATATATATATATATATATATATATATATATATATATATATATATATATATATATATATATATAAAAAGCAGGTTTTAAAGGCACAAGGTAGCCACTACTTGGAGACTTCATAGAGAAGAGATCGATGGCGGCTGTGCTCGGGAGTAGGAGTTGGGCTCAAGGAGGAGGCGCGCCAGGCTCGGGGAGGAGGGGGCGCTAGCTCATGCTCGAGGAGGAGACGACGGGCTCAAGGCATGAGGGAGAGTTAGAGAAATGTAAACCGTCTCTATTTAGAATTTGCACATATACACATGTAATTTCTCGAAGTCATTTAAAATGAATAATATGCACAACATATACCACATGTATACTAATGAAATCAGCATAAAGCTTAGATATAGAATATTGATTATTGATATCGGAAAATTAGTTGCACAAGATTTAATCTTGGCCATCACAGCACTTATGCCAATATTCTTCGTCAATTGGATATGATAACACTAAATCAGACTTTCTGCTCAAAATTTAATGCTTTACTAATATGTCAAGAACTATCTCAGGATAGCCAATTAACCTTTTAGTTGACAAAGGATCTTTTGATTAACAATGCAAAAGAGACACTATCTCAGCATATTTAATTTTCGGCAAATAGATAATTGATCATCTAACAATGCACAGAAATTACTAACTCTGACAATTAAGACAATCTGAAAAGAGGGAATCAGCAATATCAAAGAGCACAAAGATTCCCAAGTTCTATCTATATATAGCCAAAAACTAACAGTATCAGAACTAATGCTGACAGAAACCAAAATGACAACATGAAGCAATTGAAATAAAGCTCAAGTCTAATTCTAGTTACCATTCCAATTTCATAATATGACAATAATCATCATTGAGCTAATAAAACGAACCCACAGAAACACTTGCTATATATCCTAGTACTAAATCAAACCAATTTCAGATTTTGACAACTACAACATATATATGCGAAGTGAACTGCAAAGTGGATTACAGAGATACTCACAAAGCCGATGGTGCTTGGGAGGCGCTCGGGGGAGGAGGCGTGTTAGGATCGAGGAGGAAGCGACGCGTGCTCGGGGGATGGGAGGATGCGGGCTCAGGGAGGAGGCGCACCGGGCTCGGGGGAGGAGGAGCGCCGGGTTTGGGGAAGCGGCGGCTCGTGCTTCGAGAGGAGGCAGCGGGCTCGGGGGGGGAGGAGGCACACCAGGCTCAAGGAGGAGGCAGCGTCGAGGACAGCGGCAACAGGCTCGGGGGAGGAGCTAGGGAGATCGAGTTAGAGAAACTTAATCACTTGTGGGCGAACCCTAGATTTCGAATATAAATAGGGTTGGACATCACAGACGGTATGACACATAAACATGTATTACTTGTTTTCCACCGGTCAATATAGCCGTCATGTCGTTATACCGAGACCGTTTACACACACACACATATATGTATATATATATGTGTGTGTGTGTGTGTGTGTGTATATATATATATATATATATATATATACACACACACACATATATATATATATATATACATATACATATATATAAGACAGTAAATACAAATTCAATTGGTTTTTTATTTTGATTTTTGTATTTACATATATGCCCAAACAGTGTGGCCAATCGCTTCTTACAATGATTAAAAAAAGTAGAAACCTAAATAATCAAAGTTTTTCTACTGGCGGAGGTAGCATGCTATCTCTGTCTTCAAAACTTTGTAGGCGACGTCGTCGGCATCGGATGGTTTGTGATCATTAGCGAACGAAGCCTAAAATGCGTCCACCCGTTGACACGCTCGTTCGAGTGTCTCCCGAAGACCCTCTGACTGTTGAATCAAGAAGAATTGAGCCCATAGGCTCTCTTCTCTTGTTTGAGGGGTCTCAACAAGGTTGACTCAGTCGCCTATCGCCTCAATTAAGTAGTCAAAGTGACGGCAAGCCTCCTGGGGATGTGCAACGTCGTTGTGGAGGACCACGTCGATGATGAGGTTAACTCGCCGGAAGTGAGAGATCCCCCGAAAGACGTGGCGGAGGAGGATGTCAAAACGGTGGAAGTTGGTCGTCACCTGCTCCGGCAAATCCTCAGACAGAGGAGGGAGGACACTACTGTTGGCACAATGTTCTTCCGCAGCATCTGCTAGCGTATGGCCGGAGAGGTGCTCGTAGAGTATGGCCAGGTAGGAAATAGAAGAGGGGGCCATTTTTGCTTTAGAGTATAGAGTGATGTGGGGATGATCATCTTCGATGGCAGATGATACTTTTTATAAAACAAGGAATAAATTCAGCGCGTGAGATGAAGAGACGCATCGGGGAGCTGAAGCAACATCGATGCGACGAAGAGATGCATCAGCGACGACAGCGACGAAGAGACACATTGGGGAGCCAAAGCAACATTATCATCAACGGTTATAATTAAAAACCATCTGTGAAGTCCACAATTATCACAGACAGTTCTTGTTCCGAAACGTCTATTATACTTCATAGACGGTTTTCAACATGAACTATCTGTGATATTACCTCTTCTGTCGACGATCAAGTTGTCGATCTTACGAAATGAAAAGAGGAAAATAGCAAAGAGTCCTTGGGAGTGAATGGGACTGCTCTTTTGTTACTATGAAATAGCTATTATAGGGGGTGCCTTTGACAAGGCAGAGGACTAATCCTAATTACACTGAAGGTAATGCTTGCTATATTGCATAATCAAACTTGAAACATGAATCTAATATCGATTGTCGTGCTTCAATCCAATGCCTTCTGATGCCCGCACTCCATCTTTAAGTAGCCATTGAAGAGGTGGCAGTTTCTCCTTGAAGAGGCGCCTATTGGAATTGCCGCGACTGGTCGGAGCGAGGCAACGATTGATAAAGTATCAACCGTTCGGCAGTTGTGCGTCTGTGAGAGACACAACCGCAGGGTGGATGTTGTCAGTGTCTTTGGATTATGAACCGTCATGTGGTATGGACCAAATATGACATGTGTTCCATTCATCACACGGTAAGGAGTATATCCAGAGTTAGATTCGGATGCCAGTTCATTGCTTCTATGAGCAGTTATCTAGTCAGGGACTGGGTACAAGACCTAATCCGACCAGGTTTGCCGTGATGTAACCTTTGGAATACTTACGACCACGGGGGTCGTGAACCTTAGGGGTTACGACCATGAAGACTTATGGTATTTTATTATGTATAGAGATTTTGATCCTCGTCAGCTAACCCCCGAACTTTAAATGAATTGGCTATATGAACACAAACTCCCGATTATGGTTAAAGAATTGCGGCTATAAAATCCCTTAGCATGGGGCTTAGCGCTTTTACGCCTTCTGCTTTTCCTTTTCATCTCCTGAGAGAACAATCGCCTCCGACCTCCCTTTGTCTACAACCTTCTACGACCTCCTTTCTCCCCTCATCCAAAACTCCGCCATGTCGGATCATATCACCAACTGGTCAGCTTCTTATTTCAGCGAGAAGAAGCTTGAGAGCTTGGAGAAGATCGGGTTGCTTCCTGATAAGAACCTGATTTCTTGGAGATCAGCAGTTGGAGAGCATTTGCCGAGCGGTGAAGATGGGAAAATTCCTGTTTTCCTCTCATATATCGAATGCGGATTCAGGTTCCTAGTTCACTCATTTCTTCCCAAAGTTTTGGAGCATTACAGAGTCGAACTGGTGAATCTTGCTCCCAATACCATCGCCAACCTTAGCGTCTTCGTCTATCTCCACGAAGCGTACTTGGGGATTCCCACAACTCTAGATCTCTTCAAGTACTACTATAGGATGGTGAAGTCGGGTTAGACTATCGGGACGCTTGGAGAGTGCACCTTGCATCTCCACGACAGAAAAGCTGATGAGTACATTCCTATGTACTCAAAGTCTTTGTGGTCGTCATGGAAGAAAATCTAGTTCTACATGACAGTCACTCTAAAAGACAGCCTTTACTATACTGGTAAGAAGGCAGTCGAGAATCCAGAATGGTTCTCCTCCACAAAGAAGGAGGGAAAAGTGGGGAGATGGGTTGAAGCCATCCAACTCATCAATGTCAGGGGTTTAACCTCCTGGTATGTAGTAAGGGACTTTTCCATGTGCTGAATCAACCCCTTGAAGGCCTGAGCATATCCGATGCTCTGGTATACTGGTCGTAATGATGCGACCAAAGACTCCAAGGAGGGTAAGTCCTGAAGAATTCTGACCAGTTTGCTTATATTGGTTAATTATTTATGTGATTCTGAAGTCTCTTGTTTATCCTTACAGCTCTGTCTCCTGATAAGATCAGAAGCCGGATCAAAATGATCTGTGTTGGAGAGCCTAGCGAGAAGGCTGATTTCCCTCAGATCTTAGCGGTTGTTTACGCAGAAGAAAGGGCTAAGAGACTAAAGGTAAAAATATCAACCACTTTTCATCTTTTGTATATTTTCTGGTCGGTTTTATCGTAAATCCTCTTTGATGTGTAGTCGGTCGGGTTGAGGATCAACGAGGCCACTGAAAGTTGTGAGCCGATTGATGTTCCGACCACTCCTACGATTGTTCAAGATTGTGGTCTTATAGAGGTTGGTAACTGAATACAAATGTCTATTCTAGAAGAAGGATTTTTATCACCTAACTACCTTTTGATTGTTAATTTAGGCGGTTGTCGTGGACTCCAATGCGGACGCTCAGGACCCGCCCGTTGCTACTAAAGCAACTGTTTTGGAGACTGATGAGACCACACCCTCTGACCCGATGGTTAGGGATCTCGTTCTCGACTAGTTTGTCGGGAACATTTCTTCTGACGTTCGGTTGGAGGACATAGCGGGTCTAACCAGCCCCACCGGACCAGGACCAGTGAAGTTGGTCGAAAAGAAGAGGAAGGCAAGCGTGATGGATTTTGCATCGGCGCGCTTGAAAATTAAGACCAAGAAAATGACCAGGTATGTATATACGAAATAAAGACTTATGTAAGTAATTACCTCTGGTGTTTTTAGAGTCTTGAACTCCTTTTCTTCTTGTTGTTGTAGATCCTCTGGTATTTCGGTTGATAACGACCAGAGCACCCTTCAGGAAAAAGCTCCTGAAGAGGTCGAGCCAGCCCCCGAGCAGGTGGCACCACCAGCTTAGGAACCTGTGGTGGCTCCAACCACACCTGCGGAGGTGGTGGTTCCAACCCCACCTGCGGAGGTGGTGGTTCCAACCCCACCTGTGGAGGTAGTGGTCCTTGAGGAATCTTAGCAGGTTCCGACCCCTGCTGAGAGTTCTTCTCGCAGAGTCTCCTTTCCTCATCGCTTCCGAATCTTCAAAG
This sequence comes from Phyllostachys edulis, assembly GCA_036346405.1. NCBI lineage: Eukaryota > Viridiplantae > Streptophyta > Magnoliopsida > Poales > Poaceae > Phyllostachys > Phyllostachys edulis. The sequence continues at coordinate 42,108,914 of CM070556.1, forward strand.
ATGAAGAGCTTAATGAAGCATGGGGAAGAATTCCGTACCATCAAGCAAAGACGAGTCTCGACTCTATTTTTGCCGAATATAATGATATCACAATTGAGGTAATCTTCCACTACTACTTTTAATAACTTTTTTCCATTGGAAAATACTCAAAGGAATTTTGCTAGTTTTTGTAGCATTTTGTGGAGAATTTCGCTGTGGTCGGAGGACTGACCCAGCAAATAAAGATTTTGGAGAAGAAGAACTCCGAATTAGAAAGTAAGCACCTTTTTAGTGTCTTCTTCTCTCCTTCTTTACAATTTGGCTCTTTTCCTTTTAACTAATTCTCCCTTTTATCATGTTTGATATATTTGGAGAAGTTTAAAGAAGAAGTTATGGCTAAAGAAGCCATAATTACCAAGCTTAAAGAAGAATATCAGAATAAGGACCGGTCAATTGAATATCTGATGACCAGGCATAAGGAGGTTCTTGACACTATTGAAAACAAGAGCCAAGGTAACCGGCCGTAAACTCGACCAGTGTGCTTCCTTTTGCTAGTTGTATGTACTTATCTTTTGATTCACTCGAACAGAGCAAACTCAAGCATTGAGGTGGGCAGAAAAGGCTCTTGAGTTCGAGCATGGCAAGGAGGCAGCCTTTGGGCAAAGTCTTGAAGGCCCTTAACAAGATGCTCTTTGGTATGGGATCAGGAACGCAACTACCCAATTCAGGAGATCCCATGGAGAAGATCAACTACCTTGGCCAACAACTCAAGGACCTCAGGAGTGTCCTCAAGACAACTTGGGAGAACCAAGTGCATACCATGTTTGAAGCTGTCAAGAATGGAGTTAGTTTTGCTTTTGAAAGTCTCCGACCCCTCCATAAATCTCCAAGATGTTGAGGAAAACTTCAACTGCTCAGGAGAAGAAGCAACCAAAGTGTTTGAGAAAATAGCACCTCTCAGACATAAGGTTGCAGAGGAAATAGAGGTCGGGTCTCCATGTAGTGACCAGTCTGGTGGCTCCGAGAAGTAAAAGATTGTAATATTTTGACAGTTGTAAAGAAAACTTACCTTTTATTATCAATAAAGTCTTTATTTTGTCTTCCTGAATTTGTCGAATACTTATATATTTCCTAGCCCCCAACTGCTTGTGTTCGTAGAAGAACTTTACTATGTAAGCAGTAGACCAAGAAAAGAAGCAATAGCTACGACCATGGTACAGAGCATATGCTGATTATGTTATAAAAAATGGCCTAAGTATCACTAGGAAATCAATGTGGTCAGAACCAGCGTGTCATTTTGGCTAGTTTTAGGTCATTTCCATAATCAAAATACTGTGAAGTACATTGTGTGGTTGGAAGATGGATAAGACTTATATTGATTGATAAGAAAATATGCAAATATGTATGTAAAAAACGACAAGTGAACTTGTTTACATATCTTATCCAAAACTGGTCGTATGGGTTGCTAAGAACTAGAGACTAAGAGAGACACTTTGCGAAACATGCTCTTGGTCAAGTTCCGACTGGCAGCGAGGATCGAAAGAAACAGACCGTCACTACGAAGCTCCTTCCAGTGGGTAGGACTACATGCGGAGAAGGAGAGACTTTGACTAGAAGGCTTTCCGTGTCCCGACCAGTAGCCAAAACAGGAGTAGAACAGAATGTTGAAGGTATGAAATGTAGGCTTCAAAATCTTAAGCATGTAAAATACTATATGTAGTTGCCTATATGATGCTCCTATTAATCGTATATTTCTTTAAGAAAAGAGTGTTGGTCACGCGTAAGAACCATTGTCTGAATGGTCACGACTAGGACCCTTATGGCGTTTGACTTGTATGTCATAGTCATAGAGTAATAGAGATCATGAAGAAAGGATATCGGAGAGAATTTTGGTCTTCTCCGACCGGTTAGGCAACAATAGTATGCAAACCAGATGATAAGGAAGACATATAGACAAACATCATTCGTCGAAAAGTAAAGGAAATGCATCTTTATTAATAAACAAAAATAATTGAAAATACAATTATACAAAGAACTTACGCAGTTGGTGAATATTCCAAGAGTTGGACAAAACCCGCTTGTCGAACGTAGCTAGTCGTACCGAACTAGGTTGGGTGACTTCGACCACAGTGTATGGACCTTCCCATTTGGGAGAAGTTTATTGCGATTAGCTTAATTCTGAATTCGTCATAGAACCAGATCACCTACAGCTAGACTGCGAGGTTGCACCTTACGACTGTGGTACCTTCGCATGGCTTGTTGGTAAACTGCTGATCTTATGAGGACTTGGTTCTGCCATTCTTCAAGGAAATTGGCATCGTCGAGTCTTCATTCTATCTTATCATTCTCATTGAAACAATCAGTGCGAGTAGAGCCAATTTTCAGTTCTGGAGGAAGCATGGCTTCAGCACCATAAACCAAAAAAAATGGAGTTTCACCAGTCGCACGACTAGTCGTGGTTCGAATGGCCCATAACGCAGAAGGAAGTTCTTAAAACCAAGCTCCTAACCGTTTGATTAATTGGTCAAACACTCGGCATTTTATTCCTTGCATTATGATACGATTAGCTCGTTCAACTACTCCATTGCTCTGCGGATGAGCGATAGAAGCAAAATGTATCTTGATACCTAGATCATTGCAGAATTCCTAAAAATTTCCACTCGAGAATTGGGTACCGTTGTCTGTGATTATACGACTGGGTATACCAAATCTGTGATCATATTTTTTTGTGAGGAACCTCTTAGCGGCTTGTTTTGACAACTAACTCAGCTTCTATCCATTTTATAAACGTGTTAATCATGACGAAAAGGAATTCGAAGCCCCCGGATGCTCTTGGGAAAGGTCTCAGAATGTCTAGTCCCCAGGTTGCAAAAGGCCAAGAAAGAGGTATCGTTTGCAAAGCTTGTGCCGGCTGATGTACTTGTCGACTATGAAATTGACATTGTACGTACTTCATCACGAGCTCTTTTGCATTATGAAGGGTAGTTGGCCAGTAGTATCCTTGCCGAACGGTTGATACTTTATCAATCGTTGCCTCGCTCTGACCAGTCGCGGCACTTCCAACAGGCGCCTCTTCAAGGAGCAACTACCACCTCTTCGACGGTTACTTAAAGATGGAGCATGGGCATCAGAAGGCATCGGATTGAAGCACCAAAATCGGCATTAGATTCATGTTTCAAGTCTGATTCTGCAATATAGCAAGCATTACGCTCAGTGTATTTAGGATTAGTCCTCTGCTTTGTCGAAGGTACCCTTGTAATAGCCAGTTCATAGTAATAAAAGAGCAGTCCCATTCTCTCCCAAGAACTCTTTGCCATTTTTGTCTTTTCATTTTGTAAGATTGGCGACTTGATCGTCGACAAATCTCTACTGTGATCGTGCTGTATGACCTATGGAGCATCCATGTTCTTAGGACCGATTTGTACAACCTCTAGTGGAACATCTATGTCCTCAGAATGCTCGACCACCGAGGGTGAATCGAGTTGCTCAAGAAAAACTCTAGGCGGAACAGGTGACCTAGTGGAGGCCATCCGTGCCAACTGGTCTGCCAAAAAGTTTTCCTTTCTAGGAATATGTTGGATCTGAAAACCGAAGAAGTGCTTTTTCGAGTTTCCATACTTCCGCCAGATAAGACGACATCTTGGTACTTTTGCATTGTTACTATTTCTCGACTTGATTCGCTACTAGTTGAGAATCGTCTTTCACTAGTAATCTATGAATCTCGAGTGAACAAGCTGCTCGGAGTTCTGCCAGTAAATCTTTATATTATGTCACATTGTATGTAGTAGGAAAGTTTAACTAGATGGCGTACTTGATGTGTTCGCCAGTAGGGGATATCAAGACAACTCTAGCCCCCGAGCCTTTGAGCATCAAGGAGCCGTGAAAGTATATTGTCCACTCATTGTGGTGTTTGTACTCAGACCCTTGGATGGGTTCAGGGTTTATCCATTCAGCAATGAATTCTGCTATTGCCTTGGACTTGATTGTTGTTCGTGAGATGAAATGGAGGTCGAACGCCCTAAGCTCAACTGCCTATTTTGCTATTCATCCTGATGATTCCCTGTTTCCAAGGACTTGACCCAAGGGATATCTGGTTGGTACGACCACTTTGTGGCCACAGAAGTAATGCCTTAATTTCCTTGAAGCCATAAGGGGAACATAGAGTAGCTTTTGTACCTATGGATATTATTCCTTGGTCCATGTAAGACTTTGCTTGCGTAATATACCCATCATTGGATGTTTTCACGTTCAACGACTAGTACACCACTAACTATTTGTGGCGTTGCAACCACGTAAATCAGCAATGTTTCCCCTGATTTCAAAGAGACTAAGATCAGGACACTCATAAGGTACTTCTTAAGTTCTTTGATGCTTTTTACGACCAAGTCATCAACATAGGCTTCTAGATTTCGACCTATCTGAGGATTAAGGGTTTTCTGCATCAACCTTTAGAAAGTCGCACCAGCATTTTTGAGACCAAATGGCATCTTAACATAGTAGTAAGTGCCATATGGAGTGATAAAGGAAGTTTTCTCTTCATCTTCTTTACTCATATTAATCTGGTGGTACCCTCAGTATGTATCTAAAAAACTTAACAACTCACACCCGGAAGTGGAGTCTACAAGTTGATCAATGTGTGGAAGGGGGAAGTCATCCTTCGGACAAGCTTTATTAAGGTCTGTGAAGTCAATACATGTTCGCCATTTCCCATTGCTTTTTCTAACCATTACAGGGTTGACGAGCCACTCTGTGTGGTCGACTTCATGAATAAACCTAGCCTTGAGGAGCTTGTCGATCTTCGGCTTGATTGCTTCCTTCTGATCAGGTGCAAAACACTGGAGCTTCTGCTTGACTGGTTTTTTGTTAGTCTGGAGAGCTAACCTATGCTCAATCACCTTCCTGGGGTACTCCGGGCATGTCAGACACCTGCCAGGCGAATATGTCCTGATTTGCTCAATTAATGTTTCTTGACCTAGACGGAGTGTTGGCACTTTCTAGAGGAGCGCCTTTGGCAAGTGGTACCTCTTTGGTCTGGTCAGAAGGTTTTGGCGCCATCTTTAGCCTCGAGTGCTTGACCTACGTGGGTGACGGGTTAGTTTCCCTGGTCGGAAGCTCATCGAACAGTCTCTAAGAACTTTCGATCACATGCATAAGCTATTTTTTGGTCTCCTCAAACCGTGATGACACCTTTTGGCCCTGGAATTTTTAAACTCTGATAACCGTAGTGCGTGGCTATCAGGAATTTTGCTAGAGCCGGATGACCAAGGATTCCATTGTATGTGGTTTCGAAATCGACCATATCAAACAGAATCTTCTCTGTTCGGAAGCTGTCGGGCCTTTCGAACGTAGCCGGTAGGGACAGCTGTCCTATCGGTTTGGCGATAGAACCAGGAACTATGCCGTGGAAGGCATATTTCACGGGTTTTACCTTGGACCTTGGGATCTACATCTCTCCCAATGCTCCCGCAAACAAAATATTTGAAGAACTATCACCATCTATTAAGACTTGATTAACTTTACAATTGTTAATAGTAGGTTCAACTATGACAGGAAACCTACCTAGTCGAGTCGATGAGATGTTGGCTGGTCGAAACCTGTCCGGCCAACGAACAGCTTGGAGACCTGCCGAAAATGCTTGGCAGCCCGTAATGGAGTTGTGGCATCTTCTCTAAAAAGGAGCCGGATTATAGTCAGTCGGGGATCGGTTCCTCAGATTTGCATATCTAGGATCCGGTGTCCCAACCCGATAGTGGACGTTATGATAACGTCTTTGACCACCTACCTAGTTCAGATGATGCCTGAGGTCATGAGACTCAAGTGGTTGTTCCTCTTGACAAGGAGGAGGAGTGGCTACTGCGAAGAGCCGTCTTCCCTCATGGTTCCCTGGTCGGAACCTACGAGGGGGTCTTGGTGTTGATCAATCCTCTGCTCGACCACGTTGTCCTCTATTGAAAGAGGAGCGATAGGACGAGGTCATCTTGTGACTTTGTGAATTCCTCTGCTCCCGGTATATTTCTGTACGCTGCATGGTTTGTTGGAGGATCTCCGACACCTGACCTGCAAGCTAGACATAACCTAGAGTTCCTGCTAAAGCAGGATCTAGGTTATTCAAAATATTCCAAACTCGTTGCAGGTTTTGTATCGTTACCAAAGGTCGTGGCAGATTTCCGCTTGCAGTGGGTGTCCGATGAGTCAAGTTATCCCTCGACCTCCTGGATGGCCTTGCCTGATTCCTTATCTGCTGTAGGGTAGGAACAAGTGAATTAATTGATGCACGTCCATCAGCTCGGTTGCCTCCGATAGTTGGTGCTTGAGCACCCGTACCATTTCCACCAGCAGGTGGTGGCGAGTTAACTCGTGGAGGACTATGCATGGCATCCGGATTGGTATCTCTGACTATGTTAACTTCGTGGCACCAACAGTGAACTTTTGAGGAACTCCCGTCGTAGCTAAGGTAGAGCCTTCCAGCGCTTCTACAAGGAGCTTCCACGATGCAGAGTGGTCGGAGATTACTGCCTTCGGTGGGCTTTGTGGTGGACTTATCCTGATCCAGTGAACCATCGATCGTATGCTGAGTGCACCATGCCAACTTGGCCAACGATCAGCGATAACTTCATCAATACCCTTACCATGTGTCGCTTAGCCCCCAGAATACATAGGAGCCATTGGCAGATACTGGTCGCCCATGACAATATTGAGAGTACTTAGACTCTCTGGTCGCCTCGTTGGGATCCCATTGTCACTTCTACAGGTTGGATTGACTGGGCTTGCAGAGGTGTTCGGATGTTCTGAACTGGTCGGAATAGGCGGTTCCTCTAAGAGCGCCACTTCTAGTGGCGGTGTATCCTCATCCATCCTGTTAATTTTGTCAATCTCTGTGACTGGCAAACCAGCGGAGGAGGAGGAGGAGGATGACATCCCATTTTCTTCCATGGCACTAATGCATGCGTCCATGTCGAGGTTGGAGTAGTTCGCCAGGTCGAACCAGTTTTTCTCATCCTAAGTCCCCGCCATGTTCGCATGAGCAATAACGGAGCAAAGGAAGTGGATGAGGAGTGCTTGAGCGAAGTAATCTTCAAGAACTCAATGCCTTCTTCCCCACGGACGACGCCAGCTGTCAACGATCAAATCGCTGATCTTAGGAAATGAAAAGAGGAAAATGACAAAGAGTTCTTGGGAAAGAATGGGGCTGCTCTTTTATTACTATGAACTGGTTATTACAGGGGGTGCCTTCGACAAGGTAGAGGACTAATCCTAATTACACTGAGCATAATACTTGCTATATTGCAGAATCAGACTTGAAACATGAATCTAATGCCGATTGTCATACTTCAATCCGATGCCTTCTGATGCCCGCGCTCCATCTTAAGTAGCCGTCGAAGAGGTGGCAATTGCTCCTTGAAGAGGCGCGTATTGCAAGTGCCACAATTGGTCGGAGTGAGGCAAAGATTGATAAAGTATCAACCATTTGGCAGTTTTGCATTTCTGAGACACACAATCGAATGGTGGTTGTTGTCAGTGTCTTTGGATTATGAATCGTCATGTGGTATGGACAAAATATGACATGTGTTCCATTCATCACACGGTAAGGAGCATATCTGGAGTTAGATTCGGATGCCAGTTCATTGCTTCTACGATCAATCATCTGGTCAGGGACTAGGTACAAGACCTCATCTGACTAGGTTTCCCACGACGTAACCTTTGGAATCCTTACAACCACGGGGGTCGTGAGCCTTAGGAGTTACAACCATGAAGACATATGGTCTTTTATTATGTATAGAGATTTTAATCCTCGTCATCTTCACAGACGATTCTTAGCACAACCAGTAACATAGACGGTCGCTAAATAAAAATCGTCTATGATTGTATTTATACTGATGGTTTTGGTCAACCGTTTGTGATAAGGTATCCAGTATTAGCCTTTTTGTAGTAGTGATCATAAACGATTATATGTACTAATAGTCTTTGATTGGCGACATATCATAGACGGTTAGTACAAAGAACCGTCTGTGATATCTGACATATCACAGACGGTTGTTGGTTGTTGCCGTCTGTGATATTAGGCCTTTACAAATGGTTTATACGACAAAACCGTCTGTGATAGTTCATTCTATACCTAAATAATTTTTTTTGTTTTTCGGCTAGCCTTAGGAAATGCTACACATGCCCTCTGAAAACAAGTAAGCAGAAAATAGATAAATTATAGATAAGTGATTTACAACTCAAAATCAATTACAAAAGAATGTTTATATATTGTCACTAGAGTTACAATTGAATTACAACTCAAAGTGAATTACAATTGAACATGTAGTGGCGGTGTCGCCAGAGTGAAACTTGAGTCAATGATCTCCATCTTGATGAAGGTGGAGAGCCATCCTCGAACGCCCAAGATTTCGTTCGGATCGAATGCACTTGATTTGATTATCATGCCCTATCACTAGGAGGAGTAAAGTAGTAAGCATATATATTTAAATTGATAATTAGGAAATAATTATTGCGAGATTGACAAACCTCTAGATCATTCATCTTAGCACTCATGATTTGCTGCATGTGACGGCAAACGTAGAATGCACGTAGGTGGTCTTGTAGTTGCTGGTGGCACTGCAAAAATAGAATTACATATATAGGTATAGTCAGTTCGAGAGGTATTATTATGAAGTGTGATATAGGATTATTGTGTTGTAGCGGCACCAAAATCACGTCCTATGTTTCAGTATGGCGCTCGATTCCATGTGTCTCTCTCCCCTGGCAACATAGACACTGAACGACCTACATGATTCTAAAAAGTTATCCTCAGCCATTTCAAATGAAGGAAGACTACACTACCATAGAGTTATGTATGGAGGAAATGAGCATACTTTCGAGTATTTCTTGCACAAGGGTGAAGTCATGGTTGTTGTTGAGTAGTGAATCAAGGTAAATTACCTTGTTCCACTTTGGTACAATGACAAGAAGGATCGAGTGCCACCTATTCATGTATGTTGCTATAGTCATTAAACTTAAGTTTGTGTTGCGTATAAAGTACAAATGAAATTTGTATAGCAAGTAGTGGAGCATGACTTAGGATGCATCTTGGGATGTAGGGCACTAGTATGTAGTCCTAGTTGTCTTGAGCAAGCAATCCCGTCATTATGTAATTCTCGATGTAGGATGTATCTTGGGTGATGCATTGCTCAGAGATCAACTATGGGTCGAGGAAACCCATCGGTTCTCGCAATCGCCGAGCTTCTTGCATCATGTATCTGTACATAAGAAATGAGTTATGACATTTATCGGTATTACATGAATGTAGAACTTGATTGTACACACTTATAGTGTCCAGCATCATAGAAGTGAGGCTTTGAGGGCGTCGAGATTGAATAGTTAGAATCAGTCTTCGAAGCCCACGACGAAGAAGCCCGGCTCCTAGAGGAAATGCCTCTCCATGTAGCTGACAGTGAATCCAGTAGGTTGGTTTGTCCTCCGCTTGTTGGTCCTCCGCAATACTAGGCATGAAACTCCCACAACCATTCCAAGGCGGGGTAATAGTGTGTCGGGACCAACAGCATTCCGAGATAGAACATCTGGGCTGGTGAGGTGCCTTAATATTCTTTGATTTTGATTTGGCCTTAGCGCCTCACCTGCCATACATCTTCTTAGGAGACAACTCGGCACACTTTTCTTATTTCTTTGGCATTGTTTCCATGGGAGCCTATACGGTGGCCTTCTGACGCGGAGGTTGAGGTGCAGTCATCGAGGGTTCTGTTGGAGAGGCATGGTCATGTGGAGATCACGGCATTGTACCGTCTAGGGCAATGTCCCTATTGGGCCACTGGTCAAAAGTGTGCACGCCATCCCTTAGTGTTATGATGTCTTCGTTTGGGGGCTTTTCCAGCGGGACGGCCATGAAAGTGTCATGTACTATGTCCACCTAGACCTTGGCGTAACCCTCCGCTAGTTGGGTACCGTGCAGCATTGTCCCTTCCTGGCATGGAAACGTCACCCCCACCCAGCCTCAATAGAAATGGACCCAACCAGTCTCAATTAGAGCTTGCAGGGCGTGGGTTCCTACAAAACGATACACAATTAGCTAAGCCATCCTATAGGTCTATCTTTGGAGTATTCCAGAGATGTACATTACCTGAATGTTGTCAATAGGTAATTAGATGTCGCTATGTTTAGAAAGTGGCATGGACGCACAGTTACTCCGACGTTGAGGGGGACTAGCTCCCAAAATAACGGGGGCGGCTTGTGACTAGTTGAGAACTTGATTCATTTGTTCCTACAATGATGTTATCTGTCCTCAAAATTCTGCACAAATCTCCTCTTTCAACCATACCTCGTGCTCGGCATTGGATCTCTTTCTACTCCTATACGCCTCGGAGTCAGGTGGGAATCCCTGCCTCCAATGTACGTAAACCCCAAGGCCTCGCGTGTGACCCAGGTGCTCCTTGCTTCCCAGGGCTGTGGATAGTATATCCTTCTTCCTGACTACTTCAAAGGAGCCTTGGGAAGATTGGGTACTCAATGTTTGCTGCAAAAGGCTATCATATTATTTTAGACCCTATAAAGTTATGGACTTATTAACAACTAAGTAGTTCGACATATCTTACCAGAGTTTAGGACACTCCCTCATCTGCCGGGTTTATGAAAGAGATGGCGCCCGAAGACATGGTTGATGACCTCACCCTTAAGCAGTTTCAAGCGCACTCGTCTGTGATCCCAGCAAATGGCAGGAAGGCCTCCCATTAGATTGCCTCCTCGTCCTCCCACCTCCATTGTGGGATTTTACTCGCGTACGCAGCGTTACCGAGTCTGTGGGGATGAGTGTTTTGTGTCTAGATAGCCTTGTGCACCACACTTTGCTCCTGAAATTCAGCCATCGTCTTTATCCCCACAAAGGCGTCCCATGTATCCGGTGACACAAAATAAAACTTCGTGAAGGGCATCCAATCCTTGTTCATGTACTCCGTGACAAACATGCTCTTTAAGGTCTTCCACACTTTTCCCATCGTGAGGAACGCCTACCATCGCACGAGTCTCTGGACTTCTGCTAGGATCTCAAACGACCTTGAAATTTCATCCCACCCTACTCTTCTCTACGTCTGTCAGAGACTTCCAGTTTGGTGTGGTGATGGGGACCCGTTCCCTTGTAACTATCCCATAGGTGGCCCAGAATATTGCTGCTGCTTTCTTGGGATGCGAAGGACCCCAACGGGAGTGACCTCCATGATAGTCATTTGGTCCTCAAGCCTTTTCGTTATTCCTCTGCCATCTCACTTAGGAGACACATTCGGCGACGTCAATGACGGCGGTGAAGACTATGCAGACGCCATCTCTTTACTTGTTATCTATGAAAATAAACAGAGAAGAACACCTATGATATGACCCACCTATCCAATGTTCCATATCCCAACCTATTCCACTGAGAAAGAGAGTTCAAAAAGGATGGGGGAAGAGATGAAAAATTATTTAATAGAACACCTCGCACAGTAGTGACGTCGTACTTGTCGACCTTCACACCCTGTGGAAGTTTGACCCAATGGCACCGAAACAGAGAGATCTTGAAAAGTACGTAGTCAAGCTCCCAAATCTTCTCTACGAACCCATAGTAGGAGCTCAACCCACGTGGTCTAGCGGTATTGAACTATTTGTGAGCGCATCTTTGCGGACACTGCTGTTCTAGACTATGCTCTTCCTATCCTGAGCTGTCATATAAAATGTGTACCCATTTATATCGTATCCCTGCCATGTCACAATTGTAAATTTTGGCCCTTTTGGCAACCATCGTAGCATATCATCAATTGATGATCTCCTAGTGAATCGCACCTTTAACCATTCGCTGAACTGACGGTTGTGCTCTCTCGTGATCTAAACCTCTGACCGGCTTGGATTCTATTGGCATACCATGTCTTTGTGTTTGTCGATGTATGGGGACACTTCGATCATGTGTTGTAAGACTGTGAAATGGGCTTGAGTGTACGTATCCAGATCGGGAGTGAATGCTTTCCTTCTGATGGTACTGATACCCTTCAGCCTCCCCCCATGATAAGATAGAGGCACACCTATCGATTCCACCTGAGCCATGTAGTCGGCGCAAAACTCAGCCTTCGATGATGTTGTCCTCCGGTCGAGATTGATTCCATACATAGGACTTGAGAATTCCCATGTACCTCTCGAACGGGTACATATGATGTAGGTACACAGGGCCGCATATCTTTATCTCTTTCACAAGGTGAACAATGAGATGGACCATGATATCAAAAAATGACAGAGGGAAATACATCTCAAGATGACATAGAGTCGTCACCACCTCAACCTGCAGAGCATCTAGTCCATCGAGATCGATGACCTTCTGAGCAATTGAGTTAAAGAAATAACACAGCCTAATGATTGCCACTCAGACCTTGTTCGGCAAAATACTTCTAATTGCAACAGGAAGCATTTGTGTCATCAGCACATGACAATCATGAGACTTCATACCAATTAATTTCAAATCTTCCATAGCAACAAGTTTCTTCATGCTGGCGGAGTAACCGGACGGAACTTTCGCACCATGCAAGCTCGAGCACAGTTCATTTCTCACAACCTTGGACAGAGTGTAGCAAATTGGGTAAAGGTATGTTCGGCCTTTATCGGTCTCTTTCGGTGCTAACTCGGTCCTTATGTTGATAACAACCAAGTCATGCCGTGCATTGACACCATTCTTTGTTTTGCCATGAATATTCAATAAGATACCAATCAAGCTATCATATACATTCTTCTCCACGTGCATGATGTTGATGAAGTGGCGCACTTCTAAGTGCTCCCAATAAGGTAAGTCCCCAAAAAAAATTGATCGCTTCTTCCAGATGTTCTTCTGACGGGTCCTCAATTTACGTCCCTTTCCAAGCACAACATCGATATCCTTAACCATATCATAGACCACTTTCCCTCACCCTTGGAGCTAAACCGTCCTCCTTATTTTCATCGAATTGTTTCTTTATCTTGCGGTATGAGTGATACTTGGGAAGGAATCTACGGTGACGCATGTACACAGTTTTACGTGAGTTGTTTAGCCACACACTATCTATCATCTAAGCAGCGCGGACATGCTTTAGCTCCTTTTGTACTAAACCCCAATAGGTTACCAAGGGCAGGAAAATCATTGATGGTGCAGAACAACATGGCGCGTAAAGTGAAGTTCTCTCGTTTGTACACATCCCATACGTGTACCCCTTCGTTCTACAGTGTCACAATATCTTCCAGCAATGGTGCTAGGTACACATCAATATTGTTCCCAGGTTGCTTCGGCCCTTGGATAAGTAGTGACATCAAAATGTACTTCCGCTTCATACACAGCCAAGGAGGATGGTTGTACATACATAGATTCATAGGCTAGGTGCTATGTCGGCTTCTAATGTTACCGAAAGGATTCACCATCTGTAATCAACCCAAACCTTATATTCCTCAGTTTCGTACCAAAGTCTTCAAAGTTTCTCCACTAGGCAGAATCAGCAGGGTGTCTTAGCTTTCCATCTTTCTTACGGCCCTTTCTAACGCAGCAATCTTGCCTCCTTTCGGTTCGTAAATAAATGCTTCAAATGGGGAATTATAGACAGATACCACAACACCTTAGCAGGAGGTCCTTGCTTCACCTTGATGCCCTCATCGTTATCTGAGTAATTCTTACTCTTGTACCGGGATGCTTTGCACACCGGACATACATGCATGTCTCCATACTCTTTACGGTAGAGGATACAATTGTTCGGATATGTATGTATTCTTTCTACTTCCATTCCCAATAGACAAAGAACATTCCTGGCTTGGTAGGTGATTCTGGGCAACACACTTCCCTCGGGAAGGATGCCCGCTAGGAGACTTGACAACGCCATGAAACTCTTGTTGGACTAACCATTGCTTGCCTTTAATTTCAACAGTTCAAGCACTGATGACAACCTTGTGTATTCCGACTTACAGCCCAGAAACAAAGATTTCCCTGAGTCCTCCATTAAGCCCTCGAATTTACCAAACTCTCTCTCACTATAGTTCTGTAACACCCCAGCTCAACATTGAGCCTGGAATGCTACTAAAAATTAAATTAAACATAACTAAACTAAAATCATTTACCGATTTCGGCAGAACCTCCTTTGTATAATCAACTATACCGAGGTTCCATCAATTGATCATAGCAATTAACACTAAACTCAATATTCAAGTTCATTTAGGCATGCAAGATAATCTAATAATCATAAACAAAACTTGCTATTCTCCTTATTACAAATAAACTGAAACCTTTAACCAATCATACGCGAATCTCAAACAGATTGCTAAGTATTAGAATAAAGACTAAATGATAGACGCCTTAAGGATGAGTGGTAGTGAGTGCATCCAAACATCTACTCCCTCCCATGCATGTCATTCTTGCCAGTTGTACCTAAAACATACCAAAGCAAGTGTGAGCCCAAAGACTCAGCAAGTATCAACAAGGTTAAAGCTAAAATCACAGTCATAGCATCAATATTCCAAATAAAACATTTCACTAAACATAAACCTCATGCTTGTAATGTGCCCATGCAATGCACCTTTTAAACTTTATCTCTTTTCGCATTTTACCGGTAATGCGAGGTATACATCCGTCGATATATACCCTTGCCTATGCACCCTGGCATAGGGACCAAGAGCCTATACTCCACAAGTATAGGGACCTATGCCCATCATCATCATGATGGGGACCTCTTTACTCATTGCCCACATTCTGCGAATGTGGGGACCTCATGCCCGTCATTTACATGACGGGGACCTCAACAGTTCATACTTGGTCACCTAGTGACCAAGACTCAATCATGCTTTGATATGCATATGCACAATGACATCATCTTCCAAATATATGAACTCAACATGTACATAATAACATGTAAGCATTAACAACATACACAGGAAGCTTTAACCATAACTTGCATTTACCAAGATATATTGTAATTCATCACATTGACATCCATGCATGGCTATTACGAACAAGATACAATCAATCTCAGCAAACAATCATAATTATTCTACAACCCGAATACTTGCCTCAACCGTGCGAGAACGGTGGACGCGAAGAGGGCGCTGCCCCTGGGATCACGCTCCCACCTGAACATAATGATAACCCAAACTAAGACAAGCATACTGGACCAAAATCATAAATAAGAACACAATTGAACTCGCTAAACTCCCAAGCGTTTCCAATCTTCCAATTTCTACCGATCGATTTGGTGTTTACTACGGACAGTCAACTTCTTAAAATACATAACTTTCTGTTCAGAAGTCCAAATAAGATGTTGTAATACTTTATGGAAAGATAATTAAATTACCTAAATAAACTTAGTTGGGGAGCCCTTCTGATTCTGCAATTTACTGCCACTACCAAGCCAATCTACAGAACATCAATTATCATGTCGGGTTCTCTGGACAGTACACTAAAATTATCATAACTTTTGCTACGAAAGTCCAATTCTTACGTTCTTTAGCTTTCTGGAAAGGTGAGGAAATTACCCATCTTTTTCATTATAACGAGATCCTCTGATTTCGTCTTTAACTAATAGATTAACTCAGATTTCTACAGACTGTCAGGATGTTGACAGATTAACAGGACAGTGGCACTAAAAAATTCATAACTTTCTAACCGTTAATCGGGTCTGGGTGTTCTTGGCGGCCACGGAAAGCTAAGGACATAACCCAACTATCTATAAGAGATTGGATCCCCAGATTCTGCTTCTAAAGACATGAAAACCATCGTTCAATCTACTGGACAGAACACGATCTATTAATTGTTGATTACTTGATCTACCAGCAGGGTGTCTTAGCTTTCCATCTTTCTTACACCCCTTTCCAACGTAGCAATCTTGCCTCCTTTCGGTTCGTAAATAAATGCTTCAAATGGGGAATTATAGACAAATACCACAACACCTTAGCAGGAGGTCCTTGCTTCACCTTGATGCCCTCATCGTTATCTGAGTAATTCTTACTCTTGTATCGGGATGCTTTGCACACCGGACATACATGCATGTCTCCATACTCTTTACGGTAGAGGATACAATTGTTCGGATATGTATGTATTCTTTCTACTTCCATTCCCAATAGACAAAGAACATTCCTGACTTGGTAGGTGATTCTGGGCAACACACTTCCCTCGGGAAGGATGCCCGCTAGGAGACCTGACAATGCCATGAAACTCTTGTTGGACTAACCATTGCTTGCCTTTAATTTCAACAGTTCAAGCACTGATGACAACCTTGTGTATTCCGACTTATAGCCCAGAAACAAAGATTTCCCTGAGTCCTCCATTAAGCCCTCGAATTTACCAAACTCTCTCTCACTATAGTTCCCTTCTGCATCGTGTAGCATCTTATCTAGACTATCATCGTGCAACCTATCCTGATCGAAAGCACAGTCCACATCCAGCATATCGTTGTCACCCTCAACGATGTTACTACCTTCTAGTATAATCTGGTCTTCACCGTAACTGGTACAACATGTGTACTCCTCTTTGAAACCCCTTCGAATCAAGTGTGCTTCGATCTGCGCTGGGTTGGTAAACATCTTCAGATTATGGTAATCAATGTATGGACACTACATAAATTTTATCCCCTTCTTCAATATATCCTGCTCGGTAGCTCTTCTAAAAGCAGACATACTATCAATGTACTCTTCACTCACACGGTTCTCAATATACATCCAGCTTTAGTCCCACTACGCTATGCACGTAACAAATTAGTGTGAACTTAGATTAATGCTCCTAAAGTAGCTAGCTACGAAATATTCATGAAGCAATATATATATCAACCAAGAATATATTGAAGTAGACAAGGAGTAGTGAGATCCATTCTTAAATTTCAGCAAACTACTAAGCAAGATCTAAACCTACCTATCATCTCTCTAGACAAGGAGTAGGTTAGAAGCAAATACTAATCTTAGATTACCAAGAACAAATAGATCTACAAGCACACTTGCAAATCTGCGGTATTCTTTCACCAAACGCCCCAAAGCTGGCCGCCTCCTTCAAAGCAGCCGCATTATCACAGACAGATCTCACTACAGACAGATCTATCGGGATGGTCACGTATTTAATGACCTATATCACAGACGGTTCTTGTTAAGAACCATCTGTGATACATAATTATTATAGACAGTTCTTGTTAATAATCGTCTATGAATCATCACAGACAGTGTTAAAACACAAACCGTCTGTGATAGTCGGAGACATCACAGACCATTTGTTTTTAAAATCGTCTATGATAATTCATAGACGTTTCTTATTACAAACTGTCTGTAATAGTCGGAGACATCACAGACCGTTTGTATTCAAAACCGTCTATGATGATTCAGAGATGGTTATTAACAAGAACCGTCTGTGATAATTACAGCACTGACGGTTTCTGGGGAGCTGTCTGTGATGAGGCATGTAGTATAGCCTATTTTGTAGTAGTGAGCGCATATGGTTTAGAAAATTGATTCATCATAACCGAGAGTCATGTGTTGTAGAGGTGGATAAAACTCCCACAACCCTCTATGAGGATATCCCATGAATAGAAGGAGAATGGGAATATAGAAATAAAGAAATCAAAATAAGTGAGAATCTTGCGGATTTATTTACAAAGTCCTTGCGAGCTTCTACCTTTGCAAAAACTGTTCATGGCATTGGCATGAGGAGACAAAAAGAATTGTTTTCTTCAGGGGAGATATATAATCTTCATATATATTCATCAATTGGATGAAAAGGTGTTGTACTTTTTTCCCTTAATTGAGTTTTGTCCTACTTGGTTTTCTCACTAATTAAGTTTACGAAATGCCCGATTATGTGCACACTTTACCTAAACCAGGCCCATGAAGCCTATGAGTAATTATATTAATAGTTTAGTACCACATGGATAGTTTTACCTCACCTCTCCTCGGCAGGGGGTGATTTTGTATACATAGAAATTCCAATCAATAAAGTGAGAGGAGGTCTTGGGAGTTGGGACTACATTTTGTTCCTTTTCTTCTTGTTCATGTGCTTGTGCTTGATCTTCAGCAACGTCACCACCAATATTGTCAGACCCCTGGGCATGGAATACCAAAGATCTTATGTGTGTACCGTGCTAATCTCATGATTAGTGTCTAGCACACACATTCACACCATTTGGTATTCACATCCATACATTCACATGCTAAAGTAAAGAAAATGGTACTTAAGTGATTACAAGTTATTACAACAACGGCAGACCAGCCAAATAAAAGCAATCATTAGAGTAAAGATATAGTAGCAGAAGATAATGTAAGTAGCAAAATTCCAGCGGCATGCTCATCCAATCCCGTAGGCAACCGACAAGGAACAAGGCCTAGGTAGACCAGTCGCCGAACCCTCCGGTCCAGGTGCAAATAATGTGCCATCTAGCGTTGGCTCATATTCAATCTCTAAACAATAATTTAAGCAAG
The DNA here is from genome assembly GCA_036346405.1 of Phyllostachys edulis. Lineage (NCBI taxonomy): Eukaryota > Viridiplantae > Streptophyta > Magnoliopsida > Poales > Poaceae > Phyllostachys > Phyllostachys edulis. The sequence goes on from CM070556.1 coordinate 42,127,310, forward strand.
GGTGAGTACAATACGTAATCCGTAAGACTTTTAGTGTATTGCAAAAATTATATTAGATACAAGGCTATCAAAGGATGAGTCTCTACACTACAAGTTATTTTGCTCAAAGCCATTTTTATTTGTAATATTCATAAGTAGTAATTTGCAACGGAATTTGAAAGAGTAGTTAAATATGTATAGGATAGTAAGTAAAGAACTGGATGAAAATAATGACAACAACTCGTAACCCTTCTCGATTACGAGCGCAAAAGATATATGACAAACACTCGAGGAATATAAACATAAAGACAACAACAACTCGTAACCCTCCTCGGTTACGAGCTACAAATTAAACTCAGCCATAGACATGGTAACAACTCAATTATAAATCAAAACCCATTCCCTCATTTTCCAACAAGAAGCATTTTTATGAAAACAATACTATACCCATTAAATCGACAATTTAAGCACGCTCATGACCGTGAGCATGGCTATTTAAATACATTCACACTCTGCAGAGGTGTACAACTTTACACATTATCACACGACTTCTCTAGTTTATTCGGCATTCGTCGATGCCACAGCTCACTACCGTAGGTAAGCAGTCTAGAGCATGTGACAAAGCTTTTGCATCATCTAGTCCTACCCTTGCACTAGCCCAGCGAATCTTTATCATCATTCACCCGGATAGACACCCATCAAATGAGGAGCCTCACTCATCCAGATAAAAACTCATCGAGTGAGTCCCTCACTTCACCCGAGTATACTCGTCTCAGCGCTACATTTATTGACACTTCACCCGGGTATACCCGTCTCAATGAGGCATTCACAGTTGTGTCGGAAGACTTTATCCCAACGCCTCAGAGAAGGGAGCCCCTTTGAACATGCCTACCTGGTCATGTCCGCACTCTACGGCCTACCTATGTGCAAGGCTAGTTTTCAATGACTTAATTGGCTAAGGTTGTCCCAGTTTGGCACAATGGTTGTATGTTTAGGCTTAGATTGGAGTTGCTGGCGTTCGGTCCTTAATTGACCCGGGTGAGAATCTCCCCCTAGTTACTAGTGAGTCAAAATGCTCACTTTCTCATAATATATTATAACTTGCCCGCATCTAAAAACTAGGTTTTTCATTTTATTTTCATACAAAATAATAGAGGTGACCCCTTTGGACATTTTTCATAAAACTCCCAAAATTTCATTTATCATATTGTCTTCTTAATACTTTTACGGAAAATCTATCGTTCTATTTAGCAATTGTGCGATAAACGCACTCAAAATTTCCCAAATGACATTATATATTTTCTAACCCATACTCTATTGGCTACAATAGTAAGGAATCAATATTTCAAGGTGACATATGCAGCAAACAGGATTTACCACTACCGATTTCCCACATTTAGCATTTTCATACAAAACATACACGCATGCATAATAGTTTTTACAAAACAAACTACAATAGGTAAAATACTGGGATCAACATGATCAAAGGGGGTGCTTGCCTTGCTCTGGTTATTCTGAGTATGAATTCGGTTGGTCGTCGAAGATATCGCTCAAATAATCAACGTCTATTGCAAAAAGAGCAGAAAATCAATTAAATAATGCAAATAAATTCTAACAGTAACCAAATCCAAATATTTTTGCATATTTAGGTAGATTATGATTTTAGACAAATTTAGAGACAAAAATCATTCAATTTGGAGTTTTGTAGCAAAAGTTATTATGGTTTGAAGTTGAGTTGGTTTGGAAATTCCAGAAAAAGAAAAGGAGAAAGAGAGTCTCTCTCTGACAGGTGAGACCCGCGCCCCTTTTCTTTTTTCTTTGATTTATTTTTTTTGTCGAAAATCATTAGCGTATGACAGGTGGGTCCTCTGGATTTTATTTTCTTTTTCGTTAAATTTTCTAAAGGAAATTCATTACTGACATGTGGGACCCTACTATCAGTGGCTTGGCTCACTAAAACAGTGTGTGGACTGAGAGTCCACAACGCAGTGCATTGGCTCATGCGGTGCACCACTGTGCAATTATTGGCCTTGGGCCCATGTGTCATTGACTCCAACAGAGAATCCAGTTTTGAATGAGTCGCGTTAATTAAGACTTAGGCCCACACGTCATTGATTCATTGCGTTATTACCCAACAGCTAAGCAATGATTAGCCCTTAAGGACAAAGATTCGGCTAATTAATTACGTCCACACAGTGTTGTCGGTTTCCGACAAACAAAGGCACTCTTAGCTCATTCTCGCCGTGCACTTCACCGGTGAGAGGAGCTACGGTGGCGCAAGTGGGTGGTCAAAATGGAACCCCTACATGCTCGCGCACCTGGTGGTGTTGGCGGCGAGGTCCATGGCGGCCTATAGTAGCGGCATGGCGGAGAATGGCGGCGGGGTGCTATGGGCTAATGCCCAAATGACGAGGCAGTGGTGCCCTCAACTAAACCTCACACACATGAACTTCTAGGGAGTACCAGGAGCATACTGAAGCGATGAGGAGGGACAGAGGCGGCCAGAGTTGAGCTAGCGATGGGGGACAGCGGTGGCGAGGATGACTTTCATGTGGAGGAGATGGCCTGTGCAATGAGGAAGAAGAAGAGAGGTTGGGAAAGCTCAGGTGTGTCAAGGAGATGCTCGGAGAGGAATGAATCGAGAAATGGCTCACCGAAATGAACTTAGAAAAGAAAAGGGTGCCATCAGTCGGAGTTGGAGAAGAACAGAATTACGGTGGTTCCTATGGAGAAAACGTGAAATTAGATTGGGGGAAAGACTCATAGAACCCTGGAACACATAATGACGCAGGTGGGGGAAGAAGGGGATCACTAGAGCACCGGCGACATCGTGGCGGCTTGTTTAACGAAAGTTGGAACTCGAGCTCTCTTTGTGCTCGGGCTTGGTGTAAGAAAGAGAAAGCTAGGAGGAGGACCGAGGTGGTGAGAAAGGGAGGTTAGGGAGCTCTGGGGGCTCTTTTATAGCCAAGGCAGTGAAGAGCTCGCGAGGAGGCCGACATGGGTGCTGATGCGCTCGGCGCATTGACGCACGGGCATGGGCGGCCGAAGTAGAAGGAAAACCAATGGCGCACGGTCAAAACCAGCGGCAAGCCCTGGTGGCGTGGCATGGCTCGGCGGAGCGGGCCAAGGCGCGGCGTCGTTTAGCGCGATCGTCTTGCAAGCGTGGGAGAAGAAGGCGCCAGTGAAATGTGTCTTTGCAGCGAGGAGGAGGAGAGGTTGTCTTGCTGCGCTAGAGGAGAGGGTGCGGTGGCAACCTAGTTCGGCCCAAGGAACAGTAGTCCTGACGGGTGGGGTCCACCCGTCAACGAGAGGAGGGAAGTTAAGTTTTTAGCATTTTCCAGAAAATGGCTGAGGGATTTTGGGATTTATTAGGCATAGAAAAATAGCTCTGAAAATTATGAAATTTTTAGAGGAAGTTCCTGACATATTGTAGATTATTTTGTAATTGTTTCAGAATTTTATGTTATCTGTATATTTCTCTAAAATTCTTTTAAGCTTCTCTTTGTATGTACTTTTATTATTTGATATGAGGAGAAATTCCAACACATGCTTGAATTAATTTTCCCATTTCATATCCTGTATAATTATGCTAAGTTTGGATTTTTAATTACCAACTTTCATTTCATTTTTTTTCTTTATCCATTAGGTTTGTGTTTTCCATAAATTGATGTTTGGGTTTTAAAATCAACAAAACATTGAATAGAAATCCAAATAAATTGAATGACAAGGGAAAGCATCAAAAGTTTTAAAAAGATCACATTTTTATACATTTGAAACATAAACCCATTTTTTGGGGATGTTACAAATATATAATAAATCAATTCGTATATGCAGTTATACTAATACCCTGTCGGTGCTAGATTAAGTAGTGATGCAATCTAATCACTATATAAAATTAACACGCTAGACCGGCCGGCTCTCTATTTTTACACTGGTGCTGTTAACATACATGTGCATGGCATTTAATGACTTCAAGTCAACTGTCAACCCATAGACAAGGAGATATATATGACAGCGAGTAAACTAAGCTCGAGCATTTAAGTGCGTTTGAAAAGAAGATGCTATGCTTCACTTATAAGTTCAAACAGCGCATATAACTCACGCTCGCCTAGCAACTAGCTGGCTAGATTAGTGCGAGGTAGCTTAGTGTAATAGGTAAGAGCATTGGAGCGATCTACTAGCTATTGTGAGATGAAGGGAAGACACGAGAGTAATAAGAAGCTTGGGAGCGGAGCGGCTGCAGTGTGTCTTCTGCTGCCTCTTCTGGTTCTCATTGTGCTCAAGACTGATTTCCTGCCGCAGGTTGCTAGCCGTAAGTCGTCTGATCGTTGGAAAACAATCACTTCGATGATGAGTTTGTGTTTTCTATTTTATGTGTTCATCTGTGTTCTCTTCTCTGGGCTCGTCATTGCCATTTTTACTTCTATGTTTTACTTAGTCACGAATGAATCGTTAGCCTAGGCAGGCGTTTCGTTCCACGCGCATTTCTCTACGTGGGGTTTTGCATCATCCCTAATAGCTGGATCGGTTGTCATCGCTCCGTTTTTTCTTGAGAATTTTGTGTTCCCTTGGAGAGAATACCTTTCGCCCTTAATTTGGAATGTTATTTGTTAGTAATCTTTGTGTATATAGTATATCTAGATTTTACGTAGAGTTTGTTCACGTAGTCCTACAGTATTTAGACAGTATTTATTATGGATTCTAGAGTTTGTGTGGTATCTCTTCAGGATACGTAGAATCCTTTCCGGATACGAATAGTCGTTTGCTCTCAATAAAAGAGCACCGCAGTAATCAGGTTTTGTGAACAAGAGCAATAGAGCAAAAGAAAATCAGAAAAACTGCTGTTGTTCCAGCGGCAGAAAATTTTTTCTTGTGTTCTTGTGTTCGCGTTCTAAGGTTCCATTGTATTTGCGTGTGTTCGTCTTCGGTTTGGGTCAACAATTGGCATCAGAGCTCCAGGTTCAAAACCCTAGCTATTGTCCCGGGAGGGATGATCTCGACTCCTAGGGTGGCATATCTGATGAGAAGGCTGTGGTCTTGGCGGCTCATGCGGCGAAAGCAGCGATGGGTGTGGTGTCGGCGGCCTCGGCGCACCATGTCGTTGCGCAGCCGGGTGGCGACGTCGAGCGTAGTGGAGTCGACGCGGGAGTGCGCATGTGGCGGCTCCTAGCAATGTGTCAACGCGAGACATGGCCGGCGCGGTGGACCTGCACGGTGGGCACGAGTAGCCAGAGACGCAGTGCAGCTGGCGGCTTGGCGAGGGCCAGTCTCAACGGGTAGGTAGCTACATTGGGCATAGCGGAGCAAGCGGCGACCGCGCAGCGCAATTTCATCGACGAACACATGCATGTAGTTGAGTCCATGTGTGTAGGAGCATTAGTGCCGAGTCATATGTGTGTGCATGTAGCACATTGAGTTAGTTGTTTGCATCCATGCATGCATTTGGAATATATAGTAGTGCACGTTGGTCCAACGCAAGATGAGTTGCGCGTTGCCAAGGTGAAAGCATTGTGTTGGTAGTACGCGGTTGCGGTGTCGTATTTGTGTGTGCCCGTAGAGTTGAGTCTAGGACGTTGTGGAGATGTGTTCGTCATCCTGTATTGAGTAACAGTTGGGCAAGTTGTAGTTGAGAACGACTGCATCAATAAGTAAGTGCACAAAGATTAGGGAGTGATTTGTTAGTAATTTTTGAGCATATGGTATATCTAGATTTTACGTAGGGTTTGTTTACGTAGTGTAATCAGATTTTGTGAACAAGAACAATAGAGCAGAAGAAAATCAGAAAAGCTGTTGTTGTTCCGACGGCACAAAAAAATTTCTTGTGTTCCTCTGTTCGCGTTCTAGGGTTCCATCGTGTTCGCGTGTGTTCGTCTTCGGTTTGGCCAACATTATTTACCTAGAGAATGCATGCGGTTCTGTGATATTCCCTGGATGAAAGTCTCGGATTACACTTGTTTGAGTTGTTGTTGCTGCTGCTGATTTTAACAAAACTACTTTTGAGAGTTTTATCATCAGAAATCCTACAAACCGGACGTCCCATTATTCAAAGCTCAGACGAAAGCTGTGTTTTCTGTATGAAACATGTATATGGATTGGATGTCTCTGACCCCTAGTTGTCACAGCTCACTTATTTGCTAATAGCAAAAATCAAAATCATGCATGAAGGCTTGAAGCCAACATTCTCCTATAATCAAATATACTCCAAATATCTTAACGGCACTGTTGCAAGTCTGTAGTTCTTAATACGCATATAGGATTAGGGGTTTGTGCTTGTTTGATTGTTTTAGATGAAGTGTTTTTGTAAAACTGGTCAATCCGAATGGAAATCAACAAACACAAGATTTATCGATGGTGCTAGTACAAAAATAGCAGTTACACTAGCTGTCTGACTTGCGTAGGTTGAAAGTCTTTCTTCCAAAATTTGGTCCATATAAATCCGTCACTAAGATCAAAGTAAGCATATTAATACGATAAACACTGTATGAACCCATACCTCCTCGTCAGAAAATCCTTATGTGGTACTGAATAAATGTGAAATATCTTATTGTGAGACCAGCAAGGTCGGTGCGGACCCAGTCGATCAGTGAGACATTCACCTCTTGAGAAACTACGTTTTCAATGTTTTAGTCCATTGCGTACACCCCCTAATTAAATTTAAATGGAAGCACCAGAGTTCGAGTTTTTTTTTACGAAAGCTCACTGTACTATCCATATTAGAGATTGTCGAACGTTTAGGAAGCACAAAATTTCAAGCAAACTAAAATAGAGAATAAAGTAAGGTTTGTCGCACGAACGTTGGAAACCAGACAGTTTGTGGTATCAATTTGTTTTCTTTCACATTTTTTTTTTGGTGAGAGTATCAATTTCATTTTTTTTTCTTGAAATGGTTTCAAACCCTTTGAAGGGACAAATGTTTAGTGGTACATTTGGATGTTTCTTTTCGAGAATACATTACTTCCACATGACTACCACATATAACTATATAGGGAGTTACGGACATGAGAACAGGTCGTACGAATGAGTAATGACTAACGTTACATCTTTGTGCAGTTAGAGAGACCAGGTTTACCAAGGTCGCAGATGAAATGGTTGACAAGGTTTCATCTTTAGGTGAGCTTATTCTAGCCCAAGCTAAGGGTGAAAAAAAAAGCTCGAAACTCGTGAGTCAACTTGGCTCATTAAGGGCTCAGCTCTACTCGGCTCGAACTCAGTCCCTTAACGAGCTGAGCCGAGCTGGCAATTTAGCTCGTTTTCTTAACGAGGCGAGTTTGAGCTGGCTCGCGACTTGCTCGTTTAACTCGTTAAAAAACCAGTACAGTAGAGCAGTAGTACCAAGCCAGCCCAATCCAGCAACCCTTAGGCGGTCAAGAGAGGCATAATCCTCAAGTTGTGATCTCTTGACTTTTTAAAAATTTTATTAGACTGATTTTCCTTTTTAGCGAGCCTAACGAGCTTCAAGCTATGATCTCTTGACTTTCTTAACGAGCCTAACAAGCCGAGATCGAGCTTTTTAACGAGCCGAACCGAGTCTGGTATTTTGCTCGTTAGCTTAACGAGCCGAACCGAGCTCGTTTTCTTGCCCACGCCTTCTTATCACATATATCTACGTACTATGGGTTGCAGAACAATATCAATCGCCTGCTAACCATCTTCAGGTTAAAATCCAGACAGCAATTAAATTCACCACTCGTCATTCTCTCTATTCCAGGTTTAGACAGTGCAAGATGGCAGCAACAACCACTTGAGATAGCGAAGTTAGAAGCTGCTGATGGTATGACAAAGATCTGAACTGAAAGAACTGTCAAATTAATTATCTTAGCGAAGCTTCAGTTATATAACTCCTCGATCGGTGTTAACAATAATATATGCCGTGTGATCATTCATTCAATTCAGATTCCGTCGTCGGGGCACCACCTTCTCCAGCATCAAGTAACGAGAAGGCTGGTAACGTCGATCCGAATAAAGGTAATTAGCTTTCTGCAGAACCGAGGTTATAAACATGTCCATGACTGACTTATGTGCAGTGCTTGCATGTGCTAAGCGCCCTAGACTACTACTACTATGATTAAGGAGTCAACGTATCGAAGTGGACTAATCAATTTAAAAATGTGTTGTTTTCTATGTTCATACTTATGAAGTGTACTATAAAATTGACTTATTTGTATGCGATTGGAAGGTCGTAAACAGCTAATCACTCAACATGCTCATCTGTGAGCTCTCAGCACTGAGCAACTTCAAAGATTATGATATGTTGATTTGAAGCCATGGAATTAAGTATTTTAATTTGCGGTACAAATTGACCAACAAAATGGAGATCCAATTCAAACAGACAAGTAGAAATCTAGCATTAATTACATCAGACAATCACACTACGCTTAACTGTTTCTTTGTAACGTAAGTTTGTACTCCTATAGTCCTTTTATTCAATAGTTTACAGTATGCTTAATATTTTTGAAGGTATGGGGCGTTCTGTTGACTTACACTGCAGTTGCATGCTTGTCACTACGAAAGCTGATATCAATCCATTTAATTTGTTGCAGATTCCAAAACACAAAATCAAATCCTTGCCATGAACGGGACAAAAGATAGTACGTTGATAAATTCAGGTACAAAGTGTGCATTCAAGCATGATATACACTGCATTCCAAATTAGTTTTGTGATGTTTGGCATGAGCCCATGATTCATATTTCGGCCGACATGTTGGACCTTTTGGTTTCTAACAGTTTTCCCTACCAATATATGGTAAAATTTGGCATAGTGAAAAATGGGCAAAGAGTGAGAAGAAAATTAATTGATGAGACTTTTCTAATCACTCTTCTGCAATACGCAGATGTGGCAACACCAAGAAGCAAGTTGACGTGCAACTTCAGCAGTTTTCTCATGAACACCTGCGCCATGGAAGGCGACGTCCGTATCCACGGCAAATCCGCCACCGTTTACGTGGTTTCATCGTCCGACTACCGGGCAGAGAACGCAACGATCATGATCCGCCCATACCCGCGCAAGTGGGAGCAGCCCACGATGGAGATGGTCCGGGAGGTCACCATCCGCTCCAGTGCGCCGGCCGCCACGGACATAATCCCGCCGCGGTGCACGGTCACGCACGACGTGCCCGCAGTGATCTTCTCCACCGGCGGCTTCAGCACCAACTTCTTCCACGCCATGAACGACATCGTCGTCCCTCTCTACATAACGGCGCGCGAGTACGACGGCCGCGTCCAGCTCCTCGCCACCGACTACAACCCCAAGTGGATGGCCAAGTACCGGCCCATCCTTGCTTCGCTTTCCATCTACCCGATCATAGACTTCGACGCTGACACTGCCGTGCACTGCTTTCCATCGGCGCACGTCGGCATTGAGTGCCACAAGGTGCTCGGCATCGATCCGGGTCTCTCCCGCAACGGCTACACCATGATGGGCTTCCGGGACTTCCTACGGTCGGCCTACTCGCTGAAGCAGCCGTGGACAAACCCCATAAGCCGGAGCTCCGGCCAGAGGCCTCGGCTCGTCATGGTGCTGCGGCGCCACTCGAGGGCACTGACGAACGAGGTGGAGACCGTCGCAACTGCTACGAACGTTGGCTTCGATGTGGTGTCCGCAGGGCCAGAGGAAGTCCGCGACCTGGCCCGGTTCGCGGAGGTGGTGAACTCGTGCGACGTGATGGTGGGCGTGCACGGCGCCGGGCTGACCAACATGGTCTTCCTGCCGCACAACGGCACCATTGTGCAGATCATCCCGTGGGGCGGGATGAAGTGGCCATCCTGGTACGACTACGGCCAGCCAGTGCCGGGGATGGGGCTTCGGTACGTCGAGTACGAGGCAACGGCGGAGGAGACGACGCTCAAGGAGAGGTACCCCAGGGACCATGCCGTGTTCACCGACCCCTTCTCCATACACCGCCAGGGGTTCAACAACCTGTGGGCGACCTTCCTCGACGGCCAGAATGTCACGCTAGACATCGACCGGTTCAGAGGGGTCATGCAGCAAGTCTACCAGTCCATCACGACGGAGTAGAGTAGGCAGGCCCTGATGTGATGGATCGTTGTGTAATTTTTGCTCTTATTGCGCTGTTTGTTTTCCACTTTTTAATCAGACTTAATTAATTACTATATAATATATGAAAATAATTGTGAAATTATTTTGGACAATTAAGGACTCAATGTTGAAAATTAATATAGACTTGCTAAGTAATGGAGCGTTATGATTATGATGAGCAAGGATCAAATTAGTTTGTTTCCTTTGTTAGGCTTTCCACGTTTAGTTGTTCGTTTGGTTAGCAAGTTGATTTTGGTAGCCCTTAAAAGGACGTGTAATCATATGTGTTTGATGAGAGAATAGAGAAAACAGAAAACCTTTGGCTAGACATATCGCAGCCGAGAACCAAAGTTCTTATGTGCATTTTTTTTTGTTCTCTTCCACTGTGAATTGGGGTGCCTGTGTCTATCTAGGTGCTCGTGTGAGTTGTATCCATGGGTTCACATGCATGAATATCTGATATGTGCCAATAGTGGTATCGGAGCATGAGGTGTAGCACGTCATGATAAAGCAGATGCCGTCCCCGCTCAAGTCCATGGGCAATGGTGACACCTCGGACACGGTGACGTCCAAGGCACCAGCGAAGGAGGGATCGGTGACCCTCCAATACCCTATGCTCAGTGAGACTAACTATGGCTCCTGGGCCGTGATGATGATGGTGTTCATGTGCGCAGAAGGGGTGTGGGCGGCGGTGGAGGGCAAGGAGCTGGTCGACGAGTACAAGGACCAGATGGCTCTCGCCGCCATATTCCAAGCCTTGCTCGAGGCCATGATGATGGTTTCGGCTAAAAAGGAGACAACCAAGGAGGCCTGTGACACCCTAAAAAAGATGGACACCGGTGCTAATCGCGTCAAGGAGGTGTAGGTACAGACCCTGAAATGCAACTTTGTCGTGATGTCCATGAAGGCGACAGAGTCCATCCATCACTTCGCTAAGAAGCTGACCACCATCGTCAATCACATTCATGTCCTTGGAGACAAGATGGATGAGTGCACAATTGTAAAGAAGTTTCTTGGTGCCATCCCCAACAAATTTCTATAGATCGTGTCCATCATTGAGCAAATTTGGTGATATTAAGACGATGATAGTTATGGAGGTGGTTGGATATCTGAAGGCATATGAGGAACGTATGAAGGGATGGCGGCACAGCAAGGAAGGTGAGAACTTGCAGCTCACCCATGCCGAGTGGGAGTCCAAGGCCAAGAAGACGGAGGACGCCAACAACTTTGGCAAGAAGAATCGCAAGTTTGACAAGGCAAAGGTTCGTTGCTACAATTGTTAGGACTACGGGCACTTCACTTCTGAATGCCATAAGACAAGGAAGGAGAAAGCGGAGGTGCATTTAATTGAGGCAGATGCTGAAGATGAACTAGCATTGCTCTGATGTTGAAGTTGTTGGGTCATGGGTATGCTACGACAACACAAGCAAAAATTCTATCATGCAACCAAGGAACCTCCGCTAGTAATAGATCATGAGGTTGCCACTAGACGCACAGACTCATAGCGGAAGTAGAGTCGATGTAACAAGTTGATGCAGTCGTAGTCGTACTTGCTGTGCGTCTTCTCATCCTACTCCGATGATCGTCAAAAGTTGTGGATCATCCTAGTGCTGATGCTTTGCAACATCACCTCCAAGGTACCCACACGTATGGGGCAGGGACACCACGCACTGGAGTGCTAGCGCCAGCGGCGTGGTTGAGGAAGGCGTGGCTATTAGGGTTTGGGGAATACTTCAAAAGCTTACCACACCCCATGCCACCACCCCTCTTTTTATAGGCATCCACGATAGGTCTCGAACTTGAGGCCCATTAGGAACTCGTGGCCTACAAGAATTCGGATCACCATCCAAATCAAATCCTAGCCCTTTAAGTGTGTGACCCTATAGGTTCATGTGTAATCGGTTGTGACTCGGAAACTCTTTTCCGACCACGAGTCGTCAGCGATACCTAGCAGCACATAACGATTCCCAAACACATATAGAATATATCGGACGAACCTTAATACAATATGATCTATAACCAGGTCCTAATCACTTACAACCAGCTCATATCTAGTCCCAGCCAGTCCAAACTTAGCTACGACCAGTTCATAATTATGTTCGATCAGTCTACAACCAGCTCGTATCTCCATATGACCAGTTTCGACTAGCTTCTGGATCTCCTCGATAGGTTTCTCTAGGCCACTCCAGGATCACTCCCAGACCACTCTAGGACCACTCCTGGACCATTCCAGGACCACTCCAGGCAGAGGAGGTCCTAGAAAGCAGTTATCCCTACACGTGGAGAAAGGATGTTAGCCGTACTATCTGGTCGAACTGAACGACCTGTTTGTGTGTTATCCCTTACCCTCACGACATCTGGTTGAACTCCAGGTGAGATTATTTGTCATCCATGGACTGTTCAATACTTTCTCGATCAAGTGTTGAATAACTTCATGTGGTCGACACTTCGACCACTAGTGGCACGACCATCCACTTTCTTTATCCGACCACAATGAGGGGCCTAGAGAGATCTCAACTGTTATGTTAGGAGGGGCAAATCTCATATCCGACCAGTCACATCCCTCTACAGGTTTCATAGCATACCCGAAAGCTACCTTTATAACTACCCAGTTACGAGTAGCGTTTGGCAACCCCTAAGAGTGCTATTACACATGTAGGAAACCATGCTGATCTCAGATCTAAGGATTACACATCATCATTGCTTGAGACCAACTGATGACACATGAATCATAACAATCTCAACAATGTCTCAAGGTGGGTCTTATCCAACACCATGTTCTCTAACATTTGTCCATATTATTGGTTTGATATCTCTATATCTATGACTTGTGAAACATAGTCATCAACCAATACATATGCTAGTCTATTTGTATGTGTTCTCATATGTTTCCGACCAGGGAACGTTTAAGAATAATCATCGCAGAAATATAGAGTTTCACAATCAAGTCACATACTTGATGATAAATATTATCGATATTATTCTAGGAACATGATAACATATTTTCCAATGTTATGAACATAATGAAATATAATCATCTCTATGATTGCCTCTAGGGCATATTTCCAACAGTCTCCCACTTGCACTAGAGTCAATCATTTAAGTATCTAATACCGATAGCTCTTGTGTGCGCCTCATACTTTGGCTGTGTGGGAGGCTTTGTCAATGGATCAGCAACATTTAAATCCGTGTGAACTTTGCATATCTTAACATCTCTTATATCCACCAATTCGCGAATAAGATGATAACGCCTGAGTATATGCTTGGACTTCTGATAGGAACTAGGCTCCTTAGACTGCACAATGGCTCCATTATTATCACAATAGAGATCCAATGGGCTTGAGGCACTCAGAACAACACCCAACTCAGCAATGAAATTCCTTATCCAAACACCTTCTTTTGCAGCTGCAGAAGCCGCAATGTACTCGGCCTCCGTCGTAGAATCAGCAACAATCTCTTGCTTGGAACTTTTCCAGCTCACTGCTCCTCCATTCAAAATGAATACAAAACCAGATTGTGAACGATAATCATATTTGTTGGTTTGGAAGCTTGCATCGGTGTAACCATTTACAACGAGCTCTTCATTACCGCCATAAACTAGGAACGCGTCCTTAGTCCTTCTTAAGTACTTACGAATGTTTTTCACAATTGTCCAGTGACCTTCACTGGGATCAGCTTGGTATCTACTCGTAACACTTAGAGCATATGATACATCTGGTCATGTACATATCATGGCATACATGATAGATCCAATAGCTGAAGCATATGGAATACCACTCATACGTTCTCGCTCATCAATTGTCGAAGGACAATGACTCTTGCTAAGACTTATGCCATGTGATATAGGCAATAACCCTTTCTTGGCATCCTGCATGTTGAACCGAATCAACACCTTGTCAATATAATTACTTTGGCTTAATCTAATTAGCCTTCTTGATCTATCTCTATAGATCTTATCCCCAAGATATATGCTGCCTCTCCTAGGTCCTTCATAGAAAAACTATTTTTCAATGATGCCCTAACGGATTCCAGCATAGGAATATCATTCCCAATCAATAATGTGTCGTCCACATATAAGATTAGAATAACAAGTGCACTCCTACTAACCTTCATGTATACATAAGGTTCTTTGTTCTTGAAGAAACCAAACCTTTTGATCTCCTCATCAAAATGTAAATTCCAACTCCGAGATGCTTGCTTCAATCCATAAATGGACTTCTGAAGTTTACACACTTTACTAGCATTGTTTGGATCGATAAAACCTTCAGACCGTGTCATGTATACATCCTCATCTACATTTTCATTAAGGAAAACTGTTTTGACATCTATTTGCCATATCTCATAGTTGAAATATGCAGCAATAGCTAGAATGATCCGTATAGATTTAAACATCGCTACTGGTGAGAAAGTCTCATCGTAGTCAACCCCTTGAACTTGTCGAAAACCTTTTGCAACTAGTTGAGCTTTACAAATGTGAACATTTTCATCCATATTAATCTTTTTCTTATAGATCCATTTGCACTCAATAGTTTTAACACCATCAAGTGGATCGATCAGGTTCCAAACCTGATTGTCTCTCATGAAGTCTATCTCAGATTTCATGGCTCCAAGCCATTTCTCAGAGTCTGGGTCCATCATCACTTCCTCATAAGTCTTAGGCTCATCATTATTCAATAATAACACATCATGCCCATACCTTATAGGCAATTGATGTGGCCTTTTAGATCTACGTGTGGTTGATGCCTCATCTACAGGTTCAACAATATTTTGTTCATCCTGTAGAGGTTCAGTAGGAGTTGAAACACTTTCAGAAGTTTCCCAAATTTCTTCAAGTTGCACCTTTCTCCCACTGACACCTTTTGAAAGAAACTCTTTCTCAAAAAAGACACCATTTCGGGCAACAAAAACGTTGCCCTCTTCTTGGTTGTAGAAGTAATATCCTTTGTTTTCCCTAGGATATCCTATAAAGAAGCATTTATCTGACTTGGGTGTGAGTTTATCAAACGTCAAACGTTTAACATAGACATCACATCCCCATATCTTTAAAAAAGACAAACTAGGACTCTTCCTAGTCCACATCTCATATGGTGTCTTATCTACTAATTTAGATGGTAACATATTTAAAGTGAAAGCAGTAGTTTCTAGAGTGTAACCCCAAAAAAGACAATGGCAGATCCAAATGACTCATCATCGACCGGACCGTATCTAACAAGGTCCGATTACGCCGCTTGGACACTCCATTTAATTGTGGAGTACCTAGTGGTGTAAGCTGTAGAACAATTCCACATTGCTTCAAATGATCACCAAATTCATGGAGATGATTATATCACATCTATGTTTATGATTTATATAATATGTTCCCCAGATGAATTATCATTTATAAAGATTAACAAGTATATGACTTGTTGGTGGAGCTCTTTGATAGTTATATGATGTCATTCTAAAAGTATCCCTAGTTGGATACCAATGGTCGAGACACTATTGGCTTCTCTACCAGCACATGTATTGATTGATGATCATGTTTGACTGGTCATAGATATGGGGATATCGAATCAATAATATGAGTACATGTTAGAGAATATGGTGTTGGATTGACCCACCTTGAGACACTATTGAGATGGTTATGATTTTATGTGTCATTCGTTGGTCTCAAGCAATGATGATGTATAATCCTTAGAACTCATATTTGTATGGTTTCCTACATGTGTAATAGTACACTGAGGTGTTGCCAAACACTACTCCGTAATTGGGTAGTTATGAAGGTAGTTTTCGGGTATGCTATGAAATATGCGGAGGGATGTGATTGGTCGGATATGGGAATTGCCCCTCCTAACATAACATGAGAGATATCTCTGGGCCCCTCGATGTGGTCGGATAAAGAAAGTGCACAATCATGCCACTAGTGGTCGAGGAGTTGACCACACAAAGTTATCTATCACTAGATCAAGAAAGTATTCAACAGTCCATGGATGACAAATATTTCACTTAGAGTTCAACCAGATATAGTGAGGCAAAATAGAATATGCAAGCAGGTCGTTCAGTCTGACCAGATATGAATTGATCGTATGAAGATATAGACTGGTTGTGAGCTGGTCGTACATGGTTACTAACTGGTCGACGAACTGGTTGTATGGAGTTACGAACTGGTTGTGACTAAACATGAATTGGTCATATGGAGATATAAGCTGGTTGTAAGTGATAAGGACCTGGTCATATATCATATTGCATAAGATTTGTTTGATATTATCTTGGTGTATATTCGGGAGTCGTTATGTCCTACTAGGAACCGCTAGCGACTTGTGGTCAAAAAGGAGTTTTCGAGTCATAATCGATTACACATGAACCTATAGGGTCACACACTTAACGGGTTAGAACAAAAGAGTTCGGATAGAATCCGTTATGGTCTCTTTATAAAGGGATGCATGGGGCTGTTGGGACGTAAGAGTTTCACCACCAAAATCGTAGCCGCCATCTCCCCAAAGGCCTTGATCATGCACGCTGGTGCTAAAACACCGGCATATGGCGTTCCATCGATAGACGTGTGGATACCATAAAGACGCTACTACGGTTGTTGAGCTGATCGAGGATGATCCGCTACCTACACAAGAAACACGAGAGGTTGCTGGAGGAGACGATCGATGTCGAGGACGTTACACAATCGACTACGGCCACTACATCGATGAACTCGATGTTGGACCAGGCTGCTCCAACTCTTCTTCTGTTGTACTGCGCGTGTAGTGGTAACTATCTATGATATCTTACTTGCATGACTTCCTAGTTTACGTGGTAGAGTTTTTGAAATTATGCGCTAGTGTAGCCTACTCGTATCCCTCCAAGATTTCCTCCACCCCTTTCGTTGCATGCCTCCTCGCCATGGCGTTGGCCTCAACATGCTCCGCCTAATCTGCTTGCTCATCAAGCTCCATCGTAGTCCCCTATTCCCACCATGGTGTTCCTCGGTTCCCCCAACACCCGGTCGGAGGAAGATTTCTGTGTCATCAACAACTCCCCACAACTCAAAAGAGACCAAAATGACTAGGGGGCCACCGCCCTTGTAGCTTATGTCCTGGAGGGGGGCGCTAGTGTTGACAACCAATCCGCCGTTGATTATTTTTTACGGTGATTCGGCTTACGTTGTAGTGAAGTGAAGTGAGTGTCTCCCTCCACCACCCGGAGGAATACGTCATCAAGTTTGAAAGAAAAGGGACCTGTGACAGACTACGCGACGCGAGGAAGTTCCACCATGAAGAATTGAAGATCCATGTTCGGCCTAGGCGCACAGTGAGCCATGCCTTTAGGGCGGCGATATTCTTTCGACTGTGTCTCTACCTTGAGGGGATACTGGTGTATGCCTGGAGGATGGACATTACCGAGCGTATCATCTATAGGAAGTGTGCTTTGCAATCCCTCAAAGGTGTCTCGGTGAGTAAAGAGGAGCCATGCCTTTGGGGCGGCGATGTTCTTCCGAGTGCGTCTCTACCTCGAGGGGCTACTGTTGTTTATCTGGAGGACAGACATTGTCGAGCGTATCGTTAGTAGGAAGTGTGCTTTGCAATCCCTCAAAGGTGTCTCGATGACTAGAGAGGACACCAAGACCCTCAACCTTTGCGCCTAGACGGCGAATACGAGCATCATCGCTAAGGTGGCCGGTATCACCTTCAGCCACCGAGGAGATGACACCCAGCCACCATTGCTTGATGTCAGCTCCTGCCTCCTGGACAACTGGAAGTACGGTGAAACATCCCAAATTTTGAGTTTTCAAAAATCTTTTTTGTAGATTAGGTGCCCAAAAAATTTCACCAATTTTTATTTATTTAATAAAGCTTAATCAGAAATTTCAAAAATTAAAATGTAACATCCCAAAAATCCACCTTGGGATATTTGTACTTAGTATAAATGTAGGAATAAAAATTTTAGTATGTTTTTGAAATTTTCCATAAATCAATTGTTCCATTTGCATACAAACTAACGCTTGCAAGAATTTTCGAGAACAATACAGAATATATAAAATTCTGGAAAAAATATATATACAATTAAGTAGACTATGTTAGGAGCTTCCAAAAATATTTTCATAATTTTTAGGCTCTTTTGCTATGTTTATAAATTCATCAGGCTCTTAGCAATTTCAGAAAAATTCCAAACCAAATTTAATTTTCCTGCGCTCCTATTGGGCTGAATCCACACCAGCCCATGCTAGTGCCCCCACTCTCCTCTCGCTGACACGTTGGGCCCGTGAGTTAGGCAGCTTCCACCTCGCTTCACCTCCGTGCGCTTTCTGCACCTACTCCGCCCTCAGTTTGCGGCCACCGCCCACGGTTCCTCGCTTCACGCTCACGTTGCCTCTGCCTGCACCATACGTCACTACGCCCATGCCACCCACGCGCCTTTTCCCACATTGGTGGAGACACCAGAGCACGACCATGAGATTCTCAGCGCACTAATCTAAACCTTCTCGCTGTTCTTCTTGTGCTAAACCTTGTTGTACTTAAGCCCTAGCTGTGTCATATTCTTCCTCAGCTCGCCCCCATTCCATTTCGCATGAAACCGAGCTTCTTGCTCAATGTTTTCTTGGGAACATTTACATTGTTCTCGATGCTGGTGAGGACAACTCTGTCGTTTCGCCTCTCTAGTGTGCTTCTTCTCCCATGACAAGCATGTCATGGTGATCCATGTGCTTCACTCATCCTTCTGTTTTGCTTAATGTAGACCTAGGAGCCCCATAGCGCAATCTCTACTTCGTCTTCAACTCTGGTGCACACCTAAATTTCCAACACCGCGTTCCCGTTGCTCCATTGAGTTTGAACTCAACCCAAATGCGTCACAGTGTGTTTCATACCCTAGTGATGCTATCCCCCTGCTTAACATTAACTATCCCACAATGAATCAAGCCCAGCGCCCTTTTCCCTATTTTCGGTCACTGTCGCTACCTCCATTTCTGTTGTTCTCTGCCGATTTGGTGAGTCCCCATTCAATTCCTTCCATCATCTCCATTGTCAGCACGTCTTCGAGCTATTGCACACCTTCATGTAGCACCTTCAACCCCGAAGTGCGCCATCATTGTGAACCTCTTCGTCGCCGCCGCTGCTCAACGTTGTGATCGTGGTGAGCTCCTGAACCCTATGCACACTTCAATTTGCTGAGGGAAAGTAGTTGCACCATTTTCCCCCATAGCCACCCATAGCGCCGCCACGGAAAATACCACCAACTCACCTTTAGTGACCCTAGGTCCCCGCACCTGGCCCATTAGCACCACCTAGACTCATTGAGTCCAGAGTGCCCAACCTTTGCCCCGAGGAATGTGAAGCCTGTTGCAAACCCGAGGCGCTCCGTCGCTCCTCACCATCGTAACGACGCCTCTAGCCATCTCCTTTGTTGCCGCCACCACCCATAGCTTCGCCTTGCCGCCCTCTTTCCATTCTGCTACTCAACATCGACACTCATCACGCTATTCGTCGCCAGCGAGCTCACTAAGCCTCTGGCCGCATGCAGCTCTGCTTCTCTCCTTCCTTCTCTCGCTGATAGTGGGTCCCACATGCGATTAAGGTTTTCTTATTGCTAATGATAGTGGTTAAGTGTATTAAGTCTGACAAGTGGGACTGGATGAAAAGCTAAACAAAAATCTAATTTAACACATGTTTAGTAAATGAGTCCTGACAATCGGGACCCACACACTATTTTGATTTTAAAACACATTTTAAATTGAAAGGCTAACAAGTGGACCCCACGTACAGAGGATTTAAAATCAAGTTAGGTTTAATCATTTAGTTAATATTTAATGAGTCTATAACATGTGGGACTGTCACTCTTTTCGTAAATAAAATCAAAAATCAAAAACCTCAAAGACTGACATGTAGGGCCCACATGTAAGTAAATAATTTTAAGAAAAATGTAAAAATGGAAAAGCTAATTTCAGCACAAAGGAAATATGCTTTCTCTGTTGGAAAGCATAAATTTTAGAAAATATGCTTTACCCTCTTTATTATTTTAGGATTTTTCAAACTGAGCAAAATTGAAACATTAATAACTTTTGCATATGAACACCAAATTGAATGAATATTTTTTATAAATTCATCTAAAATCATTCTCTATCCGAATATACAAAAATATTTGGATTTTGTTGCTATTGGAATTATTTTACTATTTGTGATTTGTTATGGGCTTTATCGAATAGACGTCGGTCACGCGAACAAACTCCTCGGCGATTCATCACCCTCATACTCAGAGATACCAGAAAAAGGCAAGCACCACCTTTTACCTCGTTGATCCCATTATTTCAATTATTGTATTTTATTTTGCAAAATCTATTATGCATGCGTGTATGTTTGACTAAAATTGCTATATTTTGGGATAACAGTAGTTAAATTCGTATTGAAGGCATAATCCTCCTTGATATGTTGATATCCTTACTTTTGTAGCATTTAAACATGTTTTAGACAATGAATGATGTCAATTTGGGTATTTCGACTAGGAATATCGAATAGATGCTTAGTCGGGCTCTAGTTTAACTAAAATGGAATAATTGATAAAAATGTGAGTTTAGATGTGGGAGATTTTTGAAATGTTGGACCAGAGGGGTTTACATCTGTTTATTTGTATAAAAATGAAAAGTGGAAAACCTAGTTTGTGACGTGGGTGAGTTACATTATGAACTAAGAAGTATGAGAGGTGTATCTCACAAGTAGATAGGGGGGATCCTCGCTTGGGTCGATTAAATACTGAACATCAGTGTATCTGAACTAAGCCTAAGTGTATGATCACATGTGTTGGTATGGGACGGCCTTAGCTAATTGTCATTTGGGGTTAGCCTTGCATATTGGTCGGTCGTAATAGTGCGAGCATATCCGAGTAGGTTAGCTCGAAGGGTCTCCCTTCACCACGGTGTCGGGGATGAAGCTTGCCGATACAACGGTGAATGTCTCACTGAGACGGGGGTGTACTCAAGTGAAGTCAGGGTTTTCATTCTCTAGGCTAGTGCATTGTCACATCCCCAAGTTAATTACTGATAATCAGTTTGCATCTCATTAGCATGCATAATGTTTTTGAAGCATTTGCATAAATCATTGCACTTGGAAAATCTTAATCACTAGATTAAACTTTAACCTAAAGCAACTCCCCAAATGAAAACATAAAGAAATGCTTATAAATACCTCTAGAAAAATTTATTCAAATACTATAATAATTATCAAGAATAATATAATTTTTCCCAAATTTTTGGAACTCAATTCAACCCACAGAAAATTCGAACTCAATTCAACAACCAATTACATGTTTGAATTTAAATTAAGCAAATAATTCTTGAACAGTGAGGTTTAAGATTTTATTTGAGTACTAGACCTTCCCAGGAACACCTCTAATTTATTTCAGATTTTTAGGATTTTATTTGCTATTTTTAAACCTCTGGTCAAAGTGGAATCAGTTTAAATAAAAATCAGTCAACTCGAGCACTGTTCTTCGGGCATAGACCCAACCCCAACCGGACCACTCATCTTGAGTGGACCTAGCCACCCAGCTACACCGCATTCTGACCCAGCCAATCCTGTGCTACTGACAGCCTAGGCCCACGCTATTAGCTCCTTCTTCCTTCTCCTGTTGGCACGACAGGGCACGCTCGCCACACAGTCGAGATGCTCTACGTCGCTTTGTCGAAGGCATCAATCCACCGCCTGATTCGGCCAACCCCGAGCATCGCTGTTACACGCCGCCTCCATTGTCATCACTCTCTCGGGTTAAAACCCCTCCGATCCCTAGCATTTCCTCACTTTTCCTTGTTTCGGCCGAGGAAAAGGACGCTGGTTCTAGCTGCTCTATCCAATAAGCTTTGAACCCTTGTGTCCCTCGTTCTCACCTTCATATGTCATTTCCATTTTGCCTAATGCGAGCTCTCCTCATCACTTGTAGCTTCTGGACCATCATCATGCTCTCGGCAGTTCCAGAGCGTGCTCCGAAGGACACCACCGTCTCTTCTTCGTCTCCGGTAGGTATTAACCTCGACCTTGCGCGTCACCTTGTGTCCTTGAGCATAATTATCATAACCCCTCAACTAATTTCAACAATGCACGACAGGATCTCGTGGATTTGAAGTTTTGCCTAAATTCGACCGAAGAACAACTCTTCGTCTCCCACTTCAATTCGGAAATGCATTCTTCAATTCCTTGCTATTAGAGCATCCTCTTGCGGTCTGTAAGCTATCCCGACCACTTATTCCATCTCTTTTTGCTCAGGGCATCCTCTCCATGTGAAGTTGTGCCGCCACCGTCACCTTCTTCATCGCCGGCCCAACTCCGAGCATCCCCGACCCTCTCCTAGCCTCAAGTAGCCTCACTTAGTCTCTAGATAGCTCGAGAACCCACTTGTATGCGCATTGCGGAGCTTATGCATTGCAAGCATATTTGTTGTAGAACCACCGCCGCTCCTCTCCGGCTAGCCGCCGATATAGGCCAGCTCAGCCGTCATAACCACCACCGAAGATGCGGGGCCCAATGGTTGTCGAAGGAGCAAACGCGACGGTGGCGAGCAGCGGAGAAGGTTCGGCGGACATGGATCTGGCGCTAGGGACCATGGCAAGGCCCAAAGAGGGGTGCATGCTGTTCTAGGGCTCACCACTAATGCGCCGATTGAGGAGTTGAGGATGTTGCAGTAGCAGAGCTCCTAGGCGTCGGTAATAGCGACAGCGGCGGCACGACCTTAGGCGACAACCTCAACAACACGACCTAGGGCATCAATGAGTGACCCGAGGTGAACTAGGGGTTGCATGCAAGGCTACAGAGCATAGGAGAGGACTAGAGACCAATTGGATGACGGAGAATCACAGTGCGATGGTGGACGATTGGATTTGGGGAAGACGACCCAGTTCTAGTTCTCGCTACATAAAAGTTCGATTAAATGCTATGGTGAGCACATTGGGGAGTGGCGAACTTGCCGGACATGGTGCTGCATGGCGCGACTCACCGGCACTGATGACGTGTATCGTGTTTCGATCGCTACAGGCAATAGCAAGGGCTCGCATTAGCAAAAATGGGTGCAGCAAGGAATGGAGAAGGACAGGGACATGGCGATGGGGAGCTTACCCTAGAGGAATGCACGCGAGAGCTTCCTCCTCCTCATCCACTAATAGAAGAAGTGAGTGAGAGAGAGAGAGAGAGAGCAGGAAGGGGGTTAAAAGCGGGCAATGGACGGGAACGGCGATGGTGTGAACGAGCGGAGCGTTGCATCGAGAGAGCGGATTCCGAGGACGACGGGGTGGCGTTTGCATGGATGGCACGCACAGCCGCGTGGCGCTCGTCTTCTTCCCTCTCGCCAGCATGAGCTAGAAGATGCGCCTGACGGATGAGGCCAGCGTGCCAGCGACATAGGAAAGCGGGTGGGTTGGCGGGTTTGGTTTGGACCCAAGTCAAAACCAGGTTGACTGAATTGTTTAAAATTCAAACCCCTCCACTTTGTCCTGGCAATTCAAATTAGCAAGTAAAATTGAAAAATTCTAAGATTTTTCAGAGAGGTTACTGGGGTGAAATAGAACACATGAAAATTTTCTACCATCATTGTTCATGTTTTATTTGCTTGCTTTAAATCATTTACAGCAGGGGTTTTTGAATTGGAGTTGAATATTCTCAGGGTTAGGTTTGGTTCTAAAATTTTGATAAAATTCATAATTATTTATGATAAATAATATGATGTTTAAATAAATTATTTCCCAGAGCTTCGGCTTGAGTTTTAAGTTTAGCTTTGATTTGATAATTTTTCAAATGCAATAATTTGTGCACATGCTCCAGAAATGATATGCATCCTAATTCAATTTAGTGAAAGTGGGACTGTGACAAAGGAATCTGGCCCAAATAGGTTTGCCGAAAAGGAAAAGATTTTCAAATTCAAAAAAGGAGATTAAATTAACCGAGCTCAAAGAATAGAAAATAAGCTTTAAAAATTCCAAGAAATTTCCAAAAAATACTCTAGAACAAGAGGAACTCAAATAAAAAAGTTTTGAATTTCATTGATGCCTAAATTATCTACATTGCATGGTTTTATTTTCTAAAAATTCAAATTAAGCTTTAAATTAACCAAGAAAATTTAAATGGTTATTTTTATTTTTAAAGGCTTCAAAAGAACTCCAAATTTGGGATGTTACAAATCTACCCCCCTTAATCAAATTGTCGTCCCTGTGATTCGGGCTGACTAAAGAATAGGTGTGAAAACTCGAACCTTGCTCACTCTTCCAAGCGGCTTTCTCTTCTATGTGAGACAAAACTATAACGAGCGCTGAACTGACTGGAGACTTATCCAGAACGATGTTCTGAACTGATTGAACTTCCTCTATAGTGACATGATTTAGTCGTCCCCTTGCTGAAGGTAGTCCTTGAACTACTACTAACATAGGGGGTTTTGCTGGTGTAACTCCCAAGTTAAAATGAATTAGTGTTGGGGCTTGCCTTTGTGGACAACCATGAGCATAATGACTTGTCATGTGGCACTTAAAACAAACAACTCCTGAGGCAGGATTGTTGGTCCTTTGAGGTTGACTGTTGCTGCTGTTATTGAAGCTGCGGAATCCTAAGGTTACTAAGTGAGATACTAGTGCATGAGAGTTATTGAAATGAATAGGTTGTTGCCACTGAAATGCGTTGGTTTTGGCTCTTTGCGGATGATTTTGATGAGCTCCATGATGTATCATTTTCTTCTTATGAGATTCCTCTAACTCATCTCTAGTTGTTTTTTTAAATTATGTAAACCTATCTTGTAGATAATTTAAGAAATCCACATAGTTGTTACTAAGTGAGATACTAGTGCATGAGAGTTATTGAAATGAATAGGTTGTTGCACGTTGGTTTTGGCTCTTTGCGGATGATTTTGATGAGCTCCATGATGTATCATTTTCTTCTTATGAGATTCCTCTAACTCACGACGGGAATCTTCTATGAGTATGGCTTTATAAACCTTATACTGGAAATCCACATAGTTGTTACCTACAACTTGCACCTTTAGACTGGTGTTAAGCCCACGCTCGAATCGCTTTTAATTTGCATTGTTTGTGGTAACATCTTCTGGAGCATAACGAGAAAGCTGAGTGAGCTTGTTGAGATACTCACTCAATGACATGCTTACTTGCTGTAAATCATGGAATTCATTCTTCTTCATTTCCTCTATTCCATCTAGAGCATGTGCTTGGCGAAAAGCTACTGAAAACTCTGCCCAAGTAATAGCTTGCGGATTTTCATGGGTTGTATTGTAGTTCTCCAACTATTCTAGGGTTGTACCTTCCCACCGATGTGAGGCATAATGTCGAACCCAGGATTAACATCCTCGATTCTCTATGTATTCGACACTAGTCCCTGGATCAATAACTAGTGTACATAGTAAACAAATATGGTAACATCCACATCTCACATGAATTTTATTAATAATTATTAGAGTTTTACAAAAATGTATTACAAGCCAACAATAAGGAACACAGCGAAAAACGAAAAACAAGAAGTAGGGTCCAGCAAATCCGCCACGGGCAATCAACTAGCGTAGCAGCTTAGTCGTCAAAATCCTCAGCACTGGCAAAGTCCTTCTCCTCTGGACAACATTTTATTAATCAAGAGTGAGTACAAAAAATGTCTCCTCAAGTTACACCCATAACAGAGTTAATGCATTCGTGGATATTAACAAAGGAAGGCTTATAGGGCTGTTTGTGCAAAAGCAATGTTTGACATTTTTAAATACAATAACTAACTTCAAAAGCTCAAATTTACAATATCTAAAATTTAGTTTTAAATGAATTAGTAAAGCTAGTGTAGGCACTAACCTAACACTAACTTAAACACGGGCACCAACCCGGGGCTTCAACCTACAATTTTCTCGTGGACACCCATCCATGTCACAAACCAGGTTGTAAAATTTTTTGAAAATAAAACCAAAGTCTAACTTTGAGTGGCTTTGCTCAGTATGTACATGACTGTAGACATGGCTATTCGAATACTTTTACACTCAACAGAGGTGGTACAACTTTACCCGCAAGAGATATTCTGCTTAATATGTCTGCCAAGACATGCTTCCGTAGGCGTGCGACTAACCGACTATCACAAGGCCTTTACCCTGCACTATCCTAATGTAGTTATGCCCACTGAAACTACCGTAAGGTTTCACGCCAAACGGTAACCTCATGTTGCGCCATGTGGGTACTAAAAGTAGGTCTTTACGACGCCCACACCTCTGAATGACACAACCATGGTGAAATATTATAGTTTAATTACCATGGTCTGTCCCACTCCAGACATATGGTAGTACAATAGATCTTAGCAATATGCGGCTCTAAGTCCGATCCTTAGTTGACTGGTCAACTTGCAAAATAACCCCTAGGCCTCAACTATTCAATGAATTGAGCTCATGTATAAACCTGCACCCACCAACTATCCATTTCTCCCAAGTCCAAACTAGTTTTTATTTTGTTTTTTAAATCATTTGTAAATTTCTATGGCATAACAATGACATGGACTCACTTTTAAAACATAGTTGAAACTTTGGCTAAAATTCTCCAAATTGAATATTTTTATCTAAGCACCATTAGGCATATATTTTTACCAACATGTTCTAGTTTATACTATTGTATCAACTAGATTTTCATCTAAGGTGTCAACGTATGTTTGATTCAATGTCAAAGTTGGCTATACAATGATAATGGGAATAACTATAATTTTAAAATAGGAATTTAAATTAAATTGCATACAAATAAGCATACAATAATAATTTAAAACATAATTTAAATTACTGGGATCATATATGGTCACAGGATATAACTTGCCTTGCTCAAACGGGTGCTAATCAGACTCATCAAACAAATCTATACGTGAAAACAAGCCAAATTCAAATAAAACTCAGATAAACTTTAATATTTATAATTTTTGTATATTTGTCTAGATTAGGATTTTAGATGAAATTTGAATCACTTCAATCGAAGCTTAGATGAAGGAGAATGGGCTCTTAGAAGTTTGAATTTCACATGAAATGATAGAAATTCGGGAAATTAATGGAGCCAAAATACGACATGGTCGACAGCGAATTATTGAGAAAATCAAAATTCTATTTGAATAGAAAGGTAGATAATGTTGAAAAAATAGCCAGGTAAAATTTCTCGCGAAAATACCCAACGGATGAAGAGATCAGGCTCAACAAAGTTCTTGCCGGAGTTGGGGAAGAAGAGGCGGCCGGCGGTGCTTGGGTGACCTGAAGCCAAAACTAAACAAACACATTGTAGAGGAAGGTTTGAGAATGCTCCAATAAAAAATTGAGGATCATTAGTGGACGAGAGAGGTCGGGAGAGCTCACCGAATATTTTGTCGAAGTTGGGGAAGAAGATGTTGTTGTCGGTGGCTTGTGTGGCCGCAATGAATTATTAAGGAAAACAAAATTAAGTTTGAATAGAAATGTGGGGAAACTCAAGAGTAACTCACTAGTAAAATTTGGTGTGCAACGGAGCAGTGAATGAGGAGATCGGACTTGCTAAAGTTCTCGTCGAGCTTGAAGAAGAAGAGCCTGTAGAGGGTTCTCCAAGGGGCTTCGGCCACAACTGAGAGAAGGCATTGTGGGGAATAATAGTATAGGGAAGCTATGGTCCAATTTATAGGGGCTAAAGAGCAACTGTTCGGATAGAACAGATCACCAAATTTATGGCCAGAGTAAAGGCAGAATTACCGGTGAAATTACTATTCCAGTAATAGAAATAATTAATAAATCCAAAAAATATTTATTTTTCATTTGAAAGTTCAAAGAAAGAATCAATTAACATGGGAAAAATAATAGATAAACTCCAAAAAAATCTTAGATACTACATACAATATTTTGAGTTCAAATAAAATAATAACAACCAAAATAATTGTTTTATTTATACATAATAATTAATTTCAAAATCTTGAAAATCTTTTAAACTTGAAAAAATACCAATATAGCTCCACAAATTCTATAAAATTTTAGAGTAGTTAAATAGGGTATATTCAGCTTAAATAAAATATTTTTCAACACAAATTTAGTTTTTATTTTTGAACAAAAAATATTTTTTAATTGCCGAAATTAAGGAACAGATTTAATAAATGTAGGTAAATTCGAAAAAGAGCCAATTTTTTGGAAAATACATAAATACAATTAAATTATTTATTTTTGGATGTTACAAACTGCCCCCTTAAAATTCAGAAAAAGTGCCAAAATTATTTAGTAAATTTTTTGGGATGTTACAAACTACCCCTTTAAAAGGAATCTCGTCCCTGAGATTCGGAGAGGCTAGAGGGAGATGACAGACATAGATAAATGAATTGGGAGGTTGGAAAGAGATAGGGAGAGTCTATAATCAAGTTTGCTTCATGTCCCATGTGTGTCGATAGGGTTGATTTGTCCAATGGGTTATTAGAGAAATGGGGAGAGCAAAGGATGAGAAAGAAAACTATGAGGAGAGAAGTCTAACCACTTAAGCAAACGTTGCACACAAGATGAAAAACATATGCGTACAATGTACCAAAATAAAATATATCATACAAGTTAAAACACAGCACAACGTTATACTCGATTGATATTGTTAAGCTGGTGAAATGACTCGATACATAGAATGAGCCTTGCCAATCATAGACTATATGACTTAGCTGGCATCACATCTGCTTCTCACGGTCTTCGATGGATCTTGCATGTTATCCTTGTATGGTAGTGATAACTGATGTCTTTATGATGCTCTTTGCATGACTAATGTCTTTACCATCACAACAGAGAACCAAAATTGAGACATTGCAAATTAATCAAACAAGTCCATCTCATACTAGACATGTGGTTGTACAATATGGCCAGTTCAATGGCACATAAAATTAAGTCCTTAACATGTACTAAGGCGAGACTACCACATCCGAATGTGCGAATGGTACCACTTTACTGCACGATCACTCCCCTGAGCAAAAAAAACATTTTGTTTAACCACACCAATGACAATCCCTGCCATGGCACATAATTTTCACTACACCATGGCATAGTATTAAGGGCAATGCAACTGCCGGGAAAAACTACTTTTCCTGGCAATTTATCTCTTAGAATGTGTATTCCTAAGGCACTTATTCTGCCGGTAAAAGTCTTCACGGAAAGACATTTCCCAGCGAGATATGTGTATTCCCGGCATTAAAGTGCCCTAGATAAATTGGTTTTCCCGTGATTAGAGTTTCCTGGCGATTAGAGTATTCCAGCGATTAGAGTATTCCGCGATTATATGTATTCGGCGATTAACATGTCCTCGATTGTATGTTTTGCTTGTGATTAATTGCCCTAAATAAGTTGGTTTTCCTGGCGATTATATGTATTCCCCGATTAACATGCCCTCGATTGTATGTTTTGCCGGTAGTTAAGTGCCCTAGATAAGTTAGTTTTCCCCGGTAGTTAGACTTATTCCCGACAGTTAACTGCCCTAGATTGTCTATTGTCCCCGCCAGATCTGGCACATGTAAATTTAATTACATGTAAAATACCAATATAATTTAATTACGCTGCTAAGATATTTTCTCAATAGTTCGCACCATTCAACCAGAATTTAGAAAACATACAATTTTCTCGATCTTACCACTTAGAAAATATCACATCAACAATCAAATACAACTACAACACATAGATGAAATTCAGATGATGCAAAATACATAAACCTGAAATATGATATTTCTGATAAGCATAACAGTACATGTGCAGTACACAATACACATGCAATTTCAAAATTCTGAGCATTCTAATATAGCCACGATCTCCTTGGCATATAGAAAATATCCATACAAAAAAGTCGACAATACTAGTCTATCCTTGGCACATGTAAATTCTCGAGCCCCTTCTATCATAATACTAGTCTATCCTTGGTATTTACGAAACATCTACGCAAAAAAAGTCGACAATGAAATCATCATGCTATCACCGTTTGCAAAATAAGGACGATCACTCCATCAGCAAATAATAACTTCAACAGCCCTTATGTTTTGTACCTGAAAAGAAATTTGAGAAGTCAATAACCACAAACCATATATCTCTTGTTGTATGAGTTTTTCCTTATTTTATTGCCAAAAAAATAGCATTGCATTTCCTACATTTTTTTGCTCCTCAGTTTCTGCCTGAGCCTCTCTGGCCTTAACCATAGGATGGTGTACAAGTAGGAGAAGAGGATATAGAGCAAGATCGGAGGTAGCACTACCACTGCTAGCCATTGCAGTGATGAGAAGACTAGTTCCATTTTTTTTCTTTGTGTGTGTGCGCTCCAGAGAGAGAGAGATGGTCAGATGTGCATTATATACATATTTTTTTGGTGATCCATGCGCAACTGTGAGCAGGAAAGGTGGAAAACTTAAAAAATGTTAACGCACTGTGAGCAGTCGGCACATAAGACATTACCCTTTCCAACATAAGAAGAAATAAAAGAAAGGCTAGTGGGTATAGTTTTAACAGCATACTTTCATAGAGAAGCTTTGTTTGCTTGCTATGACCAAAGCACTCCCGTCACAAGAGTAATTTGGGGTCTAAAATATTATATCTTCGGCAATCGGCAGGTGATGAATAAGACTTGTTTGCAAGTTTTCAGAAAAAGCAATAAATAAGACTAAGCGGCAAGAAAATGTCTACTAGTACCTTCATGTCTTTTACAAGATGCAAAGACAAGCAATATATGATCACGACAAACAAAATATTGAACCTTAAAACTAAGAATTCCTAAATCCATCACCCAATTTGGTGATCCCTGAACATATATGAAAGTGCTTCTAGAACTGAAAATGGAGATGGTGTTCGGTGGATTCATTCGGTTCCCCATCCAAACCAAACAAGTAATTTTCGAATTTATTTTTTTGTGAAATGAGTTAAATGCATCAGGCTATGGCAAGTTAGTAAGTCAATAATTTACAATTATTTGATTGTTCCACACATAAATCAAAAAATTCTAGGCAACCACTTCTTTGTGATGAAAAGAAATAAGAATCTAACCTACCAAGGAAGCAAAATCAGTACGGCAAGAGAAACTAGGTGCCCGTATTGCTAGCATGAAAGCCACAACATACAAGAGCATCAGACATCATGTCATCAACCACATAAAACAAGCATTGTGCCAAACTAAATAAGGTCTAAAGCATCATTGAAGAGTTGGACAATATTTTCAAGTTATAGAAAACTAAAATTCATTAAAGAACAAACATTGCCATACCCAGCTATTTATTTCTATTCGCCTTTATCAGACACCAACAACATATTGATTAAAAAAATAAAGCAAAGGAAGAGGACTGACCAGTGGGGAAAAAATATAACATGGGAGATAGAATGGCTAGGAGGCTACTCTGAAATAAAAAAAATGGTGCACCTAAGTAGTCCTTAAGGGCTAGTCCAACACAAATTGCAATTTAGCTATTGTTCTTGCCTTTTCCTATTCAATGGCTGGTTTCAAATTTATTTTATTTGCTTGGTTCAGTTTAATGCCGGTCTAAATCATAAAGATATTAGTTTAGTACCTCCATTCCTGCAAATACAAGATCAGCAACGTGACTAAGGCAATTTCATAAAGAGAGATGCAAATTAAACAAACAAAGCATGTCTTCTGCACCCTGTCATTGCCTTTGGCACTATGGTCTACACAGAAAAAGATCACAATTCACAAGCATACCAGATTAAACAAATTTTTTGTTTTGGTAACAAGGAACCAATTCACAAGCATACCAGATCAAACTTTTGTATTGAACTAGGCTTCAGATTATTTTTAGAACTCTGCTGGGCGAATTTTGAGCCAACTTTGGCACAGGAGCTTCAAATGAGGGAAAAATGCAGCCCATTGACCAAATAGGGCATAAATGCAAGATGAAGAATTACCTCAATTGGTACATGAATAGGCTTTTTAGGGATATCTGCAATGACAGGCTAGGGACAGCTTTGAGAGCTTCACGAGGATCTGGAGTTTCTTGCTTATCCTTTAGCTCCTTTGGGTCATCATCGCCATAGAACCCAGATCCTAGCATTGCTTGGATGATAATACTTACTATGGAACTCCTGAACATAAGACACACACACACACAAAAAGGTTGAGATTTAAACCCAAACAAACTAATCAACCAATGTTAGCTTACTGGTGGTCTGAAATATAGAGAATATGATTCAATGGTCCTAGAAGCAATTCATCTTTATAATTTCCAATAAAAAACTAATGATCATTGAAACTTTGACTTATAGAAAAGGAAAGGGCCCTTCATCGCCCATGATAGCCTCTGACTAAATGGCAAAAGACATCACATAACCTAGAAGGTGTAGGGCATATAAGAGCAATAAATATCAATCAATGAAAATGCCAAATTTCGATTGAGAGTAATATCTTCTACAAAACCTTGAATTCTTCAAAAGTAAGCTTTGGGATTTCATTTGGGTCACCACCACTATCCACACCTTACGTGTTCTCAGGGAAAAGTGCATGCAGAAATTTCAAATTTGTTAGGCACTTCTACTTGTAGCAACTGGAATCTAAAATCATGATAAGAACAGTACAAAGGGATATTCAAGGATAGGACTATTAGCACAATTTAATAAACCAGGAAGCATCTAATAAAGAAGCATAGACTAAAAATAATTGGAACTACGTCATGCTAATGTCTTTGAAGTCTAAAATAAATCCAGCTAAAGCGAAAAGCGAGAATGAATACAAATGCAACAACCTGGACCCCTGGTGCATATCAAATTATCAATGCTTAATTAAGTAGATGACACTGACATTATATACATGTAGGAAGTTGTAATACTAGCTGTAAAAGAAGCAAAGATGCAATGAGAGATCTTTTCCACGTGCATAAAGACACTAGTTATGAAAGTTCACTTACATATACTAAATCCAAGAATATATCATTCTGATCAAACCATGGATGTATCATCCGATCCTAGTATTCTAAGTTCATTCATCTCATCTTAATCTTAACTACTGTAGTTACGCTGCGCGATCAAGGGAACTACTGGATGTTGTGTAGTCAACTGATGAGGCCAAAGTAACCATTGCTGCCAGCTCTGGCTCAGCCCCTTCGAATCCTTGTGAAGCACAACTGAAATGGGGCCTTTGTTAGAGGATTGGCAATGGAGATGAAATTAAATAACATAACTGATAGATGGCTTTCAAGGAAATGAGATATGAATAAATTAAGTGAAGTCAATTAAAAGTGCATTGAGATCTCCAAGTATCCTTATCATAATATGATAACACCAATCTATTTTACATACTAAAATCTTATAGTCAGAACAGTGACAGCTAAGTGAGAGAGCGAGTGAGAGAGAAACAGAGAGTCATACCAGTTGTATCAAATAAATGGCAACTTCCCTTATGAGATCCCACCAGTGCAACCTTCAAAGGTAACAGAGAAATATCATAAGCTCGTCTAGTTTTATGGTCAATACATATATTCACTGATATCAAGAAGCTAGTTCAATCGCCCATCGGGAATAACATGCAGCGATAACCATCTCGTGAAGATCATTCCAATCCTCAATCTTACGATCATGGAAATTCCAAATGCGAACTTTCTCATCCAAAGATCCACTAATGAAGAAGTTATCATCTCTGAGATTGAACTGGATGTAAGTCAACGCAATAAATTAAGTGCATGAAGGAAATCAATTGCTGTTTGCTCCAAACATATATAGTTACTACCAAAATGGGGTTATCCCATTGCTCTAAATAAAAGGAAGAGGCCGCTAAAAATACATAGAAAATGAACATGCAACTAGACTCACCATAGTCTGTGTGTGAGAATGTTTTCAAATAGGTACTGGCAGTGATGTCCCATAGCCTAACAGTTTTGTCCATTGAGGATGAAAGCAAGTACTGAATGACAACCAAACAACCAGTTAGTGCCTTTATAGAGTTGTTTTCAGTTTATACACGGTTTTCTTCCCACAATTATCAGTCCACTAGGTCATCTCCCCAAATCGACAAAGTCCATCAAGATAGCCATCATCTTCCCCCACTGTTATTTTTGCCCACAACAGAACCAGCCCAATATGAACTCAACATGTCACAGAGAACACTAATAGTAGCATTTCATCAAATTGATTCATCACATAGCAAGGGGAGGGAAAGGGATAGAGAGGAAGGGTAGTAGTATACTTCAGTGCGCGGCAACCTTGATAGCAACCCGCAATCAGCACATTCACCAAGCCTCAGCCCACATCCAGGAACCTCATCCATGTAGGAACACAACAAAATCAACAAAATCAATTAGTGAGTCAAGTCCAAACCATGGAACCAAAAGCACAACAGGGGAAGAAAAACAGTGGGGGAAATCAAATCCAGGCACACGGGGACCGAGCCAAGGCGGCCGGCGGCCGGAGGCCGAGCCGCCGGGCCGAGCTGCGGCCAAGCCAAGCCGAGCCAGCAGGAGGCGCGGTCACGGGCCGACACACGGGCGAGCACAGGTGGGCCGATCCTCAGGGCGGGGAGAGGAGGAGAACGAGCGCGCACGGGGCCGAACAACCGGAGCTGGGCCCAACGGCCGAACGGTGGCGGTGGTGCCAAGGAGGAGGTGGCGGCCGGAGAGGAGGACGTGGCTGGGAGCAACTAGAGGAGGCGACGCCGCGAGCTGCGGGCGAAGGGGAAGAGGCGACGCACAGGCGAAGAGGAAGAGGCGGCCGACGACTGCGACGCAGGCGAAGGGGAAGTCGAGGGGGTGGCAGAGGAGGAAGAGGCGGGGGGAGGTGGCGGAGAGTGGCGACGGAGGAAGGAGACGGGAGGCGGAGGAGGAAAGAAACCAGCGGCGGGTCTGACCCTTCAACGCCGGCGGCGACGGCGGCGAAGGGTGGAAGGGGAGGCACGAGCGGTACAGGTGAAGGGAAGGGGCAGCGGGCGAAGGGGAGGAGGGGAGCGTCGCGAGGGCGTCGTGAAGGGAAGGGAGGCGGCCGGGGAGGAGGGGAGGCGCGAGGAGGATGGGGAGGCGCGGGGAGGCCGTCGGGAGGACGCCCATAATGGACATCTGGTGTGCCCTACCTCATTTGTAGGTGCATTTGGTATCATTCCGTGCCGGTGTGAAACTTTCAAAACGACGAGTACCCCGAGCTCCACTTTATGAAATCGAGGCATGGAAAGAAAATCAATACCAAACAACCATAATGGACTTCTGGCATGCCCTAACACATCTCCAGGTCCATTTGATATCGTTTCGAGCCGATGTGAAACTTTCGAGCAGCGAGTACCCTAAGCTCCACTTTATGAAATCGAGGCATAGAAAGAAAATCAATGCCAAACGCCCATAATGGACTTCTGGTGTGCCCTACCACATCTCTAGGTGCATTTGGTATCGTTCCGAGCGGGTGTGAAACTTTCGAGCAGCAGTGCCGGACCTCCACAATATGAAATCGAGGCACGGAAAGAAAATCAATGCCAAACGCCCATAATGGACTTCTGGTGTGCCCTACCTCATTTGTAGGTGCATTTGGTATCGTTCGTGCCGGTGTGAAACTTTCCAGCACCGACGAGTGCCGAGCTCCACTTTATGAAATCGAGGCATGGAAAGAAAATCAATACCAAACACCCATAATGGACTTCGGTGTTCCCTAAGACATCTCTAGGTCCATTTGCTATCGTTCGAGCCGATGTGAAACTTTCGAGCAGCCAGTACCACGAGCTCCACTTTATGAAATCGAGGCACAGAAAGAAAATCAATGTCAAATGCCCATAATGGACTTCTGGTGTGCCCTACCTCATTTTTAGGTGTATTTGGTGTCGTTCCGTGACGGTGTGAAAATTTCCAGAATGACGACGCCTCAGCTTCGTTTATGAAATCGAGGCACGGAAACAAAATCAATACCAAACACCCACAATGGACTTGTAATGTGCCCTACATCATTTCTAGGTGCATTTGGAATCCTTCCGAGCCGGTGTGAAACTTTCGAGAATGACGAGTACCCCGAGCTCCGCTTTGTGAAATCGAGGAACGGAAAGAAAATCAATACCAAACGCACGTAATGGACTTCTGGTGTGCCCTACCACATATCTAGGTGCATTTGGTATCGTTCCGAGCGGGTGTGAAACTTTCCAGAATGACGAGTACCGGGACCTCCACAATATGAAATCGAGGCACGGAAAGAAAATCAATGCCAACCGCAAATAATGGACTTTTGGTGTGCCCTACCACATCTCTAGGTGCATTTGGTATCATTCTGAGCGGGTGTGAAACTTTCCAGAATGATGAGTACCCGGACCCACAATATGAAATCGAGGCACGGAAAGAAAATCATTGCCAGACGCCCATAATGGACTTCTGGTGTGCCCTACCTCATTTGTAGGTGCATTTGGTGTCGTTCCGTG
The DNA here is from genome assembly GCA_036346405.1 of Phyllostachys edulis. Classification (NCBI taxonomy): domain Eukaryota; kingdom Viridiplantae; phylum Streptophyta; class Magnoliopsida; order Poales; family Poaceae; genus Phyllostachys; species Phyllostachys edulis. Next base: position 42,163,618 of record CM070556.1, read on the forward strand.
CCGGTGTGAAACTTTCTAGAATGACGAGTACCCCGAGCTCCACTTTATGAAATCGAGGCATGGAAAGAAAATCAATACCAAACAACCATAATGGACTTCTGGCGTGCCCTAACACATCTACAGGTCCATTTGACATCGTTCCGAGCCGATGTGAAACTTTCCAGAACGACGAGTACCCTGAGCTCCACTTTATGAAATCGAGGCATAGAAAGAAAATCAATGCCAAACGCCCATAATGGACTTATGGTGTGCCCTACCACATCTCTAGGTGCATTTGGTATCGTTCCGAGCGGGTGTGAAACTTTCCAGAACGACGAGTACTTGGACCTCCACAATATGAAATCGAGGCACGGAAAGAAAATCAATGCCAAACGCCGCCCATAATGGACTTCTGGTGTGCCCTACCTCATTTGTAGGTGCATTTGGTATCGTTCCGTGCCGGTGTGAAACTTTCCAGAACGACGAGTACCCCGAGCTCCACTTTATGAAATCGAGGCATGGAAAGAAAATCAATACCAAACACCCATAATGGACTTCTGGTGTTCCCTAACACATCTCTAGGTCCATTTGCTATCGTTCCGAGCCGATGTGAAACTTTCCAGAACGACGAGTACCCTGAGCTCCACTTTATGAAATCGAGGCACAGAAAGAAAATCAATGTCAAATGCCCATAATGGACTTCTGGTGTGCCCTACCTCATTTTTAGGTGTATTTGGTGTCGTTCCATGACGGTGTGAAAATTTCCAGAACGACGACGGCTCAGCTTCGTTTATGAAATCGAGGCACGGAAACAAAATCAATACCAAACACCCACAATGGACTTGTAATGTGCCCTACATCATTTCTAGGTGCATTTGGAATCCTTCCGAGCCGGTGTGAAACTTTCGAGAATGACGAGTACCCCGAGCTCCGCTTTGTGAAATCGAGGAACGGAAAGAAAATCAATACCAAACGCACGTAATGGACTTCTGGTGTGCCCTACCACATCTCTAGGTGCATTTGGTATCGTTCAAAGCGGGTGTGAAACTTTCCAGAATGACGAGTACCGGGACCTCCACAATATGAAATCGAGGTACGGAAAGAAAATCAATGCCAACCGCAAATAATGGACTTTTGGTGTGCCCTACCACATCTCTAGGTGCATTTGGTATCGTTCTGAGCGGGTGTGAAACTTTCCAGAATGATGAGTACCCGGACCCACAATATGAAATCGAGGCACGGAAAGAAAATCAATGCCAAACGCCCATAATGGACTTCTGGTGTGCCCTACCTCATTTTTAGGTGCATTTGGTGTCGTTCCGTGCCGGTGTGAAAATTTCCAGAACGACGAGTACCCCGAGCTCCACTTTATGAAATCGAGGCATGGAAAGAAAATCAATACCAAACAACCATAATGGACTTCTGGCGTGCCCTAACACATCTCCAGGTCCATTTGATATCGTTCCGAGCCGATGTGAAACTTTCCAGAACGACGAGTACCTTGAGCTCCACTTTATGAAATCGAGGCATAGAAAGAAAATCAATGCCAAACGCCCATAATGGACTTCTGGTGTGCCCTACCACATCTCTAGGTGCATTTGGTATCGTTCCGAGCGGGTGTGAAACTTTCCAGAACGACGAGTACCCGGACCTCCACAATATGAAATCGAGGCACGGAAAGAAAATCAATGCCAAACGCCCATAATGGACTTCTGGTGTGCCCTACCTCATTTGTAGGTGCATTTGGTATCTTTCCGTGCCGGTGTGAAACTTTCCAGAACGACGAGTACCGAGCTCCACTTTATGAAATCGAGGCATGGAAAGAAAATCAATACCAAACACCCATAATGGACTTCTGGTGTGCCCTAACACATCTCTAGGTCCATTTGCTATCGTTCCGAGCCGATGTGAAACTTTCGAAAAAGAAAGTACCACAGCTCCACTTTATGAAATCGAGGCACGAAAGAAAATCAATGCCAAATGCCCATAATGGACTTCGGTGTGCCCTACCTCATTTTATGTGTATTTGGTGTCGTTCGTGCGGTGTGAAAATTTCGAGCGAGCAGCGGCGCCTCGACCGTTTATGAAATCGAGGCACGGAAACAAAATCAATAACAAACACCCACAATGGACTTGTAATGTGCCCTACATCATTTCTAGGTGCATTTGGAATCCTTCCGAGCCGGTGTGAAACTTTCGAGAACGAGGAGTATTCCGAGCTCCGCTTTGTGAAATCGAGGAACGGAAAGAAAATCAATACCAAACGCACGTAATGGACTTCTGGTGTGCCCTACCACATCTCTAGGTGCATTTGGTATCGTTCCGAGGGGGTGTGAAACTTTCCAGAATAACGAGTACGGAAAGAAAATCAATGCCAAACGCCCATAATGGACTTCTGGTGTGCCCTACCTCATTTTTTGGTGCATTTGGTGTCGTTCCGTGCCGGTGTGAAAATTTCCAGAACGACGAGTACCCCGAGCTCCACTTTATGAAATCGAGGCATGGAAAGAAAATCAATACCAAACAACCATAATGGACTTCTGGCGTGCCCTAACACATCTCCAGGTCCATTTGATATCATTCCGAGCCGATGTGAAACTTTCCAGAACGACGAGAACCCTGAGCTCCACTTTATGAAATCGAGGCATAGAAAGAAAATCAATGCCAAACGCCCATAATGGACTTCTGGTGTGCCCTACCACATCTCTAGGTGCATTTGGTATCGTTCGGCGGGTGTGAAACTTTCGAGCAGCAGTGCGGACCTCCACAATATGAAATCGAGGCACGGAAAGAAAATCAATGCCAAACGCCCATAATGCACATCTGGTGTGCCCTACCTCATTTGTAGGTGCATTTAGTATCTTTCCGGGCCGGTGTGAAACTTTCCAGAACGACGAGTACCCCGAGCTCCACTTTATGAAATCGAGGCATGGAAAGAAAATCAATACCAAACACCCATAATGGACTTCTGGTGTTCCCTAACACATCTCTAGGTCCATTTGCTATCATTCCGAGCCGATGTGAAACTTTCCAGAACGACGAGTACCCTGAGCTCCACTTTATGAAATCGAGGCACAGAAAGAAAATCAATGCCAAATGCCCATAATGGACTTCTGGTGTGCCCTACCTCATTTTTAGGTGTATTTGGTGTCGTTCCGTGACGGTGTGAAAATTTCCAGAACGAACGACGACGCCTCAGCTTCGTTTATGAAATCGAGGCACGGAAACAAAATCAATACCAAACACCCACAATGGACTTGTAATGTGCCCTACATCATTTCTAGGTGCATTTGGAATCCTTTCGAGCCGGTGTGAAACTTTCGAGAACGAGGAGTACCCCGAGCTCCGCTTTGTGAAATCGAGGAACGGAAAGAAAATCAATACCAAACGCACGTAATGGACTTCTGGTGTGCCCTACCACATCTCTAGGTGCATTTGGTATCGTTCCGAGGGGGTGTGAAACTTTCCAGAATGACGAGTACCGGGACCTCCACAATATGAAATCGAGGCACGGAAAGAAAATCAATGCCAACCGCCCATAATGGACTTTTGGTGTGCCCTACCACATCTGTAGGTGCATTTGGTATCATTCTGAGCGGGTGTGAAGCTTTCCAGAATGATGAGTACCCGGACCCACAATATGAAATCGAGGCACGGAAAGAAAATCAATGCCAAACGCCCATAATGGACTTCTGGTGTGCCCTACCTCATTTGTAGGTGCATTTGGTGTCGTTCCGTGCCGGTGTGAAACTTTCCAGAATGACGAGTACCCCGAGCTCCACTTTATGAAATCGAGGCATGGAAAGAAAATCAAGACCAAACAATCATAATGGACTTCTGGCGTGCCCTAACACATCTCCAGGTCCATTTGATATCGTTCCGAGCGATGTGAAACTTTCCAGAAGGACGAGTACCATGAGCTCCACTTTATGAAATCGAGGCATAGAAAGAAAATCAATGCTAAACGCCCATAATGGACTTGTGGTGTGCCCTACCACATCTCTAGGTGCATTTGGTATCGTTCGAGCGGGTGTGAAACTTTCGAGCAGCCATTGTACAGGACCTCCACAATATGAAATCAAGGCACGGAAAGAAAATCAATGCTAAACGCCCATAATGGACTTCGGTGTGCCCTACCTCATTTGTAGGTGCATTTAGTATATTTCCGTGCGGTGTGAAACTTTCGAATCAGCGAGTACCATGCTCCACTTTATGAAATCGAGGCAAAAGCTATCCCACCCATAATGGACTTCGACCAAGACATAACTTTTTGCAAAAGTTTATTGTGATCTTTTGTTCAAATAACAATTAAGGTGAAGCACATCAGAACAACGAATCTCTTTATGATAAATGATCCATTTTGCAAGCTCGTTATTACGGGTAGTTCCTACAAAGAATCGGACTAATGACGTATACAATGCTTGAATTATCAATATCATTTCTTCTTTTGGAACATTCAATCCATAACATCCTTTTCAATCTATAATCAAGAATAATTAGGATTTCTAAAATAAAAAAAAAATGGACTTCGTGTGCCCTACCAAAAAATCAAGGGTCCGTTCATAGGAAAACCCAACCTTTCGAGGCACGGAAAGAAAATCAATGCGCAAATAATGGACTTTTGGTGTGCACTAATCTATTTTTAACGTCTAATTAGATCGGGAATCATTTCAATTAAGTTAAGCTCGTTGCTTTTTATTTTACGAGAATGGAGCCAGGCTCTATCCATTTATTCACTAGACCCAAAAAAATAGGAATTTTTTATTCCATTCCAAAAATAAAAAATAAGAAAGCTCCACTTTATGAAATCGAGGCATGGAAAGAAAATCAATACCAAACACCCATAATGGACTTCTGGTGTTCCCTAACACATCTCTAGGTCCATTTGCTATCGTTCCGAGCCGATGTGAAACTTTCCAGAATGACGAGTACCCTGAGCTCCACTTTATGAAATCGAGGCACAGAAAGAAAATCAATGCCAAATGCCCATAATGGACTTCTGGTGTGCCCTACCTCATTTTTAGGTGTATTTGGTGGCGTTCCGTGCCGGTGTGAAAATTTCCAGAACGAACGACGACGCCTTAGCTTCGTTTATGAAATCGAGGCACGGAAACAAAATCAATACCAAACACCCACAATGGACTTGTAATGTGCCCTACATCATTTCTAGGTGCATTTGGAATCCTTCCGAGCCGGTGTGAAACTTTCGAGAACGAGGAGTACCCCGAGCTCCGCTTTGTGAAATCGAGGAACGGAAAGAAAATCAATACTAAACGCACGTAATGGACTTCTGGTGTGCCCTACCACATCTCTAGTTGCATTTGGAATCGTTCCGAGCGGGTGTGAAACTTTCCAGAATGACGAGTACCGGGACCTCCACAATATGAAATCGAGGCACGGAAAGAAAATCAATGCCAACCGCCCATAATGGACTTTTGGTGTGCCCTACCACATCTCTAGGTGCATTTGGTATCCTTCTGAGCGGGTGTGAAACATTCCAGAATGATGAGTACCCGGACCCACAATATGAAATCGAGGCACGGAAAGAAAATCAATGCCAAACGCCCATAATGGACTTCTGGTGTGCCCTACCTCATTTTAGGTGCATTTGGTGTCGTTGCGTGCCGGTGTGAAAATTTCCAGAACGACGAAGGCTCAGCTCCGTTTATGAAATCGAGGCACGGAAACAAAATCGATACCAAACACCCACAATGGACTTGTAATGTGCCGTACGTCATTTCTAGGTGCATTTGGAATCCTTCCGGGCCGGTGTGAAACTTTCCAGAACGACGAGTACTCCGAGCTCCACTTTATGAAATCGAGGCAACGGGAAGAAAATCAATGCCAAACGCCCATAATGGACTTCTGGTGTGCCCTACCTCATTTTAGGTGCATTTGGAATCCTTCCGGCCAGGTGTGAAACTTTCGAGCAGCGAAAGTACGCCGAGCTCCACTTTATGAAATCGAGGCACGGAAGAAAATCAATACCAAACGCCCATAATGGACTTCGGTGTGCCCTACCACATCTCTAGGTGCATTTGGTATCGTTCCGAAGCGGGTGTGAAACTTTCGAGCAGCGAGTACCGGACCTCCACAATATGAAATCGAGGCACGGAAAGAAAATCAATGCCAAATGCCCATAATGGACTTCGGTGTGCCCTACCTCATTTGTAGGTGCATTTGGTATACTTCGTGCGGTGTGAAACTTTCGAGCAGCAGTACCCCGAGCTCCACTTTGTGAAATTGTGGCACGGATAGACAATCTATACCAAACACCCATAATGAAAATGAGGCACGAAAAGAAAATCAATACAAAACGCCTCAATGGACTTACGTGCGCCGTGCCTCATTTCTAGGTGCATTTGGCATCGTTCGCGTCGGTGAAACTTTCGAGCGACTTGTACTTTGAGCTCCACTTTATGAAATTGAGGCACGGAAAGAAAATCAATACCAAACACCCATAATGGACTTCTGGTGTGCCTACCTCACTTCTAGGTGCATTTGCTATCGTTCCGAGCCGGTGTGAAACTTAAAATACAACGGCCCCTGAGCTCTGTTTTAAGTAATCGAGGCACGAAAACAAAATTAATACCAAACACCCACAATGGACTTCTAATGTGCCGTACATCATTTTCATGTGCATTTGGAATCTTTCCGAGCCGGTGTGAAACTTACTAGAATGACAACTACCCCGAGCTCCACTTTATGAAATCGAGGAATGGAAAGAAAATCAATACCAAACTCCCATAACGGACATCTGGTGTGCCCTACCACATCTCTACGTCCATTTGGTATCATTCCGAGCCGGTGTGAAACTTTCCAGAACGATGGCCCCTCAGCTCCGTTTTATGAAATCGAGGCACGTAAACAAAATCAATACCAAACACCCACAATGGGCATCTAATGTGCCCTACGTCATTTCTAGGTGCATTTGGAATCCTTCCGAGCCGGTGTGAAACTTTCCAGAACAACGAGTACCCCGAGCTCCACTTTATAAATCGAGGCACGGAAAGAAAATCAATACCAAACACCCATAATGGACTTCAGGTGTGACCTACCTACCACATCTCTAGGTGCATTTAGTATCGTTCCGAGCCGGTGTGAAACTTTCTAGAACGACGAGTATCCTGACATCCACTTTACAAAAACGAGGCACGGAAAGAAAATCAATGCCAAACGCCCATAATAGACTTCTGGTGTGCCCTCCCTCATTTCTAGGTGCATTTGGTTTCGTTCCGTGCCGGTGTGAAACTTGCCAGAACGATGAGTACCCTAAGCTCCACTTTATGAAATTGTTTCACGGAAAGAAAATCAATACCACACACCCATAATGGACCTCTGGTGTGCCCTTCCTCACTTCTAGGTGCATTTGGTATCGTTCCGAGCCGGTGTGAAACATTCCAGAACGACAGCCCCTTAGCACCGTTTTATGAAATCGAGGCACAGAAATAAAATCAATACCGAACACCCACAATGGATTTCTAATGGGCCGTACATCATTTCTACGTGCATTTTGAATCCTTCCGAGCCGGTGTGAAACTTTCTAGAATGACAAATACCCCGAGCTCCACTTTATGAAATCGTGGCGTGGAAAGAAATTGAATACCAAACTCCCATAATGGACTTCTAGTGTGCCCTACCATATCTCTAGGTCTATTTGGTATCATTCCGAACTGGTGTGGAACTTTCCAGAACGACGAGTACCCTGAGCTCCACTTTATGAAATCGTGGCACGGAAAGAAAATCAATGCCAAACGCCCATAATGGACTTCTGGAGTGCCCTACCTCATTTTTAGGTGCATTTGGTATCGTTCCGTGCCGGTGTGAAACTTTGCGAGCCATTTATGAGTACCACGGAGCTCCACTTTGTGAAATTGTGGCACGGATAGAAAATGAATACCAAACACCCATAATGAAAACGAGGCACGAAAAGAAAAATCAATACCAAACGCCCATAATGGACTTCTGGTGCGCCGTACCTCATTTCTAGGTGCATTTGGCATCGTTCCGCGCCGGTGTGAAACTTTCCAGAACGACTAGTACCTTGAGCTCCACTTTATGAAATTGTGGCACGGAAAGAAAATCAATACCAAACACCCATAATGGACTTCTGGTGTGCCTACCTCACTTCTAGGTGCATTTGGTATCGTTCCGAGCCGGTGTGAAACTTAAAGAACGACGGCCCCTTAGCTCCGTTTTAAATAATCGAGGCACTGAAACAAAATTAATACCAAACACCCACAATGGACTTCTAATGTGCCGTACACCATTTCCAGGTGCGCCGTACCTCATTTCTAGGTGCTTTTGGAATCATTGCGGGCCGGTGTGAAACTTTCCATAACAACGAGTACGCCGAGCTCCACTTTGTGAAATCGAGCAACGGAAAGAAAATCAATACCAAACGCCCATAATGGACTTCTGTGTGCCCTACCTCATTTTTAGGTGCATTCGGAATCCTTCCGGGCCAGTGTGAAACTTTCCAGAACGACGAGTACGCCGAGCTCCACTTTATGAAATCGAGGAAAGGAAAGAAAATCAATACCAAACGCCCATAATGGACTTCTGGTGTGCCCTACCACATCTCTAGGTGCATTTGGTATCGTTCCGAGCGGGTGTGAAACTTTCCAGAACGACGAGTACCCGGACCTCCACAATATGAAATCGAGGCACGGAAAGAAAATCAATGCCAAATGCCCATAATGGACTTCTGGTGTGCCCTACCTCATTTGTAGGTGCATTTGGTATACTTCCGTGCCGGTGTGAAACTTTCCAAAACGACGAGTACCCCGAGCTCCACTTTGTGAAATTGTGGCACGGATAGACAATCTATACCAAACACCCATAATGAAAATGAGGCACGAAAAGAAAATCAATACAAAACGCCCATAATGGACTTCTGGTGTGCCGTGCCTCATTTCTAGGTGCATTTGGCATCGTTCCGTGCCGGGGTGAAACTTTCCAGAACGACTTGTACTTTGAGCTCCACTTTATGAAATTGTGGCACGGAAAGAAAATCAATACCAAACACCCATAATGGACTTCTGGTGTGCCTACCTCACTTCTAGGTGCATTTGCTATCGTTCCGAGCCGGTGTGAAACTTAAAATACAACGGCCCCTTAGCTCTGTTTTAAGTAATCGAGGCACGAAAACAAAATTAATACCAAACACCCACAATGGACTTCTGATGTGCCGTACATCATTTTCATGTGCATTAGGAATCTTTCCGAGCCGGTGTGAAACTTACTAGAATGACAACTACCCCGAGCTCCACTTTATGAAATCGAGGAATGGAAAGAAAATCAATACCAAACTCCCATAACGGACTTCTGGTGTGCCCTACCACATCTCTACGTCCATTTGGTATCGTTCCGAGCGGTGTGAAACTTTCGAGCAGCGGCCCTCGAGCTCCGTTTTGTGAAATCGAGGCACGAAAACAAAATCAATACCAAACACCCACAATGGGCTTCTAATGTGCCCTACGTCATTTCTAGGTGCATTTGGAATCCTTCCGAGCGGTGTAAAACTTTCGAGACAACGAGTACCCGAGCTCCACTTTATGAAATCGAGGCACGGAAAGAAAATCAATACCAAACACCCATAATGGACTTCTGGTGTGCCCTACCTACCACATCTCTAGGTGCATTTGGTATCGTTCCGAGCGGTGTGAAACTTTCCAGAACGACGAGTATCCTGACATCCACTTTATGAAAACGAGGCACGGAAAGAAAATCAATGCCAAACGCCCATAATAGACTTCTGGTGTGCCCTACCTCATTTCTAGGTGCATTTGGTTTCGTTCCGTGCCGGTGTGAAACTTGCCAGAACGATGAGTACCCTGAGCTCCACTTTATGAAATTGTTTCACGGAAAGAAAATCAATACCACACACCCATAATGGACCTCTGGTGTGCCCTACCTCACTTCTAGGTGCATTTGGTATCGTTCCGAGCCGGTGTGAAACATTCCAGAACGACAGCCCCACAGCACCGTGTTATGAAATCGAGGCACACAAATAAAATCAATACCAAACACCCACAATGGATTTCTAATGTGCCGTACATCATTTCTACGTGCATTTTGAATCCTTCCCAGCCGGTGTGAAACTTTCTAGAATGACAAATACCCCGAGCTCCACTTTATGAAATCGTGGAATGGAAAGAAATTGAATACCAAACTCCCATAATGGACTTCTAGTGTGCCCTACCATATCTCTAGGTCTATTTGGTATCAATCCGAACTGGTGTGGAACTTTCGAGCAGCGGTACCTGAGCTCCACTTTATGAAATCGTGGCACGGAAAAAAATCAATGCCAAACGCCCATAATGGACTTCTGGAGTGCCCTACCTCATTTTTAGGTGCATTTGGTATCGTTCCGTGCCGGTGTGAAACTTTGCAGAACGACGAGTACCCTGAGCTCCACTTTGTGAAATTGTGGCACGGATAGAAAATGAATACCAAACACCCATAATGAAAACGAGGCACGAAAAGAAAAATCAATACCAAACGCCCATAATGGACTTCTGGTGCGCCGTACCTCATTTCTAGGTGCATTTGGCACCGTTCCGCGCCGGTGTGAAACTTTCCAGAACCACTAGTACCTTGAGCTCCACTTTATGAAATTGTGGCACGGAAAGAAAATCAATACCAAACACCCATAATGGACTTCTGGTGTGCCTACCTCACTTCTAGGTGCATTTGGTATCGTTCCGAGCCGGTGTGAAACATTCCAGAACGACAGCCCCACAGCACCGTGTTATGAAATCGAGGCACAGAAATAAAATCAATACCAAACACCCACAATGGATTTCTAATGGGCCGTACATCATTTCTACGTGCATTTTGAATCCTTCCGAGCCGGTGTGAAACTTTCTAGAATGACAAATACCCCGAGCTCCACTTTATGAAATCGTGGCGTGGAAAGAAATTGAATACCAAACTCCCATAATGGACTTCTAGTGTGCCCTACCATATCTCTAGGTCTATTTGGTATCATTCCGAACTGGTGTGGAACTTTCCAGAACGACGAGTACCCTGAGCTCCACTTTATGAAATCGTGGCATGGAAAAAAATCAATGCCAAACGCCCATAATGGACTTCTGGAGTGCCCTACCTCATTTTTAGGTGCATTTGGTATCGTTCCGTGCCGGTGTGAAACTTTCCAGAACGACGAGTACCCTGAGCTCCACTTTGTGAAATTGTGGCACGGATAGAAAATGAATACCAAACACCCATAATGAAAATTTCGAGGCACGAAAAGAAAAATCAATACCAAACACCCATAATGGACTTCTGTGTGCCCTACCTCATTTCTAGGTGCATTTGGAATAATTCGCGCGGTGTGAAACTTTCCGTGAACCACTAGTACCTTGAGCTCCACTTTATGAAATTGTGGCACGGAAAGAAAATCAATACCAAACACCCATAATGGACTTCTGGTGTGCCTACCTCACTTCTAGGTGCATTTGGTATCGTTCCGAGCAGTGTGAAACTTAAAGAACGCGTACCCTTAGCTCCAATTTATAAAAATCGAGGCACGGAAACAAAATTAATACCAAACACCCACAATGGACTTCTAATGTGCCCTACACCATTTCATTTCTCATTTCTAGCATTTGGAATCATTAGAGCCGTGTGAAACATTCTAGAATGACAAGTACCCCTAGCTCCACTTTATGAAAATGAGGCATGGAAAGAAAATCAATACCAAACTCCCATAACGGACTTCTGGTGTGCCCTACCACCTCTCTACGTCCATTTGGTATCGTTCCGAGCGGGTGTGAAACTTTCCAGAACGACGGCCCCTCAGCTCCGTTTTGTGAAATCGAGGCACGAAAACAAAATCAATACCAAACACCCACAATGGGCTTCTAATGTGCCCTACGTCATTTCTAGGTGCATTTGGAATCCTTCCGAGCCGATGTGAAACATTCCAGAACGACGAGTAACCCGAGCTCCACTTTATGAAATCGAGGCACGGAAAGAAAATCAATACCAAACACCCATAATGGACTTCTGGTGTGCCCTACCTACCACATCTCTAGGTGCATTTGGTATCGTTCCGAGCGGTGTGAAACTTTCCGAAACGCAGCGGTATCCCGACATCCACTTTATGAAATCGAGGCACGGAAAGAAAATCAATGCCAAACGCCCATAATAGACTTCTGGTGTGCCCTACCTCATTTCTAGGTGCATTTGGAATCGCTCGAGCGGTGTGAAACTTTCCGAACGATGAGTACCCGAGCTCCACTTTATGAAATTGTTTCACGGAAAGAAAATCAATACCACACACCCATAATGGACCTCTGGTGTGCCCTACCTCACTTCTAGGTGCATTTGGTATCGTTCCGAGCCGGTGTGAAACAATCCAGAACGACAGCCCCTCAGCACCGTTTTATGAAATTGAGGCACAGAAATAAAATCAATACCAAACACCCACAATGGATTTCTAATGTGCCGTACATCATTTCTACGTGCATTTTGAATCCTTCCGAGCCGGTGTGAAACTTTCTAGAATGACAAATACCCCGAGCTCCACTTTATGAAATCGTGGCATGGAAAGAAATTGAATACCAAACTCCCATAATGGACTTCTAGTGTGCCCTACCATATCTCTAGGTCTATTTGGTATCATTCCGAACTGGTGTGGAACTTTCCAGAACGACGAGTACCCTGAGCTCCACTTTATGAAATCGTGGCACGGAAAGAAAATCAATGCCAAACGCCCATAATGGACTTCTGGAGTGCCCTACCTCATTTTTAGGTGCATTTGGTATCGTTCCGTGCCGGTGTGAAACTTTGCAGAACGACGAGTATCCTGAGCTCCACTTTGTGAAATTGTGGCACGGATAGAAAATGAATACCAAACACCCATAATGAAAACGAGGCACAAAAAGAATAATCAATACCAAACGCCCATAATGGACTTCTGGTGCGCCGTACCTCATTTCTAGGTGCATTTGGCATCGTTCCGCGGCGGTGGGAAACTTTCCAGAACGACTACTACCTTGAGCTCCACTTTATGAAATTGTGGCACGGAAAGAAAATCAATACCAAACACCCATAATGGACTTCTGGTGTGCCTACCTCACTTCTAGGTGCATTTGGTATCGTTCCAGCAAGTGTGAAACTTCGAAGAACGACGTACCTTAGCTCCACTTTATGATAATCGAGGCACCGAAACAAAATTAATACCAAACACCCACAATGGACTTCTAATGTGCCGTACACCTTTTCCAGGTGCGCCGTACCTCATTTCTAGGTGCTTTTGGAATCATTGCGAGCCGGTGTGAAACATTCTAGAATGACAAGTACCCCTAGCTCCACTTTATGAAAATGAGGCATGGAAAGAAAATCAATACCAAACTCCCATAACGGACTTCTGGTGTGCCCTACCACATTTCTAGGTCCATTTGGAATCGTTAAGCGGTGTGAAACTTTCCTTGAGCAGCGGCGTACCTCGAGCTCCACTTTTGTGAAATCGAGGCACGGAAAACAAAATCAATACCAAACACCCACAATGGACTTCTAATGTGCCCTCGTCATTTCTAGGTGCATTTGGAATCATTAGAGCCGATGTGAAACATTCTTTGAGCAGCGGTATCCCGAGCTCCACTTTATGAAATCGAGGCACGGAAAGAAAATCAATACCAAACACCCATAATGCACTTCTGGTGTGCCCTACCTACCACATCTCTAGGTGCATTTGGTATCGTTCCGAGTCGGTGTGAAACTTTCTAGAACGACGAGTATCCTGACATCCACTTTATGAAATCGAGGCACGTGTAAAGAAAATGTAATACTCGAAAATGTGAGGAACATTTAATCGAAGTATTAAATTAATCGATAGAGATTAATTAATCGGAGAAATATTCATTGAAAATCATCAAATCAGGAAAAGAGAGGGTTTTCCGCGTTCTTACAACAGCAGGGGCCTCGGGCCACCGCATGAGGCCCATTATGGGCTGGCAGCAGGGCCCATGAGGGGCGCCTCCCCATTTCTCCAAACCCTAGGCCCACAATCCCCCTCCCCATCCCCTCCCCACCCCTTTGGCCGCCCCCACCCCTTGGGCGCCGCCCTCCACATCCTCCTGCGCCTCCTTGCTGCTCCTCGTCTCCCCGCTGCGCCGGCGCTCGTCCTCCTCCGGCGATCCTCCAAGGAAGGAGAAGAGGAGGAGATTGCTGCATGATGGCGATCGAACAAGGAGAAAGAGGAAGAGGAGAAGGAGGAAGGAGAGGATCCTCACGCCGGCACTGGTGGAGGTGTTAAGTAAATGTTCGTCAAGGGTAACGATGATCCCGATAGTTTAGATGGATAATTAATTGTTTAATCGTTGCGGTTAGTAGATCCGTTTCTGTCCAGTAGTTTGGACGTGAGTTTTGATGTCTGTAGAGGCAGTATCTGGGGATGACTTCTCTTAGAAAAAGTTGGGTCGTGTCCTTAGCTTTCCGTGGCCGCTAAGAACGCCCAAATCCGTTTAACGGTTAGCGAGTTATGATTTTTCTAATGTCGCTGTCCTGATAATCTGTCAACATCCTGACAGTCTGTAGAAATCCGAATTAATCTTTTAGTTAAAGGTGAAATCAGAGGATCTCGTTATAACGAAAAAGATGGGTAATTTCCATACCTTTCCAGAAAGCCAAAGAACGCAATATTTGGACGTTCGTAGCAAAAGTTATGACAATTTTAGTGTACTGTCCAGAGAACCCGACGTGAATATTGATGTTCTGTAGATTGGCTTGGTAGGGGTAGTAGATGGTAGAATCAGAAGGGCTCCCCAACTAAGTTTATTTAGATAATTTAATTATCTTTCCAGAAAGTATTAGAACATCTTATTTGGACTCCTGAGCAGAAAGTTATGTATTTTAGAAGTTGACTGTCCGCAGTGAACACCAAATCGACCGGTAGAAATTGGAAGATTGAAAGCGCTTGGGGTTTAGTGAGTTCTATTGTGCTCTTATTTATGCTTTTGGTCCAGTAAGTTTGTCTTAGTTGGGTTATCATTATGTTCAGGTGGGAGGGTGATCCGAGGGCAGCGCCTTCTTGGCGTCCATCGTCCTCGCGTGGTTAAGGCAAGTATTCGGGTTAAGAATAATGATGATTGTTTGCTAAGATTGATTGTGTCTTGATCGTGATTGCCATGCATGGATGTTATTGTGATGAATTACAATATATCTTGGTATATTCAAGTTATGGTTGGAGTTTCTGTGTTCATGGTTAATGCTTACATGTTATTATGTACATGTTGAATTCATATGTTTAGAAGATAATGTCATTGAACATATGCATGTAGTAAGCATGATTGAGTTTTGGTCACGTGGTGACCAAGTATGAGTGTTGAGGTCCCGTCATGTCGATGGCGGGCTAGAATCCCCACATTAGGTGTAATGTGGGCAATGAGTAAAGAGGTCCCCATCATGCGATGATGGGCAAAGGTCCCTATACTTGTGGAGTATAGGCTCTTGGTCCCTATTGCGAGTGCATAGGCATGGGTATACATCGGCGGTTGTATACCCGCATTACCGATAAAATCACGAAAAGAGATAAAGATTAAAAGGTGCATTGCATGGTTGCATTACATAAGCATGAAGGCTATGTTTAGCGTAATGTTTAATTGTGAATATTAATCTTTGTGTGTGTTTCTAGATTTGGCCTTGTTGATACTTCTTTGAGTCTGTGGACTCACCCTTGCTTTGTTGTGCTTTTAGGTACCCTTGGCAAGAGCGGCATGCATGGGAGGAGTAGCTTTTCTTTGGATTGCACACACTACCCTTCATCCTAATAAAATCATACCATGTAGTTCATTCTATATGAATGAGTAAAGCTATTAAGTTTCATTAATAGATTTGGTTGAGTGTTTTGGTCTATCTGTAATGTTGAGATTAGCAAGTTGGATTATGCTAAATATTTCTCTATCGGATTAGACTATATTATATGCTTGGATGATAGTGAATGTTGAATTATTGATGAAGCTGTAATAAGTAAACCAAGATGGGAAGGAAGGATACCTTCTCTATGATTTATTCTTGCTTGTGAATCTAGTTTAATGATGAGCTGTAATAGATAGGAATTAAATGGTGAAGGAAGGATACCTTCTCCATATATTGGATGTTTTATTTATGCCTTCCTATGATATTACATTGGTACCTCGGTATTGATTAATAATACAAAGGAGGTTACTTAATTTTGGTAAGATGGTTGTAGATAGTTCGTTTTATTTGTTTAATTTAGTAGCATTCGAGGCTCATGTTGAAATTTGAGGTGTTACTGATTAATATCGAGGCGAAATTTGTAGGTCCGTGGTTAATAAAACATTAATTTTGACACACTAAGCCTGATGGGTGGGGTTTGGGTTTGCATTGCATCTATGTTTCCGTTGATTATTATAGTTGGATGTATGCTTAATGTTTGTATTTATGCTTGTTGTGATGTTTAGAGATGGCAAGGGTAGAGGCCGTGGGCGTGGCGTGGTAAATGGCCGACAAGGTCTTGGTAGAGGTCAAACAATACCCGCCGAAGTTCAAGCTTCGGTGGGTGATGAGGCTAATCTTGAGGATCGAGAAGAAGAAGTTATACGCAATTCGAGAGACGGCGCCACCATTGCACCGACCGCTCCTTTAAGCGGCTCCTCTGGTGGTACCGTGGTTGGTGCTATGAAATTTGCATCGATGGAGCATACTGCGTCTGGATACTTTGATGGGTTGAGCACGCCGATTGATCTTGCTAATGGGCTGCGACACATGGAGAGACACTTGAATGGGTATGACTTGGAGATGAGGGCACGGTTTGTGGCCTTCGACAAGAACAGCGGATATCTGGTGGGAGGAGTCTGACAACTAGGACCGCGCCCATGGCCCGATTACAGGGAGCTATTTGTGGAGCAATTAGGAGGAGGTTTTATCGACTTCATTCGTGGAGAGGATGGAAGTCTCATTGAATAGTTACAAGCGAGGCAAGGTGGCGATGTCGAGTATGAAGCGGGTTTTAACAACATCATCCGTTTCGTTCGGCGATGGCTACAAATGAGGCCGAGAAGGCCAAGAGGTTTCATGAGAGGGCTCGAGACGGGAGTTTAAATAAGGTATTGGGAGCGTTGGAGCTGCGTGATTTTAGCTCCTTGGTAGAACAAGCCGAGGTATGGAGTTAGAGATGCATTTCGGAGAAGATATGCAAGGCATGGGTGGTTCGGTGGTTCCTTCGATCGGTGGCGGTCGGAAGAGAACTTTGGAGGAAGAAGTGGGTCATCCACGAAGCCCGTTTCCAAGAAGTTCAAGGGCTCGCAGAGTTCATACAAGTCAAGTATACAAAACCTAAAGCGCCAACACTTGGGGCCGTCGAGTGCGCCTATGCTTCGTCCGGTTCTGGGCAAGGTATGATTTGCTTCAAGTCTTGTAATGAGCACCGTGCTTGAGTGTTCTGGTGGATCTTATCGCCCTTGTGATGCAGCGGGTCATAAAGCGGTGGTTTGTCGGCGGAATCCAGCTAGTGTTATTAAGTGGGAGCCGGCTCGATCACGGTGCAAGTGCAATTGCTTCTTCACGAGTCGGTCAGGATGCTTGCCGCTACCCCACATAGTCTTGAGGGCAGCCTCGATCTTACTTCCGGCTCTGGAGGATCCCACCAAGGTATTTTTGGCCACTTTGCTCATTGCACCGTTTCGATTCACGACACCTTGGCACCTCCTCAACCTGCACCACCATACCGAGTCTTTGGGGCTTCGCCGCCCGACAACGATTGCTTATGCCATCTTAATTCTATCTGAGTCGGTGTGGGGCGTCGGCGTGGTAGCAGTATGCTCCTTGTGGACTCGATGGAGGCTTTTGTTTTATTCGATTCGGAGCTACTTTCTCTTTTGCATCACTAGAGTTTGCTAGCGAGCACATTTGAGTATCGATCTATAGCTCGATCGGTTCTAGTAAATTCTCTGGAGAATTCTTTCTAGTTCCTGATCATCCGGATGTGTGATTTCTTTAGATGGGGAAGACTTTATTGCTAATCGATGGTTATGAAGATGGAACCGTTTGGCGTTATTTTGGGTATGGATTGGTTGCATAGTTCTGTCTTTGTCATATCTTGCTTTTGGAAGACGATAACTCTGCAAGCTCCGTCTGCAAGCGAGAGATAGTGTTTGAGGTGGCGCCCTTCTTACTCTCTTTGTGTCTTTGGCTAGTTTGTTTCGGGTAGTCGGCGACAAAAAGTGGATTTCTTTGTCCTTGGTAGAAAGCGAGTTTGTCCTTGGCTGCTGCGGTATTCGATGGT
The DNA here is from genome assembly GCA_036346405.1 of Phyllostachys edulis. NCBI lineage: Eukaryota > Viridiplantae > Streptophyta > Magnoliopsida > Poales > Poaceae > Phyllostachys > Phyllostachys edulis. The sequence continues at coordinate 42,181,853 of CM070556.1, forward strand.
TCGGGAGTTTTGGGCGTATTTCAGCGAATCTGCGGAATGCCTCCACCTCGCCCGTGGAGTTGAGATTGATTTAGTACGGCGCTCGGCCGGTTTCCATGACCCCGTCTGCGTCTGGCCCGTCCTTTTCGGGAGAATTAAAAAGCGGTTGGACGATCTAAAAGCGAAAGATCTTATTCGTCGGTGTGTCTCCGTGGGGAGCTCTGTGCTTTTACCAAGAAGAAGGATGGTAGTTGGCGCATGTGTATTGATTACCGTGCTCTCAACGGTGACCATTAGAATAAATATCCTTTGCCTCGCATTGAAGATTTATTTGATCGGTTGAGAGGGCAAAGGTATTTTCAAAGATTGATCTCGATCGGGATACAATCAGATTCTGTCGAAATGAGGATATTGAAAGCGGCGTTCTCCACAAGGTATGGGCATTTTGAATTTAAAGTTATGTCTTTTGGACTAACGAATGCCCTCTTTGCTTTCATGGAGACAATGAGCGAGGATGTTACATGAGTATCTGGATGATTTTGTTGTCGTCTTTATTGATGATATTTTGATCTACTCGAAGAAGCGAGAACATGGGCGTCATCTGCGGTTTGGTGTTGGAAGCGCTAAGAGAATAAGTTTTATGCAAAATTTGAAAAAGTCACGAGTTCGGATGTGCGAAGTGGGATTCTTGGGACATGTTATTAACGATAAAGGAATATCGGTTGATCCAAGTAAAATCTCCACGATGGTAGAATGGGGAAGGCCGATAGCGTCAAAGAAGTGAGAAGCTTCCTTGGTATGGCGAGTTATTATCGGCGTTTTGTGCGAGATTTCTCCATCATTCTTGGCCGTTATCGAGCTCACTCGGAAGGATGTGAGGTTTGATGGGATGATGATTGTGGCGCTTGATTTTAGGACTTTGAAAGAAAAGCGGTGACCGCTCTGTTCTCCTTGTTCTGAACACAGGAAGCGTTCCGCGATTTTTAAGCGCTTCTCGTGTTGGTTTGGGTTGTGTGCTCATGCAAGATGGCAAGGTCTTGGCTTACGCATCTAGGCAATTTGAAGAAGCATGGCGAATTACCCAACTCATGATTTAGAGTTGGCATTTGTAGTGTTTGCGTTGAAGCTTTGGAGGCACTATCTTTATGGTGAATCTTGTGATGTCTTCACTTGATCACAAAAGCCTTAAGTACATCTTTACGAAGGATTTGAATCGAAGGCAACGCGAGATGGTTGGGCGATCAAGGATTACGATCTCACGATTCAATACCATCGAGCAAGGCCAATGTGGTGGTGATGCTCTTAGTCGCAAAGGCGGCGCTGCTACTCTAGATTGTTTAATTGCGATTTTGACGCATGGGAATATCTTATTGCTATCGAGCACGGTTCATGTCGAAACTTCGGTTGATCTTAGAGTCGACCATTCGAGCAGGTGCGAGAAGCGCCTTGAGTGACCGATTATTGCGAGAGGTCGAAAGCGTCGGATATGGGCAAGGAAGGGATTTCGGTTTGGATGGAGTGCGGAGCATTGCGATTTAAGGGTCGCCTTTGTGTGCTTGCGAGAAGGGAGTTAAGGATGACATCTTGAGGGAGGCACATCGCACTCCTTATCTTTGTTCATCCGGGTGAAACAAAGATGTCTGCGACTTAAAGCATAATTTACGGTGGAAGAGAATGAAGGTGGATATAGCTAATTATGTAGCCTCTTGTGGTGTGTGTCAACAAGTAAAGCGAGAACATAAGCGTCCTTGAGGTTATTCTGACCTTTGGAGGTTCCTCAATGGCCTTGGGATGATATCTCCATGGACTTTGTAGTCGCATTACCCGATCGCGCGAGGAAAGGATGCGATTTGGGTGATAGTGGATCGATTGACCAAATCGGCGCATTTTATTCCTATCCTTACGACCAACTCATGACGACTTGGCTCCTATTTATGTGCGGGGAGATTGTGAGATTGCATGGTGTACCAAAGACCATCATTTCGATAGAGATGCCAAGTTTGTATCAAGTTTTGGGAGAGTTCTGAGTGTGCTTTGGGCACCCATTTCCGTCTGAGTCTGACATTTCATCCACAGACGGATGGGCGGTCGAGCGCACCATTCGGACCTTGGAGGACATGTTGCGGTCTGTGTTTTGTCTGGAAGGCGGTTAGGAAGATCGATTGCCTTTGGTGGAATTAAACACAACAACGACTACCATTCAAGTATCAAAAGCCGCACTGTTCGAGGTTTTGTATGGTAATCTGAGTCACCCTTTGTTGGGAAGCGATGGGTGAGAAAGGCGATCTTAGGCGGATTGGGTACAAAAGACCGTCGAGCAGTGGCCTGGTGAGACGAACACCTTGCGGCTCGGAAAGCTGACGAAAAAGTTATCGAGATGTAAGAAGAAGGATCTGGAATTTGAAGTGGGAGATCAAGTGCTCTTGAGTATCTCCCACTAAGGGTGTGGTGAGGTTGGTACGGAGGAAGCTTAGCAGAGTGCGTTGGGCCTTTCACGATCTTGGCTCGAATCGGGAAGTTGGCATATCGTTTGGACCTACGAGTCTATGCGAGGAGTGCACAACGTTTTCATGTGTCCATGTTGAGGAAGTACCTTCGTGATCGAGCATCATGTGTCTCTAGAACCTCTAACCATTGAGCAAGATCATCTTTTGAGTCCAAGCGGTGCGAGATCTGGAATTATCGGAGAAGACATTGAGGAATAAAACTTTAAAATGCGTTAAGGTGCTTTGGTCACAATGAGACCGAGAGAGGCCACACAGGAATTGGAGTCTCGCATGCTGTGACATTATCGAGTTATTTACAACAGTGTACATGTTAATGTTGTAAGGTTTAAAATTGTGTTTATACTTGGCTTAAGCGCGTTAGAATTAAGTCGAATTTATTTTAAGGGGTAGAATGTAATACTCAGAAAATGTGAGGAACATTTAATCGGGAAGTATTAAATTAATCGATAGAGATTAATTAATCGGAGAAATATTCATTGAAAAATCATCAAATCAGGAAAAAGAGGGGTTTTCGCGTTCTTACAACAGCAGGGGCCTCGGGCCACATGGGGGCCCATTATGGGCTGGCCGCAAGGGCCCATGAGGGGAGCGCCTCCCCATTTCTCCAAACCCTAGGCCCACAATCCCCCTCCCTTTTCCCCCTCCCCACCCCTTTGGCCGCCCCCCACCCCTTGGGCGCCGCCCTCCACATCCTCCTGCGCCTCCTTGCTGCTCCTCGTCTCCCCGCTGCCGGCGTGGCTTTCGTCTCCTCCGGCGATCCTCCAAGGAAGGAGAAGAGGAGGAGATTGCAGCGTGATGGCCGATCGAACAAGGAGAAAGAGGAAGAGGAGAAGGAGGAAGGAGAGGATCCTCACGCCGGCACTGGTGGAGGTGTTAAGTAAATCGTTAGTCAAGGGTAACGATGATCCCGATAGTTTAGATGGATAATTAATTGTTTAATCGTTGCGGTTAGTAGATCCGTTTCTGTCCAGTAGTTTGGACGTGAGTTTTGATGTCTGTAGAGGCAGTATCTGGGGATGACTTCTCTTAGAAAAAGTTGGGTCGTGTCCTTAGCTTTCCTTGGCCGCTAAGAACGCCCAAATCCGTTTAACGGTTAGCGAGTTATGATTTTTCTAATGTCGCTGTCCTGATAATCTGTCAACATCCTGACAGTCTGTAGAAATCGAATTAATCTTTTAGTTAAAGGTGAAATCAGAGGATCTCGTTATAACGAAAAAGATGGGTAATTTCCATACCTTTCCAGAAAGCCAAAGAACGCAATATTTGGACGTTCGTAGCAAAAGTTATGACAATTTTAGTGTACTGTCCAGAGAACCCGACGTGAATATTGATGTTCTGTAGATTGGCTTGGTAGGGGTAGTAGATGGTAGAATCAGAAGGGCTCCCCAACTAAGTTTATTTAGATAATTTAATTATCTTTCCAGAAAGTATTAGAACATCTTATTTGGACTCCTGAGCAGAAAGTTATGTATTTTAGAAGTTGACTGTCCGCAGTGAACACCAAATCGACCGGTAGAAATTGGAAGATTGAAAGCGGCTTGGGGTTTAGTGAGTTCTATTGTGCTCTTATTTATGCTTTTGGTCAGTAAGTTTGTCTTAGTTGGGTTATCATTATGTTCAGGTGGGAGGGTGATCCCGGGGCAGCGCCTTCTTGGCGTCCATCGTCCTCGCGTGGTTAAGGCAAGTATTCGGGTTAAAGAATAATGATGATTGTTTGCTAAGATTGATTGTGTCTTGATCGTGATTGCCATGCATGGATGTTATTGTGATGAATTACAATATATCTTGGTATATTCAAGTTATGGTTGGAGTTTCCTGTGTTCATGGTTAATGCTTACATGTTATTATGTACATGTTGAATTCATATGTTTAGAAGATAATGTCATTGAACATATGCATGTAGTAAGCATGATTGAGTTTTGGTCACGTGGTGACCAAGTATGAGTGTTGAGGTCCCGTCATGTCGATGGCGGGCTAGAAATCCCACATTAGGTGTAATGTGGGCAATGAGTAAAGGGTCCCCATCATGCGATGATGGGCAAAGGTCCTATACTTGTGGAGTATAGGCTCTTGGTCCCTATTGCGAGTGCATAGGCATGGGTATACATCGGCGGTTGTATACCCGCATTACCGATAAAATCACGAAAAGAGATAAAGATTAAAAGGTGCATTGCATGGTTGCATTACATAAGCATGAAGGCTATGTTTAGCGTAATGTTTAATTGTGAATATTAATCTTTGTGTTGTGTTTCTAGATTTGGCCTTGTTGATACTTCTTGAGTCTGTGGACTCACCCTTGCTTTGTTGTGCTTTTAGGTACCAGCGGCAAGAGCGGCATGCATGGGAGGGAGTAGCTTTTCTTGGATTGCACACACTACCCTTCATCCTAATAAAATCATACCATGTAGTTCATTCTATATGAATGAGTAAAGCTATTAAGTTTCATTAATAGATTTGGTTGAGTGTTTTGGTCTATCTGTAATGTTGAGATTAGCAAGTTGGATTATGCTAAATATTTCTCTATCGGATTAGACTATATTATATGCTTGGATGATAGTGAATGTTGAATTATTGATGAACTGTAATAAGTAAACCAAGATGGGAAGGAAGGATACCTTCTCTATGATTTATTCTTGCTTGTGAATCTAGTTTAATGATGAGCTGTAATAGATAGGAATTAAATGGTGAAGGAAGGATACCTTCTCCATATATTGGATGTTTTATTTATGCCTTCCTATGATATTACATTGGTACCTCCGGTATTGATTAATAATACAAAGGAGGTTACTTAGAAATTTTGGTAAGATGGTTGTAGATAGTTCGTTTTATTTGTTTAATTTAGTAGCATTCGAGGCTCATGTTGAAATTTGGGGTGTTACGGAAAAAAAACAATCAAACACCCATAATGGACTTCTAGTGTGACCTACCTCATTTCTTGGTGCATTTGGAATCTTTCGCGTCGTGTGAAACTTTCGAGCAATGGAGTACCACAGAGCTCCACTTTATGAAATCGAGGCACGGAAAGAAAATCAATACCAAACACCCATAATGGACTTCTAGTGTGCCCTACGTCATTTCTAGGTGCATTTGGAATAATTCGAAGCGAGTGTGAAATTTTCCGAACGGCAAAAGGTGCGGAGCTCCACATTATGAAATCGAGGCACGGAAAGAAAATCAATACCAAACACCTATAATGGATTTCTAATGTGCCCTCATCATATCTAGGTGCATTTGGAATCCTTCCCACCAAGTGTGAAACTTTCGAGCAATGACAACACCAGAGCTCCACTTTATGAAATCGAGGCATGGAAAGAAAATGAATACCAAACTCCCATAATGGACTTCTAGTGTGCCCTACCTCATTTCTAGGTGCATTTGGTATCATTCCAACCGGTGTGAAACTTTCCAAAAGCAGCAGCGTACCACGAGCTCCACTTTATGAAATCGAGGCACAGAAAGAAAATCAATGCCAAACACCGATAATGGACTTCTGGTGTGCCCTACCTCATTTGTAGGTGCATTTGGAATAATCGGTGTAAAACTTTGCGAGGCGGCAGTGTGAAACTCCACATTATAGAATCGAGGCACGCGGAAGAAAATCAATGCAAACACCAAAAATGGACTGAAATGTGTATGTCATTTCTAGATTTGGAATAATTAGAATGTGAAACTTTCTTTGAAGCGGTATCAGCTCCACTAATGAAATCGAGGCATAAAAAGAATAATCAATACCAAACACCCATAATGGACTTCTAGTGTGCCCTTCCTCATTTCTAGGTGCATTTGGAATCGCTCCGGCGTGTGAAACTTTCGAATCAGCTACTACCTTGAGCTCCACTTTATGAAATCGAGGCACGGAAGAAAATCAATACCAAACACCCATAATGGACTTCTAGTGTGCCTACGTCATTTCTAGGTGCATTTGGTATCGTTCCGAGCGGTGTAAAACTTTGCGAACGGCAGGCCCCTTAGCTCCACTTTTAAAAATCGAGGCACGGAAAGAAAATCAATACAAACACCCAAAATGGACTTAATGTGTGTGCCCTATGTCATTTCTAGGTGCATTTGGAATCATTGTGAGCGGTGTGAAACTTTCTAGAATGCAAGTACCCCGAGCTCCACTTTATGAAATCGAGGCATGGAAAGAAAATCAATACCAAACACCCATAATAGACTTCTTGTGTGCCCTACCTCATTTCTAGGTGCATTTGGAATCGCTTAGAACGTGTGTGAAACTTTCGAGCAGGCATAACCCCGAGCTCCACTTTATGAAATCGAGGCATGGAAAGAAAATCAATACCAAATAACCATAATGGACTTACGGTGTGCCCTACCTCATATCTAGGTGCATTTGGAATAATTTCGACCTGTGAAACTTTCGAGCGATGGGTACCAGAGCTCCATTTTATGAAATCGAGGCATGGAAAGAAAATGAATACCAAACACCCATAATGGACTTCTAATGTGCCCTACCTCATTTCTAGGTGCATTTGGAATCCTTCCGAGCCGAGTGTGAAACTTTCCGCATGACGAGTACCCGAGCTCCACTTTATGAAATCGAGGCACGGAAAGAAAATCAATACCAAACACCCATAATGGACTTCTGGTGTGCCCTACCACATTTCTAGGTGCATTTGGTATCGTTCGAGCGGTGTGAAACTTTCGAGCAGCGAGTATCCCGAGCTCCACATTATGAAATCGAGGCACGGAAAGAAAATCAATGCAAACACCAATAATGGACTTCGGTGTGCCCTACCTCATTTCTAGGTGCATTTGGTATCGCCCGAAGCGGTGTGAAACTTTCTTTGGCGACGAGTACCCCGAGCTCCACTTTATGAAATCGAGGCATGGAAAGAAAATCAATACCAAACACCCATAATGGACTTCTGGTGTGCCCTAACACATCTCTAGGTCCATTTGCTATCGCTTAGAGCCGATGTGAAACTTTCTTTGAGCAGCGGTACCGAGCTCCACTTTATGAAATCGAGGCATGAAAGAAAATCAATGCCAAACACCCATAATGGACTTCTAGTGTGCTCTACCTCATTT